>JAPWDM010000057.1:0-660000 GCA_035578155.1 Brachynemurus nebulosus | reverse complement strand
AAATAAAAATATGTTTTTTTACTGTAAACCGGGATTTATTCTATTTTCAATAAGTTTATTTTACTTTTATATGATACGTTATTTCCCTATTAGTTTTAAGTACCACCAGCGAAAATTAGTACTTGCCAATTTTTTATGGAGTGGCAAAGAAAAAGTATATTTATTTAAGGAGATTACAGACATTTTAAGATTAATGATCCTCTCAATAAATTTTATGTTACCATTTTTTAACCCTATTTTAATAGATGGGTATAAATAGAAATGAATTAAAATAATAGTTCAAAATACAGGAACATAAATATTTATAAACCAAAAATATGGTTAGAACAAGAGCTACTCAAATAATATGGGTCCAAAATTCAAATCATAAAGCGAAGAAAATTTTTTGAGCAATTCAGTTATAGTATCAATATATATTCAAACAACAGTGGATGTTTCCTATCATACTTATAAGTTTAGATAGATATTCAATTTTTACTGAGTACGGTCCTGGAATGGCAGGCCACTGGGTATTTTAAAAATGCTGTGATTTACGCAACCTGTATATTTAGCAAACCATCGTATATACTTGACCATTTACTATATACTATACTTACTTGACGCGTAGACCTAATACGCAGCTCCGAAGCAAATATATTGTATATCCTACTGATATATGTATACATATGTGTGTGTTAGTGTATGTGTATGTGTATGTAGATGCAAAACACCGCAACACAACACCCTCACGTGACACGTTCATGAGTAATAAATCATTTCAAAATATTACTCCGCACATACCTGCTCCGGTACACCTGTCCTATTTTTCTTCGTATGTATGACTATCTTCTATATTTTCCTCAACTCAGTCTGCTGGCAATGTATGAAGTGGAATTTTTTTACCACGTTGAACAAATTAATGAGGTTGATTCACTTTGGACATTTTTTTTCAATATTTAACATAGAAATAGGCGTCTACAGATTTCAACAAACCGCAATGTTAGTGTCCCATATTAAAAATTGGCTAGCCAAAACACTTATGGAATAACTACGGAATTTGTTCACTTGTCACAAACAACTTTTTTGGAAAATATTCACGTATTATTACACGAGAGGTTTGTATTTTTTCGAATAAACTTTGTATAACGAAAATTTGTTGTCTAGCAATTTAATGAGAAGAACTGTCAACTAACAAAAAGGCGAAGCGAAGCTGAAGCGTTATTGCTAGTTAACAGTTCTTCAAGTTAAATTGTTTTTAGGCAACAAATTTGGGTTGTAGAAAGCAGAAAATTCGAAAAAATATAAAACTCAAGTATAATACGGTAAGACAATTTAACGAATAAAAAAATCAGTATAATTTATATTATTATTTAATACAATGGTCGGCAACCTTTTTTGGATGGAGGGCCATTTAAAAAAAAATATTTTTAAGCGGGCCGCACAATCAAATATTTTATAATGTAGTATGTAGCTTAAATAGGTTACTTTCTACTAGCGAATTTTCGAATCGAAAATTCAGCTATTGGAGCCACTGTCATGACGCGACTTGAGCCCAGAACTATGATAGAAATAGGGGAAAGTATCATAAATCGTACCGTTGCCTTAATCGTACCATGGCAAAATTTCGTATTAGAATGTATTTTTTTGACATCTATCTGTTGTCGTTTAAATTATTTTATAAAATAATTGTCATAAAAATTAACAGCTAGCAGTGTAAACACCGAAACACAAATTTATAACAATTTTAAGTTTTGACCAGTGTTTCATGTAAATCTTGAGTCATTTTTATAAGACTTTGTTGAAGTATATGGTAGATATTAACAACTATTTTGAAATTTATTCAGTAAAGTAATACATTAGTTTTATTTTCAATTAAGTTTTATTTTCCTAACCTCATTAGTTAATGTAATATAGTCTTTTTTTCAAAAAGTAACATAGTTGCCTATATTGTACTAGTACTGGTACGATACAGAAAACTGATAACACGTAATTACCTAAATCGTACCCTTAAAAAGTATTAACAAAAAATTACGAAAGTAAGATAGCTAAAATTATTTCGTTTGCATTTGTAACCTCTATTATATTTTTAGAATATATTATAATACCTATAAAAATTTTTTCTGTTTTTTAGAGTAAATATGTGTGAGAAAAGAAAATATTACAATTGGTCAGAAGCAGATATAGAGATTGCTTTAAAATTATACTGAAATAAGATGTATGGCTCTAATGAATGTTATGTTATTTATATAAAATTCTAAAACCTATATTTAGAAGGCACTTAAAATGTTTAAATTTTGGAGTTAAGGACCATAAATATTAACAGGACACCCGATAATTTTCAATCAATAAATAGAAGGCTACATACTGAAATTTGAAGAACGCTTCTTTGGCCTTAACATATTTGATGTACGAAGATTAACATATTAAGTAGTAAAACGAAACAAAATTCCTCATAATTCTAACAAAAGTAACGTAATGGTTGAGAAAAAGTGGGTCTACTGTTTTATGAGTCGATATCCCAATTCGCATTTGTTGATTTTTTTGTTTTTAATAAAACAATGATTTTTTAAAAAATATGAGGATATTTCCTTTGTCACCTTATGTCTAAAACAAATTCTGTTTTTAAAATTTAATAGCATTTATTTAAGTAATATTTGCTGGTACGACAAAAGAATCTCGTGGTACGAATTATGAATCTAGTTTCCTAAATTGACACCAATTGCACTAATCTTAATTTTTATATTTTTTAAGCATTTTTGATTTAGTTTTCTTATTAAAACGTGACAGGATGGATAGAAAAAACTTCAAAATTTCATTCTAACATAAAATTTTTGCCAAATTTTTAAAAATATTTCCATAAAATCAGAAAATGTACAAAGTGGTTTCAAATTAGGCAACTCTCCCCTAATTTATTTTGAAGTCTCGAACGGAACATTCAGTTTTTACGAAATTTGGTGAAAATGTTGGAAGCCCAAAAGGTCAAATACGTCCGATGCCCGTAGAAACGAATTTTTTGGCATTTTTCATGAAAAAATAATTTTTTTGCCAATAGTTCAAAAGTTTTTGCAATAGTTTCTTATACCGTTGAGAAAAAGAGAAAAAATCGCATAAAAAAGATTTTTGAACAATTATTATATATATACATATATATATATATATATATATATATATATATATATATATATATATATATATATATATATATATATATCAACCAGTTTCCGAGAAAAACTAATTTTTGTAAACGGAAATTGGCTATACATATTATGCAGGATGCTGTGACAAGAATATTTTCTTTTTTTCCTAATACAAATATAAATATTATTAAAACTCAACATGAGAAAACATTATTAATAACAGTTTTATTTACATGTTATAATAACATTGGAGCAGAGCAAATTGTTCGAAAAATTATATTGCTTGGTGGGCCGCATGAAAACAAGCAATGAACCGCATGTGGCCTGTGAGCCACAGGTTCCCAACCCCTAATTTAATACATTATTACACTATGGTTCTGAAGCCAATTGAATTTACCAATACGAATTTTTGTTTTGTTTTTATCGGGTTTACCTACAGTGAAATGACCAATAAAATGTCTTGTACCATTTTTTTCGCTGTAAAACTCGTTCCTACCTTTCTTTTCCACGGTAACAGTGAAAAAACTACAATATTCTTATGGGTCGTTGTAAAAATTTGAAATTTAACAATAGAGGTGGTGGGTGATTGAATTATACAAATGAAGAATTTTGATTATGGAGGTTAAATGTAGGTATTTTTTCTTTTCTCTTCAGTTTCGACAACAATGAATTTGAATTACATTGTACAAATATTGTCATGACCATGATTATATAAGTAATATTTGAACTCTGTGTATATACATAGATGGAGACATAGCGCAACAGAAAATTAGGTGTAATTCTATTTTATTATATTATAATGTATCATGTTTTTCGATTCAGCTTTTTCTACACCTTTTTCACTGTGAATATTTTTCGTGACAGAATAATTTAATTTTTTTTTTAAATAAAAATAGTTATGTCAGGTAATGGGGAATAATTATGGTCGGGGATTTTGTTTTCGAGGAAGCCGATCAAAGAAGAATATATTATTTTTTATGGTTAAATTTTAAAATATGATTTAAATGTTTTTTGTAATATTCGTTAAATAGTGGAGAGTTTCTGAGACAGTTAACTGGTTTACACAATAACAAAGTTAGTGTTGCTTTCAGTGAGAGATAAAAAGACCTTAAGGAAAAGTGATTGGTTTACAGTTTTTCAAATTTCTACTCCAAAAATTTTAAGTCTCGCAAAATTAGTATTTTTTTCTTTTTTCGTTTGAAACAACACATAAAAAGCCAAGAATAAATATTATTGTGTTAGTCTCAAAATTTAATCAAGGTCATAGATTAGCAAAACTGATTTTTCGCAAATATTTTGTTTCCTATTAGCCGGACGTTACTTATAGCGAAATTTTTCTTCGAATATTTTCCGTACGTCTTTTGTGTTTAACATTTTAAAGAGGCTGAAGTGAAAGACCAACACCTATACGATGATACCTGATTGAGAAATATTCTACTTAAAATTGTAAAAGTTGACATCACGCTGCTAGAAACTAGTAGATGAAAGTAAAATCTATGTAAACATTTTTGCCACTTTAATATCATAAGGATCACCCAATTCAAGATGTTGTTTAACACCTTCACGATCATTAACGTCGTAAGACGTCAAGTGAAACCTTACTAACTTACACCACTTGGCTAGTATACACAGTATAAAGATTAATAAAAGTGTAGTGTGTTGTGTCCTTTTACGCTTACGTGCGTGTAGAGTTCAATTTTTTGTTCAGCTCACTTAGATAGTATAGTAAATAAGTAAATAAGGAATTTCATGTTAATCATAAATGAAATTGTTTTTCTATAGTATGCTTATAGAATGTATAGTATGAATATAGTATGATTTTGAAATCACTAGTACTTTCAGAATTTGACAGCTCAAACACTGACAAGTAAAGGGTCCGAGGCCGGACCTATCGATTTTGATGAAACTTAGACATGTTGTAGAACACTAAAAAATAAGCGATACGTATTTTTCTTTATCGGCGGAAAAACGGTTTGAAGGGGTGAAATCGCCCTCCAAAAATTGGGGTAAAAATTTAATTTTTTAAATATTTCGAAAATGGTAAGAGATAGAGCAAAAATGTAAATTGGCAGTAAACCTTACATACGACAGTCCAACTTCAGAACCACTTATTATGAGATTATTACCCACTGTCAGTGTGTTAATATTAAAAATGAGTGTACACTAGTGTATATTAACTAGTATGTAATTTAAGAGGGTGACTCTCCCCCTCTTCAATGTTGCTCAAACTGAATTTTGAAATCGAAAATTTCATTTCTACGTTATTCTAAATGTCTTAAACTATTCTTCATAAAGAAAAACTTCTTGAACTACCCAAATAATACGACTATTCGACACAGTCACCTCCTAGTTAACTACCCCTAGACTTAATATTAGGACATTGAGCAAAAACAGGTCAATTAGATTTTTTGACGTAGATTTCAATTCTGTAAACAAAATTTTTATATTATTTAATTTTCACCCCCTTTTTGCAAAATTAACCCCTAAATTTTAACCCCCAACTACCCCTGTTGATGTAATTTGAACAAATTTAATACCAATAGATAGCTCTTTAAAAAAAAATATGAATCGCTTATTTTTTAGTGTCTAAGTTTCATCAAAATCGATAGGTCCGGCCTCGGGCCCTTTACTTGTTAGTGATTCTGACATTTAAAATGTAAAATTTTAGTTTCTGTTCTGCGAATATAGATGAAGTTTAGCGTTACGAATAATTGACCTCAATAGTATTCCTTAAATGTATTTTTTTTTTCTGAATCAAGTCAGTGATTTTCTTGGAAATTGGAAAAAATTAATTAAAAATTTTTTTTCTTTAGTTTTTTTACATATTATTACCTATAAAAAAAATGAATGTGTCTATTTAAATAACGTAGGCAATTTATTAATTTTTATGTCGTATAGAATTTCCCCAACAGAAATATTTTTAGTTAAATAAATAAACAAAGTGAACGTGTCACGAACAAGTCAAACAGTCACGTGACATATTTGAATATTTATTGTTTTCTAGTTTTTCTGTTATTAATAAATCTTCGTAAATAGGTAGTAATAGAAATATTTTCTAAGTTTTCTTTTAGATACCTATCTATATATGAATGTAATTTGTAGTAATAATACCTTAATTAAAATTTCGTATTTTTTCAGATTTTGATTTTTTTTTCTTTTTATAAATAATTGTTTTTTAATTACAAAATAATTAGACAAAAGCGATATCTGTATAAATTGTAACAGTATGAATAATGTACAAATGACTATTGTAACCACAGAATACAGCACCAAATTAAATACAAAATTGCGTGGTTCGTCGGGAGCCGTTTGTTCTTTGTTGACCTGTCACAGCTTAGGTGACCAGTCGTTCCCAAGGTGTGCAAGTAACAACTTCCCATTGACATTTTGTATGTTTCAATGAGCTCTATAAATGGATACCAGCTCCGTTCTGCAGCACAGGTGACTTATAAATTCATAAAAGTTTTGGAATTGTACTTTACGGAAAATTCTTTAAAAAAAATACCACAAATTGTTAACATTTCTCAGGTGCATGCATTTACACAAAGCAAAATATACCTGCTAATAAAAAAAAATTGAGGAGAAAGTAAAAAGACTCTTAGTTTAGTGTCAGAATATAATTTGTCACAATCGTTAGAGGTTCACGTCCTACATCTGCAACTAAATAGCTATATTATATCGAAAGTAGTAGAATGTAAGTTGATTTCCTAATTTATGTAAGATTCAAATTTGTTTACGTATGTATTCAAGCACAATATATTAAACTCTTGTGCTAATTATACACCCACTCGAAGGTGAAACCTACTCGAAACTTTCACGTATTAATAAATTTATTCTAATTACAACTATTTATTTAACATATAAAGATAAGGCATAATTTCCAACTTGTAATTACCTATATACAAAGTTTAAATTAATATAACTGAAATTAATAATAGAAATAAGTATATATAATTAAATATTTAAATAATTTCATGGAACGTAACTGTAATTTTTAATTTCGAAATAATAATAATCACAATATTAATCGTTTCAAATACAATACACTTCTATTTGAATAAATGTCATATCCGCGGACTTGAAAACAACATGATCAACCACTATTCTTTATAATTAAATTCTTATCGCTCTTTAAATGAGGCGTGCAGAACAAAAATGGATCAAGTTTAAAAGTGGAAAAAAAGAAATTTGTTTGTTGCGGACTAATACTTGTAAAAGATAGGTATATAATTATATATTTTTAAAGTCATAGTGAACCAGGTTCCTACTAATAATATTTTTATTATTTACTAACAGATGGCAGAAGTTGTCTTTCGCCCAGTAAATTTTGATTTAAAATTATTTTTGAATTTTCAAATTATGATCCATATTTAAGTTAATATTTTTCCCAGCGAGGTATGGCTAAGCATATTTAAGCATTGGCAGTTGTGGCCAAGGGTTTAAATCAGTTTTCCTTTACAATTTCAGATGAATCTCGACATACTTAGTTCCTAAAGAAGATGGTTGTAGATGCTTAGATGCATATAACCTCCATACTACTTTCCTAGTTCTCTACTCACATCATAATGAGACAAGATATTGTATTATAAAACTGAATAATTAAAGTTAGAAAAATAATGATGTGAACGGCATCTATTTTATACTGTTGTATGAAAACGCATGTTCTAGGGTAAAGGCAGGTAAGAGTACGCACTTAATTTTTAAATTTATATAGCGCTTTTATTTTTAATTTAAGTAAAAATAAAATAGTTGTGTTACAAAAAGAACATTCTATTAAACTTATTACTAACGATAAAAAATCATAGTTTTAAAATTTTAATAAGAAAAAAAATGTTTTTTCTCTAACTTGCAAAAACGTACTCTTACAAGCACTTGCTTTTAAGAGTACGCATAGGTTATTTTAAGAGTACTCATTAACACTATGAGGCCCGAGCACTTTCATAGTAAATTTCCCGGAAGCCGGCAATATTTAAAAAAAAGAAACTATATAAACAAATACATAAAATAAAATGATTCAAACACACAACACAGTTTCACACGTATGTATGTGTAAAACTGTAAACAGACGTACTACGTGATACGTACATACATACTACATATACACTGGCATTCAAATCAATTTTATTTAAAAATATAAATTATATTTTTTATGTATTTTTTGTTTATCTTAAAATTTTTTATACATAGAAACCAAGAGAGTAGTGTTTGTTGGTATGTATGTGTTTGTGTGAATGGGAACACATCCGTGTGATGAAGAATGATAAACATGATAAACATCGCACACATAATGAGTAATCAACTAATCAATTAATCATTGATCGCGGTCGGCCTCTGGGGAAGTTTTGTTTGGTTTCGGATGCCGAAGCCGTGGGACTGAAAGTGTTAACAATTTTCACAAATAAATTTTTAAAATGAGTGCTTTTCCCTTAATTTTATACAATTTAAGGAATTTTATTGGGAGTAACACTTATCATATCCATATTATATATTTGAGAAGCATCGAAGTGATACTTCGAATAAAGTGTTTCTAAATTGTGAAAATCTATTTACTTGTGTCTGACTGAAGTTCATCATGCTCGCTAATGAATATTTTTCTGGTCGACGAAAAATTAAATTGTCTTTTACAAAAATCGCTGTTTTTCCTGTTATTTTTCTTCTTGTCATTGAACCTATGTGATATATTATTTTATACAGCATATCCAGATGCAATTTCTCAAAATGTTCTTTTGTATCTCCCAAGGGAGGATGGAACGTTTCTAAGTTTAAGTCTGTTTCTAAGAGTGCATTCCGCTATATCCATTTTTCTTGTTATAGCTCTTTTGTATTTTCATTTGTTATTTTTTCTTGGATATTTTTCAAAATACTTTCTGTAAATATCAGTTCCCTATTGAATTTTCGTTGATAACTCATCTTTCAAAAACCCGTTTAAAAATAAATAGAAATTTTAATAGGAACGTGCGTACTCTAATCAAGTTTTAGGGTGCGTACTCTTATAAGAATCTGTTTTTGTCAGTTAAACGCTAATAATTAAAAATTAATTGTATCTTTTAGCTTATAGATGAAATTCAAATAAAAATAAAGTGTTTAATGATTTCGTTTTAACCAATTACCCAATGATTTAGGAACCGGATAATTGGTTAAAACGAAATCATTAAACTCTTGAAATCCCAATTAAAACTACGTTGATTAAAAAAAAAAAAAAATAAAGTGTGTTTAGAATCTATATACGCAGTTATCTTACCTTTTGAATGAACTAAAGACCAAATACACTCTATTAAAAAAATGGCAATTTTTATAACATTTGTTTGATTTGAGGTACCTTAATTGCTATTACAAAATAACTAAATAAAAATTGGGGCAAACTGAATAATATTTGGTCAACTATAAATAGGTATCGTGCTAATCCCTATAAACTATTAAATTCGATACTCACGGTATTCATAGACAAGATAAAAACCTATTTAAATTCTGCGTACTCTTACCTGCCTTTACCCTATTTCACTGTTTTATTATTATTATTATTTATTATTATTTTTTTTTTATTAACAATAACAACATAATTATCCTCTAATTACTAACATTCAGCCTGCGTTAATAAACTTTAAACTTCATTATTTCAAAACAATAGTTTATTTACTTGATCCGCTTGAACGCCGCCAATATTATCAAAATTAATAATACTCACGTAATAAAAAATCCATATTGTAACAATTATCAAAGTATTATTGTACTAGTCTAAATTAACAAATGAACGCAATAAACATTTTACTCACCAATCACGGTAAGGTTAATTTGAAAGTTGCGTGTAGGTGAATTTTTAAAATCAACGCGACATCTGTACACGCCGGCATCATTCAAGGTAACACTGTCCAATGTCAACGCGGCCGGTTTGGCCACCGTGACAAAGTATGCACGTTGTCCAAATTCATTCTTGTCCGACCAATGTAGCGCTTGATTGAATGCACGACCACGCATATCAAAACTGAAACAAAACGAAAATTTTAATAGAGATATGGAAATTTTGGAATATTTTAGAAATAATCGGTTTGAGGTGTAGGAAAATATAGGTATATTCAATTAGAAAATTTTGTACCATGTTAATTAGAAAAATAAGTAAGAGTAAGTTATCGAATCACAATTAAATATCTGTGGCGTCTTTGAATCCAAACGTCTTCGAATAGTAGAATTTGAATCAAAGTATAGATAACAGAGGCTTGATAATTATTGCAGATTTTAGGCTTTTAGTGTTGTTTTTCCCGTTTTTGATAAAGTTTTGGATATATGAGTTAGGTTTGTGCGATAGACCCGCGATCATAAAAAAACTATAAAAAAAATCACCTTTTTCGAGACCGTAATTTATTTTATCTGCGGCTACCATGAAATTACTTGTTTATTGTACAAAATACTATCTAAGTAAGCTACGTTTTACACACAGCCACATATCCAGCTGTACAAAAAATGACCTTTTACACGTATGTATGCTAAAATTAATAACGCCTACTACACTTTTATTAATTCTTATAATTATTATATATTATACAGTGGTATACATGATACATATTATGTTAGAATCTGCACAAAAATTTTGCCTAGCAACTACTTGTTTACGTTTGTTTTTAATAAATTTCAAATACTACATAATTTTAATGTACTGGTATTTGTAGATTTATAACAAATTTTTATCGTTTATTGTGAATTTCATGTTAGTCGTAGACAAAGTATAGTATGTAACTCGGTTGTAAGGCATATTACACACTCGCGCAATTACGAACTCGCCGCTGCGCGGCTCTTGCGTAACTTTTTCGCTCCTTTGTAATATGCAACTTACAACCTCAATCACGTAATATACTATTATAACATTTTTTGAAAAAAATTCTTTTATCTTCTTAAATTCTTAAATATATTTGAATTGAGTTAAAAAAAAATTTAATTTAGGTATATAGGTGCGAATCTATATACCTATAACTTAACTAAAAGTTAATATTATTATTGTAAAAATTTGTTGAAATGGTTATGAAAATTTATTATATATGTATTGCAACAATTTTAATAATACCTACATAGGATAGTTTTAATGTCCGTAAAATTAGCTCCGCATATTTTGTCATTTTCAAACAAAAAGGTTGTGCTGCATTGTGCTAGACATGTGCTAACTTGTGCCGTAAATAAAAAACACGAATTTTGAAATTTGCGAGTTTTAGAGCTAAAAGCAATTTTGGGTGTAAACTTAGCCCCGCCATTTTGTATTTTTTAAACAATAAATGTGCTGCATTGTGCTAGATATGTGTTAGCATGTGCCGTAAATAAAAAAAATGAATTTTTAAAATTGCGATTATTGGAGCCAAAAATTAAATTTTTGGGTGTAAAGTTAGTCCCGCCATTTTGTCTTTTTCAAACAAAAAGGGTTGTGATGCACTGTGCTAGACATGTGCTACCGTGTGCCGTAAATAAAAAAATCAATTTTGAAAGTTCCGATTTTTAGAGCCAAAGACCTATTTTGGGTGTAAAGATACCCCCGCCATTTTTTCTTTTTAAAACACAAAGGGATGTGCTGCATTGTGCTAGGCATGTGCTACCGTGTGCCGTAAATAAAAAAAATCAATTTCGAAAGTTCCGACTTTTAGAGCCAAAAACCTATTTTGGGTGTAAAGTTAGCCCCGCCATTTTTTCTTATTTAAACACAAAGGGTTGTACTGCATTGTGCTATGCATGTGCTACCATGTGCCGTAAATTAAAAAATTAATTTTGAAAATTGCGATTTTTAGAGCCAAAAACAATTTTGGGTGTAAAGTTAGCTCCGCCATTTTGTCTTTTCCAAACAAAAAAGGTTGTGCTGCATTGTGCTAGACATGTGCTACCATGTGCCGTAAATAAAAAAAATCAATTTTTAAAGTTCCGATTTTTAGAGCCAAAAACCTATTTTGGGTGTAAAGTTACCCCCGCCACTTTGTCTTTTTCAAACAAAAAGCCGAGATTTTCTGCAACACATTGCGTGCAAATGCCAAGAAGGTTCTGCAAACAATTCACATAACACACAAAGTGACAAGAATACCTATCATGTCATGTTGCAAAGCTGTAATTTACGTCAAATTCTATCGTATTTATGTCAACCATGTTTCTTTATATTTTGTAATTATTAAATTACATTGAGTTAATAAAAAAAATGTTTCTTTACCTTGCATTGGATCATCTAATTGGTCATGTCAAAATACGAGATAACCTTGAATTGATTTTTGAAACACAAATTAGACCTGAGAAATGGATTACTCTCATCCTAGAACATACAAAAAGTGGTATTACTTAATATTTTGTGTTTAACAGAAGCCCATCTACAGCAAACAAGCCACTAGAGGTCGTGCGCAAGTTGCTTGCGATAGTTTCCTAAAACCTTAAGATCATACCTAAGAGTATACCAAATTTCAAAAACTTGGCACAAAGTGCACGACTCTTATGAATTTTTCATAATTACTGCTCCGCTAATAGGTATAATTTTATATTAATTAATATTTTATAATTATTTTCTCAGCATGAGAGGATCGTAAATGCTTCACATCGAGATTTTTAATAAGTATGTTTTACTTCTAATGTAGAGTTATATTTTACATTGAGTGTGATGTACAGGTCAAAGCGATTTTTAAAAATTTGTTACATCGAAAAATTTGTTATACTAAGGTTTGTTATAATCAATTTTAACAGTATTACAATACTACCGTCTCTAGTGCATCTTAGGTACCTATCTAACAGAAACAGTTTTGAGAAAACTGGGTTAATTATCTCTTTTAGAATGTGACTATGAATGCAACAATTAATTATTATGATATATTATTATTAACAAAATTAACTACATAATTTTATTGTCAATATATAAATTAGGCATTGCGTAGAATCCTTTAAACGTTACGAGTAATTACCCGTAACTACTGTACCTCAAGACATTTGAGTTTCGTGTGACATGCCAGAGCAAATTGGAAAAGAAAATACGCACTTAATCAGATCGTGTAGGTAAGACTTTATTTTAATTCATTTAAATTTTAAATCAAAATCAGATACGAGAATATTACATATCTGTTGTGATAACTTAATTAATATTTTAACTGACATTCATAATTTTATACGTAAATATTTAATGTATATACAAATACGATGTTAGGATACATTAAATGATATGAACCAGAAAGAAAACCATAATATCTGATTTGCATTTTGATATAAATAATCTAGCTTATATCGTACCTCGGCAATGAAATAGCCACATTTAGTTATATACAATTCCATATATGATGTGGCTGTTTCATTACCGAGGTGCGCTATTTATATATAATAGAATGTAGATGTATAACACCCACATGTACTGTAACGTTTAAAAATTTGAAACCATTTAGTATTAATTTATATAATACATAGTCACATCGGATAACATAGATGTGAGATCGTCCTCTTGGAATTCTATGCAGTATCTGCATGTTAAAGCCGGCGAATTATATCTAATACGTACACGGAGAGAAAATTCATAGAAAAATTACTGTGCTCAGCACTACAATCGACGTGTAAAAGACGAACATATTCAATTTTTTACGGTAAAAATATAAAAATTATAATTAATCATAGATTTAAAGGATAGAATGTTCTTTTCGTAATATTAGCTCCGTAAAATTTGTAAAACAGCACACTAAAAGGTTCCATTCCCGACAAAAAAATATTTTTTAATTGTTTTTCTTACAAAAATTTTCATGCTGTCTTATAATATTTCAAATGCTATTTGCTAATAGTAGAAAGAAAGAAAGAGAAGGTATCATCGCTGTCACATAACGAGGCAGACTGCAGAAGGTATCAACACAATCATACATGAAGGTCACATAGCCAGGCTGGTGTGGCAAGTAACATAGCCAGGCTGGTCACTGTAGATGTGGTGTTGTGTGGAAACAGCATTCATTAGAATGTCTTACAGGACGATCACCGTTTAATTCATCATTTTGTTACTTCACTATATTCAGTATTCGAATATATTGTTGCCAATCATTTTGTATGCATCATAAAGAATCAAAGGTCGGAAAAGATCGATTGTTCCTCAGTGCGTACAGCCCAATCAACATAAGGTCGCGGGTCAGATGCGCAAATGAAAGAGTACGACAACAAGAATTAAACTATAACATATATGCATAAGAGTGTGATAGAAGTTGTGTTAGCACATTAAATTTTACCATGCTAGCACAACAATTTTTATGCAGCCATGACATACTTTTTACGTTTCAATTTAATAATATTTACATGACCGTAAAATATTTTTTACTTCGGTCGTCGATCGCGCACGCATTATAAGAGAGCATGGTAATTTTTCTGAAATTTTATCTACAAAAATTATATGATTTTTCTCTCCGTGTAGATCCAAACGAACTGTCTTTTGTACAATGTGATTAAAAATCACAAATTATAATCCTCTTGAAATTCGCATGCTGATGCAAAACCAGAGGTTTCAAATTAATTTTACTTTTGACCGTCTGAACTAGACTCCTCTCTAATCTCTAAGAGGTTTCACCAATTTGAATGTTCGAAAAACAGATGTTCCTTGTGATTTATTATTTCACGTGGTGTGATAGAATAATCAAATGAAATTTTGAACGTTTATTATAGATATAATGAGTAATAAGAAATTCTCTTTTTTGGAAATAGCATTACTAATTGGCGGCAATACAGACGTTTGAAAAAACGTGTCTTTTTCTGGAGGAGGCCTGCGGCATGCCGAATAGCATTTTCAAGAGGAAAAGAGTCAGTCATTAAAATCGTGTGTACTTCTCTCTTTAAAATATATCTAAGAAGGATTATTCCAAGACTATAAAGCATGCTTTTCAAGTTAAAATTTAGGTCCTCTTGCTTGCGAAATCTTTACTTGCGGATTTCAAGTCTTATCTAGCGTCTTTTTTCGTTCTTGACGATGAGCAGTTCGCGTTTTTCGATGATTAATTGCCTTTTTACATTTACTACAGTGGGATGTTGTACACCAAAAAAGCAACGGTATCCAATAAACAAGTGCTGTCGAGTAACGTTATAATACGTGTTTGTTTTTGTTGATTATGTAGCTTTAGACCAGTGCTTCCGAAAACGGTCCCTATGGACCCCCAGGGGTTCCCGGGATCATTCAGGGGATCCGTGGAAAATTAAGATTGATTTGAGGGTCCCTGAATAACGTCAGGGGGTCCGCACAAGTTTTAATATAAAATAAAGACATTATGACAAACTTTTATTAATATGGAAGTTAAATAACAATAACAAATTATTAGCAATTTTTAGGTACGTCCTAAGTAAAGTATAAAAGAAAAGCTATGCTCTTGTTTAAGTTGATTAAAAAAATTAAATATCACAGTTATCAATACAGTAAGCCCTTAACATTCATTAAAGATTTCTCCTTTTTATTAAAAACCGAAGAAGGGATTGTAAGTTTTTCTAACACAAATGTGTTATTAAAGAATATACATATGATCAGAGATGAGGCTTATTTAAGATACAAATATTTGAAATACAAATACGAGATACAAAATGCGTATTTTCATCTTTTATCTGAAATAATTTTTTAAAAATTCATTTTGTCTCTTGTATTTAGATACATTCGTTTGGTATCTTAGTATTTTGTAAATACTAAGTTTGCTAAAACACCTTTACTAATTACCAATACATTTTTAGAAAATTTCCAGAATGAAAATTCAGCTATTAAGTGGTAGCTATTCAGCAATTAACCAAACTCATGGCAAGGCTTGCGCTCGGGGCTATAACAGAAATTTGTTTTGAGGTCCCAAGAAAATTCCGAAATTATATATATATATATATATATATATATATATATATATATATATATATATATATATATATATATATATATATGTTTATGTGTGGGCACGATAATTCGAACGAAATATCATATCATAAGTTAAGAAGTCCCAATCCATTGAATGTGCATTATGGGTTATTGTACAGAAGCTGTTGATTACTTTTCCGTCTTCCTATTTGGTAAAACGTGGATTTAGTGCCGTTATAAGCCTCATCACAAAAAAACCGACCAGAAATTAGTACTCGTGGGGATTTGCTGTTGCTACTCACAAACATTGAGCCGGACATAAATACACTCATCGATTACACCGATACACAGACGGACAACTCGATTAAATTTTAGTGCACCTCAAAGGTGCCACCTCTAGTGGCTCTATGTCTAAAAGTACTAATTGAGCTAAACAATCCCAAACTGCTACTATAGACGTGCCAAGGTGTTTCGAAACATCTGAAATTGATTCAGAAATTTAGCTCTGAAGATCATTTAAAAAAAAATTTTTGACTACAATTGTTATGGGTATCATTTTTAGAATGTCTTCACACTAGCCAATAAAAAAAATGCTTAAAAAAATTCAAATAGATGTAACGCCGCAATTTAACTTTCGTAAATCATTTATTTTTAATGGTGTAAAATTTTTATACCATCATGTAGGTACATAATTCTAAATATGTGTAACTAAAATTTTCACTATAATATATCTAGCTACAAACATATTTATCCATATGCAGACACGTTTATAACATTAATGTTAACAAATTAACAAAATGTAACGATAATATTACAACATGTACATTTCTACATGAATATAAATGTAACACATACATACAGTCACATAGTTACGTACATAGTTTACAATATTAAACATACTCACATAAACTAAATTTTGAATTTCATGAATACGTACCCACCCACACACAGTATTGAAAGGTGTTGATTATAATCTCGATTTATTGCATAATCCAAGCATGAATCGAATTATGTAGGTGCTTGTGTTTATATTTGTTTATTAAATTTGCCATCAAACCCAGTAACATACATTTCTGTCGTGTCAAACGAATCTCATGTAGTTGAAAGGTGATAGTTTCTCGAGAAAATTCAAGTTAAAAAAAAGTATAATAAAAATATAAATAATAAAAAAAACCAAGTATCCTCACAATCTATTAATTAGTTCAACTTTTAAACTGCTATTTTCCATAAAAATCTGCTAAGTTGGGTTAAGTAACTCAAGTTATATACGTATTTACTGTTGTAGACTTGACTTGTGTGCGTCGTATACTATTTGCGGTAACTTTAGTTACATCAGTTATGTATTAAGCCAAATTAATGAACGTGAATTTGTTTGTTTGTGTGATTCTTTGTTTGACTTGCTTTCACGCCTCAACGACTAAATCAATCAACTTGTAACTTTGCATAGATATAGCTTGGGAGACAGAGAACGTTATAGGCTACTTTTTACCCCGGGAAAATATTTCATTCCCGAGGGAAAATGTATTCAGTTATGACAGTTGATTATTAGATATGGGAGAGGTAAGGGACATACAAATAAGATATCGCATGCACGATCGGTACATAGATAATTTTCACTCTATACGGTGTGGAAAAATACGAACGAGTGTATTGGAAAAGGTTAAATTCGGATATAGAGGTCATGGATCGTTGATTTTTAGACGAAATCTCACTAAAGATACATATTATGTGTTTATTCTCGGTCACTGCAGCGTTGAATCAATGACGTATGAATAAAGTCTTTTAAAATACAGAAAATAGGCAATATTACGATAAAATAGAAATAAAAATGCGAAAGTGCGGCTATTAAATTATTGCATTAATAATAACTAATTAATTAATATAGATGAATTTTATTAGCAGTATATATTCTATAGGGGTTAAACAGAATTGATTAAACGTTGTTATCCGTAATAAATTATTGTGTCTAAAGTTACTTGAAATTCGTGTGACACGGCAAATATCAAAATGCTTCCGACTACTGATAACATGTAAAACTTAGCACAGTAGAACCTATAGACAAAAAAATGATAATCTTTTAGTAAATATGAGTAGATAGGCTATAAGAGAGCGGGAGCACCGTAGAACCTCAATTATCCGGACTACTTTTTTGACCGTGTTAAGAACCGTGTAGTTTGGGGTCCTACTGTACCTAGTGTATGAATTGACCTTTGACCTGGCACGTACATGTATTTAAAATTTGTTGTTGACATTTGACCCCATCACCAGCGACCAAATTAATTTATGTTAACCCATTATGCATCATCACAATTTACTTATAACAATTTCATTTTGTGTTAACCCATTACCAGCCAAACCTAACGCATGCGCAGACTGAATTTAAGTACACGACGCATGCGCAGACTGAATTTTAGGTTACAATTTGATAGATGGGGTACACTACTGCGTCAAAATGTGGGGTTACCCTAACTCGGGGGTGGCCCCAAACTTTTGACACCGTACTGTACTTAAATTTTTGGTACACTGCCGTGTCAAAAGTGTGGACCCCCCCTGGCCAAAAAGGTATCCTATCACTTTTTGAAGCGTACTGTACGTGCAAACCTTGACCCCAACACGCGCTTGCCTTAATTGCGTCATCTTAAACGAACTATCACGTCAAAAAATGTGGAGAATACCCTAACCCAGGAGTAGCCCCAAACTTTTGACGCCGTACTGTACTTAAATTTTTGGTACACTGCCGTGTCAAAAGTGCGGGCCCCCCTGACCAAAAAGGTATCCGATCACTTTTTGAAGCGTACTGTACGTGCAAACCTTAACCCCAACACGCGCTTACCTTAATTGCGTCATTTTAAACGAACTACCAAGTCAAAAATGTGGGGAATACCCTAACCCAAGGGGTGGCCGCTAAATTTTGTGGGGGTACTGTACCAAGCGCTACCGCAAAACTAACTTCAGACTCCAGGGTCTAGATGTCTGACCGCTACTGTACTGCCGGAAATTTGGGTGTCAACTGTAACTCAGGGGTTTTTTTGTATATTTAACCTTGGAAAATTCCAGGAATTTTTATCAGTTTTAACATAAACAAACAATCAATAATTAAATGTTTGTTTTAGCTGAATTATGATCGTAAGACTCATATAAGGAGTTTTTTTGGTATAAGAAAGATGACGTCATGGAATATTAATGAGTTAAAAAATTGTTTAGTAAAAAATATCACCCATTGTAGGCCTCAAGCAAGAAATTATTTTTATCAGTTTTAATACTTTAACATTTAACCTACAGTGACCAATTTTTTAGTTAACTAACAGAAGTTCTTGAAATTTTAACAAGTTACAAAAAATATTACTTCTTATGGTGCACAACATTTTTGAATTTGACTGTAGCACAAAACTGTTTCTATATCAAACGAAAATTATCTGAAATAATTCAGTATGTACATATGTATAGACTCTGTATATTAAAAATATTTTATGTATACACTCTGTATACTGAGAATAAATAAGAAAGAAAATTTGTATATAATTTTAATTTCTATGAATACTAGTAAACGAATTGTATAGCCATTTATGAATAAGTATTAAATCTAATTATAAAATAATTTATAAATATTGCAAAAAATTTGTTTAATCAGCAAAATCAATGTATATCATTTTAATACTGATACATATTTATATTAGGGTATAAAAGTATTGTATTTATCATTTTTAAACAGAATAAAAGTTCAATTTTTGGTTTTAAATTACTATAAGTTAAACACGTCGCTTAATATAAAAATGATAACAGCATTGAGTTTTACTAAATTTTTAAGTCTGTAAAATCAAAATTTTTTATAGACTAGAACATTTTGAATTTGCTACTCTATCATTAACATACAAATAATATCATGTATATATAACGGGTGTATATTTAGTATTTTTAATAAATATTTTAGTATACAGGGTGTATCATGAAATATGCTTTTCAATTAGAACAATAAATTTCATAAGATTTTTGTTAATACTCTTATAGGTTAACGAAAGAAACTTTTTGCTGTAAAAAAATAGGGGAATGCAGGGTAATAATTAAATAAAACGCACATATTTTTTTTTTAAATTTTATTTATAGAATATGTATACAAAAAATTAAATTGCTTAAATCTATATATTACTTAAAATCTATTTATTTTCCATATAAAAATTTTTTAAAAGAATACAATTTTCCAATGAACAAATTTTATCTGAATGAAGCATACAGCGTCTTGAATAATATTCATCTCGCAGAATGGAAATCTTCGGTACATCAAATATTTCTTCCAAATTCAAAATCCACGGCTGGTTTTCGGTACCATCAAACAAACTTGATATCCATTTCTTCTTTTCACCACCCTTGACGTATATAACATCATACTTCTTTAATATAGGTTTCAATATGTTATGAAGTTTTTTGTATGGAATAAATCCATACGACCAAGGTATCCCATGCCAATTTCGGTAAAGCCAACTGGCTACTCGTTGATATTTCTTCGGCAACTCGTTGAAATCAAACGGTGCGTCGAATATAAGATGTAATATATCATCCGAATTTTCTGCAGCAATACCAACTTCTTTAAAATAAAATTCGTTGTTAGCTCCTTGATAGCCTTGTATGTCAAGAAACGCCATTTTTTACCGCCACCGTAGAACTGAAATTATTCACACAATCCACAACTTTATATAGAATAATTAAAAGTGGTGGGGGTAGTTAGTTAATTTGTGGAACGTATTCGAAAATGGCTATTAATAGCTATTGCTAGTTTACCATCAAATTACAAACTGTTAATAATATTTAGCACATTTGTGAGTACCAGGTTCTTTTCACTTTAAGACCTAGTGATTTAAGGAATGCTAAATTTTCAGGTGAAATGTGTTGTTGCTCAAAAGTTTTACGTTTAATGATCTTAGGTTTCGAAAGTCCTTTGCTAGGTTCTCTAGCGGTGGACTGCGCTGAATTGTAAATTAACATGTTTCCAAAATGTAATTGTTTTACCACGCAAGTATAATTTTCAACGAAAGAGATGTTAACTCTTTGACAACCACCGGTAAATAGATAATATTTTATGTAAGTTCAACTATTTTATACCCTTCAACCATGATAAGGTGTATAAGCTGGAGTATAACTCAGCAAATTATATAGCGGTGGTGACGTAACACACAAATGCGGTGGTTGTGTTGCGGTTGTGGCGGTGGCGGTGTTTGTGTGGCGGTTGTGTGGTGGTGGCGGTGGTGTGGTGGTGGCGGTGGTGTTTGTGTGGTGGCGGCGGTGGTGTTGGTGTGGTGGCGGCGGTGGTGTTTGTGTAGCGGTGGTATTGGTATGGTGGTTTCGGTGGTTGTGTGGTGGTTGTGGGGGTGGCGGGGTAACAGCGGTGTTTGCGGCTGACGTGCACAACTTTATCATTAATTCAATCGGAGCAGCAATTTACTGTAGACAATAAATCGGTGGTGACATCTCGCGGTGTTTGTTGAACGCAATATCTAAATTAATCAATCTGGTGACGTTCCTGTTCCCTGCTCTTATAATGGAAGATTATTAAATATCGATTTTAGATAAAATATTGGAAAATTTCGGTTACAAAATACTATAAATACAACTGAATTATTAACCGGATGTCATTTGTTGGTTAAGTTCCGGAAGGTAAACAACAACAGCAACATGCCGATTTGTGGTATTTGTAAATTTCAACCGTCACAGTGTAAGTGTGCCTTCTACGAGTACTGTGATAGGTGTCGAAATGAAAAACGAATTTGCATGTGTTGTAAACGATGTATGATGCCATTTCCAAACTGTGTTTGCAATTATATAAACTGTACCACATGTAAAAGCCGCTGCAATTGCAAATAATTTAGTAAAATCAATCATCTGATTGCCACATAATACATATTGACCAATTCCACGGTAACCAACGTAACCAAACCAACGTAAACATTTATTTATAACGCAATGACCAGCGATGTAATGAGGCATAATGCATATTTTGTGTAACAGTGGAATTGGTCAATATCGATTAAATATCCATTTTTTATAAAATATTGGATTATTTGGTTTCAGTCAAAATACTATAAATACAACTGAATTATTAACCGGATGTCATTTGTTGGTTAAGTTCCAGAAAGTAAACAAAAACAACATGCCGATTTGTGGTATTTGTAAATTTCAACCACCACAGTGTAAGTGTTCCTTCCCCGAGTATTGTGATAGGTGTCGAAACGAAAAACGAATTTGCATGTGTTGTAAACGATGTATGATGCCATTTCCAAACTGTGTTTGCAATTATGTAAACTGTCCCACATGTAAAAGCCGCTGCAATTGCGAATAATTTAGTAAAATCAATCACCTGATTGCCACATCATAAGTATTGACCAATTCCACGGTTGTTAAAACAAACATTAGCATTTATTTAGTAATGAGGTATAACGTATATTTTGAGTAACAGTGGAATTGACCAATACCTATTAATCAGTATTAAAGTTTTTGTTGAATACTCAAAATATGCATTATACCTCATTACTAAATAAATGTTAATGTTTATTTGATATTTTCCATTGGTTGTGGTGTATAAACACTGATCATATGAAGGTGTGGTTGCTTTAGAGTAACTTAATTTGTAGCTGTGTGGGAATAAACATATCGGTGGGGTAAAATGAGCAACTCAAATTTTGTAGTTTTGTTGGGGTGGTGGCGGTGGTGGTGGTGGTGGCGGTGGTGGTGGTGGCAACTGATAATTTATTTAAGCAATGTGCTGTAACAGAAATTGGCAGTGTATTGGCAAAATGTCTGAACAACACGGTGTTGAGTTAAGTATAAGTGATCTGTGGACCACTTTTACTGCCACTGATACAACAATGGATCCGGTTTTGGAGAAGTTGAATAAACTTGGTGCTGGTAAACCATTCAAATCGCTATCTACACTCAAACAGTATGAAACGTGGAAAATTCTTGATGTACGACGCATGGAAACTCGATATGGGCCAGCGGTTGCGGTGGAACTTGCAGATGCTCAAGTGTTTCTTCCAAAACGATTCGTGGATTTGGATGAGCAGACCATTCAATGTTTACGTACAGGACAATATTTTATTACATATAAAGGAACTGATTCTAGTGGTTTTTTACATATTGTGGAATTTAGTAAATAGCTATCACATGTATGATGTTAGATGTAAGATTAAGGTAACTGTCAGATATGAAAATGAATTGATTTACTTTTTAATTTTAATATTGTAAACGTATATTTCATTAAAAAATAAATTATTTTACGTATAAATTCTTATATTGTTCTCATTTTACAACACACTAGAACCTCGCACATTATATCTTGAATTATGATAAGACTCTCAGTAGGTATGGACCCAGTTGGCAACGCAATGTAATTGCCTATATTTAGGAGCAAGTATTTTAATGTTGGTGTTGAGTCACCTGACATATAGCTTGCATATAGCTCTTCCTTCATTTTTCTGAACTAATTTCCAAACCGAAAGAGCGTAATGGGGGCAAAATGTGTAAGCCGGATGTCAACAGCTACTTCATGGAGTAAAATGAGCAACTCAGATGTGGTGGTTGCGGTGGCGGTGGCGGCGGCGGTGGTGGTGGTGGTGGTGATGGTGGTGGTGATGGTGGTGGTGGCGGTGGTGGTGGCGGTGGCGGCGGTGGTGGTGGTGGTGGTGGTGGAGTATATAAGTAATCGCTAACACAATTCTGAATTAATCTTGTAAGACTAGTTGAGCTTTACACATCTATTATAATGTTCGAGTGTACGCGGTGCTATAAAAGCTTCTCGCGGAAAGATTCTCTTTCACGTCATATAAGAAATACACATATGCGGGAATTTTCACCAAAAATGTTTGAAAATAGTTACTCTCTTGATCCGCTAAAAAGACAAACATTAGACACGGCTGATGACTTATCTAGTTATGATACCGGGAGGAATGATGTTGATGATGAATTTCTAAACAATAAAGTTGAAGAAAGGGTCAATCCATTTGAACAAAGAATTAAAGCTGCATCAAAAGCAATTCAAACTAAATTTAATAATTTAAGAAATCAAAATAATGTTTACACACCCAGCGATGAGTCTAATAACAGGGTTTTAACCACTTCTGATAGTGGAACTGTTATCATTCCCAAGTTAACTACAGCTTTGCAAACCCTTTTGGATATTTTATTAATCAAAGAAACTCAAAATAAAGGTGAGGATTCTAATGAACGAATAGCAATAAAACGTCCAGTCAATTCAACGGACCAAGAGCTACTTGCTAAGCGTATCAAATACAACGACTCGGAAAATGCTAATGGGCAATCGAAAAAAATAAAATACTGGCATAATCCTAATACTTTAATAGATGAATTACGACGTTTATACGAGACTTCAGAGACTGGTGAAAAAATACTCAATATTATTCGGAGTTTAGAGGAAAATAAAAACATATTGTTTAACGTTGACGATAGTGAAGCTTTAATCGAAGATTTAGATGCTTTAAGAGAAACTACTGTCGGTCAAGAAATATTCTCTATAGTTCGTGAACTTCAAAAGGCTGATGTTATTGAGCCACTAGGTGATTATCTGGATGAAACTGATAAAGAAGATGCTAGCGATTATGATGATGATTAATTTAGATATTGCGTTCAACAAACACCGCGAGGTGTCACCACCGATTTATTGTCTACAGTAAATTACTGCTCCGATTGAATTAATGATAAAGTTGTGCACGTCAGCCGCAAACACCGCTGTTACCCCGCCACCCCCACAACCACCACACAACCACCGAAACCACCATACAAATACCACCGCCACACAAACACCACCGCCGCCACCACACAAACACCACCGCCGCCACCACACAAACACCACCGCCGCCACCACACAAACACCACCGCCACCACCACACCACCGCCACCACCACACAACCGCCACACAAACACCGCCACCGCCACAACCGCAACACAACCACCGCATTTGTGTGTTACGTCACCACCGCTATATAATTTGCTGAGTTATACTCCAGCTTATACACCTTATCATGGTTGAAGGGTATAAAATAGTTGAACTTACATAAAATATTATCTATTTACCGGTGGTTGTCAAAGAGTTAACATCTCTTTCGTTGAAAATTATACTTGCGTGGTAAAACAATTACATTTTGGAAACATGTTAATTTACAATTCAGCGCAGTCCACCGCTAGAGAACCTAGCAAAGGACTTTCGAAACCTAAGATCATTAAACGTAAAACTTTTGAGCAACAACACATTTCACCTGAAAATTTAGCATTCCTTAAATCACTAGGTCTTAAAGTGAAAAGAACCTGGTACTCACAAATGTGCTAAATATTATTAACAGTTTGTAATTTGATGGTAAACTAGCAATAGCTATTAATAGCCATTTTCGAATACGTTCCACAAATTAACTAACTACCCCCACCACTTTTAATTATTCTATATAAAGTTGTGGATTGTGTGAATAATTTCAGTTCTACGGTGGCGGTAAAAAATGGCGTTTCTTGACATACAAGGCTATCAAGGAGCTAACAACGAATTTTATTTTAAAGAAGTTGGTATTGCTGCAGAAAATTCGGATGATATATTACATCTTATATTCGACGCACCGTTTGATTTCAACGAGTTGCCGAAGAAATATCAACGAGTAGCCAGTTGGCTTTACCGAAATTGGCATGGGATACCTTGGTCGTATGGATTTATTCCATACAAAAAACTTCATACCATATTGAAACCTATATTAAAGAAGTATGATGTTATATACGTCAAGGGTGGTGAAAAGAAGAAATGGATATCAAGTTTGTTTGATGGTACCGAAAACCAGCCGTGGATTTTGAATTTGGAAGAAATATTTGATGTACCGAAGATTTCCATTCTGCGAGATGAATATTATTCAAGACGCTGTATGCTTCATTCAGATAAAATTTGTTCATTAGAAAATTGTATTCTTTTAAAAAATTTTTATATGGAAAATAAATAGATTTTAAGTAATATATAGATTTAAGCAATTTAATTTTTTGTATACATATTCTATAAATAAAATTTAAAAAAAAAATATGTGCCTTTTATTTAATTATTACCCTGCATTCCCCTATTTTTTTACAGCAAAAAGTTTCTTTCGTTAACCTATAAGAGTATTAACAAAAATCTTATGAAATTTATTGTTCTAATTGAAAAGCATATTTCATGATACACCCTGTATACTAAAATATTTATTAAAAATACTAAATATACACCCGTTATATATACATGATATTATTTGTATGTTAATGATAGAGTAGCAAATTCAAAATGTTCTAGTCTATAAAAAATTTTGATTTTACAGACTTAAAAATTTAGTAAAACTCAATGCTGTTATCATTTAATATTAAGCGACGTGTTTAACTTATAGTAATTTAAAACCAAAAATTGAACTTTTATTCTGTTTAAAAATGATAAATACAATACTTTTATACCCTAATATAAATATGTATCAGTATTAAAATGATATACATTGATTTTGCTGATTAAACAAATTTTTTGCAATATTTATAAATTATTTTATAATTAGATTTAATACTTATTCATAAATGGCTATACAATTCGTTTACTAGTATTCATAAAAATTAAAATTATATACAAATTTTCTTTCTTATTTATTCTCAGTATACAGAGTGTATACATAAAATATTTTTAATATACAGAGTCTATACATATGTACATACTGAATTATTTCAGATAGTTTTCGTTTGATATAGAAACAGTTTTGTGCTACAGTCAAATTCAAAAATGTTGTGCACCATAAGAAGTAATATTTTTTGTAACTTGTTAAAATTTCAAGAACTTCTGTTAGTTAACTAAAAAATTGGTCACTGTAGGTTAAATGTTAAAGTATTAAAACTGATAAAAATAATTTCTTGCTTGAGGCCTACAATGGGTGATATTTTTTACTAAACAATTTTTTAACTCATTAATATTCCATGACGTCATCTTTCTTATACCAAAAAAACTCCTTATATGAGTCTTACGATCATAATTCAGCTAAAACAAACATTTAATTATTGATTGTTTGTTTATGTTAAAACTGATAAAAATTCCTGGAATTTTCCGAGGTTAAATATACAAAAAAACCCCTGAGTTACAGTTGACACCCAAATTTCCGGCAGTACAGTAGCGGTCAGACATCTGGACCCTGGAGTCTGAAGTTAGTTTTGCGGTAGCGCTTGGTACAGTACCCCCACAAAATTTAGCGGCCACCCCTTGGGTTAGGGTATTCCCCACATTTTTGACTTGGTAGTTCGTTTAAAATGACGCAATTAAGGTAAGCGCGTGTTGGGTTTAAGGTTTGCACGTACAGTACGCTTCAAAAAGTGATCGGATACCTTTTTGGTCAGGGGGGCCCGCGCTTTTGACACGGCAGTGTACCAAAAATTTAAGTACAGTACGGCGTCAAAAGTTTGGGGCTACTCCTGGGTTAGGGTATTCCCCACATTTTTTGACGTGATAGTTCGTTTAAGATGACGCAATTAAGGCAAGCGCGTGTTGGGGTCAAGGTTTGCACGTACAGTACGCTTCAAAAAGTGATAGGATACCTTTTTGGCCAGGGGGGGTCCACACTTTTGACACGGCAGTGTACCAAAAATTTAAGTACAGTACGGTGTCAAAAGTTTGGGGCCACCCCCGAGTTAGGGTAACCCCACATTTTGACGCAGTAGTGTACCCCATCTATCAAATTGTAACCTAAAATTCAGTCTGCGCATGCGTCGTGTACTTAAATTCAGTCTGCGCATGCGTTAGGTTTGGCTGGTAATGGGTTAACACAAAATGAAATTGTTATAAGTAAATTGTGATGATGCATAATGGGTTAACATAAATTAATTTGGTCGCTGGTGATGGGGTCAAATGTCAACAACAAATTTTAAATACATGTACGTGCCAGGTCAAAGGTCAATTCATACACTAGGTACAGTAGGACCCCAAACTACACGGTTCTTAACACGGTCAAAAAAGTAGTCCGGATAATTGAGGTTCTACGGTGCTCCCGCTCTCTTATAGCCTATCTACTAATATGAATGAATTTTAAAAAAGTTGTTAGATAATTTTAAAATTTTGTGAAAATATACACAACAATAGCAACATTTAGTTTCAATAAACTATTTTCAATTTTCAACAATTCTGAATATATCATAATTATTTCTGTTTCATATAATAGAATTCCTTTTATATTTGTATGTCTCAAGTCGTTTGAAACACACTGTATATATGGATGTGTATATTTTATATACAAAATATCTAAATTGTATATGGATTGTATAAATATAAAATAAGGTTCATTTTATATTCATTTATAATTGCATCTAGTTTTATTAATCCATTTTTGGCAATTACAGCAATTTTGATGGTAGTACGTTTTTGTGATAAAATATGACCTACAAAATATTTAAACAATATAAATGAGACTTTTAGTGTTTTTAACAGACCAATTAACATCATATACAGATGCATTTGTTAATGGAAATTTTATTTTTCAATAGACCATACTTATTTAAGGCAGTATTCTGACCTGGAATTTTGAAAAATTTGACTTTTTTTTTTAAATTTAGTTTTGCTCCTAAATTTGATTTTTTTCTTTTTTTTGATGAACGAATTTAGGAGCAAAAGCTTGGATGCCATCCGAAGTATTTTTTGAATCATATTCTCGGGTATTTTCTTGCTAAACTCAGTATTTTATTACTAAAGTTAGCCATGTTTGATTGTCTGAACCCTTCTCGGTCTCAGTTAGTTCCGATAATCCATAGTCTGCTCTATTTTTAAATAGTAATTCTTCAGTTCCTATAACATTATTAATTTTGTCTTGTTTTAATTTTATTTTTATTTATTCTTCTATTAAATTACAAAAACGACATAAAAAATTTAAAAGAAACGTCTTTGTTGACTAGTATCCTGACTCGGTAAAGAATTTGATTTTCGATCGATTTTGGCTACTTTTGGGGTAACTCTTTCAATTGATAAAATCTTAGAAATTCGGTATTTGACAATTTCTCAAAGAGTTCTTTAAAGTGTTAATAATTATGCATTTAATTAATATAGACGAAGAGATAAAATACCGAATATTTAGTGTGTAGCACACTATAGTGTCCTCAAAAATAGCAATTAAACTAGGTCAACGAATCACTCGTTTGGTACATGTTTTTGAAAATGACAACTTTACCTGGTATACTCGAGTGCGTACTACTGAAAAAAATATTTATTTTTGAATTGCATTATGTATGCTACTGTGTAATTATATGAATACTATTAAATGCAATTAATTTTCATTTATATATTTTTGATTTTATTAGTGAACGTTTATATAGTTTAGAATTTATTTATTTTATAATTTATAACATTTACAAAAATATACAACAGTGGTGGAATTATATAATTTATAAAAGTTACAAAAATATACAAAAGTGGTGAAATTATATAATTTATAAAAATCACAAAAATATGTACAGTAATTTCAATTTTTTTATACAAATTTATTCACTGTCTGAAATTTCTTCTGAAGAAGTGTCATCTACCGAAATAATGAAACGGTCTGTTACATTGTCCACTTTTTCATCTAAATTCCACATATTTTCTTCTTCTTTAAGTACATAGCTAATGCATTTTTGCCAATTTTCGGCCGTAAAATATGTACAAGAAATTAAAAATTATATATAAAAGATAAAAAATAATACTAATATTAAAATTTAAAAATGACTAATAAAAAATATAAAATTTAAAAATTTAAAATCCAAGAGAATTATAAATAATATTACTTAAAATTGAAAAAAATTATTAAAAATTACACAGAAAAAATATATCAGAATTTGATAGCAAAACTTACGCGTCAGAAAATAAACTAAAATTTAAATATTATTGAATATTTTATACCTAATATCGCACCCCAGTGGACTAGGTCATAAAATTTATTGTCACACGTTTTCATAAGAAATATACATTAATAACTTAAAAAAGGAGATGGAATATGCACTATTAGTTCAGGTAGTTTTCAAAAAACGTGCTTTCTTTTTTTATTATATTTTATTTTAAGGGGTTGTTCACGTGATTTTTTTTTCAGAAAGAGGTTGACCTAGTTTAATTTCTATTTTTGAGGAATCTATAACTAAAGTGATCACAAACCAAATATTCTAAAATTATTGTTGACTTACTTAGTAAAGATTAGAGTGCCAGCACTAATAATTAATTAAATTATTCTTCTTTTAGTGCTGGCACTCTAATAAACAATTTTATATGCTACACACTAAATATTCGATATTTATGCTCTCCGTGTAACAAAAAAATTAATTTTTAATAAGTTTATTGATAAATAGGTACACAAAAAAATCCTTTTTTTTAAATTATAATAACTTAAAACTTTCTGCTAAAACGCATCTTTCTAATATTACGTCACATCCCAGCATTGCCAAAAAATAAACAAGAGTTTCGTGGTAATATTGTAAAATATTAGTAACATTTAATTCTTAATTCGTATATTCTTATTTTTTGACTATCTTATAATAAATTGAAGAAAAAAAAAATAAAAAACGAAAAAAATTTCCATTTCTCTTTTTGATCAATTTTTGATAAATAATAATTAGATACATTTTAATTTCCAAGTTTCCAAAATTTTTTATTTTTTTTAAATAAATTTTGATTATATTATTTATACTGAGAAGTGACGTAAGCCATTTGTGTTTGATGTTTCTGATTATGGCATTATTAACGTAAATTTTGTAATTCCATTAAAATTTTTATAATTGTATGTAATATAATTTGTGAAAAGACAATATTCACTACTATAATAACTAAAAACTTAAAAATCAAAATAAACTTTTTTACGACTACTATCGAATACCCAATTATAGGGTATCTACAGATCTACAGATACAAAAATTTTTGATGTTAAATTATCGCATTCCGGAATTTTCATTTATTAGTTATAGCTTAAGTTCTTTAAGCTAATAACTTTATCTTCCTAGCTTCGTCAAGTTATGTTTGTGTCCATTTCGAAGCTATTACGGAAGAGGATGAAAAAGAATAACAACACCTTACATGGAGCCAGTTTATTCTTATTTATTTTAAAGAAATTCTATTACAACCAGATTATAATTATATTTTCTATATATTTTTGTGTAAAAATACTGTAACCTAACCGATAAAGACATAGCAACATTTTTATCCATTGTCGTTAATAAGGGCAACATATTATATACGGGAACGTTAAGTTTTCATACGACAGTCGCTTTTTTGTGCTTTGTGTCTTGTACATATACATATGTATGTTGACAGTGATGGATCGGAAAATATACTTTTACAATTTCATAACCGTACGAGGAGTATCTTCAGTTTACGCTATCACGAAATAAAAACACTATTGCTATATAGTTTAAAATGATAGATTTTTATATTTAATTTAATGAAGATATATCTTCTTATAATATTGTTTTTGTATTTTACAGTTTAATAAAAACATGTATATGCTAAAAACAAAGCAGTAAAGTTTACAAGCAAAAAGTCTATTTAATTGTGAATATATTCAATGGTTTATTGGACGAGGGCGACAAAAACAATTTTCGAACATACGGTTTTGTTAGAATAAGTAATTGTGATAAAATATTCAATCAATAACCGCCATATAAATAATTTGTTAAATAAAAAAATTTGATTAGAAAATTTGGTATCTAATATTTAAGTTAGAAATTTATTAAAATTTCAATATATCTTTTGAGAATATCAGCATCGAGGGCAGTAAAAGAAAATATTTTTACAACCTCTTGAATCGTAAGTTCTCATTTACAAAGTAGGTAATTTGACGCCCAAGCGACATTCTGTTTTCTGATTACTACAACTACAAAAAAAAGGTTAAAAAAGTTTACTTAGCTTCCTATAAGCAAGTAAATATAAGCTAACTGTCAGTTAGTAAACAGATTTTTATATAGATGCCTGCTATACCGAAAAGAAGTTGGCGTTGGAAGTGGAAATTTTCTAAATAGCTAAATTTCTCCCTAATTGCTCCACGGAGCTCAGTAATTGCTACACCAGAAACTCAATTACTTAATTTATAGTTATTTATAAACTAAAAAAGAAATTTTAGTATTTCAGTTATCAAAATTTTGTCTAACAATCCTTTTTTAATACTTTTTTTATATAATTTCATTACAGCACTAAATTGCTCCCAATTTACTCCCAGGGTTGCAGATAAATTTTTCATAATCGCTCCATATTAACTAAAAAACCGGAAATTTTTAATAAAAAAGCAGTACAAACACTGGTCCGCATTTTTTGCCAAAAGAAATTGACAATCAAAAAAAAAAATATAAAAAAATGAAAAAACGTTTGTCCTGTCTCATGTTTCTGTCTCAAAAGTGCATGTTACATGTGTGTATGTATTCTGCTGACTCAAATTATTTAAATATTACATAATAACTCGTGCCTATATTGTAACAAAAATGTGTTATTCATGTATAAAAAATTTTTCGGTAAAAGCGTTCAGGAAGGGTGAATAATTTTAAATATTTATTTTTATAGCTCTTCTCTTCTAGATCTTGTTTTATTAAGGGGGCAAGGTCCTCCAGAACTTTCAAATTTTTCATTTTTTGTTTTGCTTTAAAAGTTCATTTGAACCTTAAAGAATATATTTCTAATGTTTTAATTCCAACAGAAAGATTATCTGAGATAACGATAAACTGCTTTTAACTCTACTTTTCAAGAACGAAAACTTTTTAATAGCGTTTTTCTCCAAACAGGCTTTTTTCCGCGCCGTGGAACATAACTTAAAAAGTTATTAAGATATTAACTTGAAATTTTGTACAGATATTCTTTAAGATATTGGTCTTTGCATAAACCTAAAATGTTGCATACATTATTACTATAAATATTGTTTATAACAATTTGTTTATAAAAAAAAGAAAGTGAATTTTTTTTCTCTTTTTGATTTTAAATTGGGAAAAAAATTTTTCTCATCAGAAATAGGTAGGGGAGATCCTTGTACCTTGGGACACCTTGTACCTCGGGACAAGTCTGTAATTTGAGAACCAATGTATTGTAGAATGATTGGTAGTGACATTTGATGAGTATTTGACACAAATACTCAAAACACACGCAGTAAAGTCGGCCATTTTGACTCCTTTCTTCTATGTGCAAGGTTGTGAGATTTTTGCCGTGTTTTTTTTTTTTTTTTTTTTTTTTTTTTTGTAATCCATGTAAATCCTCATTTTACTCAAAGTATTTTGAAGTGGGTAAATGATTAAAGATACAAATAGTTATTATACACATTCGTAACTATTTATTTTGACGTATATCACTGGAGTTCCCTAATTAAAAAATATAACCACACTTTATTGTATGCAATTGAAATTTGTACCTTGGGACAGCAAACTTTTTGCACCTTGGGACGGTCCTAAGGTATAAGGCATTGTTTTTTTACAGAGATTTATAGGTAAGTTTGTTTTCAATATTTGTGTTTATCTATCCAGATGCCGCGGAGTAAGGACAAAGTTACCCGGCCAAAGCCCAATGAAGAAAACGTCAAAAATGACATTAAAATGGTCAATTTTTCTATAATAAAAATTATTACAAGTAAAACCAAACAATTTTTATTGCTCTTAGAAAAAATAGTATATATACTTTGCTTTCAGGGCTTAAAATGTCTTGCATAGTTTGTTTCAAGGTACAACCATTGATGTCCCAAGGTACAATCACAGCTTGTACCTTGGGACAAATATCCTCCATTATTCAATTCAAGTTTTCGCAAAAATGAAACACAATATCACAATATATTGTATCACAATATTAAGATGTTATTGTGTGCTTAAAGAATTTTCAATTTTCGAAGTCATACATCAATTTTTACTCAAGTTATGAAGTTTTAAACGAAAGTGTTCCAAGGTACAAGGATCTCCCCTATATGCAAAGCGTAAGGACTTATTTTACTAAAATTTTTTTGTCCGACTGAATTCAGTTGATTACAAGAGGCTGGGCATTCCACGACGCAAATTAAAAGAGTCAACTTGGAACAGCTGTAGAGCCGCCATTTTTTCTATTTTTTGCATAAGAATTTATGAGTGTATACACCATAACATGTACTATACTATGTAACTTCATTTGATACAATTATCCAGTTTCTTAAAAAAAATTATTAAAAAACCTGTTGTCTGGAGGACTCTCCCCCCTTAAAGCAACAAACATTTTCATTATTTATTTATAAGATGTGTCATCACATTGCACGCCTCTCTTTATTTAGGGGAATTTGTTAAAATGAGAAATGAGAGAACGATTTTATTTTGATTTAAGGAAATTAAATTTTTCCTGACATATTTTTTGGTTAAAATAATTTTAATAAATAGGCACCTGTTGTATAATAAATGCTGTCTAATTGCTTTTTAATAACCCCCCTCTAGTTAAAAAATAGGTATTAGAAAGGCCATGATACTTTAAATTTGTCTCGAAGTGGGCCAAGTATTGTATATTTAAGGACAAACTGTCCAGTTTATAACATTTAGTGACAGGAGTTAATTTCTATTAAACGATTGAATCTTGTGGTTTCAGTTTTACACGTCTAAAATTTCTGCATGATTCTCCAAGAGCATTTGTTCCTTCATTGTGTCATAATCTTCAAGCATTTAACTTAAAACTTATGAAGGGTTTCCCTCCTAAGTCTAGTTTATAGTTGAAAATTTTATAGTTTATATAGGAAGTAAGAGTTAATTTTATAAGCTCTTCGATATACATATTATGAAGAGCTATTTAGAGATTTAAAATATTGACACATGACAACTCAATATAATGTACTAGAATTCTCACCACTTGTGAAACAGGTTAATCTACTTGAATTGTCAGGCAGTCTTTGAATCAGTATTTATCCGTTCAGCCAAAGTAAGAGTTCAATTCTTTTACATTTGAGCATTTGTATTCTTGCTGTTTTGTGCAAGAGTCCTAACAGTTTTACATCGCTTATTTTTTCGACCGTAAACCAGTTTTTCTTAAGAAGTTTTGAAGATTTTTTTTTTTTTTTTTTAGTTTTATTTGCCATTATAGAACTTCCTTAATTTACAGTTAAGACTGGCGGAAATTAATCTTACTTGTTGGATATTTCTTTTTTTGTGAAATATTATAAAATTTATTTTCAATTTTGCAAGTGTTTAGTTAACACCATACGTTTCGCGAATCTGTGCAGTAGACTTCCCCAGGGGCCAGGAATATTTTTAAAGAATTCAATAAAAAATATATGAATTCACAAAATAATTCAGCATATGTAAACATACACATGTTGTTTAATAAAAAAGCAATAATAGGAAAGACAATAACACTCAACTGATAAAATATGAAAAAGACAAACAATTAAATATGTAATTTGATTACAATTATATTTACATATTTCAAGACAATTACAAAAAATAAAAAAAAAATAAATCCATCTAAAAATGTTTGCAAAAATCGTAAATAACACAGAGAGTGTGCTTGTTACTGGTTAATATCTGTTTCTGGTAACATCGCACATATATATGTGACCACTGGTAACAATCGGCCTTTACAGTTGTTCCGGCTATTACGCAGATGCTGTGTACTCGGATCGTAAAGTGTTAATAAATTAATATTAAAAAAAAAAAACTACATTAGAGTGTAAGTTGATACAAGAAATACACCATCGTGTAACAGAGAAAAATAAAGCAAATAATAAACATAGTGAAAGAGTAGATAAAAGGTATCTAAGAAGTGTAATGTATTTGCAATAAAAGTAGTTCAACACTATCAAAATAATTAATGGTTAAACTTTTGTAATAACCATGTTATATGAATGAACATCTAATAAGTATCTTGAGTATATGAGCAGTAAGAGTGTAACAGGAGAATAGGAGTAGGGTAGAGATGGGCTAAAAAAAATTGTGTGTTATTGCCCGCGACGTCGCTTGCCATATCACTGGTTTTCGACAACCGCTTTTGTTTGCTGGGAGTTAAATCATTTACTTTTAAACCGCCAAATTTCTGTCAAAATCGATTGAATAATTTCCACCTAATGCCTGCATAAACAGACAGTAATATCCACAAAAACTTGTCATTCTTAACCGTGTTGTAAAAATATTTTTAATTTACAGACATAGTAGCTCCAAAAATGGTAAAAATTGGCAAGATTTATTTGTGAAATAAAGTATTATAGGTGTCCTACAAAGTTTTAATCAAGTAATATCTTGAAAACCATTCTTAGGGTTAATTCAAAATTTATAGGCCCTGTGTGATTTCTAAGTGGTTCCTAAATTTTTCTTTTTATTAGGTATATGTGTGTGCAGGGCCGACGAGAGAAATGAGGGATCCCTGGGTAGGGCCAAAAATTTTCAAATATTTCTTTCTCACAAAATGTACTTAACAAACAAAAGATAAAAAACGTCTGTACACTTTACTCGGGCCCCCGTTTTAGATTGGGGCTCCTGGGCAACTGCCCCACCTACTACTCCCCCTCTCATCGACCCTGTATATGTGTTGTTAATTAATATACACATATAACTTCCAGAATGGTTAAAATTCGTTTGTGCCGGTTATTTGTTAACAATCAAATTTTGAAATTCTGATAGCAAAAATAGCAAATTTAATTGTTGTTTAGCAAAAATACGCGAAAATATTTTATCTTTAGCAATATTTTTTTAACTTTGCAATATTTTCCAAATTCTGTAATCAGTATGTCAAAATAGGTAGACTAAAAACAGTAAAAAAATTTGTGTTCTGCGTAAAAAACTACTGGTTAAATTTTTTGTGTTAAATAAGTAACACAACCCTGTGTTAATGTAACATTTAGTGTTTGTGTTGAATGAAAATATTAACACCATAGAACACTAAGGAGGAATACAACTATCTCATTTCTGCAATCACTTATGGGCATTTATGTGCATTTTTCAGAACTATGTTGTCATTCACTTAGTAGCTACCAATGGGTGTGGTTCAATTGTTGTCATATTGTTGCCGTCGTATTAACGTGGTATATGTGGTATACGTACATGCACGCACCACATACATATTATGTATATGCGTATGTAAGACACCAATACACACAACCATCCATCGGACTAACACACACAACTCCGCGTGCACATATATAACATATTGGTGGGATATTTTCTATCCTTTATCGTTACACTAGTTTCAGTAGTACAGAGATACTAGCGTTCGTTCCATAATATTCTGTGATTAACACAAATTTTGATTTAACAGAATAAAAATGTTAATCTGTTTTGAACAACAAAAAAGTAACACAATCTTTGTGTAAAGGAAAAAATGTTATAAGTACGCAGTTTTTTGTGTATTTTAACAAAAAAATTGTGTCATACGTTCACAAAACTAGTGTTATTTATTTTTAATAATACTTTTAGCGTGTAGAATTAACACGTTTTAAGTGTAGGTGATTCGACAAAAGAAGAATATCCCACGCTTTTACTGTTTCACCTATGAGCGGGGGTATAGTGATAGCATCATTCGACATTCTGCGTTCAGCGAAAAAAGCATATGTATGTACAAAAGATAGAATATTTGAAAATTAAATTGGTTTTAATTATATAGATATTGAATTGATTAGGTAAGTTAATTAAAAATATCTTTTTAAAGTATATAATATATGCATTTATAAATGCATTTCATACCTATGCTATTGAGAAAGTGACCACTCATAACCTTAAATTAATTGCTCATACTCGTTTTTCATACGTTATTTACTATTGTATTATTTGATTTTAAAGTAGTTATATGATATCTGAAAAAAGTACATTTTAATTTCATATAGCAAATTCTTCTCCATCAATTTCATCATCAAATACACCAACTCCTTCACGAGTATCAACTCCATTGGTAGATTGTGATGATCCAGAAACTACATTAACTGACGCCGACTTGATAAACCTACAAATCCGAGCTCGATTCTTTTTATAAAGAGATATGTAAGTTTCATTATGAAATTTACTTTTCATGCTAGAGAAAAATTATTGTAGTTTTTACAAATAAGATATTATTTATTATATTTGCAATAGTTAATCAAAATTACTTGGCTCCAAAGTGATTGAATTTCTTTAATTGTTTGCAGAATTTATTTCAATTAATTAAAAAATTATGGAATATTCGACGTTCAAGAATACATTCAAGGGGTAAAGAAGATCAGGTAAAGGAGGAAGTCCCAGCTACAAACCCTGAACTAGTAGTGGGTCCATTTTGTCTTCCACCTAGAATTTGACAACGATTTTCACAATTTTTGGGTATTGCTTTAACATTATTTTCATAAAATACCAAGTAAAATGAAATCCACCAATATCATCGTCGAAATCTTTACAAAAATTGGATTTATCCAAAAACATAGGGCCAATTCGTATCGGCGTAAGCCAAAGTCGCTTGCTCTTATTTTTAATCACATTACATTTGTTTTGAAGCGCACTTGGCTTGTTTTTGAGATATTTGCATATTCCTTTCCATGTTCTAGAGAGAAGGATCAAGTATTAACGTTTAAAAGTTTTAACGTAAACAAGTGTAATGTGATTAAAAATAAGAGAAAGCGACTTTGGCTTACGCCGATACGAATTGGTCCATAGTTTTGAGCAATGCGGAAATTGATATTGCGGAACAGAGCACTTTTTGTAAATATGATGAATAATAACTTTGTAGAAATATTGAATAAAAAAGTCTAACTATATTGAAAAAGTATTTTTTACTATTTCCTATCATTTACATAATAAATATATAAATAAAAATATTAACTTAAAAAAAGTGTCAAAATATGCCAACACATTTATTGAGTAAACTTCTACATTCTAAAACCGTTAATTTAACACATCGCATTGTGTTAAAAATGTACACTAAATAATGGTTATATTAACATATTCACTGGTAAAATTATAACTAAGTAATTATGTCAAATTAACACAAAATGTATGTCCTTTTGTGCGTCAAATTATTGACACAAATCTTGTGTAAGGATTTGACACATATGCTTTGTGTTAAAATAACACAAAAGATTGAGTGGACCGTTCTGAACATGTGAAATGTGTTAATTTTAACACAAATTTTTTGACTGTGAATATGTAAACTAAAATTCTTTAAAAAATATTTTTATAGAACTTTTGAAGATATTCCAGTTATGTTTCGTTAAACCGTATATTCGAATTCGTTAAGTGTATAGATATCGAATGGAATCAATAATTAGAATATTCTAGTTATTGATTTGGCGAGTCAATGATACCAAAAATGTAACTATTAACTTTGTATAATATAATCTAATTTTTGAAATCTTTGCGCATTGTAATAGTATTTTGTCCCACTGTGCGACGGTCGTTATATTGTTGTCTAATCACAGCACAAATTACTCTATACTTCGTATGAAAGCTGTAGGAAGTAAAATTTTGTAATAAAATGGAAGAAAATAAAACTGGGTATGACGTTAAAAAGATACATGTTAACTGAAAGATATATTTTCATCTAATATATGTTATATGTTATAAGGCAGAAGTTTTCAATCTTCTCTTTCTCACATAAGTTTGGCCCTTGAGTAAGTTTTTCGTTTATGAGTACGCCCTGTTTCGCAAAATGAAGTTTTTAAGTTCTTGTTACCAGTATTCTTCTTTATTATAAATTTCTTTATAATCCCTTTTTGAAATTCTATTGCACATAGGTACTAAAAATATAAGAAATCGTTGCGTACTAGGTAATCTTGTAACGATCATGTTAAGTCAAGTGTCCCCTAAAATAAAATAAACAAATTTTTGCTTCCTTGTATTGCAGTTGTTTTATTTTTGGGTTTGATAGATATGTGTCCAATAAACATATTGTAGTCTGAATTTTAATTTTCTCCTCCTTTGCCTTTGTCAATTTCAACATATAATTCAAAACTTATAACCACACAACGCTCAGTCGAGATCTAAAATTATGGTCTGCTTTGAATCGGACTTTGTTAGATTTTTAGAATTTGTAATTTATTTATTTTTGTTTCATTTCCCTTTTTAAATAATTTGAAAAAGAAAGAAATTCAAAATACAAGTCTTTGAAGAATCAAAAAAATGTCTATTTCAGTTCCTGTGCTAATTTTTCTTTCAATATACATAGATGCCACTAGGTTGAATAAAATAAAAAAAATTATTTTTGTTTGATTTTATAACGGTTCCGGTGTAAATGAATCAGTGGAATTATACTGTCTTATTCAAACCTAATGTTCTAAAAAATGAGAATGAAGTCAATTTTCTTATGACTAACATGTGTATTGAAACCAGGAGATCATTTAAAGAATAAAAAAGAAAAATCCGTTTTTGGTCTCTGTCCCCCTTCAAACTGCCAATTCAATTATAATTTTAATGTGTTTTCTTGAGACATCTTATGGTTTTTGTGCTATTTGCCATTACTAAAAATGTTTCCATGTTTCCCTAGCAGCATGTTTCCATGTTTCCATGTTGCTGCAACATTACTAACTCTCGCACAGTGTAAAATAACGTTACAATACCTATCATTTTGTAGCGCTTCATTCTTTACAATGATATAAAAACTTTAACTATTAACTCTTAACTACTATTCTGATGACTGAATTTATTGTTTGTCATGTAAATGAAACAATTAAAATATCTACGAGACGTGATTAATAAATAAGATAAACGGGTATCTATTTGTAAAAATAATAAATCTAAAAAAAAATTCAGTTAGTAAGTAATAACGGACAAAATTTGAAAAGTTCTTAGAACAGGTATACAAAAAATTAACTAGTTTTTAGATGACTTTCACTTAATTTAAAAATAAAATCTTATTTTAAGAACAAAACCTTATTATTATTCTAATGATAATATTTAATAGATATTCTTTATAAAATCAACTGATTTATAGGTACATTAATTTAATGTGCAAGTTTATAGATTATTTAAAGGATTTTCTCTTTAAATTTATAGAGGCGTTGCGAAAAGAAATCGTCTTAAACGGCGATTTTTAAACATATTTCTGCATAAAAAAGTAGATGTGGAAATCTTATTAATAAAATGTGAACTTTCTTTCTCTGTGTGTAATTTAAATTTTAATTCGCATAATAAAATCTTGGACAGTTGCAAGTTTTTCGTTTTCGATCGCAGCTTCAAGGTTCATTAGGATAATCAATCTCTTCGGGTGACCTTTAAAACTCTCACAAAACTGATAAGCTTGACATAGATTAATCTAGCGAAAAATTTGTAAGCAATTACAAGAGAAACAGCCTCAGTTCTGAAGAATTTTATTTAGTTTAATTATTAATTTAATAACACTGTATCCTATTGTATTGCCGACATGATAAAATTTGATTATCCAACTTAAACGTCAAACAATTCTCAGCCTTTTCTAAACTAATTACGAAAAGATTTTTGTATTTAACTCACACAATAATGAAACCAGCAGCCAAAGTTTTTAATGTTATTGTACCTTACGTGGATATTTACTGGGGTTTGTTTTTGCTGTCGTCAGCTAGAAGACGATCTTTTTAATTAATTATTATTAATTAATAATTATATCTAGTCGTGTTTCACTCTATACACTCATTAATTACAACAAAATAGACAATGACGGACAATCATTTTTGAACATAATACTCACTTAAATAGGTATTTAAGTAAAATTTGAATATTCTCAACAAACCTCGCTTGCAGTCATTATCCTATGTAGCACGCCAATGTACAAACAAAGTGAACTAAAATTAATTATAGTATAGAATTTTAATTACTATATATTCATTATCTTATTTTATTTCAATGAAATTTACACGGTGATAAAGTGCAACAGATAATCATTCTCAACGGGTGGATTGTAGTAATTTCTGTTTCATTAAAATCTCTGTACAGAATTCATAAACAAGTAAACGACAAAAAGAAACAAGACTGCGTGTATTTATTATACAATAGAATTAGGAAAAATTTTGTGAAAAGCATACAGCCAAGCCTATTTAACGGATTTTGATAAGTGAAGTGTCTATCAATAAAGGATCACCCCAAGAGTGGCACCAATGAGCCCGAATTTTTAAATTTGGTTTCATTTTTAAGTTACGGGTCTTCAAAGTTTGATATTTTTTTAGAGAAATTATAGGTAAAAAATTGTTTATTCATTTCTATAGCAACGAATAAAAAACAACTGACATCAGATAATTGTGCCATTATTATTTAAATGAAAATAGGATACTGGATTTGTACAGAATTTTAAAATACCTGATTTAAAAGTAACGTGATGTCAGAATTATTATTTAGGACCCTGGTGCCCCAAAAAGACCCCAAATTAAACAGCTGGATGGATCTCCACAAAATGTTGTGAACATTATTTAAATGTATGTTATTGCGATATGAATTTTACTAACTTTTAGTGTGAAGAGAAGGGAAGGCGAACGAAGCGAAGCACTATAAATAACTTATTTTATACAGAATTTTAGAATATCAGTTTCAAAGTTGGAATAAGGTCAAAACTGTCCCCGGGTGTGATTAAAATTTTCCGTAAGGGCCTCCGTTCCTAAAGAAATGCTTTAAAATTGAAGTAGGTATTCCTAAAACCATCATCACGGGTTTGAGGTATCGGCAGAAAGATCTCAAAGCTTGAATGTTAGCTATTCTTTTGGAATATGAATATGATTAGGTAGAAATGTCATTAGAGCGGGAAAATTGTCGATCAGGTCAGAACCATCTGACACCTAAGCCTCAGCGAAGTTAGGACGGAACGTTAGTTAATAATAATAAATGGTATTCTAAACAGCCACCATTGATTTAAATGCGCCGACGTATTCCTTGCAGGACGTTATAGTAGAGCTAAAATACAACAAAATTGAAAAAATAAATTTTCTACCGAAATTCAGTATTTTTTGAGATATTTCGATTTTTAGGTTTTCTTCGTTAAAGACCCAAAATTTGACACTTAGGTTGAAATAAAAAAATTTATATCAATTTGTTTGCGTAGCTGACATTGTAACTGAGCTAATCCAGTCGTAGAAATTCCCAAACCTACTATATAATTGAAAATTAAGGGGCAATTTGTACTATTTATGTCATAGTAAGTTTTTGAGCTCGACAGCACTATTTTCAACATAACTTGTAAAATAAGTTAGTTTCAAAATTGTCATGCCCGGTAATTTTCAATTGCTAAGTGGGTGAATACTAGTTCGCTCCAGCGGTCAGATTTTAATCTTATCTTGAAAAAGAGTCGTAGGTTAGTTCACTCCCGGGGTGTATACTAGTTCGCTCCCGCGGTCAGATTTTAATCTTATCTTGCAAAAGGATCGTAGATTAGTTTACAACTCCTTATCTACTGACAGGTAAAATTAATTACCTAAATGACAATTAAATAAATTAACAATTAAAATTTTATTTGTTTAAAATTCGAATTTTTAAAAAAAAAAATTACAGTTAATAGCCGACATTTTTTGTGTTGTGTTTTATTTACGTTAGTTCAAATTTTATTTGTAAATAATAAACAAATACTTTACTTTGCAAAATACCACTTGTATTTTTGAAATTGTGACAATATTGTTTCAAAAATAAAAGTGGTATTTTGCAAAGTAAAGTATTTGTTTATTATTTACAAATATGGAATACCATAAAGTAACGCTCAAATCTATTAATATCAAATTTTATTTGTTATTGGTGCACCAAAATAAGTAGAAAAGGGTAGGATTTTTTCTTTAAAAAAAATAGTAATTAATTGTAGATAATTTTAATTTACAGTCACCATCCAAATATATTTCAATTTATCGAAAATTTGAAAAATATTCAAACTGATACATATATTAAAATTTGCAGTATTCGTCAACAGAAAAAAGTGTATCGCAAGGCAGTTAATTTTCGTAAGGAGTTTGTAGAAGGAAAAATATCATTATTGAAACAAAATGTAATAAGTAGATTCGACTTTGTAAAATTTATGTCATATAAATTTACACCAAATTTATAATGTATTGAATATTAAGTTGTAAAACACAAATAAAACATTCTCATTTTGCTGTTCAATTTGTGTATATAGTTACAGAAGCGAACTAGTATACGGTCACGGGAGCGAACTAGTATACTACCTTTCAGGGTTATCTGACCGCGGAAGCGAACTAGTGTGCTCCGTGCTAAGTAGGTTTGAGACTTTTTACGGCAGCATTAGCTCAGTTACAGTATCAGCAATGAAAATAAACTGAAATGAAAAAAAACTGAATTTCAATTTTCAATCTAAGGGCCAAATTTTAAATCCTTAAGAAACAAAACCTAAAAATCGAAATATCTCAAAAAATACTGAATTTCGGTAGAAAATGTATTTGTTCAATTTTGTTGCAATTTGGCTCCACTATAACGTCCTGCAAGAAATACGTCGAGTTACCAGTAACCCTGTATATAAATTTAAAATCTAACGGTAACAGTGAAAGATTTTATGAAAAAGATTTTCCGTCACCGACCATTAAGAAATAATATTCTTAACCCTTGACCTCAAAATGGATAAAAAAACACATTTAAAACGCACACAGTTAAAAAAGGAAAAAGGCATATCATCCATACAAATAAATACATTAAAATAAAAATAAAATAAAATTTTCCTCAGAAGTACAAAAAAAAAAAGAAAAACGTATACGTAAAAAACAATAAAACTCGTTTTTTCTATTGGATAGAACTCCATTATAATTTAAATAGGTATATATCATTATCTAGTACATGTTGTCAGATAAAGAGAATACAATTCACATATAAATGTATTTACTAGTACAGATGTATATTGATGTCCCTTTCTAATGATGTTTGTTGTACGATATTCGAACGCAATATGCCACTAAAAGTTGATATAGGTTGATTTTTTTCAATTGTAAACTAGTAGCGGCAACGTCATTCGTATGGCGTGTCGGTATAGAATCAATAACAAGTGTAGTTTTGTTCAAATCGGTTTTTATATTTTCCCCGTGGAAATGTGACATTTTGTCGCGGTATATGTATTAGCTCAAGCAGCAACTGTCACCGCACCAAATTTCATTAAAATCCACCTATATTTTTTGTGTGTTATCGGCACAGACAGATATACAGACAAGCAAAAATTCAGAAATTGCTATTTTGATGTCTAACTCGATAATTCTCCACAATTCTACATCATTACAATTTTCAAAAATAATCCATGTACAAATATTCCATCGTAGTGCTCGTAAGAACAGTTTGTATTTTCCTGGGAGCCTAGACAGATATGGATTTTTTTTATACTCCTCTGCCGGCCCGACAATCTGTGGATAAAGAACCCGCGAAAAAGTCAAAAGAGTTTTTTTTTTCGCTTGTCACTTATTTGTTTTAGGAAAATTTTTAAAAAAAATATTCACCTATTTAGCGCGACAAAAATAATTTTATTTTAGTATGAAAAAAACAAATGTTTTCCTTACTAATTGTTATAAAATAACATACGTGGGGAGCGCCAAAAGTTCTCAGCCTAACATGATTAAACTTATTTAAAGGTGACGTAATTTATACTCACAGAAAGTATTAAGTCTCTAGTAATCATAAACGCAGTGGACGAGTTTACATGTGTTTTATTTATTCTGTTGTAAAAATGTAAACTCAATATGTCGACCGTTTCAAAAATTGAATATCGTGTAGTCATAAAATTTCTGACAAAAGAAGGACAAACTCCAAAAGAAATTAAGGACAGATTGGATGGTGTATACGGTAAAGCCGTGCCAAAAGTTTCGTTTGCGGTACGAGTCCCTCAACGACGATGATCGTTCTGGAGGTCCGGCAGATTCGATCACTTCCGAAAACATCGCTCTTGTAGAATGGCTACAAAGAATTTGCTTATTGTTATAAAGGCATAGAGGTGCTTATCCCGCCTTATAATAAGTGTATTGAAATAGGGGGCGGTTATATAGAAAAATAAATTCGTTTCACTGTTCTCTCTGTATTTTCTAATACTCAGGCCGAGACCTTTTGGCGCACCCTACGTACTTTAAATCATTATTATGATACTTTGCCCTGATTTATTTAACTACTAATTGTAAGTTTTCGGGTTCAATGAGAGTAAAAAAATAAGACAAAAAATCTTAATTAAATTTTAATAAAATAAAACGTACAGATGTAATGAACTTAGGTATCAGTAAATCTTCTATTATTCTTCATCACCATCTGATTGGTATTCGGTATCAGTGCTTTCTGAAAATTTAATTAAATCCTTTTCTCACAATAGTCCTCGTGTTTGAATTTGGACATCGCGACTCCTTGTAAATAAAAGGTCAAAATTTATCCCTTAATTGGGATAGCTATAATTTGTTTTATAGTTTACTGGAATACTAAACAAGGAACTAAAGTAGCAAACAAAGCGGTACTCGGTGGAACTTTTTTGTAAACTCTATGCAAAGTTATATGAAAAAAAATTTTAAAAAAATCTAAATTTTATTTTTTAATGCAATACGGGGTCAAAATATAAAGGACACTAAAAATATTACTATTAATCTATAGTACGTACATGAAGCTACAATATCCATTATTAAAATTCAAATAACATTTAGTACAATTCTCAAAAAAATCACTGTTACTCTGTTTTAAATTTCGGAACCAATTAAACACACCAGCTGAAAAAGAAAAAACTTCTACTTGCGAGCCTTTCAATTATTGTATTAGCTTCTAACAATACGTTGATGGGTAAGGGTTACTGGAGAATGTAAATCCATAGTTATTGATGTTAAAATACCAAAATGATTTTTGGATTTTTGTCGTGCTAAATAGACGAAATTGCTGTGTGTGCGGCCCTACTCTTTTTCGTTAGTTTTCGGTGAAATTTTTTTTTCAATTTCATTGTTCAATAGAAATGTGACGTCGTATGGATTGAAATTGTTCCAGCTATTTCGAATAGCTCTAAAACTGCCGAAATTTTCAATTTCAAATCACCATTGTAAACGCACAGTCAGGATCTTTTAACTTTGATTAATTGCTGCTTTTGTATATTTATTCCTGTTAGAATCCGTGTTCAAATTTCTTCTAAACCTTTGAGGTATTCTTGTATCCGTCTACAGAATACTTACGTGAGAACCTTTGACAAGTCATGACCTATTTTAGAAATAGAAAAGGATCTAGTTGAGACTAGATTTGAGCTGACAGATTTACGGGAATCGTGACAGTTTTATTAAACATCCGAATTGTATTAGTTCTAGAATTTCGAAAAATATGGGAATTATTAAAGTTATATTTCTCTATCAACAAAAAAAGTACCTTGAAGCACCTAAGGTGGGTGTACCATGGAAGACCATGCTCCTTAGAAGGCCAACTATTAAAAAGTCGTAGTTATTGACATGTAAAGACATATTTCTTCTACATACACGTAAGATCCATCAAACTCAAGACCACAGACGCGGTGACGAGTCCCTCGCGCCGCTATTCCGACAGTGCGATCTCACGCTTCGTAGAGTTCGGTCGTCAACGTTACAACTGTTATTCGCGCGCACAACAAAACGTAAGTTTTTAGTTAAATAACCTATTATTATCTCATATTTTTGTACTGTAAATTGTCGTATAAGGATATGTTTATGGTACTAAAGGAAAAAAAATAGTTTTGCCTCGATTTAAGTTAAAATAGTGTTAGTGTTCCTAAGAAAGCCGGTGGTTCCTTATAAGGCCAATCAAAAAGTTGACTGTTGGCCTTGCTAGGGTACATGGGCCTTACAAGGAACATCTACAAACCATGAACATATGAACGTTGATTTTAATCATTCCCTGACTAGAAGACTGACTATGTGCCATGATAAGTTTGTGATAACTACAATACTCAGTCTGTAGTGACTATTATTTTATTATAATTAATATCAAAAAGTCATAGATAATTGTTAGTTTGGCCTTCTTAGGAACATTGTGGCGTTACAAAGAACAGACCCATAAGAAGGCCATTTTAGGTAAAAAAAAAGTTTTTAATTTTATTATAAAACGCATTGGCAAGTTATTTGATATCAATATAATGCTCATTACTACTATTTTTAAATAATTTCCATTAATATTTTTTTAGTTATACGATGGTATTTAAGTAATGTTCGTTAAGTTTTTTATAGATGAAAGAGCTCAAATGAAAGAGCTTATTATGTAGTTTTAAAAAAAGCGGATATATTAATTGTTACAACTCAATTTTTAATTTGAACGACTGATGTATAATATTGGCCTTGTTTTGAGCCGTGTTCCTTGCAAGGCCATTTGGAAGAGCTTAAGAAAACTTAAGTTTAATAAATAGTGATTAAAGCTAGGTTAAAAGAATGTGATTTATATGGTACACAATAAAACAAAGTATTACTTAATAATTTGTTTCCTCCATTTATCCAGTAAATAAACAAATAAAGCATGTTTAATCGTTAGAGTGGCCTTCCATGGTCCACTCACCTTACTTTGAAACATTCCAATGCAGGTGGATGTCTCTAGCTTAGTTATTTTTTAAAAAAATTATTAGATTTATTTACTTCGGAATCACCTCTATAACGTCATATATGTACCTACATCATATGTATCAGGCCAGTCATTAAAATTGCATTATCTAAAAACACAATGTACGACTGCTGATGGTAACTGGGTGAACAGCGCTCTACACGTTCAACACCCACCGTTACGCTACCTCCTAATTCGTTCGTCCTTTACTGTCTTTCCAGTAGAATAAAGAAATATTTCTTCTACTTCAACACTCGTACTTACCGTTGTTATAGTACAATTTCTAAGATATTCAACTGTAGAATAGAAACTGGAATACTAGGAACAGGACCGGCCCGAGTGTGATGCTGACAGTGTCATTATATTAGGCAGCCCTCTTCTGAACGCCCCGCGCCACTGAGTGACTTTGAAAAATTAAGGTACCGTTTACACGTGCGTTAAATTAAAATCGGATAAAAATCGTATAGACATCGACCAAAATTTTTATACACATACGAATTTAATTTGACAGTGCACTGAATAAAAATGGCCACAAATGAAGTTTTAGCTTAAAACAAGTACTGTCAAACCATAATTATGTTACGGAAATAGACATTATCTATACTAATATAATAAAGAGAGAGGATTTGTTTGTATATCCAAAATAAACTCAAAATATACTGTACCAATTTTGAATACTTTGTCACATATTATTACATGAGAGGTTTGTATTTTTTCGAATCAAGGGTCTAGACCTACTTCCATGGTGAAACTACCCCCAATAGCAACTTATAACTAGATGCAGAATTCTTGAGGTATCAAAGTATAACAAAAAGCAATACTTTTGCAATAGATAGATATATAGAGTAATTATATTTAAACTCCCGCTATTTTAGTTTTTATATCTCTCACTTTATCGTGTAATATGAAATGTCGTTTTCCGACCACTTGGTCGATCATGTAATTCACTTTTTAAGAACTTTTTTAAACAAAAAATGTTGTACTCTATTGTGCTAGACGTCTGCTATCATGGATCGTAAATAAAATAACTAAATTCCAAAACATGCGATTTTCATCGCCAAAAACTTTTCTTTAACATTTTTGTAATTTATTGTAATTTACACATCTTTCTGGGGACCGGTGACGTACTTTCGCAGTCCGGCACCGGTCCACGGACCGGCGGTTGAAAAACATTGAACTAATGCATTATTTCTATAAATATTGTCTTATCTGTTATCTAAAGTTTTATCTAGATAATGGTTAAATTATCTGTAATCTTTGTCTAGATATTTTAAATTATGTTATCTATTATCTGTTATCTAGATAATAAAATTCGGTATCTTGTCCAACACTGATAAGGTCAGAGTGATTGTGGATCACTGAGTAGCAAAATAACAGTGATTATGAGTCACTTGATGGTAAAGTGGTAATGATTAAGGCTCACTAAAAAAGCAAAATAAATTTTGATCCTTCGCAATATTTGAGGGGAATAGTCTTTTTCAGTGCGTTCTGTTTTTAGCTTTTATTAGTAAATACTAATGTATATTAGTCCCTTATCAGCTCTTGACCCCCAATCCCTCCATTTTGGAATGGGCGGGAATGGGACAAAAAATTACTTCCGTGACATGTCTATTTTAGAATCCTTTAGGTAGCGAAGCTAATCACTGTAAATTTTGTACAGAATTTCGGAGTACCTGAGTTAAATGTAACTGAACCCATAGCTATAAAATATGTATAATATCAGGTGTAGAATATAAAATGCATATGTAGGAAATTATGCTTTTTAAATATATAGCTTTTATAACTGCAGCTTTTTTCTCTCAAGACTGAAAATTATAAAAGATATCTAAATCTGCTATTAGTCGGGATCAATTTACACATTTTAGCTACAGAATCTGAATCAGCCATAAATCGAAATAATGGTGATACCAACGACTTGGCTATATGACATATTTGTAAAAGCGAAAATAAAAATCAGTAGTTCATTGCTACTAGTTAATTTTGCTGATTAATATACAAATTTAGGCGATGTCATAATTAGCCAAATTGAATGAAATTTGTTTCAAGTTTCCGTAGAGCCCCGCACGACAATTTCGTATCGCTCACCGCCAGGTACAGATTTTCGTCAAGCCGACCCTGATCAGCAACTATCGTTTGATATGATGTTATAACTTGTGTGTATATTCATATATCTATCAATGAATCTTAACTTAAGAATGAGAAAATATATCAAAGTAAAAATTTCTGTCTTAGACAACATGAAGACAAGAGATATGAGTCGTATGTGGCATAGACAAAGATGCAAAAGGCGATTCATCTTTTTTGTTTAATCTTATTACACATACTCCACTATATTTTATATTTATTGTCTATCCTTTGTATTTTTATCTTTTTTTCGCTTACTTGTTTGAACGAATTTGAGTTCATTTTCTTTATGTAATTTAAAATATGTTCATATATATTTCAAAGTATGTATACATAACCTATGGATATACTGTTACATAAACAAAGTAAGTAAGGGGGGGGGGGGAGAAGATTTTTTGGAGGAAATGCACATATGGATATATAGATAACATAATATATGTATGTGTGTTTAACTTTGATATTAGTTTTTTGTTTTTTGTATGTTTAATTTTGAACAACTAAATTAAATGTGAAATTTTAATGTTTAGTATTTGAAATTTTTTTTGCAATGACTAAGAAATTTGGTGATGAGGACATGAATGTGTTGTTAGTATGAAGACACCAAATACACGAAAATATTAAAAATAAACGTCACAATATCCTGCATAACATAGCGAATTTCTAATCACAAAAATTATTTTTTCGCGAAAACTCGTTTACTTACGATAATGGTTCAAAACGTATCTTATATGACTTTTTCTGTTCTTTGCCATGGTGTAAAAAAATTTTGAAAAACTTTGGCAAATTTTTACAAAAAGCACATTTTTTGAGGTCATTTAAGAACTTATGCAAGATTTTTGGACTTCCAACGTTTTCACCAAGTTTCGTAAACAAAGGTTATGTTGGAAACAATGTTCCAACATATTTTTTGATTGGAAACCATTACAGAAATAATTTTTATTTTTTAAACAAAAACTTATTATTAATTTAATAATAATTCAATTTTGTAAGAACCTTTGTAAAAAACGTAAAAATATCTAATTTGTTTATAAAAAAACTAAAAACAATAAACATATTTAAAGAAAAACCCTTAAAATGGTGGTATTGCAACGAGGATACAATAAATTAAAATAAGTTTCAAACAATGCTTTTGTTATCAATTTTCTATGCTTTTAGCTTGTAAAAATAGTAAACATATGAAGTTGGTACAAAATCGCACTTTTTGAGATATATTTTTAAACGTTTTAAAATAATTGTTATTTTTCAACGTGGTTATATGAGTAATTACTGTTGCACAATTTGTGGACGACATTTAAAAATTTAAATTTGTTTAAAAATTACATTTTTGGAGAAAATAAACTAAATTCTCTGACTATTCCCTGACATTTCCAGAAAGTTAAATTTCCCTGACTTTCCAGGTTTTCCAGATTTCCCTGACCGCTGGACACCCTGGTTAAGAGACACGAACGCCATACAGGGTAAAATGAAAGCTGACAAATATACCTAATTATGATTTAATTTAACCTTGATACCATAATAACTATAGACTTGAAAATTAAATAAAAATGTTCACAAAAATGTTGTAAATTGTTAAATTATAAGTATAACGTATTTACTCGTAAAAATCTAACAAAATTATGCCTTTTACGTTGGAACTTTAAAAATTAGGTTAGATTAGATAAAACGTTTGTCACTACCTTACAACGAGTTAATTTTATCCATCTACAACAAACTCTTCTTCCTCTACGTATCATAAGTAAACAAAATTCAAAATAACATTACGAAAACTATCGTACAAAATGCGTTTGTAATTTGCTTGTGTTGTTTTGTACTCGTATTTTACATCTACTAGGTAATGGTATACTAGGAAAACAATTGTCGGTTTTGTATTGTTTGTAAAATTGTTTTCCAGTTCAAACGGAAAGTGAAAATCGAGAACAATACTTTTACTCCATCCCATTTCCGCATAAGTAGACAATAATCATTATAATACTACCACACATACTGACAAGTGCTATACATAGAAGTACTTAAATAGTGTTATATATTTTATCATTTCTAAACGAAATAATTATATGGGTGCTGGAGTTAAAAATCTGAAACTTGAAGTCAGTTCGTACGATTTACTAGCGGTTACTCACGGCTTCGCTGGCGTGATTTTTGTAATTTTGTTAAGATAAATCTTATTGGATAATTTACTAGAACTTTTTACCCCAATTTTTTAACACAAACTAAAAGGGCAAATAATGAATTTATCATTACCATCATATACTTACAATTTATTCATTTATTGATGGACGTTAGTGTTTATTTTTTTATTTTTAATGTTTCTCTTTGTTTAATTATTAAAAACTGATTGATAATTTCTTCCAACATAAAAATATGCTAGAAATCTAAAGAAAGTCTAATAAGAAAATGTTAACAAACTTGAGATAGACGTAAAGAAGTTAATTTTCCAAAAACTAACCTTCTTTAGGATTAGTTTTCATACAGGCTTCAATTTGTTTTTGATAGTTATGTTCTGTAGTTTCATCTACATAAAATTATTTTTCAAAATTAAGGATGACAAAACATTACTTTCGACGTAGCGTTGGTCAAGATCGATTCACCTCTTCAGTGACACAGTTCTATACCAAAAGTAATAAGTAAATAATAAACAAATATTTTACTTCGCAAAAATACCACTTTTATTTTGAAACTGTGACAATATTGTTTCGAACCGTCAGTTCATTTTCAAACAGAATAAATATTACATTCTTTACATGCCTTATATACTAATTTATCTACCTATACTTATTAAGGGGGAGTGGTCTGTGGTGTGGAAGTGGAAAGGGTGGTAGTGATAGGAGAATCCAAAAATCAAGAAAAACAAGATTACATTACATGTGACAAAAGGCAAACAAACACGTGGCAAAAAATTGAACTTGAAAATGACAAAAAGACAATATTACAGTGAATACAGTTTTAAACAGAAATTGAAATTTAAATAAGTTATAATATTGAAAATAAAGTTGAACTGTAAATATCGGTGTAATCATTTAAAAGGTGATCAGAGCTATGTTTATTTATTTCTATTGCTTCTAGGATTGTTAACTTCTGTCCTTTGCTTGCCTCGTCTAACACTGTAATTTCCCGTTTTGGTGTGTGTCCGGTGTCTATTAAATGCCTCGCAAAAGCAGAGTCAGATTTCTTATTTCTATGCGACCTGAAATGCTCTGCTCTCCGTTTTTCATAGTTTCTGCCAGTTTGACCGATGTAAAAACCATTACAATCTTGGCAGTTTAATTTGTAGATACGCGATTTTTTAAGTTTATAAATTTTTGTTTTATTGTTATATATTGTTTCCTAGATTAAAGCCTGAATTAAATGCTATACTTACGTTTGATTTTAATAAAATTTTTTTAATTTTATCTGATATTTTACCAAAATATGTTATAGTTGGTTTAACGGAGGGGTAATTTTTTTTTTTAAGATTTGTTTAAATTCTTTCTTAGCTATTGATTTTTCGATTAGATTTGAATTATATCCGTTATTATTCACTAAGGTTACAGCGGTTCCGTACCAAAAAAATAAGCATCTATGGCCTGCATTGCATCCGTGATTGCAGCAGATTAAGTTTTTAATTAAGAGTATCACTGCATATGTAAATATTAAGTCTGTGTGAGGGAATTTAATGTCTTGGTACCAGAGATTCTTATAATATTAATAGATTTGAGCGTTACTTTATGGTATTCCATATTTGTAAATAATAAAAAAATATTTTACTTCGCAAAAATACCACTTTTCTTTTGAAACTGTGACAATATTGCTTCAAACCGTCAGTTCATTTTCAAACAGAATAAAAATTACATTCGATACGTCATGCCTTATATACTAATTTTATCTACCTATGCTTATGAAAGGGGAGTGGTATGTGATGTGGAAGTGGAAGGGGTGGGAGTAATAGAAGAATCCAAAAATCAAGAAAACAAGGGTACATTACATGTGACAAGAGGCAAACAAAAGATTCAACTTGAAAATGACAAAAAGACAATAATACAGTGAATACAGTTTAAACAAAAATTAAAATTTAAATAAGTAATATTGAAAATAAAGTTGAACTGTAAATATCGGTGTAATCATTTAAAAGGTGATCGGAGCTATGTTTACTTATTTCTATTGCTTCTAGGATTGTTAACTTCTGTCCTTTTCTTGCCTCGTCTAACACAGTAATTTCCCGTTCTGGTGTGTGTCCGGTGTCAATTAAATGCCTCGCAAAAGCAGAGTCGGATTTCTTATTTCTATACGACCTGAAATGCTCTGCTCTCCGTTTTTCATAGTTTCTGCCAGTTTTACCGTTGTAAAAACCATTACAATCTTGACAGTTTAATTTGTAGATACGCGATTTTTTAAGTTTATCAATTTTTGTTTTATTGTTATATATTAAGTTTCCTAGATTAAAGCCTGAATTAAATGCTATATTTACGTTTGATTTTAATAAAATTTTTTTAATTTTATCTGATATTTTACCAAAATATGTTATAGTTGGTTTAACGGCGGGGTAATTTTTTTTATAAGATTTGTTTAAATTCTTTCTTAGCTATTGATTTATCGATTAGATTTGAATTATATCCGTTATTATTCACTATGGTTTTAATATTATTTAGATTTTTGTAACGCAAATTTATTCATCTACGACTACCATGAAATTGTTTGTTTATTGTACTAATACTATCTAGGTAAGGTACTTTACACACGACTGTCTATAAAAAACCACGGCTTACTAGACTTCTATTGTTAATTTTTTAATTGTATATTATATTAAAACCTGTACAAAATTGTTACTAAACAATAATAAATTTCAAGTTCTATTTTAATGTATTGTATTCGTAGCAAATTGAGATTATTTTTTGTGAATTTCATGTTAATCGTAGATAAAGTATATTACATAAGTCGGTTATAATTTGCATATTACACAGTCGTGCGATTATGGTCTCGCCGTTTCGCTGCTCTTGTGTAAATGTTTTGTCCATTTGTACCCGACATCTCCGTTACCAGAGTAGTTAAACAATAAAAATTATAATAGGTAACATGATGTTATTAAAAGGCCAATGACACACTGGGAAAAAGCGAAGCTGTTTATATACCTCTTTTCCCGTACCTAACTATAAATACATTGACCTAATCTCAACACTCCCACTGCCTCGAGCCCAAAGTCTAGAGTGAATCCTTTCAAGTGAATATCTATCTGTTCGTTTATGAGCAAAATATTCACGAACATTTTGAAATATAAAAAAAATTATTCTAACATTATTTGGTCGACTAACCTTCTGGGCTAATTGCAATTTTTTTTTTTCGAAATTATTCAACCATTAATAATTGGAAAAGTGGGAGTTTTTGTAGAATCGTGAAAAAAAGAAATACATTAATTTTTCAAAAATTAAATATTAAATTAATTGAAAAAAGAGAAACGTACAAATTAAAATTCAAGCACATTCATCGCGCTCCGCATGGCCTTCCACTACACTGACAACAATAATTTTGTTCTTTTATTAATATAAAGGGGAAGTCCCGTATGTATGTATAAAAAGTTTATTTTCACTGACATGTTTACTTAACAATAACCAAGCATGAACTGAATATGTCACGCATAACTTATTTTTTTTTTTCGTTGGGGTCGTTGGTTGTATGTTGTCACTGTTGTTGTGTTTATAACATTAAGGACATCGTAGAAATTTCGTAGTAATTACTTTTATATTAGAAGTGACATATTTAATACGTATGTAGATAAAAATATGTAGTGTAGATGTACATATGTAAAAAAATTTTCTTTAAATATTTCGAAAATATTTAGTATAAAAATAAGATTACAGAAATTTCAAGGTAATAGCTTCCATATTCCAGGAAGTATGATAGAATAGAATTTTGAAATTCGTGATTAAGTCTTCTGTTTCGGTTAATGTAGATTTTATAAATAATATAACAACAGAACGCAATAAAGTATACAAATAAAAGATAATCCCAAGTATCAATCCACCATTTTTTAATTTTCACGTCGAATAATTTCAAACAAAATCGGTTGTGACAGAAGGACAGACACCAAAGTGATTCCATAGATTAGTGTTTTTGGGTGTAAGTGTTCCATAAATTTCTTTTATTTTCATAATTCTTAAGTTTAATTATTTTTTTTTCTCTCCAATAAAACGATATTATTAAAATTTTTTTGAATAAAGCTAATCCTAAAAATTCGTCAAGTGCGTGTTTGACACGCACTAAGTAATATCGTCTCACATCAAAATCGGTTCAGTAGTTTCAGAGCTTATCCTAGCCAAACATTGTGACATGAGATTTTTATATTATATCTTATTAGTAATTAGCATAAATCTTAAGTTCATTGTGATGAAAACACAGATTTAAATACGTTTATGTTGTGTGTCCAAAACTTGGAGAGATTGGGACAGAAAACGAGCGATATGTATATATGTGTCCGCGCGATAACTCTCGAACGAAGTATCTAATATTTACGAAATTTGTTGAAAACATTGAAAGTCCCAAACCCTTGAATGAGTTCTTCAGCCAGACACGTCGGATGCCAGGAGCATGGTTTTTGTTCTTGTAAAAAATTAGTTTTTTGCCAAAATTTCCACTTATTCAAAAATTTTTGCTAAATTTCTTTACACCATTTAAAAGAGGAGAAAAAATTACATAAAAAAGCTCTTTAAACTATTGTTCTATGTCAATTAGTTTCCGAGAAAAACTAATTTCTATAAACGGAAATTCGCTATGTTATGCAGAATGCTGCGACAGGGGTATTATATCATCTACTATTTGATTTTTCAAATTAATCTTTCCCAAGCCTAGCTTTTTAAATACAATAGTTTTCACCCATTAACGTTCGTTTTAAATGCAATAGTTTAAATACCAACATCTAAGGTCTATTGCAATTTAGCCATCTTTTATATATTGGGAGCAAGAAAAATCTTAATCATATCACAGCCGCATGTACCCTAACTCAAAAGAATAATTAACGATGTTTATTTGATTGTTCGGTTATTTTGTCGTACAGTTATTTTATCGTTCGGTTATTTTGTCCACAGTTATTTTGTCTAAGTTTATCTTGTCATTCAGTTATTTTGTACACGGTTATTTGGTTGCGGTTATTTATCCACATACTCTAAATTAGAGTAGAGTCCCTATAATAAATAGAGTCGTGACATGTCATCCATTTTGTATCCAAAACAGAGCGGGAAGCTTCAAAATTAATTATCACATATTTGGGTGAATATTTTTGAGGATATAATTATTGATAATAAATTATGAATTAATGAACAATTCAAAATTTTTAATTTAATTATTCTTTCTATGTTAAACTAAATGGTTTTTGTTAACATTTAATTTAATTCCAATATATTTTACGAAAACTTTGGATACAAAATGCCGGAACCAATCAGCGTTCAGCAGACATTTCACGACTCTATTTATTATAGGGACTCTAAATTAGAGTAAAGTCCCTATAATAAATAGAGTCGTGACATGTCATCCATTTTGTATCCAAAACAGAGCGGGAAGCTTCAAAATTAATTATCACATATTTGGATGAATATTTTTGAGTATATAATTATTGATAATAAATTATGAATTAATGAACAATTCAAAATTTTTAATTTAATTATTCTTTCTATGTTAAACTAAATGGTTTTTGTTAACATTTAATTTAATTCCAATATATTTTACGAAAACTTTGGATACAAAATGCGGGAACCAATCAGCGTTCAGCAGACATATCACGACTCTATTTATTATAGGGACTTTAAATTAGAGTAAAGTCCCTATAATAAATAGAGTCGTGACATGTCATCCATTTTGTATCCAAAACAGAGCGGGAAGCTTCAAAATTAATTATCACATATTTGGATGAATATTTTTGAGTATATAATTATTGATAATAAATTATGAATTAATGAACAATTCAAAATTTTTAATTTAATTATTCTTTCTATGTTAAACTAAATGGTTTTTGTTAACATTTAATTTAATTCCAATATATTTTACGAAAACTTTGGATACAAAATGCGGGAACCAATCAGCGTTCAGCAGACATATCACGACTCTATTTATTATAGGGACTTTAAATTAGAGTAAAGTCCCTATAATAAATAGAGTCGTGACATGTCATCCATTTTGTATCCAAAACAGAGCGGGAAGCTTCAAAATTAATTATCACATATTTGGGTGAATATTTTTGAGTATATAATTATCGATAATAAATTATGAATTAATGAACAATTAAAAATTTTTAATTTAATTATTCTTTCTATGTTAAACTAAATGGTTTTTGTTAACATTTAATTTATTTCCAATATATTTTACGAAAACTTTGGATACAAAATGCCAGAACCAATCAGCGTTCAGCAGACATGTCACGACTCTATTTATTATAGGGACTCTAAATTAGAGTAGAGTCCCTATAATAAATAGAGTCGTGACATGTCGTCCATGTTCTATCCAAAACAGAGCGGGAAGGTTCAAAATTAATTATCACATGTTTGAGTGAATATTTTTGAGTACATAATTATTGTTATACCTCATTTCAAATACAACTGATCATGAGTTATCGTTAAAAAATTAAATAATTCTTATATTCAAAGCAAATCAATCTTCTATTCTTTTCTAAAAACAAACTGCAAATCTAAAATTTACGTAAATGCAATAATGAAAGAGATAAAGCCAAGAAAACGGAAATTATTTAAATTCAAGGTGATGAAACATGGTTAAATTTAAGTGAAATAAACCATAATAAGTTATGAATTAATGAACAATTAAAAATTTTTAATTTAATTATTCTTTCTAAATTAAACTAAATGGTTTTTGTTAACATTTAATTTATTCCCAATGTATTTTACGCAAACTTTGGATAGAATATGCCGGAATCAATCAGCGTTCAGCACACATGTCATCACTCTATTTATTATAGGCACTCTACATTAGAGAATTAGAATCGTGACATGTGTGCGGAACGCTGATTGGTTCCGGTATTTTTTGTCCCAAGTTTGCGTAAAATAGATTGGAAATAAATTAAATATTGACAAAAATCATTTAGTTTAATCTAGAAAGAATAATTAAATCAAAATTTTTTAATTGTTCATAAATTCATAACTTATTAACAATAATTATGTATTCAAAAACATTTACTTAAATATGTGATAATTAATTTTGAAGCTTCCCGCTCTGTTTTGGATAGAAAATGGCTGACATGTCACGACTCTATTTTTATTATAGGGACTCTACATTTATATAGAATCCCTATAATAAATTTTATATCTCTTACTAATAAAAGATAAGGAACAAGAATTTAAACAAAAATATTCTTAAATAATAGCTATTATGTATTATATAACCGGGTATAGTTATATAATACCTGGGTATATAACCGGGTATAGTTACCTATATATTATTAAAATTAAAAGAATTTTACAGCAAACCTTTGAAATGGGCCATTTCGTATCGGCGTAAGCCAAAGTCGCTTACTTTTATTTTTAATCACATTACACTTGTTTTGAAGCGCACTTAGCTTGCTTTTGAGATATTTGTATATTCCTGTCTCACTGTCCAGAAGAAAAGTAATTTGGGACAAGCTCATCAATTTGTTTCTCGTAATCATTGATGCACAAAAGTCGAACGGCAAAACTTTCTTTTGCATCTGAAATAGTGGCTTTTCTGCTGCATTTTCCAGAATTGTCCTTAAATCTCGCTGAACAAGGCAGTATTCCGTTGAGAAGTGTTGCAAAAATATAGTCTTGGGAATCTAAACAATAACAAATGTTATTCATTTTTAATTTTACTTAAATTACATTATTACCTTTATTTGCGGTGCACTTAGCTATTGTACAAAGCTCCTTGCAATAATCATTCCGCGGTTCTGTCTCATAAAATCTTTGAATTTATTTCTTAAATTTGTCCCATTTCGCATACAACATATGCTCTTTGTTGGGATATAGGAGGTTGAAGCCTTTTTTCATCTGAAATAAATCGTTTTTTGATTAAAATTTATTTTAATTCACATAGAATTTTAGTTACCAAATCTGAGCTTCTGGAATCGGCATAAATAGGCCAGGCCTTTAAAAAGTCAATGTTGCTTAAAGTTGACAATTCCTTTCGCCGTATAACAAAGGTTTTTTGCCATTTGTCACACACTTCATTCCAATTCGCTGTATCTCTGCCTAATGACACTTTAAGAGCTAAAGCAATAGAACTATCTATTTCCGAGTTTTCTTCAACTGAATCTGCTGCTGACTGCGCTGTGGATTCTGCTACTGAGTCGACTGGAGATAGCGTCTTCGTTTTCCTCTTCTTGACTTTGCTGTTCACATCTTTTTGATACAGCCTACCACAGGTGTTTTTTTACCTTCCCGTGGGATAAAGTAGTATTCCTGAAAAAGCACAGAAAAGAAAGATAAACATCAATAGTTATTCCCAACACATCAACGATCTCACATCTCTTATGGAACAAACATTAGCAAAACAATCAACAGATTCAAACTGTATAAAATATAAAAAATTAGTTGTAATTGCTATCAATCTGTTCCAATGGACGCTCAAACTTAATTTCTAGTTTCTAACATTAGCACAAGTTTTCTAACGATTTATTTTAAATCAAATAAAAAATAAGGCAAGACTACGATAAGTACGGCGCCAAGATTTGATGACACTTCCTTATAGAACTTGACAAAATAAAACGAAAAACAAGAATAAAATTTTTCGAGATCTCGCTTCGTTTTCGAGTTAAACTTGTTTTTGAATTCCAATATATTGTATGTATGGGATGTGGGCACGAGTACGATATCCGAGGCGACAAAATTTGACAAGCGGATCTGATAGATTTTGGCATTCTAAGCAAAAAATAAAAAGTAAAAAATTTTGAAATTCGCCTTAGTTTTCGAGACATCGATCGTTAAACTTGTATTTAAGTTTTCATGAAATTCGGACATATTGTATTTGGTGAAATATTGGTGAAATATATTTATATCAAAAATCGAAGTTTATTGTCAAAACTGGCCCAACCTTCGGGCAAAGGGTAACCTTAACTAACCTCACCACTTAGTTTTTATATCAAAAATCGAAGTTTATTGTCATAACAAGCCTAACTTTCGGGCAAAGGGTAACCTTAAATACAAGTTTAACGATCGATATCTCGACAACGAAGCGAGATCTCGAAAAATTTTATTCTTGTTTTTCGTTTTATTTTGTCAAGTTATATAAGGAAGTGTCATCAAATCTTGGCGCCGTACTAATCGTAGTATCCCCAAAAATAATATTTGCCACATATAAGAAATTGAAGTAAGAAAACTTACTTTGTAAATATGGCAAAATGTTTTCCAAGCCAGACTGCTGTAACCACTTGGTTAATTTTTCGGCGTCTTCGTCCTTTTCATTTAACTGATTTCACCACAAATTAACTATTTCACCACACTATCACACCATCGATTAACATTAATTATAAATCACTTTTAATTCCCGACATTTTTTCACACAAAAAATTTAGTATCTGAACACAACTTACCAACTGTGAAATTCAGTTTGTTTAGGTATGACTATAGCGAATGAATGTGTTTAAATTGTTTCCATTTCAGATTAAAATGTCGCCATATTGATTTGACAATCTTTCTTATTGATTTAATAACGTTTTTTATTGATTTAATATGCTGGAAACTTACCTTCCGAGTTAATATTGTAAAAAGCTTGAAATAATGCTGTTCAACGTAAAAACAATATTGATTTCATATCGTGTGCACAAAGTATATGAAAACAACATTAATTCAAAGTAGAAAATATTATTAAATAAAATAAAATAAGGATTTCCAATATCATTTTTTTGTTAAGTTGGACATTATTGAAATAATAATGACCGTATTTATTTTTAAGTTGCCATTTTTCTCTCAGTGTAGTCAATTTACCCGTAATTAACTGTAAAATATAAATTTATTTGAAAAAATACAAAAAATTATGTTAATCTTTTGAAATGGCCGGTATTATAGTTTATAAATTCGAACAGAGATGACACTAGCTATTCTGAAAACAAAATATGTATAGTTCAGTTTACATGTGTCACATGTGACACATCACTTAATAGTCAATTACAACTTACTAAGTTATAAATTCCAATAAATTAGCTTTTGAACATGCAAAATGAATAAAAAAATATATTTAATTTGCTATTAAATGTCCTCAAAGCTATTATAGGAAATTAATATTGTTCAGTATCAAATTTAAAGATATCTTCTAATTATGGGACAGTAAGAAAAAATTATTGTATCGTGTAAACTACGCTTTCAACATCAGTATAATACATGTAATACATATATTTGTACACAGGGACGTGGGAAATTTTTTAATGTTATTCGGGTGTTTTCTTGTCTCTGGTTGTTAAGTTAGCCTTAAATTTAATAATAGTACGACTATTTGAATGTCAAACTATCTGTTTTGGTTAAAAAATTTCATTAATAGTTTTTTTTTCTGTTTTAAAAAAAGCCCCAGCAAAGTGAGAATAAATTTTCATAGAAACGTAAATGAACTTTTCTATAATAACAATAATAATGTTAATAATCTTCCTTTGGTCACACAACAAAATTATTATATCGTCGAATTAAGCCGAGGTTCGACGATATAAAAATTAGTCGATAAATTGGAACAATATGAGCGATATTTAGTACTATTCCTCTCATCAATTATCGCGTTTTTTCCAGTGAGGACTATTGTTAAAAGGGACGAGATACACATTGTAGCGAATTTCCAAAAGGAAGTTTCACCTGCTATAGCCACTCTCATGGTGACCTCAGTTCGGGACTATGATAGAAATTTGTGGAACTATGATAATTTTCGAAAAAACATACCATTTTTAAGAAATTTGATGAAAGTGTTTAAAGTCCGAAAATTTTAGGGGAGTTTGTCGGCCATACACGTCCGATGTCAAGATTACGGCTTTTTGGGCATTTTTCGTGAAAAAATAAAGTTCTTTCAAAAGTTCAAAAGTTTTTGGACATTTTTTTACATCATTGGAAAGAGAGACAAAAATCACCTAAAATGATGTTTTTCAATTGTTATTCCAGATAAACTGGTTTCCGAGAAAAACTATTACTACTTAGCTAAAATTATTAGCTTAATCAAAATATAAAAAATTATATATATAAAAAAAAACTATTTTGCTTCTTATATAGTTTACTAGAACCCTCTAAACGTTTTCTTGAGGGTCCTTCTTATTGATAAGTGTCCTTCTCATGTCACCTCTCCCCTACATTTAGAATGTTTTATAATTTAAGAGGATTGTACATCAAATGGAAATTTTAGTGGGTGATATTTATTTTGTTTCGTACGACGATTAAGTTTTTTTTTTTGGCTGGTTAAGCACTCAGTGGCGATTTCAGTGGGTAGACCAGGTAGGTTGGGGCTTACTCAAAAATTAAATACCCCTGTCACAGCATCTGCATAACATAGCGAATTTCCAAATATTGGGCACTGGCGGATCTCATCTAAGACCTGTACCTATTTAAAATAGTCTAGCTTTCTAATAGTAAAAGAATTTATAAAATCGGCTGGGTAATTAGTTTTGGTATTTTTGGGGACCCAAGAACCCGAACGGATTTTGTACAGCATAGTTGTATCCATCTAAAATAATTTAGTCCCTAGCAGTGAGAAATTTTTTAGAATCGGTTCGGTAGCTTATTACTGGCGTTTTCGGATCTGCAAGATGCCGGTGGACCTCATTAAAAAATCAACTCGACCGTATATTCTAGGCGGACTTTATGTAATATATATATATATATATATATATATATATATATATATATATATAAATATATATATATATATATATATATATAAATATATATATATATATATATATATATATATATATATATATATATATATATATATATATATTATATAAAGTCCGCCTAGAATATACGGTCGAGCTGATTTTTTAATGAGGTCCACCGGCATCTTGCAGATCCGAAAACGCCAGTAATAAGCTACCGAAGCGACAACGTAATCTATATTTATCTAAAATAGTTTAGCTCTGTAACAGTGAAAAAATTTTCAAAATCGGTCTGATAGTTTATTTTTGACACTTTTGGGTCCTATGGACCCTGGTGGAGCTTACATAATGTAATCTATATCTATCTAAAATAGTTTAGCTCTGTAACAGTGAAAAAATTTTCAAAATCGGTCGGTTAGTTTTTTTTTACCACTTTTGGGTCCCATGGACCCTGGTGGACCCTAAATAAACGTAATGTATATCTATCTGAAATAGCTTAGCTCCCTAACAGTGACAAGATTTTCAAAATCGGTCGGTTAGTTTATTTCTGACACTTTTGGATCCTGGGGACCCTAGCAGACCTTACATAACGTAATCTATATTTATCTAAAATACTTTAGCTCTGTAACAGTGAAAAAATTTTCAAAATTGGTCAGATAGTTTATTTTTGACACTTTTGGGTCCTATGGACCCTAGTGGACCTTACAGAATGTAATCTATATCTATCTAAAATAGTTTAGCTCTGTAACAGTGAAAAAATTTTCAAAATCGGTCTGATAGTTTATTTTTGACACTTTTGGGTCCTATGGACCCTGGTGGATCTTACATAATGTAAACTATATCTATCTAAAATAGTTTAGCTCTGTAACAGTGAAAAAATTTTCAAAATCGGCCGGTTCGTTTATTTTTGACACTTTTGGATCCTGGGGACCCTAGCAGACCTTACATAACGTAATCTAGATTTATCTAAAATAGTTTAGCTCTGTAACAGTGAAAAAATTTTCAAAATCGGTCAGTTAGTTTATTTTTGACACTTTTGGTCCTGTGGACCCTGGCGGACCTTACATAATGTATTCTATATCTATCTAAAATAGTTTAGCTCTGTAACAGTGAAAAAATTTTTAAAATTGGTCGTTTAGTTTATTTTTTACAATTATGGGATCAGTAAACCATGGCGAAACTCATACAACTCTAGTACTCTAACAGTAAGAAAAGGGTTCTAGGGATCTCATATAACTTATGGCAGTCCGTAAGCTTCTTGCGGACATCATTTAATTAATTAATTCAAATACTTTAACTTACTAACTGTGAAAAATTTTTTAAAATCGATTGGTTAATTAATTTTTGGCCTTTTTAGGATCCGAAAACCTTGACCTCACATAAGATACCTTAAATCCATTTGAAATGGTTAAATTTTTTAACATTAATAATTATTAGCGAAAAAATTTTCAAAATTTTTTTCCGTGCGTACATACATAGATTATGTAGTTTTGTTTCATATTTAAAAACGCCGTGAGCAGCGGGGCCCCATCACGGTAGTCGAATTATCCCCTTCATCTTCGGTATTGAATGTCTACAAGCGAAATGTGATTGAAAGTCTACAACCGAATTGTCATTTTGTTGGTTTCAAAACTGGTGATGAGTGTCCGGCTGATCGAGGCTTTAAAAAAAGGTTTTAAGTATTTAAGGGCTGTATCTCAGTAAATTTCAATTTTGTGCCGAAAACAGGTAGCAGAAAAAAAGCCAACACAATTCGTACGAGGACATTCCTGCCTATGTTTATCCGCTAATTGCCTTTATGTTTTAGTTTTAAATATTAAAAAAGGACCTTCAATAGTAAACTGGAAGGCCTTTATAAAGATATTTTTTCTTTCCAAAAAAATCCAAAATTTCTATTTTATAAATACTAAAAATCCAAAATTCCTAATTTATAAATAAACAGTGACTTTAATAACATTTTTAAATTACTTAATATGTATGTATTTCATTTGTCATAAAAGTAAGTTCACTTTTTTTTAAATTTTTTAAAATTACTATTCGCCTACTTGTATTTAGAATAAACATAATGCTTTTAAAACACATTTAACAATAGCATTCAATTCCGATGTAAAAATGGGAGAAGTGGGGGGAAAAGTGATGCGGACTCCCTACAAGGTACTAGCTGGATACTAACTGAATACACGTACAAAATTTCAGCCCTCTAGGTTTCCTTATGGAGTCTCTAGACGTGTTAGAAAACAAGCAAAAAAATTAAGGAAATATTGGCGTCAAAATCGTGGGGGTAAGGGTTAAAAGTTGAAACCTCCAAAAAACAGTGTCTGGCTATTAGCTTAACCTGTACACCAAATTTCAGCCCTCTAGGTTTATTTGGGGAGATTTTGACCCGAACGAAACTGTTAAAAAACAAGAAAAATCATGTTCTTTTGGGTATAAAAATGGTGGGGGTAGGGGTTAAAAGTCGAGACCCCCAAAAGGCACCCCCTTGATACTAACTCAATCCGAATACAAAATTTCAGCCCTCTAGGTTTATTCGGGTGACCTGTGCGAGTGGTACAAACTTCGAAAACGTCGAAAATGCATGAAATTGTAGCTTAAAAATGAGGGGGGTGGGGGTAAAATATTAAAACGTCCAAAAAGCACAACCTAGGTACGAACTTTATCAACACACCAAATTTCAACCCTCTACGTTAATTCTGGGGGGCTGGGGGCCTGTTAGATCCAGCGAAAATCGTTTTTCCCCCTCTACTCCCACCATATCATCCTAGGAAGCTGAATTTTGGATATGTTGTAGATAATTGACCGAAACATTATTTAAAACCGGTTTGAAAAAGTTTTATTGCTTTTCCGCCTCCCACCACCCCCTTAAAGGTCGGGTCAGAAAAAAAATTTGCCCAAAATTTGACCCCACTTTGATAGTATGAGGTGCCTCGAAAATGAGCCTCATTTACCAAATTTCATCTCTTAACTTCCGTAGGGGGGCCCTACACAAATTAAAAGGTAGCGGCAATATATATATATATATATATATATATATATATATATATATATATCAGACATTTTTTTTCTACATATTCGTGTTCTACGGGTCCGAAAACGGATAGCGCCCCTACTCTCGCCTCTCGCAGCTCTTATCGTATAGACTGTATAAGTCTAATTTTTCGGAGAAAATTCGACTAAAAACTGATTGATAATTTCTTCCAACATAAAAATATGCTAGAAATCTAAAGAAAGTCTAATAAGAAAATGTTAACAAACTTGAGATAGACGTAAAGAAGTTAATTTTCCAAAAACTAACCTTCTTTAGGATTAGTTTTCAAACAGGCTTCAATTTGTTTTTGATAGTTATGTTCTGTAGTTTCATCTACATAAAAATATTTTTCAAAATTAAGGATGACAAAACATTACTTTCGACGTAGCGTTGGTCAAGATCGATTCACCTCTTCAGTGACACAGTTCTATACCAAAAGTAATAAGTAAATAATAAACAAATATTTTACTTCGCAAAAATACCACTTTTATTTTGAAACTGTGACAATATTGTTTCGAACCGTCAGTTCATTTTCAAACAGAATAAATATTAGGGGAAGGTCGCCCAAAGCGGGTAAGCTAAGATTAAACGCCCAAAAAAGTGACTTCTGACCTCGACAAGCAGATATTTTTTATATTATCAGATAGAATAGTTATCGAACTTTAAAATGAAACTTCGCCTTAGAAATGTTTATACGATATTTATTTTTAATAAAGAAAATACAAAACCTCTGCAAAAACCCGCTTTGCCCGTATAGGTATCCTAAAGCGGGTAACCCCCTTTGGGCAAAGCAGGTAAGTACATTATGTACTTAAATACTGTTATTATTTTTTAATGTAATCTTTCTTAATCATACAGAACTTAACAATAATAATAATTAAGTAAAAAAAAATTGAAAAAAGACAAAAATAATAAATTTATAACAATTGACTGTAACTTTCTTTACAACCTCCATATTGGAGTATATTACTTCAGGTGGTTCCACATCAAAATCACCACAAACAAGGTAGAAATATTTTTTTTAAGCTTTTTCCCTCATTCCGTCGTAAAAAGAAGATTTTTTATTTCTTTTCCCCTTCCAACAGTTTTTTCCATTAAGATGCTTCTATTTTGTCTACCCGCTTTGCCCATACCCGCTTTGCCCAAAAAGACTTAATTTTGTTAAGTTAGAATATTTTCAAAATGAAAGCCGATACATGTCTACCTTTTTCTACATTAAAAGTCAAATGATGATAACATAATATGGTAATACCAAAAAGATTACAAATAAAAAGGTTTGTGACTAGTCACAGAATATTTATCGTCAAAATTTTTAACAAAACCAACAAAAAAATTTGATGAAGTTTAACTAGGACATTAAACGACACTAGCGTTCAAGTGCAACTGATTGATATTGGTTGATATTCGGTTAATCTCGGTATACACACGACCTGACAAAAACATTCGATACAACGATATACAAGCGCTTACCCGCTTTAAGAGGGGTACCCGCTTTGGGCGACCTTCCCCTACATTCTTTACATGCCTTATATACTAATTTTATCTACCTATGCTTATGAAAGGGGAGCGGTATGTGATGTGGAATTGGAAGGGGTGGAAGTAATAGAAGAATCCAAAAATCAAGAAAACAAGGGTACATTACATGTGACAAGAGGCAAACAAAAGATTCAACTTGAAAATGACAAAAAGACAATAATACAGTGAATACAGTTTAAACAAAAATTTAAATTTAAATAAGTTATAATATTTAAAATAAAGTTGAACTGTAAATATCGGTGTAATCATTTAAAAGGTGATCAGAGCTATGTTTATTTATTTCTATTGCTTCTAGGATTGTTAACTTCTGTCCTTTGCTTGCCTCGTCTAACACTGTAATTTCTCGTTTTGGTGTGTGTCCGGTGTCTATTAAATGCCTCGCAAAAGCAGAGTCAGATTTCTTATTTCTATGCGACCTGAAATGCTCTACTCTCTGTTTTTCATAGTTTCTGCCAGTTTGACCGATGTAAAAACCATTACAATCTTGGCAGTTTAATTTGTAGATACGCGATTTTTTAAGTTTATAAATTTCTGTTTTATTGTTATATATTGTTTCCTAGATTAAAGCCTGAATTAAATGCTATATTTACGTTTGATTTTAATAAAATTTTTTTAATTTTATCTGATATTTTACCAAAATATGTTATAGTTGGTTTAACGGAGGGGTAATTTTTTTTTAAGACTTGTTTAAATTCTTTCTTAGCTATTGATTTTTTGATTAGATTTGAATTATATCCGTTATTATTCACTAAGGTTACAGCGGTTCCGTACCAAAAAAATAAGCATCTATGGCCTGCATTGCATCCGTGATTGCAGCAGATTAAGTTTTTAATTAAAAGTATCACTGCATATGTAAATATTAAGTCTGTGTGAGTAGGTTAACAAAAAATTAATTTAATTTAATGTCTTGGTACCAGAGATTCTTATAATATTAATCGCAAAAATACCACTTTTCTTTTGAAACTGTGACAATATTGCTTCAAACCGTCAGTTTATGTTCAAACAGAATAAAAATTACATTCGATACGTCATGCCTTATATACTAATTTTATCTACCTATGCTTATGAAAGGGGAGTGGTATGTGATATGGAAGTGGAAAAGGTGGGAGTAATAGAAGAATCCAAAAATTAAGAAAACAAGGGTACATTACATGTGACAAGAGGCAAACAAAAGATTCAACTTGAAAATGACAAAAAGACAATAATACAGTGAATACAGTTTAAACAAAAATTAAAATTTAAATAAGTAATATTGAAAATAAAGTTGAACTGTAAATATCGGTGTAATCATTTAAAAGGTGATCGGAGCTATGTTTACTTATTTCTATTGCTTCTAGGATTGTTAACTTCTGTCCTTTGCTTGCCTCGTCTAACACAGTAATTTCCCGTTCTGGTGTGTGTCCGGTGTCAATTAAATGCCTCGCAAAAGCAGAGTCGGATTTCTTATTTCTATACGACCTGAAATGCTCTGTTCTCCGTTTTTCATAGTTTCTGCCAGTTTGACCGATGTAAAAACCATTACAATCTTGACAGTTTAATTTGTAGATACGCGATTTTTTAAGTTTATCAATTTTTGTTTTATTGTTATATATTAAGTTTCCTAGATTAGAGCCTGAATTAAATGCTATATTTACGTTTGATTTTAATAAAATTTTTTTAATTTTATCTGATATTTTACCAAAATATGTTATAGTTGGTTTAACGGAGGGGTAATTTTTTTATAAGATTTGTTTAAATTCTTTCTTAGCTATTGATTTATCGATTAGATTTGAATTATATCCGTTATTATTCGCTATGGTTTTAATCTTATTTAGATTTTTGTAGCGCAAATTTATTCATCTACGACTACCATGAAATTGCTTGTTTATTGTACAAATACGATCTAGGTAAGGTACTTTACACATGACTGTGTATAAAGAACCACGGCTTACTACACTTCTATTGTTAATTTTTTAATTCTATATTATATTAAAACCTGTTCAAAATTGTTACTAAACAATAATAAATTTCAAGTTCTATATGTATAATTTTAATGTATTGTATTCGTAGCAAATTGATATTATTTTTTGTGAATTTCATGTTAATCGTAGATAAAGAATAGTACGTAAGTCGGTTATAATTTGCATATTACACAGTCGTGCGATTACGGTCTCGCCGTTTCGCTGCTCATGCGTAAATGTTTCGTCCGTTTGTACCCGACATCTCCGTCACTAGAGTAGTTAAACAATAAAAATTATAATAGGTAACATGATGTTTTTAAAAGGCCAATGACACACTGGGAAGAAGCGAAGCTGCTTATATACTTCTTTTCCCGTACCTAACTATAAATACATTGACCTAAACGCTCCGACTCATCCGAGCCCAAAGTCTATAGTGAATCCTTTCAAGTGAATATCTGTTCGTTTATGAGCAAAATATTCACGAACATTTTGAAATATAAAAAAAAAATTATTCTAACATTATTTGGTCGACTAACCTTCTGGGCTAATTGTAATTTTTTTTTCGAAATTATTCAACCATTAATAATTGGAAAAGTGGGAGTTTTTGTAGAATCGTGAAAAAAAGAAAAACATTAATTTTTCAAAAATTAAATATTAAATTAATTGAAAAAAGAGAAACGTACAAATTAAAATTCAAGCACATTCATCGCGCTCCGCATGGCCTTCCACTACACTGACAACAATAATTTTGTTCTTTTATTAATATAAAGGGGAAGTCCCGTATGTATGTATAAAAAGTTTATTTTCACTGACATGTTTACTTAACAATAACCAAGCATGAACTGAATATGTCACGCATAACTTATTCTTTTTTTTCGTTGGGGTCGTTGGTTGTATGTTGTCACTGTTGTTGTGTTTATAACATTAAGGACATCGTAGAAATTTCGTAGTAATTACTTTTATATTAGAAGTGACATATTTAATACGTATGTAGATAAAAATATGTAGTGTAGATGTACATATGTAAAAAAATTTTCTTTAAATATTTCAAAAATATTTAGTATAAAAATAAGATTACAGAAATTTCAAGGAAATAGCTTCCATATTCCACGAAGTATGATAGAATAGAATTTTGAAATTCGTCATTAAGTCTTCTGTTGCGGTTAATGTAGATTTTATAAATAATATAACAACAGAACGCAATAAAGTATACAAATAAAAGATAATCCCAAGTATCAATCCACCATCTCTGGGCTAATTTTTAATTTTCACGTCGAATAATTTCAAACAAAATCGGTTGTGACAGAAGGACAGACATCAAAGTGATTCCATAGATTAGTGTTTTTGGGTGTAAGTGGTCCATAAATTTCTTTTATTTTCATAATTCTTAAGTTTTAATATTTTATTTTCTCTCTCCATTAAAACGAGATTATTAAAATTTTCTTTGAATAAGCTAATCCAAAAAATTAGTCGATAAATTAGAACAATATAAGCGATATTTAGTACTATTCCTCTCATGAATTATCGCGTTTTTTCCCAGTGAAGACTATTGTTAAAAGTGTCGAGATACACATTGTACCGAATTTCCAAAAGGAAGTTTCAGCTGCTTTAGCCACTCTCATGGTGACCTCAGTTCGGGACTATGATAGAAATTTGTGGAACTATGATAATTTTCGAACAAAACATACCATTTTTAAGAAATTTGATGAAAGTGTTTAAAGTCCGAAAATTTTAGGGGAGCTTGTCGGCCATACACGTCCGATGTCAAGATTATGGCTTTTTGGGCATTTTTCGTGAAAAAATAAAGTTCTTTCAAAAGTTCAAAAGTTTTTGGACATTTTTTTACATCATTGGAAAGAGAGACAAAAATCACCTAAAATGATGTTTTTCAATTGTTATTCCAGATAAACTGGTTTCCGAGAAAAACTATTACTACTTAGCTAAAATTATTAACTTAATCAAAATATAAAAAATTATATATATAAAAAAAACTATTTTGCTTCTTATATAGTTTACTAGAACCCTCTAAACGTTTTCTTGAGGGTCCTTCTTATTGATAAGTGTCCTTCTCATGTCACCTCTCCCCTACATTTAGAATGTTTTATAATTTAAGAGGATTGTACATCAAATGGAAATTTTAGTGGGTGATATTTATTTTGTTTCCTACGACGATTAAATTTTTTTTTTGGCTGGCTAAGCACTCAGTGGCGATTTCAGTGGGTAGACCAGGTAGGTTGGGGCTTACTCAAAAATTAAATACCCCTGTCACAGCATCTGCATAACATAGCGAATTTCCAAATATTGGGCACTGGCGGATCTCATCTAAGACCTGTACCTATTTAAAATAGTCTAGCTTTCTAAGAGTAAAAGAATTTTTAAAATCGGCTGGGTAATTATTTTTGGTATTTTTGGGGACCCAAGAACCCGAACGGATTTTGTACAGCATAGTTGTATCCATCTAAAATAATTTAGTCCCTAGCAGTGAGAAATTTTTTAGAATCGGTTCGGTAGCTTATTACTGGCGTTTTCGGATCTGCAAGATGCCGGTGGACCTCATTAAAAAATCAGCTCGACCGTATATTCTAGGCGGACTTTATATAATATATATATATATATATATATATATATATATATATATATATATATATATATATATATATATATATATATATTATATATATATATATATATATATATATATATATATATATATATATATATATATATATATATATCGGTCTGATAGTTTATTTTTGACACTTTTGGGTCCTATGGACCCTGGTGGACCTTACATAATGTAATCTATATCTATCTAAAATAGTTTAGCTCTGTAACAGTGAAAAAATTTTCAAAATCGGTCGGTTAGTTTATTTTTACCACTTTTGGGTCCCATGGACCCTGGCGGACCCTAAATAAACGTAATGTATATCTATCTGAAATAGCTTAGCTCCCTAACAGAGACAAAATTTTCAAAATCGGTCGGTTAGTTTATTTTTGACACTTTTGGGTCCTATGGACCCTAGTGGACCTTACATAATGTAATCTATATCTATCTAAAATAGTTTAGCTCTGTAACAGTGAAAAAATTTTCAAAATCGGTCTGATAGTTTATTTTTGACACTTTTGGGTCCTATGAACCCTGGTGGACCTTACATAATGTAATCTATATCTATCTAAAATAGTTTAGCTCTGTAACAGTGAAAAAATTTTCAAAATCGGCCGGTTAGTTTATTTTTGACACTTTTGGATCCTGGGGACCCTGGCAGACCTTACATAACGTAATCTAGATTTATCTAAAATAGTTTAGCTCTGTAACAGTGAAAAAAATTTCAAAATCGGTCAGTTAGTTTATTTTTGACACTTTTGGTCCTGTGGACCCTGGCGGACCTTACATAATGTATTCTATATCTATCTAAAATAGTTTAGCTCTGTAACAGTGAAAAAAATTTTAAAATTGGTCGTTTAGTTTATTTTTTACAATTATGGGATCAGTAAACCTTGGCGAAACTCATACAACTCTGGTACTCTAACAGTAAGAAAAGGGTTCTAGGGATCTCATATAACTTATGGCAGTCCGTAAGCTTCTTGCGGACATCATTTAATTAATTAATTCAAATACTTTAACTTACTAACTGTGAAAAATTTTTTAAAATCGATTGGTTAATTAATTTTTGGCCTTTTTAGGATCCGAAAACCTTGACCTCACATAAGATACCTTAAATCCATTTGAAATGGTTAAATTTTTTAACATTAATAATTATTAGCGAAAAAATTTTCAAAATCGATTAAAAATTTTTTTCCGTGCATACATACATAGATTATGTAGTTTTGTTTCATATTTAATAATATTATATCAAAACATATAATGTTCAGTTTCTTGTTTATTTAAAAATTCAATAAAAAAAAATCTTCAATTACATAAGCTTAGAAAATCTGCTTAATTTTCGTTTTTTAACTTGAGACAGCACTATGCTAATTATAATGCAATAAATGAGAAACAAAACTATGTATATGTATGTGTATTATAATACATGTAAAGTGAACAGATTTCACTTGTTCTCACAAAATTCTTTAAAAAATACCCCTGTCGCAGCATCTGCATAACATAGCGAATTTCCAAATTTTGGGGACTGGCGGATCTCATCTAAGAACTGTACCTATTTAAAATAGTTTAGCTTTCTAAGAGTAAAAGATTTTTTAAAATCGGCTGGGTAATTAGTTTTGATATTTTTGGAACCCAAGAACCCGAACGGACTTTGTGCAGCATAGTTGTATCCATCTAAAATAATTTAGTTCTCTAACAGTGAAAAAATTTTCAAAATCGGTCGGTTAGTTTATTTTTTACAATAATGGGAACAGTAAACCCTGGCGGAAATCATACAACATAACCTTTATTCATCTAAAATAATTTTAGTAAAAAGTTTATCCTAACAGTAAAAAACGGGTCCTAGGGATCTCATATAACTTATGGTAGTTCGTAAGGTTCTTGTGGACATCATTTAATTACTTAATGAATTCAAATACTTTAACTTACTAACGGTGAAAAAATTTTCAAAATTTTCGACATTCGCTAAAAAAATCATTGAAAAATATTTGATATGTTTCGATCAATTAATGGTCAACATCAGCAAATAAAAGTTACTAAAATCGAAGAAAAGAATGAGTTATTTGTCCGTAGAAATTAAAATACAAATAATTCTGAAAACGAGCAAAGAAATATTGAAAAAACTAGATCGGCAAAACATTCTGACAAATAACACTACCCAACTAATACTTGCCAATTTGAATGAAACTTAACATACTTATTAAACAGCGAAAAATATTAAATACGTGTTTTTTTATTTCGGCTAAATACGCTTTTTAGGGGTAGAAAACACCATTCAACCTCTGTAGATGAAAACAGTTATAGCTAAATATTTTTGAAACGACATATTTTTTGAAAAAAGGGCTGAGTACCAAATTTGTAGAATTTAAAGCGATGCACTTGATAGTGACCCTGAAATCGATTTTCAAGGTCAGTTGAAAATGATTAGCCATTGCCGAACTTTGACCATATCCTGTACCTATAAGCAGTAATTTCATGTATTGACTCAATCTATCTTCAAAATTGATTTGTTGCGTTATTTTTCTAAAATAAAAAAAATAAAAACCTGACGAAATGAAAAAATAGGCGCAAATTTATAGAAAAAATTAGAAGAAAACATTTTTGTAAGTAATTTTAGAAGTAAAGTTAAGAAAAGATTTAATATCACTCCAATTGTAAGTTAAACATTAACTTTATGTTATATTAGAAATTTTCAAAATTTTTTAAAATTTTTATTGCTACTCTATAGTTATCATATTAGGAATTCAATTCAACATATGATTAACTATTATTTTTCCGATTGCGATTGAGCAAGTATTTTTCAAAATTACTTCTTGATCACTTATTTTCTATCTTGCATGTGAAATTCGTTCGAATATACTTTGAACCATTTAGGGATGAAAAGTAAACTACTCCTTTTGAAAAATATTAAATGATTTTCAAATGACTTTGGAAATTTACCTCAAGGTCAACTTCAAAGTTATCATCAAGTGCATCACTTTGAACTCTATAACTTTGGTCCTAAGCACTTTTTTCAGAAAATATATCGTACCATAATCCACTTCTATGTTGATTCCTGGTCTCTTTTCCTGCGTTTCTAATATTTATGTCAATAAAAAATGTGCTACCGTAGACAAGGATGAATAGGTACGCATTCAGACTTCACACCGTATTTTTTTGTATTTATTTTACGAGTACCTAATGTTTAATATATTAAAAATTTACGCGAAGAGGGTCACTTTATCAGCAGTATCCAAAAAAATTTAAAAATATCCGTGGTTTTTGAAAAATTAACGAAAATCGTATAATTTCTTCTCTATGAAAAATTGGGGTCAAAAGAGACGAGAAAAGAGTAAATGGGGACAACCCGTAGGGTCGACCAAAATTGAAATTCTAATATAAAATAATTTCGAACTTTTTGTATTTATACATTCAAAAAAGAAATAATAGGTACTTGATGATTTTCTGTAAAAATAAACGTAGAATCTAAAATAAAGTTTATATACTCCTGTCGTTTACCCCTAAGTTTATATTCCTCCTATTCTTATTTTAGTTCAAAAAATAATTTTTCAAAAGACTAAGACATAATAATTAATAACAGTGAGATTCTACGTCCATTTTCAGACTTTTGTTTAGGTTTGTTTAAGCAGCAGTTTTGGATAGTCCCAAACTGTCAGGATTATGCGCAATGCGTTTTTAATGTTTAAGCAGATAAAAATTAGTTATTTTGACTAAAAATTAGATGTTTAAGCAACTTCAAATTTCAGTTTCAAATTAATTGGAAACTATCAGAGCGGTCCGCAGATTTTTTAAGAATTTATAATCCTAGGCATGCGTACAGTTACGTATGTACATGATAGTTTTTTTGTTGTTACTTGATTTTGAAATAACAGTTAATGGTGTTAATTGTTGCATTGTATTTATGGTATTTTTTTATTATTTTAAATACATATTTTTTGAACTTCGGAAAATTTTCCAATAAAAAAATATTTTAAAACTTTTAAAAAATATAAATTGTTATTATTATCAATTGAAATATAAAAGTAAGTACCCATAACTAATAAATATACCTACTTAAAAAAATCATTGAATTTACGTATTACTTTTACAGAAAAATGTCTGATATCAATACCAGTAGCAGTGATTTAAATTCAACTGATTCAAGTACTAGCACCGATGATGATTTATTAGAATTATTTTTTGAAAACAGAAGACGACCAAAGAATGAAGATTATTTTCAAATTACAGTACCACAATATAACGATATTGAATATATAGAACATTTTAGAATTAGCAGAAATACAGTCCAAGAAATAGCTGAGCATTTTAAACGCAGTCAATATTATAGTTATCAATCTGGGGGCTTTGGAAAATTAAGTGCTCTCCAACAAGTTTGTATTTTCTTATGGTTTAGTGGCCATGAAGCTTGTAGTTTTCGTGATGTTGCTGATCGATTTGGAATTAATATAACGTCTTTATTTAATGTCATACGAAGGCTAACATACTTTTTAAGTAATTTATCACCTGAAATCATTACTTGGCCTGATAATGATGAAAAACTGTATATCGAAAGGCACTTTCGACGTAATGGATTTCCTGGTGTTCTAGGCGTTATCGATGGAACACACATTAGAATTGACAAACCAAAAGAAGATCCCGAATCTTATTACTGCCGAAAAAATTTTTATTCAATCCAGGTAAAAAAATGTGCCATGTTATATACACTGTCTTATTAAACAAAAATAATACCTACTTAATTACCTTTGAAATTTAGTTTAAAAAAAATTTTAATTATTTATGTCTGTAAATTATTACTTCTGTGATTTTTTGTAATTCATTATTTTTTAGTTACAGGTAGTATGTGACCATCGACGGAAAATTAGAGATATTTTTGTCGGGTATCCGGGCTCGGTACACGACAGCCGAGTTTTCAGAACATCTCCGTTAAATAATGAGTTAGAAGAGAAATGTGGTGCCTTCTATATTTTGGGGGATAGTGGTTATCCATGTTTACCTAACTTATTAACACCATATCGTGATAGAGGCAATCTAAGAAATTTCCAAAGAAATTATAATATTCAATTGTCAAGAAGTCGTATAGTTGTGGAACACACTTTCGGCCTGCTAAAACAAAAATTCCGTCAACTTTATCATTTAAAACTACGTAAAATAAATGATGTGGTAAATTTTATTAGAGCATGTTGTGTTTTACACAACATAGCTCTTGATGACGAATTTGAATTTAACGAAATAGGAGTGGAAGAAAACAATATTGAAAATTATAATATAAATATGGAAGACAATGAGGATGACCAGAATGGCATCCAAAGACGAAATTTTGTGGCAAGACATATTTTATAAAGTACTGTTAGCCGGGAATATAGTTTGTACCAAATTTTTCTCTAACGTTTTGGTTTATAAAAAATATGCAAATTTACAATGTCCAAACTAATTAAAAAAACAAATTTTTAAAAAAACTGTTCGGCTGTAAAAAGTTGTTTCACTTATTTTTTTAAATATTTTTTTTAAGTTCTTTTTAATACTTTTTTTCCGTGTTGGAGTAAAATAGTCCCGGCTTACAATACTACTTCTATTAATTTTGTAATAGAATTTATTTTGTTTACAAATAAGAATATGTAATAAAAAATATAATAAATTTTTTTTTCGTTTCTACATCTTTATTATTTTGGAAATTACATAAATCAAGAGTCAATTACAAAACAGTCAAGAAAATAATAAATAAAAAATTTTTCCTTTATAAAAAGTAAACTAAATTCTAAAAATAATACGTATCTATATTTATTGTCGTTATTTTACTGTTATGATTTTTTTCTTTTTTTCCATTTTAAAATTAATTGCTGAAAATGAAATTTAATTAATTATAATCGAAAGTACACGTTTAAATACATTTAACCCTTGGATCGCACATCTCCGGACGTTAGACAAAGCAGTATGAATTTTTAGATTATCTTGAAAAGTTCTGATTTTTCTAAATTTTTACAAGGGACATTTTTTATAGTAGATTGAACTTGCTTAATACCAATATAGTTGTTTTTTAAGTAAAACTTCCACAGAGGTTTGAGTGAAAAATGACAAACAATAAGTAAAGAAAAAACTGCGGTCAAAATGATCTCACTGCGCTCCAAGAGTTAACAAAAATTAAATTATTATAAATTTATTACCTTCCAAATTCCTTAAAAGCTTTTGTTTTCTGTTTCAAATATTCCATTTTTTCTTTTCGGTATTCCGATTTTTCTATTTCCTTTTCCTTTAAAAAATTTAATTTTTCTTCGATTAAATTTATTTTTTTTTTCATAGTATAATTTTCTATCCATTCGAATACTCTCCAAAACATCAGATTTCAGTTTTTTTTTTGCCATTTCGCGACTTTTTTTCCTCCCATTTTTCTTACACATTTCAGTGGTTTCAGTGACTTCTACTGAATCAGTTGTTTTTTCCGTAATATTTTCATTGGTAATTTCTGATTCAACTATTTGTTTTCCATCATTTTCAAGTTTAGAAACTGTATTTGTTGACAGTAATATGTGTGGATTCACATTTCTTTTAAATTGAAAAATTTCATTTAGTTCATTTTCATATTCAAAATATTTTTTCCCTTTGCCTGTACCTCTGTTATGATCTATAAACTTTTTATAATTGCGTTCGACCACCCGCCATCGGTTTTCGCAATTTCCAGAGGAAACTTTTATATTATATTCTGTTTCTAATTCAAATGCTATAATCTCCCACATTTTTTTTTTATTTTTTATTTCCACGTTGCCTACTTTATTTATGTACTTTTTATATAAATCTATTAATATTTTTGTTGAATTATGTGACCATGTGTGGTAGTCCATGCTTTCATTGTTTTCTTTTAAAACTAAAAATTCATCCATTTCTAGAATTAAGAAAATATTTTATTTAACATATCTGTAATACATCTTTATTGTTACATAATATATAATAATACGCACCGAAGGGTTTATTATTAATTTTAAAATTAAAAAAATTAAAATTACAAATATATAACACTTGAATTTTGTTTAAATACTTTAAATAAAACACAATATACGACATATACGAGTTGAAACGTGTTTATTGGCGCTATTTCCGTTAATACACTAGCATTCGTACAGGCGGGCCGTATGTTCGTACGTTGTACGTATGCTCTAAGTTCCATCTATTGGACATTTTTAAAATTAAAAAGTACGAAATTGGACAAAAAATGTTTAATGAGATATATTAATCCAAACAAATTACGAACTAATACAATCACAAGCATGCGCATTAAGTAGTGTATTTTTAAAAAGGAACTAGTTACGGATTCAGTTGCTTAAACAAACCTTTTATTAAATTGCGTAAAAGCTAGTAAATGCAATAACAGATATGATGAATTTATAAGGATTTTCTTGTACTACAAAATCTTAAAAATATGGAAACGCGTACTTTTTTTCGTTAATTGTGTTTTATTCTTTTGCACAAAATTTTAAAAATACTTTATTTTCTTAAGAAAGGGAGGCAACTTTAGTCACAGATATGCCTATGAACAGTTTTTGGTAATCCGGGAAAAACGAAAACACTTTTTAAAATTTTTTTATTGTTAAAATCGAAATGTTCTTTTAAAGAGGGTTAAAATTACCTATTTTATATTAAAATTTTAACACAATCACTCCCTAATTAACGAGCCTTACTTAATATTAGCAAATTGAGAAAAAACACGTCAATTAGATTTTTTTACACAGATTTTATTTGTTATATAATTCAAAAGGATATTTTAAAAATGTGTATGAATGGCTTTCATTAAATAAATTTCAATATATTTTCCATTTATTTTAACAGTGGAATGTCCTTATTAGTGGCTATACTTTCGGCTTGGAGCGAATTAGACGAAGATTTTCTTCTAAAACCAAATTTAATAATTAATTAAAGAAATAAAAAAAAATTTGTGGATTTCCTACCGTTCAAATATAATCTTTATTGTATGTAAAAATGTTATTACATTTTTTCAAAAAACTGTAAGTAAACTGTAAAATTTTCTTTACAAATATGTTAAAATAGAGAAATGTTTCCTTTTTAATTTATTTTTAACTCTTTTTAAATGATTCACTTTAAAATTTTTTAATATTTCTTAATCGAAATTTCATAAAAGAATGTGTCAAAATTTAAAAAAATTTTTCTTTGTTAAAAAAAAAAATTGAATGTGCAAAATTATTTAATATTAGAATGCTCTGATTATACAATTCTAATCATAACTGTATTGTCAATTGGATAAAAAATTACGTAAAAATATTATTGTTTGAAAATGATTTAACGTAATTTTTATACGATTGAAGCAAACTCTTATTAATTTTAGGAAGGTGTAAATATAATCTAAATTCTGATCATATCACATAACAGATATCGTCGGGATTTTTTTTGTAAAAAAAAATGGAACAGAGATACATTATAAAAACATTTAACTGACAGAGAAATAGAATATAGCCGAATCGTTAAATTGGATTAAAAAAATCATGACACGCTACTTATAAAGCGGTTTTTTTCGAATTTAGCTCGCAAAAAATGAGACAGAAAAAAAAAGACTGCGAGTGCGAGTGAAATGGAGAACGACATATTTCCTAGTTTTTCTCGAAAAGTAAGTAATTTAGAGCAACCGTATAAAAACATTTTTTATGCATTTTACCTTTTACAATGGCTTAGTGTAAAAAAAAATTTGAAAAATTGCTTAATTCTGGCAAAAAACTCATTTTGTTGACAAAAAACGCCCGGAAAACCTACTTCTGGGCATCCGACGTGTCTGGCTAACGAACTCATCCAACGATTTGGAAAATCGAATTCGCACACAAAATTTCATAAGCATTAAACGTTTCGTTCGAGAGTTATCGCGCGGATACATATATATATATATATATATATATATATATATATATATATATATATATATATATATATAAATTTTAGTGAATATCATTTTCGTATTCTAGGGACCTCAAAACATATTTCTGATATGGTCTCGGGCTTAGGTCGCACCATGACACCTGGCGTAAAAGCTGAATTTCCAGTTTTGGAAATTCGCTAAAAAAGGAAGTATTTTTATATTTCATAAAGAACTGAGACTTAAATGTAAATTACTTATTAGACTAACAAAGAAAGAAAACTATTACAAAAGTGAAAATTTACCTTTTCTCGAAAAATACTTAAAATAGAAAGAAAATTATAGGAACATTTTCTTCATAATTTTTTTTTTTTGGGCTTTTTGTCGATGTAAAAATCGAACTGTCTAATGATAGGATCGAATGATAAAAAATGGCCAGAAAACCCACTTTTGGGCATCCGATGTGTCTCGCTAAAGAACTGCCAAGCCAGATCAGAATCGAGTCTCCATACGAAATTTCATAAGCATTAAACGTTTCGTTCGAAAGTTATCGTGGCGACATATATATATATATATATATATATATATATATATATATATATATATATATATATATATATATATATATATATAGCTGAATTTCGAGTTTTCGAAATTCGCTAAAAATAAGTGAATTTAAAACTATGTATAAAAAAATTAATAAAAATGTTTGTAGGATGACCGTAAGTATTTTTCTGAATTCTGGAACTTTGTGAATGTTATCTATAAGTACGGTTTTTACTAAACGAGACTTCTTTACTAGGAAAATGTACAAAACGCATTTTAGATCCGCTAGGATTGGCTAAATAATAGTCAATAGTCACTGCTATAAAGATAATTACACAAGCCCGACAAGAGGGTAAAGTAATCACAGCCTCAGGGCTCGGGCTTGAGGAGGAGGCCCGTAGCTGTCGTTAGAGGGCTCGGGAAAAAGTTTTTTTTTTTTGATCACTACTTATTTTTTGGAGGGAAGTTTTTAAAAAATGTGTTTTATTCTTGGGGCCCGCCATTTCTTTCCACGGTCTGCAACTACAACCTAATGTGTAACTCTGATTCGGGCTCACCCAAAATAAAAATCGCTTCTGCGAGCACCCTCGGCAATCAGAGCTCGCAGGCTTTAAGCGTAACTGTCGTGACCTTTCTATGGACTTGCTAAAAAAGAAAAAGAAAAATTTAATTTCATTCTATCGATTTTCGACCAATATGTTGTCTTTAATTAAAATAATAACATTTATCTTTTATTTATGTAAATATATATTTTACTCCAGTCCCAATCTATTTTCATATTATAAACAAGAATATGTATGTATTTCCAATAAAACAACATTTGTATTTAATTTGTTAAAATATTAAAACTGGTTGCTTGTAAATCGTCCAACCGTCCGTTCTCATTCATTTGACCGAAACCATTAAGATGGGCAGGAAATGATGTATTTTCCTATCGACCACAATCCACTTATGAGTAGTGGTGATAGATGTAACAAGATCACTTCATTAATGAATGATAATACACATCAAAATCGTACAAATAGTAAATATACAGTAGTAGCAAAAAGTATGCTTTCACCTAACTACAATCACTTTAAAACTACCTACTAGAATTGAATATCTACTTTTAATTTACTTTTAATAGATCAGGAATGAGTTGAGGAAAATGTAAACGGTTCACCGCACTAGGCCTCAGTAATTTTATAACCAAAAGTATGTATATCTACATATATATTTTTATATAGTAGTAAGGTTATAGCAGTTCCATACCAATAGTAATAAGGTTACAGCGATTCTGTACCAAAAGTAGTAAAATTACACCGGTTCTGTACCAAAAGTAGCAAGGTTACAGCGGCTCTGTACCAAAAGTAGTAAGGTTACAGCCACGGATTGTTACAGCGGTTATGTACTAAAAGTAGTAAGGTTATAGTGGTTGTGCTCCAAAAGGTGTAAGGTTACAACGGTTCTGTACTAAAATTAGAAAAATCACAATAGTTCTATACTAAAAGTAATAAGGTTATAGAGGTCTTATACCAAGAGATTTATGAAAATGAGACAAACATCACATATGAATATGCGTATTCTTATCACACTTGTAACATTATAATATTAAAAATGAGACAAACCATCTATTTCGTTCAATGAGTGTATTTCTGAATAATTTTGTATCTCTATGCCAAAAGCACTATATGTTCAGAATTGCTAAATCGTTTCCATGTAGGTCATCCTACCCCAAACTCTACGATTTGTGAAATATAAAAGTAGCTAAATGCAATAAATTGTTTTACTGCGATACGAAATTGATTTAAGGATCTCGGCAAGTTAATCGGGTTCTGTTTTAAATTGGACCGATTCTGCTAGAGATTATATAGTTTAAACTACTTTAATAAAACGTAAGGACGCTGCAGATCTACAAATTTCGTACCATGGTTTTGTACCATTTTGATTCCAATCTATATATAATTGTAATGGTATTGTTAAAATTTCTTTAGACATTTTTGTATAACAGAGTTAAATGAGTTAAAAACCAATACTATTATGCAGTTGTAAATACGCTACACTACTATCTTACCATCCGTTTAATCACAGCATTGTATGTAGCATTTATCTTTGAGTGTAATATCTCGAAATGTTTATAATCGAAAACAAAGATAAATTGAGCAATAGTCGGAATGCTTCAAGATCAGTAGGATAGAAAGTAGTGAAATGTACAGTGATAACCAAAAAATACGAAACGAGAACTTTCTGCAATATGTTTATGCTGTTTGTACAATGATATTATTACTTCTTGGGAAAATCATTTTTCTAGAACAAACTTAGTTTGTCTTAAAGTTTGTACTTGTGAAATGTTTAGTCAATCTTTAATTTTTTTTTTTATACTTTTAATTTCAAATGTTATCGAGTGCCTGTGAAACATTATTAGTGTATGGCGGATTTTTATCCGTATTTAAACATACACCAATATTCATATGTTCACTCAATGTTTAGCTTTGGCTGATACTTGAACACTCGATGTACTTTGGCAAATGGCCAATTCATTATGTTAATTAAAATTGACATAGTGTTTGAAAAATTACCAAACTGGATCGGCTGGGACTCGAACCCAGATCTCTTGGTTACCAGCCAAGCGCCTTACCAACTAGGCCACCGATCACTTGTTCGAGTGCCACTCCAATTCAGTAATCAATCAAACACAACCTCTTTCTAATGCGAGACGCAGTTTTTTTTTTTATACTTTTAATTTCAAATGTCATCGAGTGCCTGTGAAACATTATTAGTGTATGGCGGATTTTTATCCGTATTTAAACATACACCAATATTCATATGTTCACTCAATGTTCAGCTTTGGCTGATACTTGAACACTCGATGTACTTTGGCAAATGGCCAATTCATTATGTTAATTAAAATTGACATAGTGTTTGAAAAATTACCAAACTGGATCGGCTGGGACTCGAACCCGGATCTCTTGGTTACCAGCCAAGCGCCTTACCAACTAGGCCACCGATCACTTGTTCGAGTGCCACTCCAATTCAGTAATCAATCAAACACAACCTCTCTCTAATGCGAGACGCAGTTTTTTTTTTTTTTATACTTTTAATTTCAAATGTTATCGAGTGCCTGTGAAACATTATTAGTGTATGGCGGATTTTTATCCGTATTTAAACATACACCAATATTCATATGTTCACTCAATGTTCAGCTTTGGCTGATACTTGAAAACTCGATGTACTTTGGCAAATGGCCAATTCATTATGTTAATTAAAATTGACATAGTGTTTGAAAAATTACCAAACTGGATCGGCTGGGACTCGAACCCAGATCTCTTGGTTACCAGCCAAGCGCCTTACCAACTAGGCCACCGATCACTTGTTCGAGTGCCACTCCAATTCAGTAATCAATCAAACACAACCTCTCTCTAATGCGAGACGCAGTTTTTTTTTTTTTTTTTATACTTTTAATTTCAAATGTTATCGAGTGCCTGTACAAAGTACATCGAGTGTTCAAGTATCAGCCAAAGCTGAACATTGAGTGAACATATGAATATTGGTGTATGTTTAAATACGGATAAAAATCCGCCATACACTAATAATGTTTCACAGGCACTCGATAACATTTGAAATTAAAAGTATAAAAAAAAAAAAACTGCGTCTCGCATTAGAGAGAGGTTGTGTTTGATTGAATGCTGAATTGGAGTGGCACTCGAACAAGTGATCGGTGGCCTAGTTGGTAAGGCGCTTGGCTGGTAACCAAGAGATCCGGGTTCGAGTCCCAGCCGATCCAGTTTGGTAATTTTTCAAACACTATGTCAATTTTAATCAATCTTTACTTAACCTTTAGAAAGTTCATATTAAGGCTCAGCACGCCCAAGTTTCATTGGCGTAAATCTTTATATTATTATTATTATTATTATTACTCGTACATTATTTAAAATTCCCCTAAACATCATAACGGATTTCTAAAGATACCTAACTGGTATTTGTATAAAAAGTTGTAATTTTGAATAAAAATTATTATTTTCGTTGAACGGAAAAAAAAGAGTGTTTCGTTCATAATCTGAATCTTTCACGCACATCTACAACAAAGAACATCACTGGAGGAAATTCTGCGTCGTTACAGTGGTCTCCACAAAAAAGACTTTTCTAAGATGATTCAGAAAAATTCTTACAACTTCCATAACACTTAACATTTAAATATATATAAAAAATTCACTCAGCACGCTTTCTGAAACGAAAACTTTTTAAAATTCTTGTATATAATATTGCCAATAAAAATCATATCATTTATTTATATATTATGTTCATACAATAAGAAATATATTTTAAATTGTATATACATGTGTATCAAACATCCAGAACCGTCATCATGCCTGCCACTCTCCTATGATTGTGTCGTAATGGACTTTATTATTCCATTTAAAATATCGTCACAGATTCGTCTGTCTACTCTCAACTGCTCACTGCACCCAACTTATTGTTGTTTGTCCCGGTATCCTGTGTGCTACTACTACGAGCTCTTCCTACTATGTCATGTCGTCTGTCATCCTTGTCCAACCATTTATTTCATTCATATGACAACAAATGACACAACATAACAAGCGACATTCGGAGCATCCATTCCGCCCGACCAAAAGTATACTGAGATGATATGTTCATTTGTTTAGTGGTTTTCTAGGGCATTTTATTTTACAATTATCACTATTTTAAAGTTGGCTATACGCTGGTTACAGTCATGTACTATGTTGTATATGTATATGGGAATGTTATAACAATAATATTATTGAGAAAGTTGGTAACACTTTTATATGCATAAACGTTGACAACACAACACTAGAGGATTTTTATTTCAAATAAAAATGAATATATACTGTTAACTTTTTGCATCAATTTTTTTATACCATACTAACAAAATTAATTTTGCTCCTGGAAATTAGTTGCGCAATCTTCATTTAACTATACGTTTTCTTGGAAACACTTCAAAATATAATTTTGTGTCGTTCATAGTGTACGCTTTTGTTTAATTTTAGGTACATAGCTCAGAATTTAACTTGCTATCAGATCGAGTCTCTTGTGTCATCTGAGAGCGAATCTCATTCTAAAGTTATATAATACATACAAATTAATATTTATTATAAATATGAAAGTGAATTTTCTGTTTCTCTTTCACGCCTCAGTTGCTCAACATGTCGAGAGTCGACTTTAAATTTTACACAGAAATAGCTCGACGAATAGAGAATATTACAAGCTCCTATTTCTATAAGAAAATTATCAACAAAAAATAAAAACTCTCAATAGAACTTTATAAGTTATAACTTGATGTGGTAAATTCAAACACTACGCGGACGAAGCCATGAGTAAATACTAGTTCTTTATAGGTCTAAAAATGATAATTTTAATTACACAAATAAAATAAATGTTAAGAAAATAAAATGAGAATGCAGATACCGAATTAATCTTAAACAAGATACAGTTCCTATAAACATAAGAATTCCATTTATTAATGTATATCTACGAAGTAGCCTGACCAATCAGGTTCAAATTTTCCGAAAAAGTTATAAGTTAAATATTAATTACTTCGAAAATCAATCAATTTGATCCATCTGTCTGTTTAAAAATTGCAGTACTTTTTAAACTTTTAATAGATAAAAAAAAAATTAAAATGTTTAAATAATTCAGACTGAATTACATCATTTCGTCAATATAAACTATTTAGTGAAACCATTAAAGTGGCGTATAACAATAGTGGTAAGGTTACAGCGGTTCTGTACAAAAAGTAGAAGGTTACGGCGGTTTTGTACCAAAACTAGTACGGTTACACCAGTTTTGTACCAAAAGCAGTAAGGTTACAGCAGTCTTGTATCAAAAGTAGTAAGGTTACAGCGGTTCTATACCAAAAGTAGTAAGGTTACGGCGGTTTTGTATCAAAAGTAGTACGGTTACAGCAGTTCTGTACCAATAGTAAGTGGCAAGGTTACAGCGGCTCTGTACCAAAAGCAGTAAGGTTACGACGGTTTTGTACCAAAAGTAGCAAGGTTACAGCAGTTTTGTACCGATAGTTAGTGGTAAGGCTACAGCAGTTTTGTACCAAAAGTAGTAAGGTTACAGCAGTTCTGTACCAATAGTAAGTGGTAAGGTTACTGCGGCTCTGTACCAAAAGTAGTAAGGTTACGGTGGTTTTGTACCAAAAGTAGTATAAGGTTACAGCGGTTCTGTACCAAAATTGTAAGGTTACGGCGGTTTTGTACCAAAAGTAGTAAGGTTACAGCGGTTCTGTACCAAGAGTACTATAAGGTTGCGGCGGTGTTGTACCAAAAGTAGTAAGATTACAGCGTTTCTGTATCAAAAGTACTAAGGTTACGGCGGTTTTGTACCAAAAGTAGTAAGGTTACGGTGGTTTTGTACCAAAAGTAGTAAGGTTACAGCGGTTCTGTGCCAAAAGTAGTAAGGTTATAGCGCTTCTGTACTAAAACTAATAAGTAAGGTTACAGACTTTCTTTGTCTGTAGGAACTTTTTTCTCGCTTTAACCTAAGGAACCATATTTTGTTTTAAGACCAACTGGGTATCTATATTTTCATCTTATTCTCTTGATATATTGCCTTTATGTTTTTTATCGAAGGATAGAGCAGTATCGCTGCAAAATCGTCGATAACCAGTGGAAGTAATTGGGTAACTTACGGAAAAAAAATTACATGATATATATGGCAATTTATTGTCTCTTCAATAATTTGCGCAACTTGTTAGCAAAATTACTCGTGTCAAATAAGCGAACTATACTAGGACCCAAATATTTATTGATAGTTTCTCCTAGAGAATTGACCTAAAAACGATAGTGGTATAAAATTGAGGTTATAAGTACTATAATGATTAGATCAAATGTATTTTATATGACAATTTCTATTTCTAATGTTGTGAGCATTATAGTAGGGAAAAAATAATATATATTATGTAATGCCATTTCAACATTATAAATAAATATACATTTTTAAAATTTTTTTTCGTTCTGTAATAAAGTTATATGTATTCTTGCTCAACCGCAAGCACACTATTAAACTATCATTATGTATATGTGTGAGCCAACTATTATACATACATTAGTAAACTTCAGGTGCATACAGATGTCGAAATTGTACAGAATGTTCCATTAGTTAAATCAAGTACCTGTGATTAGTTTTTGAGGGCACAAACTGAACAAATCATGAAGCTAACTTTTGAAAGTTAAAATAAACTTGACCGGCATTACTTACTCGAAGTAGCTGTACCTAATCAAAGAGAATGTGAAAATTTGAAATGAATCTATTATTCTAAATAAAAAACAAAAATAAAATAAGCTTTTAATACATAATTTGAAAATTTGGTTAAAGACTATGTCTTGTGTCTGAAAAATTGAAAAATCTACTGATAGACGAATATGTCTTGCTGTTAAAATGGTATTATAAAGTTGAAAGAGATGATCTGCAGAGTCGGATTTACATAATGGCACTAGAGATGCCTACCGCGGAGCCACCGTTCAATAGGGGAGTAGTATAAACGGAATAGTAGTTTTTGTTCTGCGAAAAAATTCCAAATTTTTCTTATTAACTTCCTAGGGATCTCCACATGTCAAGTACTACAGGGGCCTCTATATGGGAAGCTCTCAGAAGCATTCATATAAGGTGTACCAAGGGGCCTTTCAAAGGTAAGTCCCATCCTGTTGATCTACATATAAAATTCTACCTTCACTTAATTCTACAACTCTTTGTTAGAACAAACAATAATAAAAGCCTACAATTGGCAACCAGCTTCCAGTCTGTCATTTTAATCAAAAATCCTATAGCCTTTACCCAAAACTATAATTTTCTTTTCATATCAAACTTGATCTAATTTTGTGAAGTGTATGATGAGAAGATGAGATGAACGAAAATTTGAGAGTATAATTACCTATGTTTATTTTTCTTTTATTTTTTTTTTTGTTTCCGGTGTCAGAACTTGGACTTGCGGATCTAAGCTGACCAAACAAAGGATCTTTTCTCAGTTAATAAATTTTCTTTCTAAGGTAAACTCTCCAACAACCTTTACGAATTGTGAAAATTTATAAAAATAAAAATTTAGATAACAACGTTATTTCGTGAACTGACCCGGTGAATTTGTCGTGACAATCCATGATATGTTGATAAACAAAATTCGTGTCATTGTCGAAAAGGTTCCAGTTAATTGATAATATGTTTCGAAATTCGACTGACAGGATTATTTTTAAACAATAATAGTATATTATTCAACGAGCTAGGAATGATAGCTATTACTCATGAAGATGAAATTGCGACACGAGCCTAGCTTGCGAGGCGAGTGTCGTAATGCATCTGAGTGAGTAATAGCCATTGCAGGCGAGTAGAATACGATATTTTTCTACGACATTTTTCCTTTTTTATTTAAATAAAATTGAATATAAATTTTAAATCCAATTTTTGATCTATTTCTAATTTCATTCAATGTTTGTACAATATGTATAAAACGATCAAAACAAAATATAAACTACTTTGTTTACTTGAACGTTACTACGCAACATATATCAAAATTAACACATGATACATACATTATTCACCAAACAATCGCAAACCCATTGAATAATGGTTAATACTGCGATTTCATTGGTCAAAAAGGTATTGAGTAATGATCATTCCTTCACACCTTAGAATGATGCCTAACTTTCTCAACAATTAACAGATATATAATGAGTGTGTTCTTCAATAGAAGTAGAAAAATGTCAAAAATTCATCTTTCAAATAAAAAAATTATTTTATTTCAATTTAAGGTTCTAAAACTGTACAAAAAAATACAACACACATTTTATATATTATATTATCTGTTCTTGTGAGCACACAGTAGTCCTGTGTGTGTTGCAATATCGTCATTTAATGATGTTTTAACAGTGTTTTGGAATGGTTTTTCTGTTTGTGATAACAAAACCGAAACTTTTATCTTTATGTTAGCATATAATATAATATGTAGAGAGTGTTTGTCATCACCTATGTTTGTCTGCATTTATATTGTAAATGTATGTGTATGTTTGTACACGTACATAATGTGTGTAGCCATACAATATAAATACGTACAGAATGTTTGGATATCAGGGGAACAGATTTGATAATAATGATAACCGGGTTACAATGACCGAGGTTACCGAGGGTAAGTGGAGGAGAGGATTTCGAATATTGAAAAACTTTTGCCTGTTAGATTACAGTTAAAAAAGGAAAGTAAATATTCCCGTAGGATTAGTTACAAGGGCACAATCAATTTATTGAAAAATAGAGAGAATTGACGACCATCAACAGTTACCTTTCTGTTACCTACAAAGAATCTGCATCCAATGCAGAAATGTGAGAATCAACCCCTTTTTTGATGTTTAGCGGCTTCGAACTGATTTTTCAAACTGGTCCAAATAGCTTCGAACTGAAGATGAATTAATTACTCATCAGGGCCTAGCTAGCTATCGAAGAAATCTTTTAATGAGAAGCGGTAAAGAAAATTATTCTCATATTTTGATACAAGCCAGTTAACAGATTAGTTCGAAACTCCTAAATTATCAAAAAAATTGTCAAACTTGGGCTGCGTGATTCTATACACTATCTTATAAATTTTCTTTATGTGTAATTTTGAAATGGACAGTCATATATTTTGTTGTCAAATGTATAGTTTTTAAGTGGACGCATTATAATAAAATAAGGAAAAATTTTGTGAAAAGTACATAGCCGAGGTCAATAGCGGATCTCCTGGTGTGGTTTAACAGAGTGTGAATTTTGAAATTTCTAAGTTGCGAGTGCCGGTAGCCAGAGGCGTAGCGATGGGAGTGCAAGAGGGTCTATCATGCACCGGGCGCCACTCGTAGAGGGGCGCCAAAGAGGGATGTCAAATGTGCCCCAAAGGGTGGCAGGTCTTTGGGGGCGCCAAAAAATGAGGTATATGAGGTTTTTTTGCTCGTAACTTGTTTTTTGGGAGAAAAAAAGCAATATTTTTTCTACAGAGGCGCCATTTTTTGACTCGGGCGCTACTTAGGCTAGGTCCGGCTCTGAGGGGCGCTAATAAAGTGTCTTGCCTCGGGCGCCGGTTATGTTCACTATGCCACTGCCGGTAGCTACTGTTTATTGGCAAGTTTCCTAATAACAATTTGCCGCAGTCAAAAATTTTAAGATTAATCAAAATTTTAGTCAAAATAATCTGCTACAAAACGTTTGAATGATAATATTTGAAGGAAGTTCTGTTAGATTAATTTTTTAAATTCTTTTTACTATATTATGTGCTTTTGAAAGTGGAAAATTGTATTCAATTATCAGATCAACTAATTTGTATCTTCTTAAATTACATCTTTTTCACACTGGTTTCTGTCTGTTTTGCAAATAGTGTGAAAAATAAAGACATCAATAAATTAGATATAACCACAGTTAAAAACAGGCCCGACGAAAGGGCGGCAGGATAGTCGGTGTTGCAACTCCAGAGTCCGGGTTTGAAGGGGAGGCCCGTAGCTATTGACAGGGGGCCCGGAAAAAAGTAAAAATAGGTTTTTTTTACTCGTCACTATTTGGGAGGGAAAATTTTTAAAAAATCTTTACTTTTTCCCGGGTCCGCCATTTCTCTCCACAATTCCGCTTAAAAATCACATAGTTTTATGATACTTTCAGCTTATTTCTAAATAAACGTAACTTGAGTACAACTGAAAACATATACCTACATCAAAGCATTACTAACCTTTTACTAACTAAATATAGTCATTTTATCAATTTTTTTTTCCTATACAGTAAGTTTATTTGCCATATTATAACTGAAATCATCTGTACTTTTAGTTACAGATTCTACATAGGTATTCGTATATACCTACCTATAGGTATTTATAAATCAAAAGATACCTTCTAATGTCATTTTAACAAGATGAAATAGTATACATTATTTAAAACGTTTGCAAAACGTAAGGAGTATGAGTTATATAACACCTGGAACGAGCGTGGATGGATTAGAAAAAGTAGGAGATTAAAGGTTATGTGTAGGTATGCGTTGAAATACGTTCAATTGATTTCATTTTTTCTTTTTCACATGACACAAATTTCATTTCTGTGATTGATGATTTTCAAATAGTTAGCAAATTGAATGTTTAAATCATGTGCATGTACTAAGGCTGTAACTAATGTGGTTCAGCAAATACGAATCTGGAACAAGAAAAAGTTTAAAGTATGAACGAGAATAAGAATTTCTTCAATTGTTTTAAAGAAACAGTATAAGACGTATCTGTGAAATGTTTAACACCCCCTTCCCTACGATGATAAAAAGCCTTGCAACGTAGGTACGTAATAATCTGGCATAAAAACATATACAGTAAAATTGCGAAACGGAATGTTGCGAATCCTTCCTTTGTGGACGCTTGCTACGTGAATATTTATCACAGCCTTAAAATTCGAATACCTGAGTATAGGGGAGAGTCTCATATATTGGACCACTTTTTACATTTCTGTTTGCAACAAGAAAACCAATCGAGATACAACCATCATTTTTAGTCGAATTTTTCAACTTAAAAATTAGACTTTTACAGCCTTTACGATAAGAACGGGACGAGACGAGAGTAGGGGCGCTATCTGTTTCAGACCCGTAGAACAGGATACTGAATTTAAATATATATATATATATATATATATATATATATATATATATATATATATATATATATATATATATATATATATATATATATATATATTTAAATTCAGTATCCTGTTCTACGGGTCTGAAACAGATAGCGCCCCTATATATATATATATATATATATATATATATATATATATATATATATATATATATATATATATATATATATATATATATAAAATGAAAACTACTACCCCGATTTTAACGATTTCTTTTTTTTCAAAATGTTCGTCATAACGGCGAATTAGTTTAAAAAATGGGAAATTGTTTTAAAATTTGAAAAAATTCAATTTTTTCAAATTCTCTTTTGTCATTTTGTGTGTCTACGTTTGTATGAACTTTTGAGTGCATATTTCGACAAAATAGACCAAAATAAATACTTTTTAAAGAATAAAAAAAATCGAAATCTCACTTCGTTTTCGAGATATCGAATGCGAAAAATAGAAAAATTGGCTTAATGTTAACAACTACGATTACCCCAACGCGGCACTCTGAGTTCATATTCTGATGAAGTCGACCAAAAAAATCTCTTTTTTAAGAATAGAAAAAATCGATATCTCACATCGTTTTCGAGATATTGAGCCCGAAAATACTGGAAATTGACTTGAGGTTGATAACTACGACTCCCTGAGAGCCGTGATTTGAGTGCATTTTCTGGTAAAATTTGCCAAAATAAACACTTTTTTAAGAATAAAAAAACCGATATCTCACTTCGTTTTCGAGAAATTGGGCCCGATGTTAGTGAAAATTGACTTTAGGTTGATAACTGCGACTCGCTGAGTGCCGTGGTTTGAGTGCATATTCTGGTAAAATCGGCCAAAATAAACACTTTTTTAATAATAAAAAAATCGGTACCTCACTTCGTTTTCGAGATATCGATCGTAAAAATTCTGAAAATTTTCTTTTAGTTGATGATCATCAGTTAACAAAAATTACTAGTTTCCATAGTATCACAAATATTTATATTTATTTTCTACTATTGAAATATACTTTTGTACAATTTCAATTAAAATTATCTTTTCTTTTTCTGTAAAATGTTGGTATCTATTTCATTTTTCCATTTTTAAATTGAAAAATATCTTCACAATCGTCAAATTACAGTTTCAAAATGTTTTACGTAAACATAAATTGTATATTTTCTAATATTATATAAATCAAGTAGGCCCTACCTATTTTCAAAATATACAAATTTAAATTTTTTAACCAAGTGATTTTGGTCAACTTACTAGCATTTACTTCTCTTGTGTCTCATTTCATGTTCTATAAAAACAAATCAGACATCGTTGCTAGTCAAAATTGACCGGTAACGGACATTAGTTAACCATTGATAATTTTAAATGGAAAGCACTAGTCCCGTGCACATCGGAGCCTCTTATTTTCGTAATTTCTCTATTTTCAATTTTAGAGAAAGATGCCAAGAATACTTTTTTTCTCTAAATGATTGAAAATATTGGAATTCGACGAAAAAAAATTGTTTTTCTTTTTTTTCTTTCGGGGATGATTTCTCCGCAAACTATTAGAGATAGGGATAAGAGGGTGGTATTCTTTTTTTGTGGAATCGAAAGATCTACAATTTTTATTTGAAAAAATTTTCCATATCTCGCACAATTCGCGAAGTAATTGGAAAATAAACTTTTTAGGGGTTGTTTCTACCCTTGTCCGGGATCAGAGCACTTTTTTTCAGAGGGAGAATTGTTCTTAGTGACTCTAAGAACATTCCTTCCAATTTTCATCCATATACCCCGATCTCCCGATTTCAGCCCTAATTTCACTGGACTAGAAGATTAATAAAAATATGTGGACATGCTGGATAAAAGTACCAATTTTTTGTTACTGACTACCTATACCCTAAGCTTCAAATTTTGGATAGGATCCACTTAACCCTATCAACCACATGGTGACTATTTTGAAATATATAGAGAAATTCTGTTTAAAATATTTTTATTGAATTTTTCCATAAGGAAATGTACAATTTTTATGAAACTTGGTAAAAAAATGAAATATCACACAGCCTAGGTTAAGCCTACAAACCAAAATGATTGAATAATGCAAAGGGGGTTTATAGGAGCATTTTCTAGCCAAGATTTTTTTTCATTTTGTACAAAAATATAAATTTAAAAATAACCAATCGATAATCATTAGCCATGGATACTATTAAAAAAACCAGTTCAGTATTTAATAGTCCTAGTAGATGGTTTCTGAAAATGATTCGATTTACGGATTTCAAATGTGACTCGTACTTTAAAAAACTCATCCTACATCTTTACATCTTATATCTTTTCTAACTCAACTAAAAATTCCGGATAACTGCATTTTACTATCTTTAGATGTCTCCGATTGGTACACCTCTGTTCTTGAGGATGAACTTAAAATACTGTTCCCAAATTTTATCATAGTTAACTCACATTGCTTTCCGGAATCCGTTAATATTGAGTCACTTTTCTGTTGTTTGGGTCTTCTCTTGGACCATAGTTATTTCAGTTTCAATGATGACATCTACGCACAATTGAATGGATTGGGGATGGGTATGGTTATTTCACCGTTCATGGCTAATTTTTTCATGGATCATTTGGAGCATATTATTTTCAATTCGAATTTCAAATTCCTTCATAAAATTGTATGTTGGAAATATTACGTGGACTGGTTTCTAGAATAAATTTTACAATAGAATTCGAATCTGAAAATAAAGTAAACTTTCTAGATCTTACCATATATAAAGATCCTTATTCGAACTTTTTACAGTGTTTTGTTTATAGGAAACCTACGTACACTGATCAATGTATCCACGTAACTTCCTCTCATCCACAGCAACATAAAATGACGTTTTTCAACCATGCGTTTCATAGATTTTTTACTTATCCCCTGAATAAGCCCAATTTCTGTAGAGAACTATCCATCATCATTCACATTGGTTGTCGTAACGGCTATTCTTTAGAATTCCTATATAATATCTATACTAAATTTTTGAATCGAAAATGTCAGTCAATTATTTTTCCTAACCTGTCTTCCACTAACCATATTAGCTCAAACCATTATGCGTCAATTCATTTTATTAGTGAACAAGTTAGTTTGTTCAATAAAATTTTCCGTGACCACAACGTGAAATTGAGTTTTTCTTCAGCCAATACTTTGTCATCTTTACTGGTTAAATCAAAGGATCCTATCCCGAAATTTCACAAATTCGGCATTTATAAATATGTCTACGCATGTGGAGTTTCGTACATAGATCAGACAGGTAGAAAACTTATAACCAGGTTCAATGAACATTTTTCAGCAATAAAATCAGCTAACACCAGGAATCATTCTGCCATAGCTCAGCATACGCTTGATTCAGATCATGATTTCAATCTAGAATCTAACTTTGAGACTCTCCACATTTGTTCGAAAGGTAACCTGATGAATCACCTGGAATGTCTTAGAATAGCACAAAACGTAATTTTGGACAACCCTATCTTAAATGAAACATCACAACTGTACGATTTCAATACATCACTGCATATTGTTCAACTCATGCGTGATTGGTTTCAAGTTTCATCACTAGTTTTAGTCGAGGCACATCATTTCAGTTGTCTATTGCTCATTTAATTGTATTGTTTTGTAATTACATACGGTTTTACTAATTTTTAAAAATGTTGGTTTTATTACAATTTTTTGTGTTACTTTGTTATATTTGATAATCATCGGTGATTTTGTCGGTGGTTTTTTTCTAAATTTAACATTTCTTTTATTATTTAACGGTTTTTCTCATTTTATTTAAAATGTATTCTGTAAATTTGTCACTTTTAGTATTTTGCGAAATTTTCTTTGTCTGACGTTTGGGCGTGGTCTTTTTATTTTCTTTGTTTTTTAAGTTACCGACAAAACTGAGCCGAAATAATTTTAGTGAGTGTTTTTAGCAAGTGCTAATATCTATAATTTTGTCAGATTTTTTCGATTAACAGTTTAAAAATTACGGATATAGAAACAAAACAAACCTCACTTTGGAGCTTTTATCAAACTGTGAAGTTAAACTTCATTTTATGAGCCTCTTCTAATGATATCCCACACGATACGTTAAAAGAAAATTTCATACCCAATTTCCATTACAGAGCACGTCATAAAGTACCTCGAAATTTCATATTCGTAGACCGTAAGATGTGGTAATTATGGTTGTGTAACTGATGGACAGACAAACAGATGGAGAGTTAGACAGAATTGACGAAACTATAAGGCTTCTGAGACATTTCTTTGGAACTCTAAAAAGCTTGTTTTTGAAATCAAATCTACGTTAACTGAAATACCGTCGAAGCAGAATCAAAAAATTTAATCACGTTGAGAGACAAAGAATGACTTTTATCTTCGGTAATTTTCAAGTCATTCGTAAAATATTGACAGATGCTACACTAGATTGCTTAATGTCTTGTCTGACCTAAAAAAGTAAGTCTTGTCTTTACAGCATATTTTCATCATGATTCCAGTATTTAATTTTTCTTGTAATATCGTCCTACTTCTAGTTTGTAAAAGAAATATACTGACATAAAAATAGTAAAAATACGAAATCTATATTCCCGTATTTAAGTCAATAATTTATCTTATAAAATGATGGCGTATCTAGAAGAACTAAATAAAAATTATCGTACCATAATTTAAAGTCAATCGAAATCTAAATATGTTCAGTTGGAGATAATTTATTGAATTTCAACTTAACATCACGAAAGATAAAACTGAGAGAGACTGGTTGATGTGGAATTTTTATTTTTATTTTATAATTCTGTTTTGATACTTGAAAATGTTCTGTAGCGTTAAAAAAATAAAAGTTATGCTAGCTCTCACCAGTACCTATACAGTCAGTGGCGTGCGGCCGACAGAAGTAAGGGAAGCATTGCTGTCCTTAATATAATCACACCGTTTTATATTTTAATATTTTTATATTATTACCCTTTAAATATTTTGTACATTTTATTATTTTAAATTTCATAATATAGTTTAAATACCTTACAAAAGCAAATATCTCTAGGCGTTGTTCTTACATATTATATCATCTACCTTCTGTGTTACCTTCTATCTTATTTATAATACCTTCTGTATTATAGAATATTTATACACACCTTAATGAATTCATAAAGAATTCGTATTTTTAATCTGGACGTTAGAAAATAAGTTCAGAAAGATATCCTCATGAATTTGTTTGTGCCGTTAAGCAAATATAAATCTTTTGTACCTATTAATACCTAATTAATATTTTTGAAATTATTTTTAGTTACGTGTGCCTTTAAATGTTTAATTAGGCGTTTGATTCGGCCCGATAAGTTTGAACCATCTTTTTTGTTTGGTCCACTTTTCAACCAGAATTATTAAAGTATATTATGCGTTGATTTAAGAACAGATTACAATGTCTTAAAAAGACTTTCTTCTGACTACAGAATTACTCGTCTTAAAGTGCTAATATTTTCCTATCTAAAAGAAAACATCTTTACAATATCTAAATTGTGAATTCATTATTAAGGGGAGATTCCCTAAAAAACAAAAAAAGAAATCGATTTTTTTTCTTCATAATTATGTTCTTTCAGGTGTTAGAAAAATTATCCTAAAATTTTATTTAAAAAAATGGAAAATCAAAAACAAATGGACATTTTACTGCACGCACTTTACTATAATTCAATAAATAAAAAACTTTAAATGCATTTTTCTCGAAAGTACGTTTTTCGACTTGTTTCCTCTGAAAAAGTATTTGAGATATCGACAAAAATCAAAGTGCATATTATTCCTCGTCCATTATTCCACTGTCATTTTAGCAGGAACTAGGATATTTTGGCTCCGTAATATATTTTCAAAATGGCGGCTGTTTATAGTCGAGAAAAAGCGGTAATTTTTGAAAATTTATTTTCAAAATGCGATTTCTTGCTGGTTATTTACTTTTTTTCTTGTCTAGTTAGTGCCAAAACTGTATCTGCATATTTTCAGAAAATTCTTTATTATTTTATTTTGGTTCAGAACGTGGGGAAACATCAAGGTGGAAAAATCTCACAGTGTCGACTTCAAAGCGATTTACACTCAGATCACTTTTGAATTTTTAAAAAAAAATTTTTCTTGTAATCTCAACACATTTAGAAACAATGCTATATATTTATTTTTTTAATAAAATATTTATTAAAAAATAAATATTTTATGGCGGATCTCCCCTTAAGAGCACATATTTTTGACATCAGAAATTTGATATCTTATATAGATAATATTAGGGAAGTCTTAAGAAACATGTTCTTAAAGGTGTCTAGACAATCGCTCTCACTGGCAACCGCCCCCACTGACAATTGCCCCCATTTTTATATTTTCGATGGTTGTAAAAAGGGTACACTGCCAATCACCACCATTGACAATCACCACCACTGACAATCGCCCCCAGTTTTATTATTTTAGATCGCTGTAGAGAGGAACTTGTCCCTACATATTATTAACGAGAGGACATTAGTAATAAAATTTTACAAGTTAGTTTTACACTGGAACAAAATATTATATAAAATGTATCAAATATTTTAAAACAGCAATCTCATTATATTTTAATTTGAATGTTTATATGAATTTTAACTAATCCATACAATGAATCAAATATGGAATTACTTACAAATGTGGAGCAAATGTTATAAGTTCAAAAATGTTGCAGCTTTAATTATCGCGTCCAGGAAGCCACGTTTCTTTTTACATATTATGTCTGTATAACTTTTGAAATGACGTCAGTTAGATAAGAGTTAATTTATTTGAATCTTTATATTTACTTTTCTTACATACTAACACACAGTGTTATCATTTAAGTTTACTATACGTCGGTGTCGTGTTTTAACTTTTGGATGTAAACACAGTGGAGTCACACGGCCAGGTATAAACAAGTTAACAAACTGGGGGCGATTGTCACTGGTGGTGATTAACATCTGGTCAAACATAATGAGTCATAGAGCCAGGTATAAAGAAATTTATGGGTTGGTGGCGATTGTCGCACTTTTTCAGTTGGGGGTGATTGTCAGTGGGGGCGATTGTCATAAATTCGTTCTTAAAATATCTAAATTGAAAATTCATTATTAAGAAGTCACATTTCTGACTTCATAATTATATTTAACGTAATTTACAAAATACATCTACCGCAGCGTTCTGTACAACATAGCGAACTTCCGGATAAAAAAATTACTGTTTCTTGATGATTCATTTACATAAGATAATAATGATTTAAGAGTGTATGTTATATGATTTTGTACACTTTTCTTTCCGCGATAAATTCTGTTGAGCATCATTTTTAAGTTCTAGGAACAAATTTCTATGGTAGCTCCGGTCACCATGTCAGTGGCTGTAATAGCTGAATCTTCTATTCGCAAATTCGCTAATAATAAGGACATTTTGCTAAGGAAATTGTTCCATAGTCTTCCGTATAAAGGAATCAAGTTAGATATGTTGTAAATTATAATATTTAATTTTTTTTCTTGAAAGGCAGTTCTTTTCCATATACTCAAAATTTTACCACACGCCACTGTATGTGGAAATGTAATGATATCTAGTAGAAATAAAAATTATGTTATCATAATTCATCAAATCATATAATATGCATATAGATATATATATACAAGTACCTACTCTTCTTGAATACAATTTTTAATTTGGTTATAGGTATGTATAAAGTTGTACACTGATAAATTTATGTGAAAATTTGCAAATATTTGACACGGTGAGGGTCACTGACGTCATAAGACGTCAAATGATACCTTACTAACTCACACACCACGTCGTATGACATCAACAATTCCATATAAAGTGTATTAGCTGACAAAATGGTGTAACGGTTGGGCGTTTTGCCATTATATGTTATGACGGTTATGGTGTTCCACAAATAGTATATACAAGATACACGTACCAAGTTCTCAGTTCGCGATGAACTGCTGATGATGACGACAATGACTTTATCTTCCTAAATTTAAAATGTACGATTATATTCAGCTACGATCAGTTGAATGACGTGTCTACACTCGCATCAAGAAAACTGCATTCATTCAATACAAGATTAGAGAAATTGTTCAGATTTGTACCATACTAAACCACATAACTGAAGCTCATCGAAGTCAGAAAAGACTGAGATGATATCATCTTTCTAAGCAGTTATAGAACAAACATAGTTAACGTTCTCCTCGTAAATTTGCACAATACTTTAGCTGAATTCATTTTTAAAACAAAATTTACGATTTACTATGCAAAATTTTCATTCTACATTCCAAAACTACGATCATAAAGAGAGGTTCTGTTATGGATCGTACTGATGGCAATCTTGATTGAAGTTAAGAGTTAATCATTTTCCTTTTCAAGTTCCTTGCTTTACTACGAAAATAAGTCTAACATAAGCACAAAGTAACACTGCTGTAGGGTCGACCGGGGTAATTGTGAATTGGGGCAATTGTGAACGGCGCCTATAATTTCTAAAATAACATTAATATTGTTAAAAATCAAATCTTAGTATGTTTTTCTGTCCTGTCTTAATATGCTATTAAAATTTGATAACAATTTTCCAAGTATTAGTACCTTTTTTTTAATTTGAAAAAACCCTTGCAAACTTTTATGTATCTTACTTCGACCAATCCTTAAAAAAAATTTTTTTAAATACATTTTCTTTTTTTAAAAGGTAAGAAATGGTTAAAAGTACTTCTAAAGAAGTGGTCTAAACCCTGAGAGGGTTCCTTATTAATTGTTAAAGAAATTGGACAATTTATTACCAATTCACAATTACCCCATGATTTTAAAATTGTGGGGTAATTGTGAACGTCATTCACAAATGCCCCAATTCGATCAAAAATTTCAGTAGTGTTCTTTTCAGAATTGAAAATGTTGAGGAAGATGCTGGTGACATTATTGTATAAGTTTCCGTTGTACAAACAATATAAAAAAAAATTGTGTAAAGAGCATTGTTTTGTGTATCGATCTACGAATTCATTGCTGTGCTCCCTTATCCAATAGCAACTTACAAAAACAGAACAATTACTTGTTTTCAATGTCTTTGCGAGTGTCCAAGCGCAGTAGGATTAATACAAAACCATGTTTTTTTCATTTACAGTATTAGACCAAATAGATTGTTGTTTTTTATTCATGTTAACTAAATGTATTCCCTTGAAGAAGTCTCATTTTCCTTGTTTTTGTGTGAAAATCTTGTAATTTTTTGATTTTTGATTTGATAAAATGACAAAATATCATCAAAATATCATTTTTAGTTTGTAATAAATTTGTTCCTACAATTTTTGTTATTTTTATTTAACCTCGATTTTTGGTACAAATTTGAGGTATTGATAACTTGCATTAAACAAAGAGAAATTGTGACCGCTAAAGTATGATGAAAAATTTAAAAGTGGGGTAAATGTGAAGAATTTAAGTTGGGCTTTACTCTGATGTACCTCACTTCTCTTGCAATCTATTCTAAATAATTTTTCTGATGGCATTCACTTTTACCCCAAAATCCATAAGATTTGTAAAACCGCACCGGGGAAATGTGAATGGCTTATAACATTTTTGTTTTTCATACAAATTTGCTTAAAATTGTAGAATTAAAAATAAATCAACCACAATGTGATATATACAATAAAAAATACTTAAAACAACGCTTTTATCTCAGTTCATGAAAATTCATTCACAATTACCCCGGTCAACACTACATATTTAAATATGACGCCAAAAATCTATTTTAAACATTATATATACGTACTTTACCATCACCTGTATAATATCCACATACATATTATATGTATAATTGAATATCTATTTAAAATTGAAATGAGTGGTTCTATTCGTTCGATCCGTTGCATTAACTGACGATGATATCACAAATTGAATTATAAAATTGCATGCTCTATAAATAAATAAATAAAATTGAATGAATTGGGACGAAAAGAGCCAGTGAGAGAGTGGGGGCTGGTTATGGTATGGTGAGATTAACGCCGGATTATATTATCAACATATTACGTAAACCAACGATAAAAATCCATAACTAAATAAAAACTGTTTTTTTATTATTATTTTCATAGAAAACATAAAATAAAAACAAGTCCTTAGGAAATAGTTACTTTTTATTTTTATATTTTTAGTAATAATTATTATATTATTATAAAAAACTGTTGATTAATTTTTTTCTTTTATTTTGAAGATTAAGGCCAGGCGCACATTGAACTGCGTTAGGCTGTAAACGCAGGGCAGGGCAGAGCAGGAAAGCACGTGTGGTCGGGCGTACATTGAGAAACAGTTAATGCAGGTAGGGCAACGCAGTTTCTGTGACTCTTGTTATAGAACGAGATGGCACGAATTTAAAAGCAGAGTAGAGCAGAGCAGCACTATTTTTCTTCAATTGTCTTTATTTCGACAAAATAAAACCAACAAACTCGAGAGTGTGTTACAATGTCGCACAGCATTGCGCAGTTTCTGTGTCACATTCACGAGTGCCACATCGGTCTCGTGCGACGCAGTGCTGCTCTGCTCTGCTCTGCGTTTCCATTCGTACTGTTCCGTTTTACAACACGAGCCACAAAAACTGTGCTGCCCTGCGTGCGTTAACTGCGTCTCAATGTGCGCCTTGCCTAACTGAGTACTTATTTGTACTTGTGTACAGCTATTTAATTAAATCAAATGTTCGAAACAAATTAGAAATAAAAGATCCTAGTTGCTGCCAAAACGACGGCATCGAGGAATAATATGCACTTTATTTATGTCGATATCTTAAATACTTTTTGAGATATATGAGGAACCATATCAAAAAACCTACTTTCGAGGAAAGCTTTTAAAGCTTTCTGTTTTTTCTTTCTTTTTTTTTTTTTTTTAAATTGAATTAGATTAAAGTGCGTGCATTAAAATTCCCATTACTTTTTGATTTTCCATTTTTTAAAAATAAAATTTTAGGAAAATACTTCTAACACCTTAAGGAACATAATATTATGAAGGAAAAAAAGCCGATTTCTTTTTTTAGCGAATCTCCCCTTAAGTTATAATATAAGTATATTAAAATAGAACTAAAATATTTTCTGCCTATAAAATCGTAAAAAATTTTAGAATAGCCAATTTCATGCTTTTTTAGTGGGAACAAAACAAGATTTTACTGGACCACCTTAAATTAGATATAGTTTTGCTTAAAAGATATATTAAACCTATTGACGTAACTTGAAACAAATGACGAAAGTTTGGGAAATAGCGTCGATTTGTTGATCGATCTAACATGAGCGACGTAATTTGAGACTTTCTGTACTATATTATAAATCCATAGTTCATCACAAGAATATACTGAGATATGATAGGTTATTTTTTTAACATAAGGAATACATCTTCTACTGTCTACATTCTCAAATAAAATAATATTAAATTTCAATTATAATAAAATTGAAACAATGAATTGGAGCACATGATAAAGTACATATTATAACATACTCATGTTTACTTAGATGAGAATAACTTTACCTCTAAACTGGACACAATTGTGTATTTCTTTCAAAAAGTAAACAGTTTGTAAGGGAAATAAAATTTAGATTTTATAAACACTGCTTGAAAGTTGAAATTAAGTCAAGAATTTTAAACATACATTGCTTAATTCTTCGATTGATGATTTGGTCACTGAGCATTGAATTTCCACAGACATCATTATCCTTCTCAATGAATAGAAATTTATATCTATGTATACACGTATACAATGTCGTCGTCAAGTAAGAAATTACATTTCAAGAAAATAGATTTTCCAATTAAAAAATGATTTATAAACAACTAGAAGGTTTTCACAAATGTAAATTATATTTTTCTCTCTCCTTTATATTAGGTATAAATATTTTAACAGCATAGAATAAAGTTAAACATTAAAATGTTTACATCTGGATTATATTATTGTTATTAAGCATCCAAGTGGGTATATTAAAAATATTCTTATTGGGATCTGTCGAATGAGGGTAGGACATCTGGTGTTTAAAAATCAGACTATTCTTTAAGTGCATTTGCTGAACCGATTTGTTTTTTCCATTCGTTGACAGTTCCCCAGTTATTTCATGGCATTTACCATTCTAATTTGACGTTTGTATATTGTCAATTGTTACATTCATTAACTCATTCACGCATTTTTTCATATTTTTACCACATTTTAACTAATTAAAATTCACATAGAGTTTGAAAAATTATCAAACTGGATCGGCTGGGACTCGAACCCGGATCTCTTGGTGCTAGCCAAGCGCCTTACCAATTGGGCCACCGACCGCTTGTTCGAGTGCCATCCCAATCTGATAATTATAATCAATCAAACACATCCTCTCTTTAATGCGAGACGCAGTTATATTTTTAATTTCAAATGTAATCGAGTGCCTGTGAAACATTATTGGAAATGTATGGCGAACTTTTATTCGTATTTATACATACACCAATATTCATATGTTTACTTAATGTCTAGCTTTAGCTTATACTTGAACACCCGATTTACTTTGGCATATATGGCCAATTCATTATGTTAACTCATTTTAACTATTTTGCTAATGTTTGATGATAGAATAATGATTACACAGGCCTGTGATGGTTTCCCCCTTTAAAATTTGACAACTGATTTTGATAAATTTTAGGGCGCTGATCACGAAAAAAATATTCAAAAAATTCCAGCACGTCAGAATTTTTAGATACTTATTAGGTATTAAAATTTTTGACTAAAATTATCAAAGTTGAGCAAGTCAAAAATAGATTATGCATTTATATTTATTTCGTATCTAAGAAAAAGTTATTACATAGTTGTAATTGGCTTTTAGGAACACATTCTTATCAATCGTTTCATTAAATGATTAACTAAGTGACATCTTTATTTTGGGAAAAAAGGTGAATTTTAAGATCATCTGCTAATTAGCTTGTTATTGAAGGTAATTTATTTTTTTCTATTCAGTTTTAATTGATAACTAAATCTCGCAAATTTACGGTGCTATCAGGACCGTACTTATAAAAATTTAAAAGTTAATTAAGTGGGCGTAAATACAATTAAAAAAAGTATATATCGATATACCCTGTTGATCATCAGCTGTTAATAAATATTAGTTTAAAACAACTAAAAAAAAAATTGGAATTCATTTAAAGAAGAAGTGAAACATTTTTTAGGAAACAAAAAAGCCCAGATTATATAATAAAAATATAGTGAATAATAGGCTCAGCAATTTCCATAAACTGGGTTGCAATAAGAGTGTAAAGTTACACTTTCTGCAATCTCATATTGATTTCTTTCCTGAGAATCTTGGTGCCGTAAGTGAAGAACAAGATGAGCGCTTCCACCAATATATAAAGATTATGGAGAGCAGATACCAAGGAAGGTGGGGCGCAAGGATGATGGCAGGCTACTGTTGGATATTGAAGAGAAATTAACCGGATTGAAAGCATAAGAGAAAAAAATTGAACAGGAAATTTGAAGAAAGTAAAAAAATATATTATAAATCCTTTTAATTTACTTAATTTCTTTAATATTTTTTTCAATTAATACTGTTGGTTTTTTGAGTAAAAATTTAATTTTAAATTCGTTAATTTTTATACTTTCATAATAATTGTTAAAAAATTTTAAAATATGCATGTCATCAATAAAAATAAATCTCGATGTGCTAGAAAAAAAACAGAGCTGTATTTTAATTTAACATACCTGTAGATATTTACAAAAAAAAAAGAAAACATAATTATTGGAAGGGGGAAAAAAGTTAAATTCCGCAGGCCTGTGTTATTGATGTATTTACTCGCGGTCGGTTTTGAACATACGATCTATCAAAATTTTCTTTTAATTTTGTGTGTTTGAGTTGGTCCATTAAAGAGAAAATCATCTTGTCTATTCTTCGATGTACTTGTAACTGTCTATAACTTTTTAAGCTCACAAGTGTTTTGAGATTAAAATGGTGCGTGGCATTAATAATAAAAATTGGATAGGTATTTAAGTGAGCAGACAATAAAATGAAACTTGTATACAATTATTGTGTACATTCTCTGGGAAACTTTCCCAAAAATATTCAAATTCCATTTGCATTTGTGGTAAGCTAGTTGGATCAAATTTTATTTCAAAATTGTGCTGTTTTGTATGACTTCACTTTATCTTTGAATCTGCCGTCAAGTTTCATTTAATATGACGTTGCCAAAACTATACAATGTTGCTAGATTTTGGATTATAATTCATTAACTCCAAGAGTGGGTTTTCTCAATACAGTATCTCTTTAATATTTAAACAGATTTAACTGGTTACTTGAGAACAACTGGAGAAAATTCTCGATTTCCCAAAAAAGTACGTTTCATTTTGCCATATATTATTTTTTGTTTTAACAAAGAATTTTTTTTATTCTAAAATCAATCTAGATTTATCAGTTTTGTAACGACTTAACTTCTTCTGATAAAATTTCCATTTTAAGTGAAAATACGTTCATTTATATTCCTTGTAAAGGTTTTTGTAGGCCAAATCAATTAAAAATGGTCCGACGCCATTAACAAGTATAATTAAATTAGGATAAGTGCGGGAGAGATGCCGCAGTAGCCATAGTTCGTCCGTTGATTGATAAATAGCGCTATTAATGGATTATATGTTTAACATAAGTTACTTATTTAAGCTGTATATGGTAACATTTATGATTACCTAGTTCATCAGTTTAGTAATTATCCAACTTTTTATTATTGAAAAGTAAGTTTTTTAACATAATATTTTATCAAGCATTTAATTCATTAGAATTTAAGAATGTATATTTCGTTGTTTTAATGAAAATGAGTTTTGTTATTAATTTAAGTATATTTTAAAAGTACTGTATAAAATTTTAGTCTGGAATTCCGCACTATTCTTGCTGTAGCAACATGCGGCATCTATCCCAACAAAAAGGAGAGATGCCGCATCATATTACATGTTAAAAACAGACTCATATACCTTGATTATGCAATTTTTTTTCTGGACTGTAAATTATGCCACGTAAATATAAAAGATCCATTAATGGATCAGGAAGAGCCCTCATATTAGTGAAAATAACGAAAATAATGATGATTGCCTGTGTATTGAATGTTTTGAAAACTACTCAGAAAGAAAACAAAGTTGACTGGTTAAGATGTATAAAGTGCCATAAATGGTTACGTATGGCATGCATCATGTATGGAGATGTGTGTAAAATTCAAAATTTTTAATATGAACTATGCGGCTTCTCACCTTCTTTGATGCGGCATCTCTCCCATAGGTGTAGGAGAGACGCCGCTTTGCAGGCTCTACAAAAATGTTAATTATGAATCCTTTATGACTCAAAATTTAAAATTATTTATAAATAATTTTAAAGAACAATATTTACATTTATTGTGTACCAAATTTCAAATCAATTAAATGCATACTTTAAGAATTATCAAGTGTTTTCAAAATGTGCGGCATCTCTCCCGCATTCACCCTAAATACATCTAATTTTGCTTTATTTGTTAATTTGGCTTTTACTATATTTTCTTAGTTTTGGAATAGCTGAAAATGTAGAGTTTATTTTCATGGAGTTATTTATAGCAAACTGAACTTTTATATTTTGATAGCAGAATAGTTTATAGCTTCAGCTTTTATTACAATTAATAAAATTATACTACCCTTACCACTCATTATATTATGATTATTCCTATTAGATATTACAAGTCGAACTCCCATTATGATACGTCATTTCGAAGCATTATACAAATACTTTTTTTGTAAAAATAACTTACTACACCGTCCTGATTACTGAAAATGGATTCAGATAAAAAAAAAAAGAAATTTTAAACAAAATTAATGAACCGAAATAGTTTAATTGGTAAATCAAATATACAACGACATTTATAATATTCAAGGAAATATCAGAAAAAAGGGAAAAATCTTGAAAATCAAACATTAAAAAGAAATATACACACATACAAGCTTCGATAAATCTTATTCGTCTTGCTAGTAGTAATAATTCAACACAATGAATTACTCTATACTTGCTGAACTTGGATGGAGGAAAGGCAAAAAGGCAACGAAAAACGACAAGGCAAATCATCAGTTGCTGTGAGAACAACATTGATCACGAAAATTTTTCACAAGACGATGAAGAAAATTCTGATTGTAAATATATTTCACGCTGAATTAGTCAATTATTTGATTTGACTCCTTGAAAATGAACATTTCGAAAATTCTTATACTTACATAAAATTTATACAGACACATACAGATTTAAGCGTACATTGTGTACTAGGAAATTCTAATGTAGAATGTACGTATCTATAATAAAATATTCAAATATACGGGGAAAATGATTCAATGACGGGGGAAAAATTTCAAGAAGGTACGTGACTGGACAAATATTAACTGACAAAAATTAGCGTTTATTATAAAAAAAACGCCGTGAGCAGCGGGGCCCCATCACGGTAGTCGAATTTCCCCCTTCATCTTCGGTATTGAATGTTTACAAGCGAAATGTGATTGAAAGTCTACAACCGAATTGTCATTTTGTTGGTTTCAAAACTGGTGATGAGTGTTCGGCTGATCGAGGCTTTAAAAAAAGGTTTTAAGTATTTAAGGGTTGTATCTCAGTAAATTTCAATTTTGTGCCGAAAACAGGTAGCAGAAAAAAAACCAACACAATTCGTACGAGGGCATTCCTGCCCATGTTTATCCGCTAATTGCCTTTATGTTTTAGTTTTAAATATTAAAAAAGGACCTTAAATAGTAAACTGGAAGGCCTTTATAAAGATATTTTTTCATTCAAAAAAAAAAAAAAAAAAATAATAAAAAATAAAAAATAAAAAAAATAAAAAAAAAAGTTATTTCTTCGGTATTGAGTGTCTACAAGCGAAATATAATTGAAACTCCACAAGCGATTTGTAATTTTGGTGGTTTCAAAACTGATAATGAGTGTCCGGTTGATCGGGGCTTTATAAAAAGATTTTAAGTTTTTAAGGGCTGAATCTCAGTAAATTTCAATTTTGTGCCGATAGAAGTTAACAGGGAAAAAGCCAAAACAATTCGTACGAGGGCATTTCTATCCATGCTTATCCGCCAATTGCCTTTGTATTTTACTTTTAAATATTAAAAAAGGAACTTAAATAGTAAACTGGAAGGCTTTTATGAAGATATTTTTTCTTTCCAAAAAAATCCAAAATTTCTATTTTATAAATAATAAAAATCCAAAATTCCTAAATAATAATTAAATAAATAAATAAACAGTGACTTTAATAACATTTGCAAATTACTTAATATGTATGTATTTCATTTGTTAAAAAATTGTATTCACTTTTTTTTAAATTTTTTAAAATTACTATTCGCCTACTTGTATTTAGAATAAACATAATGCTTTTAAAACACATTTAACAATAGCATTCAATTCCGATGTAAAAATGGGAGAAGTGGGGGGAAAAGTGATGTGGACTCCCTACAAGGTACTAGCTGGATACTAACTGAATACACGTACAAAATTTCAGCCCTCTAGGTTTCCTTATGGAGTCTCTAGACGTGTTAGAAAACAAGCAAAAAAATTAAGGAAATATTGGCGTAAAAATCGTGGGGGTAAGGGTTAAAAGTTGAAACCTCCAAAAAACAGTGTCGGGCTATTAGCTTAACCTGTACACCAAATTTCAGCCCTCTAGGTTTATTTGGGGAGATTTTGACCCGAACGAAACTGTTAAAAAACAAGAAAAATCATGTTCGTTTGGGTATAAAAATGGTGGGGGTAGGGGTTAAAAGTCGAGACCCCCAAAAGGCACCCCCTTGATACTAACTCAATCCGAATACAAAATTTCAGCCCTCTAGGTTTATTCGGGTGACCTGTGCGAGTGGTACAAACTTCGAAAACGTCGAAAATGCATGAAATTGTAGCTTAAAAATGAGGGGGGTGGGGGTAAAATATTAAAACCTCCAAAAAGCACAACCTAGGTACGAACTTTATCAACACACCAAATTTCAACCCTCTACGTTAATTCTGGGGGGCTGGGGGCCTGTTAGATCCAGCGAAAATCGTTTTTCCCCCCTCTACTCCCACCATATCATCCTAGGAAGCTGAATTTTGGATATGTTGTAGATAATTGACCGAAACATTATTTAAAACCGATTTGGAAAAGTTTTATTGCTTTTCCGCCCCCCACCACCCCCTTAAAGGTCGGGTCCGAAAAAAAATTTGCCCAAAATTTGACCCCACTTTGATAGTATTGTTGTGCATCGGAATAAGCCCCACTTACCAAATTTCATCTCTTAACTTCCATAGGGGGGCCCTACACATATTAAAAGGTTGCGGGAAAATATATATATATATATATATATATATATATATATATATATATATATATATATATATATATCAGACATCTTTTTTTTTTACATAATCGTGTTCTACGGGTCCGAAAACGGATAGCGCCCCTGGTCTCGCCTCTCGCAGCTCTTATCGTATAGACTGTATAAGTCTAATTTTTCGGAGAAAATTCGACTAAAAAATTTTACTAATACTGATTAATTATTAATTCCACATAAACTCCAAGCCGGCAAATTAACCGAAAATCTGTTTCTAAATATTTGAAGTATTTCTATTCGGTAACTCTAATATTTCAAATTAGTATAATATATAAAAATGTATTCTAAAGTACTATTGTCAGAGCTAGCTCAAGAGATAGCATTTTTCCATATGAATAATAATATAGTACAATTATCTGATTTTCATTGCTTATTCGTTTGCACAGAAATGAATAAAAGAAAATTCAGTCCTGATAATTTTCATTCAATCTACTCCTGATTTTTAATATTTGTAAATTTTTTCAGATTTTTCTGAGCGATCCTTCTGGTAATAAGGGTAGAGGACAGCCATTATTAAGATGTTTTTCCAAGAAAAAAAATGAACGAAAGTAGATATATATTTATACATATTATTGAATTCGTCTTTAATAAGCTTTCTTTTAATACCTTACTCTTGAGATAATTTTTTTTTCCAGTTTCTAGGTTATCCCGTGAAGCTCCCAACTTGACATCTTTAATCCTATCTTTGTTCCAAATTTCAAATTTTCACATCGAATAGTTTGAGAGAAAATGTCCTGTGAAAGACGGATGCACAGTGATTGCATAAGTGTTCCTTTTTGTCAATTTTGGTACGGAATATTGAAAATATATTTTCTATTCAGTGCAACTTTTAACTGATGATGGTTTAATCAATCGAATTCATTGTTTCAGCGAAATACAGGACACTAACGCTACAACAATTTAAAAGTAAAAGTGCCTACGTTTTTTTCGCAAGAAAAATAGACAAACTGTGATCAAAATGGCTTTTTTTGGAAAAATGTCCCCTTTATATTTTATTATATCGAGTTTCTTTTTAGACATGAGCGCATTTCTTTAGCATTATGATTTTTTTACATGTTATAGACTTCAACAAATATAAAAATATAAAAATCAGAATGCTAAAAAAAAACGCTCATGTTTAAAAAATCTCGATATAGTAAAAAAGAAAAAGGGAAATTTTCAAAAAAAAGCTATTTTGACTACAGTTTTTGTGAAGAAAACGTAGTTACTTTTACTTTTAAATTATTGTAGCGTTAAATTAGGGTCCTGGATTTTATTAAAATATTTAGAAATATAAAATAAATATGTATAAATAAATTTTTTATCATATTAAGGGTTAATTTTCTTAGCTTATCGATACCCCTCCTTTTCAAATGAAAATTTGCCAAATTAATTATTTCAGCATAGATATCGTTAATTGAATAAGCTTTATAGCAAAAATCGATGAATAATGGATTCTCAACCAACCGGGTAAGATAGTTTGTATAATCGTTGTCATTGTGGGCCTGTGGGTTAAATAAAGAATACTAAACGTAAACACTACAAGAGAAGGAACAATTATTTAATGACCGGGAAAACCCAACTATACACTTTAATAACATAACAATACATTATTTGAGAGGTTTCACTGCACACCACTTCTTGTTGTATTATTACAAATACAATGTACAGAGAGTATAATGTGTGCAATGACTTAGAAAAATGTTCGGGGCAATATTAACTATAGAATAGACGGTGCAATATAGCGGTCAATATGAATTGGACTGGTGGTCACAGTAGTTTCCGTTATACCAAGTACGGAAGCAACCGTTGTTCTTTGATAGTGAATGTTTGTGTCACCCACTCAAAATTTAACATTATAAAAGAACCTTTTGGAAAATATGATTCGGAAATATCAATACAATAGATACAGGACACTGGCTTACTCAAATAGAAATGAACCAGCCTCCATCTCTCCCTCTATATTTAACTATTTTCCAAGAATTATTTTCCTAATTTTTTATCAGTTACTCACTAGTAATAGGTGAGTGCAAAACGACGGTTAAAACAATTTTCAGACTCATACTTTTTTTTAGTGGCCATTTGAGTTTGCTTTGGGAGTGTTTTTGGACTGAAAATAATTAGTTTTGTGTAAGTGTTTCTAACTCTGTTAATTTTACAGATATCAAGACCAACTAAAAACCATCAGAATAATCTGCTATAGATTTCTTGTCTTTACGTAGTATTGCCTAAGTATTATAGTAAGGAAAGGGGAGAAAAAAATTGCAAATATAAGGGTTAAGCTAAAACGGGACTTTTAAGGCTGCAAAATTATTAAAAGGAAGAAAGACTCACCTTCAATTTTTTTTCTTGTACAGACTTATTGCAGTGCTATTAGTTGAAGAAGTTTCAAGCTTAAGAACTTTATATGATTTTTCACCAAAATGGTATTTTGGCAATATTTAAAGTTGAATATCTCAAAAGGGACCGACTGAAAAATTATGAAATTAATACAGGTTACACCTCTTTACAATATAGACATACGATACAAATTTAGTGAGGGAAACGTAATTTTGTTTAGTTTTTCGTTTTCACAAAGAAGACTTCCAAAATATAAGTCACATTTTTTGGTAAGTCAGTTAGATGCAATTGTATGAAGTATGATATTTCAGAGCCTCTTAAATTTGTTAACAGTTAATTCTGTTGATAATGCCAGAGCACGTAAAGCCTTAAGATGACTTAATTCTACAATTTAATATTGAACATAGAAGAAAGGTTTTTTCGAACATACTTGAAAAAGGATTTTATACGCAAAAATTTCTGATAAGATCTTTTTTAAATTAATCTATTTTAGGAGAACTTCATCTTTTATTACCTAATATATCTAGAAAAATCGTGATTGTTTGAGTGATGGTCAATGGGGACATCCAAGTACTTATAAGCGCGAAGCTTGCAGCGTTTTCTTTTTGTTTATATAACTTATTCTGGTTTTGAGCACAATAGGATAATCTCAGGGTGAGGGTTTGATCTCGATGTGATCCGATGATACGGGTCCTACCACTCGTTTTTAATTTTATTGTTTGGACTCCTCACTACCACCAAAGTTATTGTTGTCCAATATCGGTTCAGCTCAAACCAATATGTTATAATCGAAAAGAAAACAAAAATAGCAAAGAAAATATATCAATCATCGTACAAATGTAGCCGCACAGAAAGAAATACATACCGTAACATATTTGTCAAGTAATAATGACAATAGACGACATAGACGAAGAATATACGGCAACACTGTGAATGAGATCCGAACGACGGACGCAAAATTCATATTTTCAATTGTGTACGGTTGATTTAGTTATCTGTACACGAACAAATTGAAAGCGCTTGTAATAAAATTTTTCTGAATGCACGAAGTGAATCTCTTATATCTAATATAATAATAAACAACTGGTGGCTTCGTTAGCAGATAGACTCACTGATCAAGAACCGACGGACGGACCAATGTCCTGCTTGGTGACGAATATGTTTAGTGTTTGCCGGATTTGATTAGTATTGTTATTGTGTATACGGGTGAGCTACAATAAAGTGTTGAAAAACTCTATTATAGATGATTTTTTTTTTAAATTAGGTGTAATAAATAAAACGTATTATTGGGGTTATCAAGTAAACTGTCGTTCAAAAATATTTGTAAAGGTTTTCGAATATTGATAGCACATATTACATATTCAAACTACGTATCTCTATACTAGCTTTCTCAATGTGGACAACAGCTTACGTCACAAATGACCTAATTTCCCACCACTACAAACGCACAACATGTTACAACATAAATCTCGTATCAATGTATGCGTGTAATGTACAGTTGTGTTTGTACCAACATCACACTCTGTTCGTGGAGGGAGACGACTACAGTGTATATGTATACCAGTGTTAGGGTACATGCATATTACTATATATTATGTATTCGCTTATTGTTGAAACTGGTTGATAACAATCGATCTTAACACGGCTACAGTTGCTGTGTGACTAATCAGCTTAAGCGGTATCAAGCACACTCAGGCACACTGCTACATCCACAATTTTTTACACACACGCTTAGGGCTTGATTGATAGTGTTAAGATAACCGCTATAATTAGAAAATAATAGAACTCGTACTAATAGCATTTCAAACTAAAAATTCATTTTATTGACTTGGGAAAAGATTCTCTATGCGTTTGATATTAACAAAAGGACAATAGAACATATGGTTTCGTACATATTACCAACGATTAATTTAATATAAGATTAAACAAAAATCTATTGCTTCCATAATTGCCAAGGAACAGGAAATTCGTTAACTTTTGGATTAGTTACGAGAAACGAATTTTTTTTTTAAAATTCATGGGTAAACTGCAGTAGACCATTTTATCTTTTAAAACAAAGATTGTCACATGTAAATTATATTCTTACTTAAATTCTTACTGCAAACAGACACTGCACGTAACTGGAACCATATTATGCTTCTTATAAAGAGTCGGATTTATACACAAAAAGGTCTCTAGGCAGGTAAGTCTGGAACTTCTCGTTTTTCAGTTTTATTTATATTCGAGGTCTATTAAGGTCCTGGTTACTGCTTTTGTATCTATAAAACCTTCCAACAAGCCTAACCCTAATACCGTTCGATTAATGCTAATGAAAATTTCTGTGAAGAGTTTTGTGAGTTGAACCTTACTTAAGTAATTCTCCTTGATTCATCTCAATCGAAGCGTTAGGAGAATTTTTAAGGATAGCTGGAGGGATAAAAAATTTTTTGCGGTTTCATATGCATAAATTATTTTGCAATCTTACTACATATTGTATGTTGTAAGTACGAGGAAGTTATATGCCACACCCCTAGGTAGTGTATTTTATTTTTTCTTTAAGGATAGATAAGATAATATTGACTTAAAAGTTAGTATTACAAATATCAAAAAAGAAGATCTCGAAAGGCATCTTAATTTTTTTCTTACGCTTAGAAACCCCTACAGTGTGCGGAGATCCTAGGCAACCGTCTGCTCTGCTAATTCATGTTTTGTTGGTCTCTGTAAACTGAATGTTAATTTACCTTTGAACTCCAAAGATAAACATAAATATCTATATAGAACTGAGTTGATTCCAGAAAAAAAATTCCTTAATATGAATTTACAGGAAACTGTAATTCCTAAACTGTAATATCTAGAAACTGGAATGCAAACGCAAATAAATGTAAAACATTTTTGTTGATAAAATTAGCTAAGCTAATATTTTAAAACTATTAATTGTTCATGCACTAACGGCATTTGATGCCACACCGCCTGTCTATCTGTGTTCATGTCATTCCAAAATATAAGGTAAAAGAGGCAAATTGTAAACAATATTTAACTCTTGTGACTCATTTTAAGGCTACCGTGAACTTTCGTACAAACAGTACCTAATTCTTTTAACTTTTGTGTACTTATGCTTTCCTTAATACCGTTACACTTATTATGAAGTGACGTGCTGTCTGTAATACCATTCCTCTTTCATTTCACCAAGATGAAATGATGAAGGACAATACCGGGATGGACAGACTTACCGACAGACAAACGAGCGGATAGACAGACGTTTTTCATCTTTTTTTTTTCGTTATTTTGTTAGTATACACTCTGCGGTTACTAGAGACGAATAATGTACATACGTACGTATTACACCATATGATGATGTTAGGTTATTTTTTTTTTTTTTTTTTTTTTTTTTTGGTTTACTACTGTTGTTGGGTTTGTATATCGATAGTGGTGTACTGTACTTACTACTACATACTGTTGTGTTGTGTCCGTAACAAAAATATATTGTAATAAATCATTCTTGCCTAGGAAAACGACAGAAATAATGTATTATCTCCGTCCCATCATCCAACGTTCACGAGGCCATTCGCCCTCGACGCGGTCCCTCTTGGGAAAATTCTCTTGGGAAAAAACGATTTAAGGAAAATATATTATTATTAATGTATTATTTGTGTGTGTAGTAGAAAGCAAATGTAGAGTGCCATCTCTTATCAAAAATATGTACATATATATTTTTTTTGTGTGTATTTACTGTATCAGAACGTTGTTGAAAATAATAATCTTTTTTCTCTGGAATGAAATTTTTAGTTGACAAGTAAGATTCGTGAAGTGCAATGATAAGATTAAAATTAATGATATTTTGGGGTAAAAAATAAATATTTTGTATCATTTATTGTAATTAATTTTAATAGTTTTCACTGTACTTAATTATTCGTTTGGCTTTTATCATTTTTTTTCTCCATGTATTTTATGATGACAGCCGTTTCTTTTATGGCTGAGAATATTAAGTGACTGAAAGTAATAAAGCACATTTAAACTCTTATTCCTAGAGAAGCAATGTGGTTGAAATTACATCTCGCGAGCTTAGTGTAACACTGTTCCATGTCGCCTTTTTAAAATCTCGAGAAAAATCAGTTTAAAGTTTTGACATATTTTAAAATGTAATTTATACAATATGGATTAATTTTAAGTAATGAAATTGTACTATATACATCTAATAATTAATAAATTGAAGCAGAAAATGAAAATAGTTGAAAAATTTTCTTGGAAAATGAAAATAAAAAAAACATAGCACTTTGGTATAACGTGATTCATTAGAAAAAATTATCAATTTTAACATAGAACTTTGATACATAATATAAAGTATAAATTTTTCTTACAAAAATAAATAAATATGTCAATATTCTTAAAAATAAATCGTCTTTACTTGGTTTAGACTTATTATTATCATTATTCTCTGTATTTTCCATTTTTGTTAAGTATTTATTGTGGCAATCTATCGTCAACACTAACATGTAACTAACAAGTAAAGGTTCCGAGGCCGAAACTATCGATTTTGATGAAACTTAAATAATATGTAGAATACTAAAAACTAAGGGACACGTATTTGTTTAACTGCGGAAAAGGGGTTTGAAGGGACGAAATCGCCCTTCAAAAATTGGGGTAAAAATTTATTTTTACAAATATCTCGAAAACGGTAAGAGGCAAAGCAAAAATTTAAATTGGCGATATTGCTCTTTTTTAAAAAGCTATCTATTGATATGCAATTTGTTCAATTTACATCAACAGGGGTGGTTGGGGGTTAATTTTGCAAAAAGGGGGTGAAAATTAAACAATATAAAAATTTTGTTTACAGATTTGAAATCTACGTGAAAAAATCTAATTGACCTGTTTTTGCTCAATATCCTAATATTAAGTCTAGAGGTAGTTAACTAGGGGGTGACTGTGTCGAATAGTCGTACTGCTTGGGTAGTTTAAAAAGTTTTTCTCCATGGAAAATAGTTTAAGACATTTAGAATAACGTAGAAATTAAATTTTCGATTTCAAAATTCAGTCTGAGCAACACTGGAGCGGGGGTGAGTCACCCTCTTAAATTATATAGGTACTAGTTTACTAACACTCATTTTTACTATTAACACACTGACAGTGGGTAATAATGTCATGTAAGGTTTTTATAAGGTTTGTTTTTTAATGGACATTATAGTTTTCGTTATCGAAAATTATCGATACCAAAAGTAACGATATTTTGAAAATGAATGGAAACCTAATAAAAACCTTACATACGATAGTCCAACTTCAGAACCACTTATTGTGACATTAGTACTCACTGTCAGTGTGTTAATAGTAAAAATGAGTGTATGTAAACTAGTATGTAATTTAAGAGGGTGATTCACCCCCTCTCCAGTGAATTTTGAAACCGACAATTTCATTTCTACGTTATTCTAATTGTCTTGAACTATTTTCTATGAAGAAGAACTTCTTGAACTACCCAAGTAGTACAGCTATTCGACACAGTCATCCCCTTGTTAACTACCCCTAGACTTAATATTAGGACATTGAGCAAAAACGAGTCAATTAGATTTTTTGACGTAGATTTCAAATTTGTAAACAAAATTTTTACATTGTTTATTTTTCACCCCCTTTTTGCAAAATTAACCCCCAACCACCCCTGCTGATGTAAATTGAACAAATTGCATATCAATAGATAGCTCTTTAAAAAAGAGCAATATCGTCAGTTTAAACTGTTGCTCGATCTCTTACTGTTTTCGAGATATTTGTAAAATTAAATTTTTACCCCAATTTTTGAAGGGCGATTTCATCCCTTCAAACCGTTTTTCCGCAGATAAAAAAAAATACGTGTTCCTTAGTTTTTAGTGTTCTACAAGTTTGTGGAACTTGCAGAACACTAAAAACTCTTGTTCTAAGTTTCATCAAAATCGATAGGTCCGGCCTCGGGACGTTTACTTGTAACTGACAATAATAAAAAAAAACATATTATGGACGTTATGGACACCCAACACAACCAACACAATATTTGTTGTATATGTTGTATTTAATAATAATATGTATAAAACTTCCAAAAAAGCAGATATAGACAAATTACAGTGTATCAAAATACTATGTGAAACAATTAACAAATTAAACGAAAAAATAATTTAGAACATCCAAGTTCTATGTGAAACATAGAACTTTTAATAAAATTATTTGTACTTTTAGCAGATGGAATTTTGATGTTTTGTTGATTTCTACCGGACTTTAAGGAATTTTGATTAAATTTAAATTTATATAGGTAGACAATAAAGTGGAGAACGCAAATATGTGAAAAAGTGCAAATCTCAAAAAAGTCGACATAGTACAGTGTTACACTAAGCTCGCGATCTGTATTGAGTTATCACAAATTTATAGGATGGCAAGGTACAGGTACCGGTCAGAGTCTGATTTACATAAGGATACTTAGAACACGTATTCCCGGGGTCTCCACACAATAGGGACCTCCGCAAAATTAATAATTTATCCTTTAAAACATAAATAGAGCAAGAGGGGCTTTTCCCTTTTTTCCCATCAGCCCTTTTTTGGGAAAATTTCGAAAATTTCTTTATTGCCATAGTAGAGACCTCCAAAAAGATACTCAGGGATCTCCACAAGTGAAATGCCTAGGGGCCTCTCAAAAGCAAATCCAACCCTGGTGCTAGTTGAGTGCAGCCTGGACTGGCACTCCTTTTCGATTTTCTTAAATTTGTTTAAATTAATATTTCATCATACAAGAACAAGATTTCAAATTACTTTTTCAAAATTTTATAGGAAATGATATTTAAAGTTTGAAAGGCAAAAACTTAAGAGCTTGCGGATTTTCTATTCGTAAGAAAATATTATTTTACAATTGAGAAATTTAGTAGGTACTTGTATATGCTTACACGGCCGTGGAAAGAAATGGCGGGGCCCGGGAAAAACTGCATATGTAAAAAATATCTTCTCTAAAAAATAAGTAGTAAGTACTTAAAACCAGGCCTTTTTTCTCAGGCCTTCTACCGACAGCTATGGGCCTCCGCTTGAAATTCGGACCCCGGGGCTGCAACCCCGGCCTCCGCACACTTTCGTTGAGTCTGTAATGCTTAAAATTAAAAAGTTGACTGTTTGAGCCTCAAGTCTCAAAAGGGGGCCTACCTTATGTTAAGGATTCCGAGAGGGTAAGAAAAGCGTATTCTTTTGCCCACCAACTATATTTTTACAGAAAAATTTTTGATAATTTTTTTCTGTGCCCAGGGGTCTGTCATTTCTCTCGCCGACCCTGCTGATAAAAACGAACGAAAAAAAAACTATAACTAAATTTGTATATTCAGTTATTTATATCGTCGAACCTCGGGTTTTTCGACGATATATTAAAATGGGCGTGCGACCGATCTGAAATATCATTTCTGTCGAATATTTTTTTTGTTTAGAGGGTTATTTTTTTTCTATGAACGCTACACTTTAAAAAAAAAAAAACTATCAATGTCATTTATTGACGAATTTAATATAATAATTAAACGAATTTAAAGCAAACTTTTAATATTAAACTCAAAAACACATAAATAAGATTAAAAGACACTCCCATTTAAATATCTACGCGCTTCTCGGAAATGTCAAATTGATTTTACTTTAGAGTCCCATGTCAGTCATTTTCTATCCAAAACAGAGAGGAAAGCTTCAAAATTAATTATCACATATTTGAGTACATGATTATTTTTAATAAGTTATGAATTAATGAGCAATAAACAAACTTTGGACGAAAAATGCCGGAATCAGTCAGCACTCAGTACACATGTCACGACTCTATTTATTATAGGCACTTTATTTTATTTTGCCTAACACTGCCACCTATTATAATATTATTATATCATATAAACACATTAATTAGTTACTAAAATTAGGATTCTGTTTTTTGCACATAAATATATATCGACGGCTTACTGCTAGAACCACGTATGTCGATTTTCATTGTTTTGAGATAATTATATATAAATGTTCAGAATAATCTTACTGTTGATGGGCTAGTAAATATTTCATTTTATTTATCAAAATGAAAGTTATTAACAATAACAAAACTTCGTATCTTCAAATTTCAAATTATGTCATAATTTAATGGTATGTTACAATTTGACCACTACTATACCGACCATAGGGTCGGTATAGCAGCGCTCAGCTGTTTTTTTCTTATTATCAATATTTTTCTTATTATTATTATTAATTTTTTTTATTGAATTAATTTATTCATTCATAAGTATTACTTCCACTGTAAATAGGGGAACTTTCAAAGTATCAGAGACTATTACTAGATGGCGACAATCAAGATAGGCTGAGTTATTTTGACATAGTAACCACGTATCTCACAAAATTACATATATTTAATTAATTAAATGTTTTTAATTATAAAATTTTATTTTAATAATAAGAACAAAAATAACTTTGTGCTTAAAACAAAAAAGAAGTTAAAACTTTCAAAATTAAAGAAGTTATAATGTTTATTGTCTCTCCTGAAAAGTAACATTTTTCAAGATACATGGTTCTAATCGAAATATATAGTAAAATCACGTCAAGTTACAGGTTATTTTGGTAAGTGGCATTAAATGTATTAAAGTAACAAATTATGGTATATTAAGGGGGATCACAAGTGTAACATTTTGAAAAAATTGGAACTTTTTTGCCTGTTTCGATAGTCCATACCTTTAGAAATAACACACTAAAATTTCAAGTGCATATCTTAAATAGTTTTTCAGTTTTTGAGAAGAGCGGATTCTGATTTTCATTGTTAACTTTGAGGTGTTGAGAAATGTATAAAGGTTGATAGTTTCTGGACGTGGCTGCCAGTAACACGTTGTGGAGAAGCTAGACCCTGGCACATTTAAACGACTCAACTAATTTTACTATGGCCGTTATAGTGAGTAAATCGTAAATAATTTTAATAAGAATTCTCAGTGATTAAAACTAAAAGGTAAAGTAAAAAAAAAACTACATTTTTCAAATTTTCTGCAGTTATAAGGCGAAGACAAATCATTCGACTGATTTGATTCCTATTGCAGCTTCTTTTATATATGTTTCTTCGTGCCATGAGCCTCCAGTTTTCCGATCGAATAAAAAATGTAATTTTTTCAGTCCAAAAATCATCAAATTTTCGCGCAAAAATTTGAAACTTTTTTTAAAGACTGCCATTTTGTTAAATTTCAACTCTTTTTTCGACTGAGGTTCGTGGCACGGGCGACACCTTCTAGTTTAATAGGCTTTTTGATTTTTTTGATTTCAGGCATTGTGAAGGTCGCTATCACTGCAGCAGTGGGGGAACTTTTTTTGGAGCCTTTGGAGATCGCGAATAACTCACTGAATTTTCAATTTTTTGGTCCAAAAATTTATCATGAATTTTTTATATATCAGCGAAGATATCCTTAACATATTAAAACATTCTATACAGTAGTTTCCTTTAAAAAAATTCCCAAAAATCACCTTTTTTCAGGGGGTCACACTAGTGGTCCCCCTTAATCTACCATCTCTCTTGTCATATTAATTTGTATGTATATGTACGTATACTAAAATACAGTCCTACAATTTATTATCTATAGAATTTTTAAAAAGGCATTCGTTAAAAATAAGTACCTTTGTACAATTGTACATTTATAAAGCATTTATGTACACTATAAAAAATAGATTTAAAAAAATTGCAAAATTTTTAATTGTAACAGCCTAACAACTCAACATCTTAATATTTCCCCATCAAGTTCAAGCGATTTTGGAATACTGATTATGAAAATAGAGTAAAAAAAGTTCTACCATGTCAGATTTTTTTATTTTTATTTTTATGCTTTTCCTATATTTTTTGTGGAAAGTAAAGTAAGTCTGATGATATTGTATGTTTATTTTAATTAACAATTATTACAATTTAAAACAGAGTTTAATATGTGTTTTATATGAGTCTAACATAAACGCTATAAATACGTGAATTCTTTATACAATTACGTAAGATATATTTCCAGTAGCTTAATAGGAAACAAAGCAATAAATTGACATAAATTGCCTAAAAATAACTTAAAAATACATTTATTTTTGTCTAGTTACCTATACAAATTTTTAAAAATGTTTTAGGCATTTTAAAAATTACGTATTTTGTTTCATTTTTTACAGTGTACTTATTTTTTCATAAAATTCACTAATTAGCCGAACATTCGTTCTTTTGGTAAATTTTTTGCAGTGTCTTAGAAAATATAAGATTTTACAGAACTAACGAATAACATAAGAACATTACGACAAAAAGTTTAGTGGTTTTTGAACTACTGGATATCAGTTTCTCAATCTCGATGTTGCAGTATTTGTAAAAATCAATTATTTCACAAAAAAGGATCAGTACGGAGTAATGAAGAAAGAGATATCAGCTTGAAATTTTATTACAAACCGCCATCGGTATAAAAATTATAAACATCTATTAGATACAGGTTTTGAATTAGCAAGTTAGCACCATACAATGCTGGTTTTCTAATATTCGTTTGTTACCTGGCATATTATCAGATACTGTCTTAAATTTGCTACGGCATAAGGTAGCTGAATTAACTATATTGGACAGGAAATGTGTGCTTATTTTCGATGAAATGGCGATAAATATGATCTAATATAGGTATGGAAATAGTAATTTTGGAGAAATGGAGCGATCTAATCTTGTTGCCAAACACGTCACTGTTTTTACGCTTTGGGGTTTGAATAAAAATTGGAAACAAACTGTTTCATATGTTGATTTAGTAATATTAATAATTTTCTTTAAATAAGTTTCCAGGAGTAAATTTTTTTCTGTTTTCAAATTTATATTATTTTTGGTGAATTATACATTGTTATTTAAAAATTTTAAAATTATCATTTCGAAATTAAAGATGCAATTACCATTTAGAAAGGTTTATTTCGTATTAGTAGATTGTATATCCACAAAATTTATGTATATACTTCAGCAATTCGTATAACTGTCAACAAAATTTTAATGTGCAATAAAATTGTTATTTAATTTTCGATTTAAATCGCTCCAAAAATCGATTTTTTGGGGAGATCGACATTTCTGTCACTGAGTGAGACGATATTACTTAGTACGTGTCAAACACGCACTTGACGAATTTTTTAGATAATGAAACAGCAAAGTTTCAGTGAAACTCCGATTTCTTATCTGGTTAAATACTAAGCTAAAATCGATAAAAATATTGATATACTTAAGTATTTATTCGTCAAAATTCATCGAAAAAAAATTTTTTTCTTAATACTTCAAAGAATGCCTGATTATGTGTAAAAGTTATTGTAAAATAAAGTAACAATTACTGAAAATGTGTCTATTTTTAGTTTCTAACACTAAAAACCCCCCTAACAAATTGTGAGAGATTGTGTTTAGTTCAAATGTACACAAACAGAGATTGTGTTTAGATCAAATGTACAAAATTCGAGTCTTCACTGTACTTGATTTCTACAAGTTTTAACACATGTTTTATTCTTTCGATTTCTGTTATGAAAATTATGTAAATAGTTCAAATTGAACCATACCTACAACACCTATTTATACAATATTTCTCGTTCGTTTGCCTTGGCAGACCCAAAAGGAAAACATGTTCGCCAGCCCATCTACATATTACCATAGATACAACATTGTGTAAAGGTATAATAAGTAATGGGTAGTATATTAAGCAAAACGTACCTGTTTGTGTAGTAGCTCGGCTCACCACAGACGTACGCAAATATATTAAAAATCAAAATACGCTCGAGTCACGTATGCTATAAAAAATATGTTACTAACATTGAATAACAGGCGCGTGACACTGCATTCCCAATGAATTATATTCAACCAAACAATATTAAATCTCATCCACCATTCAATCTGATGCTGGAGGTATCTAACGCAAGGTGCAAGGATGTACGAGGAAAGTGTAAGCGTAAAGAATCAAGGGGATGGACGAGTAAGTAAATACAGCTCATTGGTTGGCTATACATATTGTGTTAGTGTTTTAGGCTGTGGCGATACAGTGTTGTCGGAATTGGTATAAGCTATAAGATGTTCTCGAAGTAATTGTCCTACAGTTGTTTTCAATGTAGTGGATCTTAGTATCTCAGTTGTTGTGCGTTTTATTTTAGCTGTATTTGAAAAATGATTTTTTGTAGAGTAAATTTAGGTGACTAGGGACTATTTTAGAAAATACGAAATTTAGGAATAAATAATCAGCATACTTAGAGCCGCCGAAAGGGTAGGGCAGGTGGGACAATTGCCCGAGGGCCCGCAGCCTCTATTATGGGCTCAGATAAAGTGAGAAGAGGTTTCTTTTTGCTCGTCAATTGTATTTTTGCAGAAAAATATTCCAAAATTTTTTTGTTGTGCCCGGGGGCCCGTCATTTGTGTCGCCGGCTCTGAGTCTGCATACTATTAATAAAAATTCGTTTCTTTACTGGCAGCTACGTAGGGGAAAGTCGCCCAAAGCGGGTACCCCTCTTAAAGCGGGTAAGCGCTTGTATATCGTTATATCGAATTTTTTTGTCAGGTCGTGTGTATACCGAGATTAACCGAATATCAACCAATGCCAGTCAGTTGCACTTGAACACTTGTGTCGTTTAATGTCCTAGTTAAACTTAATCAAATTTTTTTGTTGGTTTTGTTAAAAATTTTGACGATAAATATTCTGTGACTAGTCACAAACCTTTTTATTTGTAATCTTTTTGGTATTACCATATTATGTTATCATCATTTGACTTTTAATGTAGAAAAAGGTAGACATGTATCGGCTTTCATTTTTAAATTATTCTAAGTTAACAAAATTAAGTCTTTTTAGGCAAAGCGGGTAGACAAAATAGAAGCATCTTAATGGAAAAAACTGTTGGAAGGGGAAAAAAAATAAATAATCTTCTTTTTACGACGGAATGAGGGAAAAAGCTTAAAAAAAATATTTCTGCCTTGTTTGTGGTGATTTTGATGTGGAATCGCCTGAAGTAATATATTCCAATACGGAGGTCGTAAAGAAAGTTACAGTTAATTGTTGTAAATTTATTATTTTTGTCTTTTTCAATTTTTTTTACTTAATTATTATTATTGTTAAGTTCTATATGATTAAGAAAGTTTGTATTAAAAAATAATAACAGTATTTAAATACATATTGTACTTACCCACTTTGCCCAAAGGGGGTTACCCGCTTTAGGATACCTATACGGGCAAAGCGGGTTTTTGCAGAGGTTTTGTATTTTCTTTATTAAAAATAAATATCGTATACAAATTTCTTAAGCGAAGTTTCATTTTAAAGTTCGATAACTATTCTATCTGATAATATAAAAAAGATCTGTTTATCGAGGTCAAAAGGAACTTTTTTGGGCGTTTAATCTTAGCTTACCTGCTTTGGGCGACCTTCCCCTACGTTTCGAGAATTTAGGCTACTTCTTCAGAACTTATTTTAAAAATATTAAAACTAGATATTAAATAATTAAAAAATAATTAATAATAATTTAAAGATACTACAAAGTTACTAAAAATTAAAAGTAAAATTAAGTAAACTATTACTTATATAATAATTTAAGTAAGAAAATATTGTTGATATCTGAAATATAATTCTGTATTATGATACTACCAATCTGTAATAAAGATTGTATGAATAATATTCAAAACAAAAAATTATTATCTATCTATCTATTAAAAATTAAAAAAAAAAAAATTGTTCTTTAAAAAGACTTGACAGTAACAGTCAAAAAATTAATAAATAAAATAAAATTTCAGTTTAAAGCAAGATTTAAAAATAAAATGTTTGAATTAAAAAGTTAACTTTATAGTTTCCTGTGATAGTGCCAAAATGGCTTACTTTTTCACACGTGAAAAAGACTATCTATTTTTTATCACGCGTGAATAAAGTCGGTACTAAACAAAATCATTCCTATAGTAAATACAATACAAGCCATAGTCATCCATAAATAAATCAAAACAAATATGTTAAAATAATTTTTAGATGAATTTTTCCCTGAAAAAATTAGACTTATACAGCCTATACGAAAAGAACGACGAGAGACGAGAGACGAGAGTAGGGGCGCTATCCCTTTTCGGACCCGTAGAACACGATTTTGAAGAAAAAAATGTCTGATATATATATATATATATATATATATATATATATATATATATATATATATATATATATATATATGTGTGTGTGTTTGTGTCCGTAAATATATATATATATATATATATATATATATATATATATATATATATATATATATATATATATATATATGTGTGTTTGTGTCCGTAAATATATATATATATATATATATATATATATATATATATATATATATATATATATATATATATATATAAATTATATAATAAAGATCTCTATATATATATATATATATATATATATATATAAACATCTCTATATATATATATATATATATAAATTTCAGTGAATGTTATTTTCGATTTCTAAGGACCTCAAAACAAATTTCTACCAGAGTCCCGAGCTCAAGTCGCGTCATGACAGTGGCTGTAATAGCTGATTTTTCGATTCGAAAATTCGCTAAAAATCGAAAAAATTGAGTGCACAAGTTCTGTTAAGTATATTAATAGTATTGACGGTACCTTAATATTTATATTTTTGGTTATAATTATAAAATGTCAAATTATCATTCTGAATTTGGTTATTAACATTCTTTTTTGAGAGAGTCCACAGGGTCTCCAGATTTAATTTTTTTTCTCATACTGCATCACTTTTGTGTATTGCTAAAGTCAAAAATGTGGTTGAATGTATATGCGCATTATGCTAAACCAGTACGTAATTCACCTCTACCAAATGATATTTTGGCTACTGTTTGGATTAGTTTATTAATAGTTAATTCTGGAACACGCGGTAGATATGAAATATTGTGTACATTGTGATGGTACCTATAATATAATAATACATAAATTTCATATTGGAAAGGTGTAATTCAGTAACAAAATAGATTATGTCTTGTGTGGTATACCATGTATCTCTGTGTGTAGTACCTAACTCTTTACAGTAAAGGTTTGAATTATGTTGCAATCACAATGAAGTTGGAGATATGAAAGATTTATGAGTAGCATATGTTTTCTATAACGTATTGTAATTTGGTTTACTGAACTGTGAAAGCTGTATCAAGCGAATTAACTAGCTCAACGTCTAAAGCCGATACCTTTAAGACTCCCAGTTGTACCAGCACTCGATCTTTTAGTGTGTGGATTCTTTAGAGTTTAGAGGGTGCGTTCAATATACAGTCTGTCACACAAGAGCATCGTCTGCATATTTAAAAGAAAAATTATTATTTCTCAGAAATGAACAAGTCGACAAATGAACAAGTACACTAAAAGCAGTATTACACATTTACTTACAAGGCTGGACCTATCGATTTTGGTGAAACTTAAATATGTTATAGAATACTAAAAACTAAGGGACACGTATTTTTTTTCATCTGCGGAAAAACGATGTGAATGGGTGAAAGCGCCTTTCAAAAATTGGGGTAAAAATTTAATTTTTCAAATATCTCGAAAACAGTAAGAGGTAGAGCAAAAGTTTAACTTGCCGATATTGCTCTTCTTTAAAGAGCTATCTATTGATATGCAATTTGCTAAAATTACATCAAGAAGAGTGGTTGGGGGTTAAAATTGGGGAGTTAATTTTGCAAAAAAGCGGTAAAAAATAAACAATATAAAAATTTTGTTTAGAGATTTGAAATCTACGTCAAAAAATCTAATTATTTTTACTCAATGTCCAAACATTAAGTCTACAGGTAATTAACTAGGGAGTGTCTGTGTCGAATAGTCGTACTATTTGGGTAGTTCAAGAAGTTCTTCTTCATGGAAAATAGTTTAGGACAAATAGAATTACGTAGAAATGAAATTTTCGAATTAAAATTCAGTTGGAGCAACATTGACGAGGGGGTGACTCACCCTCTTAAATTACATAATACTAGTTTTCATACACTCATTTTTATTATTAACACACTGACCCCCTAGAAGCAGAAAAATTGAATGGTTATAAATTGATAAAACGAAAAAAAATTAAGTAAGACGATGGCAAATAATCAGTTGTTATATTTACCACACTGAAATGGTGTAAAAACCAAGAAGTCTAGCCGACCAAGAAATCTAAAACCGGGTAGAGAAATAGATGTCAGCCAGTTAGTGGGATTTAGATTTCTTGGTCGGCTCTAGCGGGCTCTAAATAAATAAATAAATAAATAAATAAATAAATAAATATATATATATATATATATATATATATATATATATATATATATATATATATATATATATATAACTCTTAAAATTTTGGTTTCATTCGTTAAAATGTTACAACCTGAACGATCATGTTTTTCCCCCCTCTAGTTTTGATCCTGGTTACGCCTTTAGACAGTGGGTAATAATGTCACAATAAGTGGTTCTGAAGTTGGACTATCGTATGTAAGGTTTTTATTAGGTTTCCATTCATTTTGAAAATATCGTTATTATGGTATCGATAATTTTTGGTATCGAAAACTATAATATCCATTAAAAAACAAACCTAATAAAAACCTTACATACGGTAGTCCTACTTCAAAACCACTTATCGTGACATTATTACCCACTGTCAGTGTGTTAATAGTGAAATGAGTGTATTTAAACTAGTATGTAATTTAAGAGGTTGACTCACCCCCTCTCCAATGTTCTTCAAACTGAATTTTGAATTCGAGAATTTCGTTTCTACGTTATTCTAATTGTTTTAAATTCTTTTCCAGGAAGAACTTCTTGAACAACCCAAGTAGTAAGTACGACTATTCGACACAGACCCTCCTAAGTTAACTACCACTAGACTTAATGTTTAGACATTGAGAAAAAATAGGTCAATTAGAGTTTTTGACGTAGATTTCAGATCTCTAAACAAAATTTTTATATTGTTTATTTTTCACACCTTTATTGCAAAATTAACCCCCAAATTTTAACCCCCAATTTAAACCTTTGCTATATCTATTACTGTTTTCGAGATATTTGAAAAATTAAGTCTTTACCCTAATTTTTGAATGGTGATTTCACCCCTTCAAACCGTTTTTCCGCAGATAAAAACACGTGTCCCTTAGTTTTTAGTGTTCTACAACATATTTAAGTTTCACCAAAATCGATAGGTCCGGCCTCGGGACCTTAAACTTATTAGTAAGTGTCTGGAATTCATTATTGTTTAGAATTTATCGTGACACGGATATCGTGACACACCTGTTTTAATAAAAAACCAAATATATTTGGCAGAAACCGATGTGTAAAAACGCTTCGTCAGAAAAAGCTACATTACTGCAATTATGATTCAAATTTTGTATAGCCCACAAGCGTCACTTTTGACATGCTCCGATTTGAGAAAAGATTTCAGCATCGTACTACGCCAATAAATATTTGCTTCGTTTAGTCGCCTATTCAAAGTTATTATGCTAATATTAGTTTCCTTTTTAGCCAATAACTTTTGTCCTTGTCGCAGTGTCAAGAAAGACTTTCGCTGAAATAACTTGAAAATATAAATTAAAAATCACAAAGTGATTGAAAAAATTATCCGGATCGGCCGGGAATCGAACCCAGGATCTCCTGGCAACTAGCCAGGTGTGCTATCCATTACACCACCGGTCCTTTGCTCGACAGGCGTCCGATACAGACAACATTCAACCACCTATGTGTATGTACTCTCTCTAATGCGAGAAGCAGTTACAATTTTTCAATTTCAAATATTATCGAGTGCTTGTGAAACACTACTACGTATGACAGACTTTTGTACACATAGGTGGTTGAATGTTGTCTGTATCGGACGCCTACCGAGCAAAGGACCGGTGGTGTAATGGATAGCACACCTGGCTAGTTACCAGGAGATCCTGGGTTCAATTCCCGGCCGATCCGGATAATTTTTTCAATCACTTTGTGATTTTTAATTTACATATGTGGTTTTTGGTCATGTTAACCAAGGAAGTCGAGTGCTTAAAGTTTCAGTTTAGCTGAACGATAAGTGAACATATGAATACTATGTGTGCTTAAAATGCCGACAAAAGTCTGTCATACGTAGTAGTGTTTCACAAGCACTCGATAATATTTGAAATTGAAAAACTTGAAAATAGTTTTATCTTCTTTTTCAGAACGCCCTCACGCCGCATTGTGCCACGTGACACAATATTGTCAAATTGCGGTCGTGTTACGGTCTGTCGTACCGGTCTGTTCGGTCCCTTAATCCGATGATTTTGCACTGTATTGAATTAGCAAAATATTTTAACAGGATTCAAAGTGAAACGTTTCAAACTATCAAAACCTCTACGAAAACACATTCAAATTATTTGAGTTATTTGAATTTCCACATCCTAAGCTAACGGCGTTCATAATAATAACTGTCGCAATTTCTCTCTACGTTATAAAAACAGCGCCTTAAAAACTCACCGCGAGACTTGACTGTATGCTTAAAGATTTCAGTGAAATCGTTAGAGGCATTTCCGAGAAAAAAGACATACATATACGTATATTCAAAAGATAGCTCCCAGTGTTTAATAGTATGAGATAAAATACTCGTATGTATATAAAAGCCAATTTAACAGTCACAGTTGTAAACAAATACTCTATCTATATTATATTCGTATAGTATAGTATAGTCATACTTCTCATATGCAGTATGTGTTTATAAACCCAATGTTTAATTTTACATATTAACAAGTTTATATATTTTATGCGCTGAGTACCAAGTACATACATACATATGTATGCACATACACTTGTTTACTACTTACTAATTAGTAATTAGTCCCTCTTAACATAATACTCGAATATATGTACACATAAATATGTACATGTATATACTTGTTGTCAGTACATAAACATACAGAATATAGAGGTGATTAAAAAATTATCTTACAAGTGAAATATTAAAACTTTTTTTTAAGTTTTGTGTGAGAAAAATTAACGGATTTCCCGCAAAAAAGAACGAATTAGTTTCTTTCTGGAACTACTTCTAGGCTCTTCCGTATACAGCCGAGAGACATAAGTCTAAGTCTCCAATAGAGAAATTTATTGAAATATAAATTCAAAGCAATCTGTGCATTCTCCATTCAAGTACTTAAAACAAACTTAGCAATCTCTATTTTCACTGCTTTATTTAAAATGTTTGTTATATTTTCGGATAAAAGATATATTTAATATATATATATATATATATATATATATATATATATATATATATATATATATATATATATATATATATATATATATATATATATATGTCCAGTGTATAGTTTGGGAACACTATGTTTTTTTAGTAGGATATCGTGCGCCAATGTTCTAGCATCACCATATAACTTAAGAAAATGACTTTCTTTCAGAACTTTCTAAGAAAAAGGGAATTTTCAACATAACGTATAAAATGGGGATTTTCAGTGTAACGTTTTATTTAAGGACATGTCTCCATATTATACGTTATAATAGATGTCCTCATAATATGCGGGAGAATGTTAGTATGTTTATATATGCAACGTATACGTTGAGAACAAAGGAATCATACGCAATAGATATTTTGGGGACATAGAAGGTTGGCGTGTTGATATAATGTTGAAATTGAGGACATTTTTTAATGTATACTGTATAGTTCCGGAATTTATTGAATAATAATTGATTATAATTAATGTATTCAAATCGTCCACTTTGTACTCGATGCATTGATATTCTTTTTCTTTAAGCGTTTGAATATGGAACGTTTATTATCCTTTGAAATAATCAGATTGGGTAGCGAGATAAGCATTGATAACTTTATGTGTAACCATTCTTCTTTGTCATATAAGTAAAAGACTATACGCAGTAGATATTTTAGGGACAGCGAAGGTTGAAGTATTGATATAATGTTGAGACTGAGGACATCTTTAGTAGTATATTATATAGTTTGCAGACATCTAAACTTTTACAAGATAATTCTTTAATCTTCTTTTATTTCATTAAGAAACGTAAAACTTAAGATGATAAAAGCCTTAATCATGGCATTTGTAGCATGCGACGATCGGGTAATAAAGAAAATAAAAAAGTCGTAACGAGGCAACTACCATGTCTTCAAATAATACGTTGTACAAAGATGTATTTCTTTCTTCAATCTTTTTATTCAAAACGTAAGATATATTGACTGCCTATATAACTGGCGATTTTCTCGGTATCAAAAGTGTTTAAAAACGACAAGATTATTAACGTTTTCTGTACTGATAATTCTGATAATAAATAAAAATACTTATCCAGAGCAAAAATTAATATGCTTTCATAAGTGGCTTTAGTAACTATTAACTGATCATTAGTGCCAATTCATCTGACAAGTAAAGGTCCCGAGGCCGGACCTATCGATTTCGATGAAACTTAAATATGTTGTAGAACACTAAAAACTAAGGGACACGTATTTTTTTTTATCTGCGGAAAAACGGTTTGAAGGGGTGAAATCGCCCTCCAAAAATTGGGGTAAAAATTTAATTTTTCAAATATCTCGAAAACAGTACGAGGTAGAGCAAAAGTTTAAATTGGCGATATTGCTCTTTTTTAAAGAGCTATCTATTGATATGCAATTTGTTTATATTACATCAACAGGGGTGGTTGGGGGTTAAAATTTGGGGGTTAATTTTGCAAAAAGGGGGCGAAAAATAAATAATATAAAAATTTTGCTTACAGATTTGAAATCTACGTCAAAAAATCTAATTGACCTATTTTTGCTCAATGCCCTAATATTAAGTCTAGGGGTAGTTAACTAGAGGGTGACTATGTCGAATAGTCGTACAATTTGGGTATTTCAAGAAGTTCTTCTTCATGGAAAAGAGCTTAAGACAATTAAAATAACGTAGAAATGAAATTCTCGAATTCAAAATTGAGTTTGAGCAACATTGGAGAGGGCGTGAGTCACCCTCTTAAATTACATACTAGTTTATATACACTAATTTTTGCTATTAACACACTGATAGTGGGTAAAATAATGTCAAAATAAGTGGTTCTGAAGTTGGACTAAAATGAAATTCTCGAATTCAAAATTGAGTTTGAGCAACATTGGAGAGGGGGTGAGTCACCCTCTTAAATTACATACTAGTTTATATACACTAATTTTTGCTATTAACACACTGATAGTGGGTAAAATAATGTCACAATAAGTGGTTCGGAAGTTGGACTATCATATGTAAGGTCTTTATTAGGTTTGTTTTTTAATGGATATTATAGTTTTCCTTATCGAAAATTATCGATACCGAAAATTACATAACCTAACCTAAAATAACGAAACCTAATAAAAACCTTACATACAATAGTCTAACTTCAGAACCATCTATTGTGACATTATTACCCCCTGTCAGTGTGTTAATTGCAAAAATTAGTGTATGTAAACTAGTATGTAATTTAAGAGGGTGACTCACCCCCTCTCCAGTGTTGCTCAAACTCAATTTTGAATTCGAGAATTTCATTTCTACGTTATTTTAATTGTCTTAAGCTATTTTCCATGAAGAAGAACTTCTTGAAATACCCAAATAGTATGATTATTCGACATAGTCACCCTCTAGTTAACTACCCCTAGACTTAATATTAGGATATTGAGCGAAAACAGGTCAATTAGATTTTTTGACGTAGATTTCAAATCTGTAAACAAAATTTTTATATTGTTTATTTTTCACCCCCTTTTTGTAAAATTAACCCCCAAATTTTAACCCCCAACCACCCCTGTTGATGTAATATGAACAAATTGCATATCAATAGATAGCTCTTTAAAAAAGAGTAATATCGTCAATTTAAACTTTTACTCTATCTCTTACTGTTTTCGAGATATTTGAAAAATTAAATTTTTACCCCAATTTTTGGAGGGCGATTTCACCCCTTCAAACCGTTTTTCCGCAGATAAAAAAAAATACGTGTCCCTTAGTTTTTAGTGTTCTGCAACATATTTAAGTTTCATCAAAATCGATAGGTCCGGCCTCGGGACCTTTACTTGTGAGTGGCTTGATTGGCATTGAATATCAGTTAATAATTACTAAATTTCAGCTGAAGTCACTGAAAAAATTAAGACCGAAAAAATAGATTAATGACAAAAAGATGAGAAAAATATTAGTCCTTTAATATTTTTCTACTTGAAAAAAATTTTTTTTTGGCCATGTTTTATATATCACCGTGTTTGTAAAGAACCACAGAACGAAATAAAAACCAAAAATGAGATTCGAAAAAAATTAGTTTATTAGTCGTTTCTGGCGTGAACTACCCCCCCCCCTTAATGTGACCAACAGAATATATATGTATTTAATGATAGTTTGAGGACAGTTCTCATGCGTATTCCCTAATTGAACCCAATTTAAAAATTGTAAAAAGAATATTCCCTATGACTTTGAATCTTTATAATAATACTTTATTATTTATAAGTAACATTATATTTTCCTTACTGTGTAACTAAAAATGTAAATGTTCATGATGTTGACTAAAATTCCTGGTGGACGTCAAAGAGATATATATCAGAGAGTTTGAGGACACCATGAGATACGCAATGTTTAGTTCGGGGACTTTTGAAAATTATCTTTATAAATTTTTCGCTGCAGTTTATAAAAAGTAATACCTTTTAATTTCAATATTAATTGTAATGTTTATATAATATTTTGATAATACAATTTCGAACTCAGTAGAAAAGATTCTTAATGTGACCAACAGAATATATATGTATTTAATGATAGTTTGAGGACAGTTCTCATGCGTATTCGCTAACTGAATCCAATTTAAAAATTGTAAAAAGAATATTCCCTATGACTTTGGATCTTTATAATAATACTTTATTATTTATAACTAACATTATATTTCCCTTACTGTGTAACTAAAAATGTAAATGTTCATGATGTTGACTAAAATTCCTGGTGGACGTCAAAGAGATATAATATATCACAGAGTTTGAGGACACCATGAGATACGCAGTGTTTAGTTCGGGGACTTTTGAAAATTATTTTTATAAATTTTTCGCTGCAGTGTATAAAAATGAATACTTTTTAATTTCAATATGAATTGTAAAGTTTATATAATATTTTGATAATACAATTTCGAACTCAGTAGAGAAGATTCTTAATGTGACCAACAGAATATATATGTATTTAATGATAGTTTGAGGACAGTTCTCATGCGCATTCGCTAATTGCTCCAATTTAAAAATTGTAAAAAGAGTATTCCCTATGACTTTGAATCTTTATAATAATACTTTATTATTAATAGGTAACATTTTATTTTGCTTACTGTGTAACATAAAATGCAAATGTTCATGATGATGATTAAAATTCCTGGTGGACGTCAAGAGATATATATCAGAGAGTTTGGGGACACCATGAGATACGCAATGCTTAGTTCGGGGACTTTGGAAAATTATTTTTATAAATTTTTCGCTGCAGTGTATAAAAAATAATTTTTTTTAATTTCCATATTAATTGTAATGTTTATATAATTTTTTGATAATACAATTTCGAACTCAGTAGAAAAGACTCTTAATGTGACCAACAGAATATACATATGTACTTAATGATAATTTGAGGACAGTTCTCATGAGTATTCGCTAATTGAATCCAATTAAAAAATTGTAAAGAGAGTATTCCCTATGACTTTGAATCTTTATAATAATACTTTATTAGGTATTTTTTATTTATAGAATTTTATTTGGCATTCGCAGTGTTTAGTTCGGGGACTTTTGAGGATTAGTTTTATAAATTGTTTTTATATAAATTGTTGGCTACACTGAAATTTTAATTCGAGTTCCTCAGTTTTTCGTAACTCACGAATTATTCACGTCGAGAAATTAGACTACGTTTTCTCTTATGCCTTATAATTCGTGTATTAGTTTTCACAGCATTGTATCTGCTAACCAACCGTCAACATGTCGAGCATACATACTTTCTGAAAAGTTTTATTAACCTAAATTTTTTTAATCGATGGTCGGAGTTTAATTCTTTAGTTTACACGGTGTTATATATGGGTTAGTTCGAGGACATTTTATTTTAGAATACTCACAATGCCATCTGTGCTTTTGTATACGAATTATTTATATACAATTTCGGAAAGTTCTCATACTATACAATAGACTGAAGAATTTTTTGGAGACTGTCCTCATATTCTACAAATGTCCTCAAAAACTCCTATATATGAAAATTCTGTTCCCATACTATCCGCTGGACACATATATATATATATATATATATATATATATATATATTATATATATATATATGTATATATATATATATATATATATATATATATATATATATATATATATATATAGATATATCGCAGGCATAAGGATAATTCGCCAGATGTTATTTCAGGCTCTTGAGGGCGTTGTACGCCTAGAGGCTAAAACATGCGAATTTGGAGTATATTCTTGAGATGTTTTACTATAACATTTTATAAAAAAAAAAAAAAAATTAATTATTTTTTAGCCCTAAATATATTTTGCCTCTTAAGGGAGACCACCAGTGTGACCGCCTGAAAAAAGGTGATTCTCGGGAATTTTTTTAAAGAAAACAACTATATGGAATGTTTTAATATTTTCAGGATATATTCGCTTATATATAATTAATCCATGGTAAAATTTTTGGATAAAAAAATTGAAAATTCAGTGAGTTATTCAAGATCTCCCAAGGCTCCAAAAAGAAGTTCCCCCACTGCTGCAGTGATAGCGGCCTTCACACTTCCTAAAATCAAAAAAACCAAAAAGCCTATTAAACTAGAAGGTATGGTCCGTACCGTGAACCTCAATCGAAAAAAAAAGTGAAATTTAACAAAATGGCGGCGTTTTTAAAAAAAAGTTTCAAATTTTGCGCGAAAATTACATTTTTTATTGGATCGGAAAACTGGAGGTTCATGGTACGAAGAAATATATATATATATATATATATATATATATATATATATATATATATATATATATATATACATATACTTATATATATATATATATATATATATATATATATATATATATATATAAGAAGCTGCAATAAGAATCAAATCGATCGAACGATTTGTCTTCAAGTTGTCTTGCAGCAAAGAAAAATGTTGTTTTTCGTAATTTTACCTTTTAGTTTTAATCACTGAGAATTTTTACTAAAATTATTTATGATGTACTCACTATAACGATCATAGTAAAACTAGATGAGTCGTTTAAATGTGCCAGGGTCTAGCTCCTTCACAACATGTTACTGGCAGCCACGTCCAGAAACTCCGGAAATATCAACCTTCATACATTTCTCAATACCTCAAAGTTAACAATGAAAATCAGAATCCATTCTTCGGATGGCTGTAACTCAAAAACTGTTTGAGATATGCACTTGAAATTTTAGTATGTTATTTTTAAAGTCGAAACATGTTTCAATTTTTTGAAAACGTCACACTAGTGGTCCCCCTTAAGCCATTTGAAATTTACCCTTTGACGATTAATTATCAGTGTTGTTAACTAGACAGAAAATAGATTTTAACTCTTCTATATATACACAGTCCTACTCATTTGCTCAATAATAAGATGGAGGTACTCACTAATTTGTAACTTGTGCCATCACGATCCTCATTGGCAACGAATTTCAGGCCGTACAGAAAAGGGATTGAATTGAGGGAGATAAAACAGGAACTATTTAGTTTTGCCTTGTACTAGGAGTACATAATATTATTTACCCGCGTATGTATGTACAGTCAGTTTCACAAGGAGCTACAGTCAACTCTCGTTAATTCGAAACTCGAGGGATTCTTAAAATATTACGAATTATAGAGAGGTTGGAATTATCGCAGGTAACAATTTTAATCTTTTAAGCATTTGCGATGAATGAACTTGAACTTGTCTCAGAATGTACTTACAATCTTTCTGTCTCTTTCTCTCTGCAACTTTGAATTGTCGAGTTCGAATTAACGCGTGGTTTAGTTACGTAGCAATAATTTTTTCGTTCAAATTACCAAGTGTAAAAATGTATTGTTTTAGTTCAAAATATAAAGAGATTTTGTAGGGAACTCGTGATACCTTTGAATTATAGAGAGTTTCGAATTATCACAGGTTTGAATTAACGAGAGTCTACTGTACATGGTATTTTTTATTTCAAATATATGCGTATGATGTGGGCTAATCCATTATGCTCAAAACTTTAATAAAATGTGTATTTAATTGTTAATAAAAGTTACGTTGTTTGTGTAAAAGTTACATGAACTGGTCATCTTAATCTCCGGACGTTGATTTAATTGCAAATATATTAGGCTAACATCAAGTATAATAAACTCACAAGAAAGACTATAATTATTAAGTCCCCGTTGCCTGGGTCAAGACATGCAATCAGTACTTTATGATTATTTGCAACTTATACAAATGAACTTCTTTCCATTTATATGTCACAATAATCTTAATCTGTGGTAGACTATTTGGAAGGCTGGATGCCTTTAAATAACAAAGGCAATTTTGATAAAAACGTGTTTAAAGCTTTAGTATTAAATTTCACATAATGCATAATAAAGAAAATATACTTCCATAAAAAAATATATACTTACCATAATTGTAGAATACTAAGAGTTGCATACAATATTTCAGACTGCGTGGGGGAAGGGCCAGATTTACCTCTGTGGAGGCTCTAGAGAACTTGTAATGTGCTGGTTCCTGAATACTTCATATATGGAGGCTCCTGAGTACTCCTTGAATTTTCCGTTTTTTTTTTTTAATTTTCCAAAAAAATATGGTTGACCAACAAAAAAAAGCTGAAAAGCGCTTGTCTTTTCTAGTCTATTCCTTAATTTTGAGATTTTATTAAATTTTGTGGAGGCATTTATTAGGTAAAAGCTCCGGTTAGCTCCCTAAATCCGGTTCTGGCGGAGGGGGCCATAAATTTTATTATTTTGCTGAAAATATATGTATATCTCCAACTCTTCAATATATACTTCAAATCTGTTAGAGATCAGTGAACGCCGTTCTCTAATATTTATACTAAATACTCATCAGGTATACGGCTAATCCATACAAAGCGCGAGCACAGCCTATATCAAATAATATTGTAAGTAACTTGAATTCCGGACTACAATTTTCACAGTATTCTTTCAATATATTTTACCTTCAAAATAAGGGAATAAAAAAAAATGGAAAAAACTATTTGTCACATAGGAATACTGCTTTAAATAAAAAAAATTTTTATTGTATAAACGGTTCTTAATTTATGAGCACCCCGCTCTTATGAAGCTAACTGTAATATTTCAGAATCATTCATTTACAGACTGATATCTCGTTAGGTACTTCTGTTTCTACCAATCTACCAACTAACACTATCATACATACAGCTGTACAGATTTTCTGTATAGTGTTTTATGTATGTGTATGTAAGCTACTTGTTTGTGACTGTTGGTAACATTACAATCGCTTAGATGGATCTAGAATGTTTTTAATGGGCTAGAACTCGAGTTTATATAGGAAATGAATGGTAGATATAAGTGGGAAGTTAGAGATGGAGCAGGAATATGTATGTTTACTTACGTATGAATTTGTATGAGTCGTCTATTTATTCATTAGCCTACGCTGTTTTTTTTTTTTTTAAATAGTGATTTACGTCGGTTTACATTTCATTATCAAGATATCTTATACCTTAGGTTAAAAATAAAATTCTAAAATTTAATTAGTATTTTAAAACTATTTTTTTTTAGATTTGTAACAGTTTTTTACATGAAATTATTAAAAAACCATATTCCGACTCATATAGGTTTGAAATATGAAGGTTTAGTTTTAAAGGGTATAGCTACATAAGAATAGGGAAATGGCCCCCTTGGCCGATGTCTGTAATAATATATGTAGTGACATTGGTACCCCAAGTGATTACCAAATACAGGGTCATTGACCCTTAACCTTGACTTGTCCTTGAGATATTAACCAAAATATGTTTTAGTAGGTACTGTAATTTTTCAAACTCAATTTTCCCGAAAACTATAGCACCTAGGAAAACAGAACCGACGCCAAAATTTAGGTTATATTTGGGACTATATGATATATTTTTTTGACATTTTTCCCTAAATTTTAAAAGTCCAAAATAATTGCATAAAAAATATTTTTTATTTTTTAGTATGGTTCTGGTAGACTTACACCTTTCAAAAAAAATACAGAGTATGGCTTATCTTATCTACACCATACCAAAATTCATCAAAATCGGAGATGCGCTTGCTGAGTAATAAATAATTTATTGAGTATATGTTATGTATTACATTAACCGTAGAAGAGAATGATTAAAATAATTGTATAAAATATAATTATTAATTTTTTTATACAGTTCTAGAATACTTACAAGTCTTCAAAAGTTTCGTTATTTTTGAGCTACGATGCACTGTTTACGAGATATTTACGATCAAAAGTTTACGTTTTCGGAAAGAATTAAAAACTAATTTTTTTGAAAATATTCTATTGCCGACCAACTCAATGGAACTAACAGAGCATAAATTAAGCCATTATAATCACTTTATAATAATTTGTTAGATATTAAGTAGTAAAAGTAATTAACAATTAAACACATTTAACTGAAAATATTATGTTACTCTTCTTTTCTTCTGTTACTCTTCTTAACTATTAGAAATATGTAACTATTAGGGATATGCTGCTGCAATTTTGGATTTCGTTTTTGGATTTTAATTTATTTATATGGTTTCTTACATTTTCTTTCATACCAATATATTGCCGTTTTTCCCACGTTTGTCTGTTTTTATTATACAAATATTTCGATCAAACTCAGATACTTATAGTGTCACATTCTAGTTTACATTTTTGTACGGAATATCCGTACAAATTGTAAAATGATAACAAAAAAAGGAATACTAATATGCGTGTAGTCCTGAACGTACCTACAATCCACTTTAACTAACATGTAGGCACCTTTTTATGCACTTAATAAAAGGAATCACATACATATACCTTTTTCAATCTAAAAAAGTTAATTTTTTGTTTTCGCTTTGTTACAACTGTATATGCAACAAAAATTTTCCAAGCCATTTATTCTTAGGTTGTTAAAATTTAAAAAAAGTTTATGCACTATAAATTTTTTATTTTCTAGAATTTTAGGATGAAAATTTTACCAATCGATAGCTTAAATGCAGCTGAATCCAATGGTATAAAAATGTCAAAAACGAAAAATTTGCAGTTGCAACAGTTTTATACTCAAAGTCCGATATTATCATTATAGTGTTCGATTACTACACATAAATATTTACAAAATTTATCAATAAATTAATTATTACTCAACAAGCGCATCTTCGATTTTGTTGAGTTTTTGTATGGTGTAAATAGATAAGATAAACCATATTCTGTATTTTTTTGAAAGGTGTAAGTTTACTAGAATCATACTAAAAAATAGAAAATATTTTTATGGAATTATTTTGGACTTTTAAGAATTAGGGAAAAATGTCAAAAAAGTATATAATATAGTCCCAAATGTTACCTAAATTTTGCCATCGGTTTTGTTTTCCTAGGTATTATAGTTTTCGAGAAAATTGAGTTTGAAAAGTTACAGCACTTAAACATATTTTGGTTAATATCTCAAGGACAAGTCAAGGTTAAGGGTCAATGTCTCTGTATTTGGTAATCACTTGAGGTACCAATGTCACTACATTTATTATTACAGACATCGGTCATGGGGGCCATTTCCCTATGCTTATCTATGTAGTTATAGCTTTTCTTAGTTATGTATTCCTAAAAGCAGAAATGGGCAGCTCCGTTATTGCATCAGAGCGAAAATTGAAAGATTTATATTTTTGAATTATTAAAATAATTCAAATCTTATCGAACATACGGGTACTAACATAATATATTAATAGTAATAAAATAATTGGGGTTTAACGTCTATTCTTCAGACATTCTTGTCTACAACAAATGCTACCCACATCATTATTTTTGTACTTTTTTATACACATTACAATTACTATACAATTATTTTTACCATTATGATGTGGGTGGAGGAGGGGGAAGTAGTGACGGAAATGGAATTTCCCAGGTATGCGTCTGTAGCGTCTTTTTAAGGAACTATGCCGACTGATCTGGAGATGTGAAGAGAAACTGCAGAAAACCTTCAGAAGCTGCGAGATTCGAACCCTCGACCTATCAGTCGGTGTGCCAGTGTCTACGCACGCTCGGCCACTCCGCCGGTTCTACAGGCACTAATAAATAACACAATAATATGTATCTATTTCTTCTAATTTCCCATGAATTTGTGATCTAAGATAGTAATAATTTAACAGACAAAAATAGTTCGATCATCAGTGGTGTAGTCTGAGAGGACTCTGTGTGCCAAATTTTTTGAGGAATCCTTTTCTGAAAAAATAATGGAATCATTCGCATGAAAAAGGTCAAGTATGGGTAGACCAGTCAAAGCGATGACACTCTACACAAATTCATATGCCACATATTTTGTTACGTATTGTATTTTTCCTTGATACATATATATATATATATATATATATATATATATATATATATATATATATATATATATATATATATATATATATGTATCAAGGAAAAAAACAATACATAACAAAATATGTGGCAGCCTATAGTAACCGTTTTTCCTACTCTTTTTGAAAACCATCTTCTTCAGTACTAATGAAGAATCTCCCAGTTGTCAAGAAATTAACATAAGAAAGTTTCCAACTCATTTTTACATCTGCAATCAATACACGATACTGTTTATTTATAATTAATTATTTTCACTAAATAAATACATAATATAAGTTGCATATTTGTTTATATTCTATTTACCTTACTAATATTGGAACTATTTATTAAGTTTTAATATAGTAACAACGCTAATGTTAAAGCACTGCACCTAGATATGTAAGTATATATTTATTTAAAATATATACCATACCAAATTATATTATACAAAGCGCCAGTAGAACAGGTGGTATGGACGCAGTTGTCCACATTTGATTCGAATGAAATTTTTTGGCTCGAAGCAATTCACCAGACAATGTTGATTATAACAACCCACGTACTTTTCTATTTTGTTATAGACTTGGAATAATGGTAGGTCGTGTAATATTAAATGTCGTTTTCCTACCACGCCACGTGATCTACCAGGTAATTCAGATAAATACCGATACATTCTTAAGCTTCTAAAAAAAATTTTAGAAGCAATTATTTAATTCTTAAGGGGAGGTTTACTTGACAGTCGTTAAAAAGAACCGATTTTTTTTTGCAGAAATTGGTAGCTAATTATGTGTAGAATATGTTCCCAAAGTGATTTTGCTGAAAGTAATTTAAGGGAAGGTTTACTTGAGATTTGATAAAAAAAGAACGATTTTTTTTTTGGCGAAATTGATAGCAAATTATGTGTAGAATATGTTCCCAAAGTGATTTTACTGAAAATAATTTAAAAACAGGATTCTTGCACATTAACCGAATCCAGCTTTCTATAAAAAAAATTCAAAAAAAACGTAGTTCACACAATAATGAGTATTAAAAATAAAATTTTGAAAATATGTTTCTTTATATATATTTTATAATATCTCGGAACTACATTTTTGGAACTGGCGGACACGATAACTCAAAAACTATTCGATGGGTCCTGTTTTTTAATTTTTTATTTTAAAGATAATTCAATTCTTCGGCACCTCTACCTAAATCCGATACACCTTCAATATTTTTCTTATTTTTAAATTTACTTTAAAGAGCGAAAAATAAGACAAAAATTAATCAAAAGTTCACACATCCGCCATTTTTTTTTCTTTCAGCAATTTATTGATATTAGGTATAGGTAGAGGTGCCGATACTCTTCATATATCTTATAAATCTTTTTTGTTTTTGGATTTCGGTGGTTTATTACCGGCGCTAGGATGTCCGCCAACAAGGCATTGGATTTTCGGATCGTCACACTGCAGTATCTATAAAATGGATAATTTTTTATAATTTTCCTTGACAAATTTTTTTGTATAGTTTAATACTTAATAAATATGTGTACAAAATTTGAAATTGATATTTACTTCCATTCTTGAGAAAAAATTCTAGAAAAATACATAATTTTTAAGGACTCTCGAGTAAACCTCCCCTTAAAGAAATGTTGAAGAGTCAATTTTAATTTTAAATAGATGTCTTAAATTTCGGAATCATCTGGATTAGCAGTAGGTCGTGTAATATGAAATGTCGCTCTCTGACCACTTAATCTTCCATGTAATACAGATACATATCGACACGTTCTTAAGTATTAGAGAACTTATTAAAGACAACTCTATAATTTTAAATAGAATTCTTGTAGGCTGGAATCATTTCTGTTAGCTGGAATTGCATTAGGTCGTGTAATATTATGAACCGAACAAAAATTAAAAACTGTTTTTTTTTTACAATAAATATTTTCTTACAACATTTTTGGACTTTGTATAAAGATTTAAAAAGAAAATACATGTAAATATTATTTTACTTATTGTTAGTCATTCTCGTTTTCTCGAATTTATTCTAGTGAAAAGTAATGAGACAATGGGCCTATTCGTACCGCACCAAGTCAAAGTGTCTTGCTCTTACTTTTAAGAACATTACACTTGTTTTGAAGAACTTTTGTCTTACTTTGGAGATATTTGTATGTTCCTGTCTCACTTTGATACGATGATTGTAGCATACATAGTTTATAGTCAGTAATAGCGTTCGGTATACATCGTACATATCCTTCACCCTTCTCTCAAGAACACGGAAAGTGAGACAGGAACATACAAATATCTCCAAAGTAAGACAAAAGTTCTTCAAAACAAGTGTAATGTTCTTAAAAGTAAGAGCAAGACACTTTGACTTGGTGCGGTACGAATAGCCCCTATGTCTCGTGCGTAGAAGATCTATCATGAGTGAGTAAGTTTTCGGATTTAGTAGTATTGTAGGTCGCCCGCTCTCTTGCACGCAGGTATGAAAAAAGTTAATATATAAAATTTAAAGATATAAAAAAAAATATGTACCTATGGCAAAAATTAGCTTTTTTAACGGTGTCAAAAAGTGAGAAATTTATTTTTGTTTTCATTTTGTAAGCTACTGAACAGTAGCATGGATTGTCATAATCGACACTGTCCCCTGAGCTGATTCCAACAAAAAAATTCCATTCAAATTGATTTTAGATGACTGCATCCATACCATCTGCTCTGCAGTGGCTACATTCTATAAACCAAATATTATTTCTTGAAATAAACTAATTATGTATACCAGTATTATTTATTCAGCAGCTCCTTTGCGGTTGCATTTACATATTTATTATGAGACTTCAAAATATTCAACAGCAGATCTACTTACTATTGGTAATAATTAATTATTCCACTGTCTTTGAAATAATAAACTTACGTATTTTAATTGGTATATTCGAACTAAAAGTTTGTGTTTTTCGATTCCACTTCACAGAAAAAGTTTATTCTTTCTTTAAATAAGGTATAGAAAATGAAAAATTTATCGGAAGATATTTCAAGATTTATCCCAACCACTGTAAAATGAGTAAGGAAAGTTTACTGTTCAGGGAGTATGGGATTGTTCACTATGCAGAACTCGAATTATGTGAGCCCAACTAGCTATAAGCCAATTTTTTTACAATTTTTTTTTTTATATAATCGAAGAAACACTCATGTATAATAATACAACATGTCATGTATGTCGAAGAACACAATGTGAAAAAATTACAAAATAAATTATTCTGTAAATTGATTCTTTGATAATTAAAACAGAAGTTCATTGAGAAAAATACATAATTTTAATATTATTACACTTGAATATGTATGAGACCTATACTCAGGGCCGGATCTATCCTAAATGGCGCCCGGCGCACCATAAAAAATTGCCGCCCCTGTCTTTCTCTAAAATGTAGAGAAGTTATAAAAAACAAGTGACGAACTTGCACTTTTGGCGCCTGGGGCACATGACCCCGCTGCCCCCTAGACGAGGCCCCGCCTATACTTGTGTTCAAAATATTTGCAATAATAATGTGAATTAGAATCTAAGTATGGAAGTATAAAATATAAAACCAATTAGTATATAAAAAATGATAAGAAACTTTATTTTGATTTTAGTAGGTAAGTGCACTGAATTTCCATCAGAAACTGTGAAAATTTATGTTTATAAAATACACACGATACTTAAAAGTTTTTTTTAATGGCTTTCATACAGAACGTTCAACTTTTTGAACAATTCTGGTATTTTAATTATGGTTGTTAAGATGAAAATTTTATGCTCAAGTTCGGACAGTTAAACAAAATGGAAGAAAACAAAATTTTAATTTGATGATGTCGTCAAGCTGAATAAAGCTGTTAATGCTGTGTAAATCTTAATATCCGAGTAAAATTCAAAGCTAAATCGAGTCAATGGAAATAGTCAGCGGAGTAAAAAGTGGTCATGATAAGAACCTAATCTATAGTAAAGTATGAGTGATGGAATGCCCGCACACTAAGGAGCTACTAATAGAATATTTCGATACTTAAGCAAAATTGTTGACCGAATTTTTTAATATTTTATTTAAAAATTTTATTTTTTTCTCGATGTTTGTATCATTTTGAGACTCTTGTATAAAATTACAAAAAAGTTGACCACAACAATCTCACTGTTTTCATTTTTGCAAAAATTAAGCCAGGCGCACATTGAGCTGCGTCACGCAGTAAATGCAGGGCAGGGCAGAGCAGAGCAGAGCTGGGCAGGCTGGAAAGCACGCGAAATAAACTGTGCGGCCGGGCGCACATCGAGACGCAGTTAACGCAGGCAGGGCAACGCAGTTTCTGTGACTCTTGTTGTAGAACGAGATAGCAGGAATTTAAAAGCAGAGCAGAGCAGAGAAGCACTATTTTTCTTCAATTTCTTCAATTGTGTTCATTTCGACAAAATAAAACCAACTAAAACTCGAGAACGTGTTACAATGTCGCGCAGCATCGCGCAGTTTCTGTGTCATATTCACGAGTGCCACATCGGTCTCGTGCGACGCAGTGCTGCTCTGCTCTGCTCTGCGTTTCAATTCGCGCAGTCCCGTTCTACAACACGGGTTACAGAAACTGCGCTGTCCTGCCTGCGTTAACTGCGTCTCAATGTGCGCCCGGCCTTAGATTTGCATAACAATCCTCACGTTCACGTTTGCACTTTTGTAATATAACTTTAACTGTAAAGTAAAACAATCTTTTAATTTTGAGCTTAAAATTCCAACTAAAATTCCATATATTTTGCATATCACTGTACATACATTTTACACTATTCAAACATAATGCACCACTACATGCATGTACATTAACAAAAAACATTCCGTTAAACACCAATAGTAAAATAAATACAGACATTCGGGACTGTATTTGGGCAGTGAATAGTTTAATTGCCGTTATATTATTGAATCATATTGATATCAATTGTATTTTATTATTTCAATGAGCAAATGTGAGTACATTTTCCGAGTATACAATTATTGTCCCGCGTGCAAAAAGATCAATCGTTGCACATTTTGCGATAAAATAGCAGATATTCACAACACAACGGGTATTATATAGTATTTCTATTGAATTTTTAATGTCAATATGGGTACATATTGTCATGATTCTCTTGCAACATCCTGACTAATATTATTAATGCGAAAGTAAGTTTGCTTATTTGTTTGACTTGCTTTCACGCCTCAACAACTTAACCAAACATCATGAAACTTAGCACAGACATAGCTTGCGAGGCAGAGACGGTTATAGGCTACATTTTATTCGGGAAAAATATTCCGTTCCCGAGGGAAATGTATTAAATTACAACTGACTATATAAAAAAACAACAAAAAGCGGATAATTGATTTCAAACTTTGTTTATTGTTAACAGAAGGGACGAAAAAGAACGCAGGCTGGTTTTTACCCTAGGGAGAACATATCTCAGTCAGGTGGGAAATTTCATTCCTTTGGAAAAATATTGGTTGTTCGGATCAAACCCGCCCGGCTTTGAAAATTCATTGTGGATTATTTGATCGGTATTGTGTAATGTTACTTCATCTATACAGATAGAACACTCAGTTGTGATTCATGCTTCACTATAATCATTACGCTATGGCTACAAATACAAATTTAGAAGGTCGTAATTCTATCGATGCCTATTCGCAGCGTCAAATAATCAAGTTTATGTACCTTGAAGGACACTCAGCGGCTGAAGCCCACCGAAGACTAGTCAGTGTGATGACTTCCAATGCACTCTCCCAAACGACGGTTAAGGAGTGGTACAGACGCTTTAAAAACGGTGACTTCGATGTCGGGGAGCACCGTGGAGGCGATCACAAATCTGGATCCGAAACTGACAAGCGCCTAGAGATAATTAAAGAAGCATTTCTCGAATCAAGAGCTTGGTCGTTAACCTCGCTGTCGGCTTGTTATGAATTAATTAAAAAAAACTCAACATGTCAAAAGTCAATGCCAAATGGGTTCCGCATGAATTAACTGAAGATCAAAAAAATGTGCGAGTGGACTATTCAAAAGTTAATTTACGTGCATATAACCAGCAACGGAGCCGTCTAAATTATACAGTGGCCATCGACGAAACATGGGTCAAACTTCACCGTCCACCTGAGAAGGACCAAACCAAAGTATGGCTTGCTCCTGGAGAAAAACGACCATCAGCTGTACCAGAATCAAGATTTGGGCCTAAGCTTATGTTGGTCTTAGCGATGCACTACAACGGCATATGCTATTATGAATTACTGCCTCAACATGAAACTGTAAATCATAGTCGCTATATCCAATTTTTGAACCATCTGATGAATCAGTGGGGCAAAAATTACAAGCACTCAATATGGCTGTTAGATGACAATGCAAGAGCTCATCGTCATTCATCTGTGGAGGCGTGGATGGATCAACATAACATTGAGCGTTGGATCCAGCCACCCTATTCCCCCGACTTAAGTCCATGCGATTACGGTTGCTTTCATCAGCTTAAGAGAAGAATTGGTGGCGTTGCTTACCCTGATGCTGATGCCTTACGAAAAGCTTTGGATAAAGAAATAATCGACGGCAATCAGCATGGAAGGTACCAGTCAGTAAGAAAACTACCTGAGCGCTGGCAAGCTGTTATAAATGCGCAGGGTGACTACATCTAATTCATCCTTAAATATACAGACTAACATATGAAAATTATGTCTTTTATTCAAGATTCTATATGGACGGGTTTGATCCGAACAACCTAATATATTTTAAATGAAACAAAGCAGTACAGATTCTTTGAGTTTGTTAGCAGAAAGAACGGTGATAAGCATTGATAGCATTCTACCCCGAGAATTCCTGAGAGAAAATGTATTCAAAACGAAACCGTGTAATAACGACAATTAACTTAAAAAAAAAATGATTGGCTTAAAAACTTTGCATATTGTTTATAAAAGGGGCGAAAAGAACACAGGCTGCTTTCTATTCCGGTAAAATATATGAATCCCGTGGAAAGTTATTCCTGCGGGAAATATATTTAAAACGATTTTAAAAAAATCATTGACTTCATTCGAACTTTGCATATGGTTGAAAGAATATTATAGGCTACTTTTCATTTGGGGAAAACATTTTATTTCCCAATGTAAAATCCCCCCCCCACCAAAAAAAGTAACAGTTTTCAAGTGTGACGCGACGAAAGTTCACTTTATACGTTTAAACGTGAATGCCAATAATACATAATATTATGCTAAAGAAGAAAGTTTACAATAATATAATACATATGCATAATACGTATAATAAAATATAGAGGACAGAATATAAATGACTGCTACCATATAAAAAGAGTTTAGCTTTAAATAAATCACACTTCCAGGAGGAAATGGCATACAGCTTCCTCGTATTCGTAACAGACTTTTATGCTTAAACTGCATCTTATCTTAAATTTTATCTCTTGTTATATTATTAACGTCATGTATGTATGTAATAAAAATTATTTTAATAGAAGGATAGCGTGTACTGCCTCTTAGCTTTTCCTAGTCGACTATAAAACTATGGAAATTACGAAAAGACTGACTCTTTATCGCTCTTTGTTTAATGTCAAATCAACCAGTAAGATAAATTAAAGAAACCAATAGACATTATTTCACGTTTGGAACTGTCAAAAAACTGTAAAAAATTAAAAGTTTTTTATTTTCAGCGTAATAAGAAAAAAAATAAATTGGTTATTCCGTGCAGCCAGTTGATGGATGTACAGTAATTTTATTATTATTGCGAAATTTATAGGGGAGCAAATATGATCTAACCTTCAAATACTTTCAAAAATTTAAGTGAAGTGGAGCTAATAGTACCTACCTAAGCAGAATATCAATATATAATGGGATTCACGGTAATATCGTCGCTACCATTACTTTGATTGTAATGAAATTGGTAGAGCACTATTTAGGAATCAAAATGAACAGTTTCTGAAAATTTCATCAAAAAAGAATAGTTCTAAAGTTGTGCCACTTGGTGGAATCTTCGGATACATTGATAGACACAAAGTCAAGTAGTCTCGGAAGCAATTACAATATAATTTTAACAAGGCGCCAAACTAGTGTATGTATCAAATTGTTCCCGCTATCGCCAGCGAGTGACATAGCATAGCACACATACAACCAAAACACATGATGTATGTACACGAATATGCGAATATATTAGTATGAAATGTGTGCTAGATACGTCACACTCTATGTGAGGCGGGTGGGGGAATTGAGTGGTATACGTACGCGTACGTATAATTATATGCTATATATGTATTACATTATTGCAAGTGGTTCATCAACAATACTAACAATATGATGTGTGTCTTGGGACAGCATTTCAACGACTAATGGATTTAAACGATATCTGACACACTCTGGACACACTGCTAGCTACAGTTTTTACACATACGCTGAGGACTTGAATTTTAAGGTGATGATACTTTTTTGTCAATCTAAAATGGTCATTTATTTCAAGTATTTGCGTCTCTTTCTGATCCATTAATACCAATGATGCTTTAAATTTAGAGCATATGGTAAGTAAGTATGTATGAATCTAGTAATGGAATATAATGACACGACAAAATCAACATTAAAAAAACTAAAAAAACTAAATAGTGTATGAGGCTCAATGAAACGAATTAGGTACGAATAGTTTTTCACGATACAGAATTTACAATTTTCACGGTGTTTCAATTTAAATTTATTATTTTATTGATTTGAAAATGTAATAATGGTATTGTAACACACAATTTTTATGTTAACGTGGAAACTAAATATTTAAAGCTTGTCCCAGTCTACTTGAGCTTCAGTAACAGAGTGAAGAAAAGAACGTAGCAAGTTCTGCTGGATGCTGAGAGGGATTTTGTTGCTTACTATAAACATTACAAAGCCAAGCCATATATGTATATTTCAAGAAAACAGATAATTTTTATCGGACTTTTTGTTTTATCTAATTGATTCGTTGCATTATTTTCACAATTCAGTCAAGTGGTAAATCAACGATAAAATTCTGCTGGTGAATAATATATTAATATTTTCATTATGTAGCCTTCTTGCAGAATTTCAAGTTTAAATGAAAATTATATATAACTAGCTGACCCTGCCACGCGTTGCTGTGGCTCAGTAGTTATAATTGATTGAATTAATTTTTTCTTATCATTTCAAACGATACACTGCACAATTATAACACAATACACAATATAATTATAAAAATCATTGACATCGTGAACATAAACAAATATGAGGTGGAATAGAATATATAATTTAGAAATCGAAACACAGCGTCATCTACCGGGTGTCTACACAACCTAGATGTCAAACTTAGATATTAGATTAAATTATAGGTAAAATTTATAGGTCAATTCAATTATATATTCCAAAATTCTGTGCAAAATCAATTATTTACGGCACTTGACCCTGCTCACCCAATGACTCTAAAATAACTATTTTCATATCTTATTAGCATGGCTAATTTTCGCACCGTAAGAACTTAGTATGGGTACCTATACCAGCAGTTTTAGAATTGTTTCTATTTTAGACCCTTCAAGTCACCAAGGCCATGGGAAACCATTTTAACGTCACTTTCATGTTTCACAGAGATCTCAACAGTACTTGAGTAAAAATTGCCAAATTTCTTCAGCCTTTTAATTTGCCCCTTATTTGGTGTAACTGACGGACAGTGTGATCACACGTTGACTTAAATTTGATATTCTGAAATTTTGTACAAAATCAGTTCCTTATGTGTGTCGCTTCACTCGCTCGACGATTCTAAAGTATTACTCATATTTTCATATTTTCAAGTCATATTCATATTTTTATAGCATATCTAATTTTCATATATTTGGAATTTGCTGAAAACCGCAGAAGTGTCAATTGATGATAACTGGACAATCCAGTTGTTTATTTTAGACCGGGAGATAATAACAGAAAACCTTCCGCGATTTTCGGACTTACGCTTCAGGAAGAAATGAAAGATACGAAAATTTTTAGAAATTTATGGATATATTTGAGTTCCGCTCGCGTGGCTTTTAATCGAAAATTAAGTTTCTTGTAAACTTGCATAGAAAAAAGGGAATTTGATTTGATTAGCCATGTCGGCGACTTATGCCAGTTCTTTTAATAAGCGTTACATGATGATGACTTTCTAACATTCAATTGGCATAAGTGCGAAAATCGTATCAAATGCACTTTTTTCTATGCAAGTTTACAAAGAAACTTAATTTTCGATATAAAAGCCATGCGAGCGAAACTCAAATTTATCCTTTAATTTCTTAAAATTTTCATATCTTTCATTTCTCCTCAGTCCCCGGGGCATAAGTGCGAAAATCGCGGAACGTTTTCTGTTATCAAATCCCGGTCTATTTCTTTATAGGGTACAAATAGTATTTTGCACAGTAGATAAGTAATTTCATATTAGTCTTAGGTAAAAATATTATTGGTGGTATCCAAAGAAATACTTATTAATATTTACAAAAATTCCAAAATTATTTTTCTCCAAATGCTTAACAACAAATTAATTTGCATGATTTTTTTATAAATTTTTCCACAGATATACAGTAATAAAAATTGATATTTTGCGGTTTTTCGTAAATTTCTACGGTTAGACTAAAAATTTTGCGATTGAAACTATCCTGTATTTTAAGCTGGACTAAATTACAGATAGTTACCAAATTTGATTAAAATCGGATCAGTAGTTTCGGAGTTTATCGTAGCCAAAAATTGTGACATGAAATTTTTATACGAGTATATATAGATTTCTGGCATTATTATATGTATATTAATTGACCATCGCACTGAAACTCACATCAGACTGAAAATCACATCAGACTGGAAAATATGTTTTAAACAAGCCGTTCCCAATAAAATTTTCACTTTGAGAGTCCCGTAAATCATAAGAGATACAGTTCCGGTGAAATTAATTGAATTATACAGAAATAACTAGTGTCTTCATATTTTCAAAACTCCGTGTAGGTAATTTATTTACAAAATATAATAGTCAAAAAAATCCATAATTCATTCCAGTCCCGGATTTAGGGGGGGGGGGGCAAACCAGGGCATCTACCCTGGGCGGCAGCTTCTGGGGGTGTCAAAATCATAATGGGTCGGTCTAAATCAAACGGTCCAAAAAAAGATGGTTGTTCGATCATCTTAGAAAAAATTAATATATATATATACTCCCAGTTATTTCTATTGCATTTTAGGTATTTAAAGAAAAATTATCATAAACCGTTTAAGCGTGGTGGCCATTTTTGTTTTCCAATCTGCGCTGATTTTTGTGTTTGCGTCGATGCACATACTTTATAAACCATTCATCCTAGAAGATTGAAATAAAAACCATTTTAACAGTAATAAATCTCTCTTTAAGTTATGTCCATATTTGGCCTATATTCGAATATTTGTGTCTTCCGCAAGAAAATTGCATCTAATGTTGGATAACAAAATTTAGCAAAATTCATTTTTGAACATTTTTTTATTACAGAAGGAGTGTTTTAAGAACTTACAAGGAAAGGGCAAGAAATCGAAAATTCAAAAAAAATCTGAAACTTTGTCAGTATGTAGAGAGTGGCTGCCTAATAACATAAAAAATATCAGTTGCTGCTAAGAAACGATTTTAAGAGGTGAAACATCCTCTCAAAGTTGGAACTCAAAAATTTGTCGATGAAATTTTATTCATAGGTACCTTAAAAAGTTCTAGTAACAAATATAACATTATTTTTTGCATTTACACATTTTTAAGGGTTGAAAGCACCCCTCAACTGTGTACTTAAAAATTTAAAAATTGATGATATTTTGTTTATATATACTAAACAGAGCATTAATAATAAATATAACATTATTTTTTGCATCTAAAAATTTTTAGGGATGGAAACTACCCCTTCATATGTGTACATACAATATTTTTGTTTATTTGTTATGGTTATTATATGTTCGTTTACCCTTGTAACTATAGAAATGACCTGTACGTAGTATAGCCTCATAGCATGTATATGGCTTACCTCTCTAGCAAATAATGTCCATATTAATGTACCTTGGGTAAAAATTTCCCTATAAAAAATAAGGAAATCTGCAAAGCATCTAGTGGTCAAGCAGTTTGCAATTTCCCTTAGTACATATCTCTATCAATTATCCTGCCAGTAGAAGAGCTAGGACAGTTCTGGAGCACCGCAAAATTGAGTAACTTGAGCCCCTTTGACGGTGTTTGAAAGCGTGTGTCTTAGGGTTCTATTGCACCCATTTTACGGTACTATACATTCCGAACTGATGAGTCATCAAAATGTATCGATGTGCAAACCTTGACCTTTGACCCGGCACGTACATGTATTTAAAATTTGTTGTTGACATTTGACCCCAACACTCGCTCATACTGTTAGCCTTGAAATTCCTAAGAGGTGAGTCATCACCAGCAACCAAATTAATTTATGTTAACCCATTATGCGCCATCACAATTTACTTATAACAATTTGGTTTTGTGTTAACCCATTACCCGCCAGCACTGACGTAGTTTTTGAATGCAAACCTAACGCATGCGCAGACTGAATTTAAGTACACGACGCATGCGCAGACTGAATTTTAGGCCACAATTTGATAGATGGGGTACACTACCACGTCAAAAATGTGGGATTACCCTAATCCAAGGGGTGGCACCAAACTTTTGACACCGTACTGTACTTAAATTTTTTGGTACACTGCCGTGTCAAAAGTGTGAACCCTCTGACCAAAAAGGTATCCGATCACTTTTTGAAGCGTACTGTACGTGCAAACCTTGACCCCAACACGCGCTTGCCTTAATTACATCATCTTAAACGAACTATCACGTCAAAAAAATGTGGGGAATACCCTAACCCAGGGTGACCCCAAACTTTTGACGCCGTACTGTACTTAAATTTTTGGTACACTGCCGTGTCAAAAGTGCGGGCCCCCCTGACCAAAAAGGTATCCGATCACTTTTTGAAACGTACTGTACGTGCAAACCTTGGCCCCAACACGCGCTTGCCTTAATTACGTCATCTTAAACGAACTATCACGTCAAAAATGTGGGGTTACCCTAACTCGGGGGGTGGCCCCAAACTTTTGACGCCGTACTGTACTTAAATTTTTGGTACACTGCCGTGTCAAAAGTGCGGGCCCCCCTGAGTAAAAAGGTATCCTATCACTTTTTGAAGCGTACTGTACGTGCAAACCTTGACCCCAACGCGCGCATGCCTTAATTACGTCATCTTAAACGAACTACCACGTCAAAAAATGTGGGGAATACCCTAACCCAGGGGTGGCCCCAAACTTTTGAGACCGTACTGTACTTAAATTTTTGGTACACTGCCGTGTCAAAAGTGCGGACTCCCCCTGGCCAAAAAGGTATCCGAACACTTTTTGAAGCGTACTGTACGTGCAAACCTTAACCCCAACACGCGCTTGCCTTAATTGCGTCATTTTAAACGAAAGGTACATTACCAAGTCAAAAATGTGGGGAATACCCTAACCCAAGGAGTGGCCGCTAAATTTTGCGGGGCACTGTACCAAGCGCTAGATTTTAAAACCAGACTCCGGGGTCCAGATTTCTGACCGCTACTGTACTGCCGGAAATCGAGTGTTAACTGTACCTTATGGGGATTTTTGGTATATTTAACCTTGGAAAATTCCAGGAATTTTTATCAGTTTTAAAATAAACAAACAACTAATAATTAAATGTTTATTTTAGCTGAATTATGATCATATGACTCATATATGGAGTTTTTTTGGTATAAGAAAGATGACGTCATGGAATATTAATGAGTTAAAAAATTGTTTAGTAAAAAATATCACCCATTGTAGGCCTCAAGCAAGAAATTATTCTTATCAGTTTTAATACTTTAACATTTAACCTACAGTGACCAATTTTTTAGTTAACTAACAAAAGTTCTTGAAATTTTAACAAGTTACAAAAAATATTACTTCTTATGGTGCACAACACTTTTGAATTTGACTGTAGCACAAAACTGTTTCTATATCAAACGAAAATTATATGAAATAATTCAGTATGTACATATGTATAGACTCTGTATATTAAAAATATTTTATGTATACACTCTGTATATTGAGAATAAGAAAGAAAATTTGTATATAATTTTAATTTTTATGAATACTAGTAAACGAATTGTATAGCCATTTATGAATAAGTATTAAATCTAATTATAAAATAATTTATAAATATTGCAAAAAATTTGTTTAATCAGCAAAATCAATGTATATCATTTTAATACTGATACATATTTATATTAGGGTATAATCTATAATAGTATTGTATTTAACATTTTTAAACAGAATAAAAGTTCAATTTTTAGTTTTAAATTACTATAAACACGTCGCTTAATATAAAAATGATAACAGCATTGAGTTTTACTAAATTTGTAAGTCTGTAAAATCAAAATTTTTATAGACTAGAACATTTTGAATTTGATACTTTATCAATCATTAACATATATATAATATCATGTATATATAACTGGTGTATATTTAGTATTTTTAATAAATATTTTAGTATACAGGGTGTATCATGAAATATGCTTTTCAATTAGAATAATAAATTTCATAAGATTTTTGTTAATACTCTTATTGGTTAACGAAAGAAACTTTTTGCTGTAAAAAAAATAGGGGAATTCACGGTAATAATTAAATAAAACGCACATATTTTTCTTTTTTTTTAAAATTTTATTTATAGAATATGTATACAAAAAAATTAAATTGCTTAAATCTATATATTACTAAAAATCTATTTATTTTCCATATAAAATTTTTTTAAAAGAATACAGTTTTCTAATGAGCAAATTTTATCTGAATGGATCATACAGCGTCTTGAATAATATTCATCTCGCAGATTGGAAATCTTCGGTACATCAAATATTTCTTCCAAATTCAAAATCCACGGCTGGTTTTCGGTACCATCAAACAAATTTGAAATCCATTTCTTCTTTTCACCGCCCTTGAAACTTCTTTAATATAGGTTTCAATATGGAATGAAGTTTTTTGTACGGAATAAATCCATATGACCAAGGTATCCCATGCCAATTTCGGCAAAGCCAACGTGCAGCAACCCGTTCATATTTCTTCGGCAACTCGTTGACATCAAACGGTGCGTCGAATATAAGATGTAATATTTCATCCGAATTTTCCGCAACGATACCAACTTCTTTAAAATAAAATTGGTTGTTAGCTCCTTGATAGCCTTGTATGTCAAGAAACGCCATTTTTTATCGCCGCTGTAGAACTGAATTTACTCACACAATCCACAACTTTATATAAAATAATTAAAATTGGTGAGGATAGTTAATTTGTGGGATGTATCCGAAAAAGGATACTAATAGCTATTGCTAGTTGACCATCAAATTACAAACTGTTAATAATATTTAGCACATTGGTGCGTACCATGTTCTTTTCACTTTAAGACCTAGTGATTTAAGGAATGCTAAATTTTCGGGTGAAATGTGTTGTCGCTTAAAAGTTTTACGTTTAATGATCTTAGGTTTCGAAAGTCCTTTGCTAGGTTGTTTAGCGTTGGACTGCTCTGAATTGTAAATTATCATGGTTCGAAATGCAATTGTTTTACCACGAAATTGTTTTTTCAGCGAAAGTGATGTTAACTCTTTGACAACCACCGGTAAATTGACAATATTTTGTGTAAGTTTAACTAATTTATACCCTTTAACCATGATAATGTGTGTGAGCCCTTTAACCATGATAAGGTGTATGAGCTCTTTAACCATGATAAGGTGTATGAGTCACTCCGGGGGCAAAATAAGTCACTCCGGGGGCAAACTGAGTCACTCCGGGAACAAGATGAGTAACTCCGGGAGCCAAATGAGTCACTCCGGGGGCAAAATGAGTCACTCCGGGAGCAAAATGAGTCACTCCGGGAACAAAATTAGTCACTCCGGGAGCAAGATGAGTAACTCCGGGAGCCAATTGAGTCACTCCGGGGGCAAAATGAGTCACTCCGGGAGCAAGATGAGTAACTCCGGGAGCCAAATGAGTCACTCCGGGGGCAAAATGAGTCACTCCGGGAGCAAAATGAGTCATTCCGGGAGCAAAATGAGTCACTCCGGGAGCAAAATGAGTCACTCCGGGAGCAAGATGAGTAACTCCGGGAGCCAAATGAGTCACTCCGGGGGCAAAATGAGTCACTCCGGGAGCAAAATGAGTCACTCCGGGAGCGAAATGAGTCACTCCGGGAGCATGTGAGTTACTCGTTGGAGTCAAATGAGTCACTCCGGGAGCAATATGAGTCACTCCGGGAGCAAAATGAGTCACTCCGGGAATAAAATGAATCACTCCGGGAGTAAAATGAGTCATTCCGGGAGCCAAATGAGTCACTCCGGGAGCAAAATGAGTCACTCCGGGAGCATGTGAGTTACTCGTTGGAGTCAAATGAGTCGCTCCGGGAGAAAAATGAGTCACTCCGGCAGCAAAATGAGTCACTTCGGGAGCAAAATGAGTCACCCGTTGGAGTCAAATGAGTAGCCCGGTGAAGCAAATGAGCTAAGTATATATATGAAATTGTCTGAACCGGAATCAATGGAGTGGGATAAAATGGATGTTTCAATTGGTGAATTTTTCGAACGTGAACCAATGCTACTGAACGAACTGACTGGAAATATTTCTTCAAATCTACAAGTGGATCAGTTTGAATGTGCTGAAAAGTTATGGTGCGAAAATCATACAACGCGCCTGGATTTGGTTACCATCCTATTATCGAGCCATGTTTCAAGAATGTGAACCATGTTTTAAACATTATAATCGACCATGGCCACAAGATCATATTGATGGACCACCTGGTTTGAAAATTCGCTGTGAAATGTGCAAGAATGGCGTGAAAATGGAGGAAAACTTTCAACCGTCCGTTGGTGAACCATTGACATTTGCAACACGGATTTCACACGTTGAAGACATATTTCTGACTCATCCTTATTTGTATACAAAAGTCAGAAATTTCGATATGTTATTATACTTAACAAAACAACTATTGAAATATGATACTTGGGTGCAACATCTGTATGCATATATGATACCCGAATATGCACAACGAATTTGTCAAGTATGGGGTCAGTTACCTGAAAGCATGAAACAGTTACGTTCGGGTGTTATTGAATATATAAACAAATCATACAATTTTTAATATTTATTTATTGTAAAAAATATTTCATATACATTTATTGTAAAAAATATTACATATACATTTACTGTGAAAATATTTTATATTCATACTTATATTTTAAAAATAAAGAACAATAATTATTTACATATATGTGTTATTTATTTGAAAAAAAAAAACCTTTTTATCTTACAGGGTTAAAAAATATAAAAATAAAATATACACTTCAATGAGGGATAACTACTGCTGCTTCTTATACGGTGGTGTTCTTCAAAATTCAGTAAATTCTTAGTGTGAATAATCAATTAATCATCATCATCATCATCATAATCGCTAGCATCTTCTTTATCAGTTTCATCCAGATAATCACCTAGTGGTTCAATAACATCAGCCTTTTGAAGTTCGCGAAGTATAGAGAATATTTCTCGACCAACAGTAGTTTCTTTTAAAGCATTTAACTCTTTGATTAAATCTTCTCGATCGTAAACGTTAAACAACAACATATTTTTATTTTCCTCTAAACTTCGAATAATACTGAGTATTTTTTCACCAGTCTCTGAAGTCTCGTATAAACGTTGTAATTCATCTATTAAAGTATTAGGATTATGCCAGTATTTTATTTTGTTCGATTGTATGTTAACATTTCTAGACTCTCTCAAGTTGTCTTGCTTAAAATGCTTAGCTAAGACCCCGTTTTCGACATTTTCATTTGAAGCTATATGACGTTTTAAGCTTATTGGTTTAACCTGATTGACAATTTTCGCTTCATTTTCCGAGTCAGCGTTTCGAACCTCTTTTAACATTATAATATCTAAAGCAGTTCCTAGAAGTTTAGTTAGTTGTGAAGAGGAGGTTGTTTCATTGCAATTGTTATTAATTGCTGTTAAGCGATTTACTTGCTTACTTTCATTAGACCAACTATCTTTCTCGTTTTCAGATTGACGACGGTTTTCTCCTCTTTTCAAAGAGTTAAATTTGGTTTGAATGGCTTCAGTTGCAGCATCTATCCTTTTTTGGTCAAACGGATTCAAGATTGCTTCAGAGGAATCAATATCATGCTGTAGTTGAGATGTATTTTCATCATCATTATCATCAAATCTAGATATAGGGATATCATCAGGTGTTTTATTATTAGCATCATATGGTATGAATTTGCTTGATGAGTTATCATTCTTTCCAATCGTACCATCATTAATATTGCTTAACGAATTATGTTGAGCATTTAAGTGTCTAGAAAGATTAGACTTTCGCGTAAATGCTTTACCACAAAAATCACAATTATACATCGTTCAGCGGGAGGTCTGAAGCGTTCGCTAGTAAATGAATAACTGTTCAAAGATTTATTGCTTCTCTACTTATATATACTTAGCTCATTTGCTTCACCGAGTGACTCATTTGACTCCAACGAGTAACTCACATGCTCCCGGAGTGACTCATTTCGCTCCCGGAGTGACTCATTTTGCTCCCGGAGTGACTCATTTTGCCCCCGGAGTGACTCATTTGGCTCCCGGAGTTACTCATCTTGCTCCCGGAGTGACTCATTTTGCTCCCGGAGTGACTCATTTTGCTCCCGGAATGACTCATTTTGCTCCCGGAGTGACTCATTTTGCCCCCGGAGTGACTCATTTGGCTCCCGGAGTTACTCATCTTGCTCCCGGAGTGACTCATTTTGCCCCCGGAGTGACTCAATTGGCTCCCGGAGTTACTCATCTTGCTCCCGGAGTGACTAATTTTGTTCCCGGAGTGACTCATTTTGCTCCCGGAGTGACTCATTTTGCCCCCGGAGTGACTCATTTGGCTCCCGGAGTTACTCATCTTGTTCCCGGAGTGACTCAGTTTGCCCCCGGAGTGACTTATTTTGCCCCCGGAGTGACTCATACACCTTATCATGGTTAAAGAGCTCATACACCTTATCATGGTTAAAGGGCTCACACACATTATCATGGTTAAAGGGTATAAATTAGTTAAACTTACACAAAATATTGTCAATTTACCGGTGGTTGTCAAAGAGTTAACATCACTTTCGCTGAAAAAACAATTTCGTGGTAAAACAATTGCATTTCGAACCATGATAATTTACAATTCAGAGCAGTCCAACGCTAAACAACCTAGCAAAGGACTTTCGAAACCTAAGATCATTAAACGTAAAACTTTTAAGCGACAACACATTTCACCCGAAAATTTAGCATTCCTTAAATCACTAGGTCTTAAAGTGAAAAGAACATGGTACGCACCAATGTGCTAAATATTATTAACAGTTTGTAATTTGATGGTCAACTAGCAATAGCTATTAGTATCCTTTTTCGGATACATCCCACAAATTAACTATCCTCACCAATTTTAATTATTTTATATAAAGTTGTGGATTGTGTGAGTAAATTCAGTTCTACAGCGGCGATAAAAAATGGCGTTTCTTGACATACAAGGCTATCAAGGAGCTAACAACCAATTTTATTTTAAAGAAGTTGGTATCGTTGCGGAAAATTCGGATGAAATATTACATCTTATATTCGACGCACCGTTTGATGTCAACGAGTTGCCGAAGAAATATGAACGGGTTGCTGCACGTTGGCTTTGCCGAAATTGGCATGGGATACCTTGGTCATATGGATTTATTCCGTACAAAAAACTTCATTCCATATTGAAACCTATATTAAAGAAGTTTCAAGGGCGGTGAAAAGAAGAAATGGATTTCAAATTTGTTTGATGGTACCGAAAACCAGCCGTGGATTTTGAATTTGGAAGAAATATTTGATGTACCGAAGATTTCCAATCTGCGAGATGAATATTATTCAAGACGCTGTATGATCCATTCAGATAAAATTTGCTCATTAGAAAACTGTATTCTTTTAAAAAAATTTTATATGGAAAATAAATAGATTTTTAGTAATATATAGATTTAAGCAATTTAATTTTTTTGTATACATATTCTATAAATAAAATTTTAAAAAAAAAGAAAAATATGTGCGTTTTATTTAATTATTACCGTGAATTCCCCTATTTTTTTTACAGCAAAAAGTTTCTTTCGTTAACCAATAAGAGTATTAACAAAAATCTTATGAAATTTATTATTCTAATTGAAAAGCATATTTCATGATACACCCTGTATACTAAAATATTTATTAAAAATACTAAATATACACCAGTTATATATACATGATATTATATATATGTTAATGATTGATAAAGTATCAAATTCAAAATGTTCTAGTCTATAAAAATTTTGATTTTACAGACTTACAAATTTAGTAAAACTCAATGCTGTTATCATTTTTATATTAAGCGACGTGTTTATAGTAATTTAAAACTAAAAATTGAACTTTTATTCTGTTTAAAAATGTTAAATACAATACTATTATAGATTATACCCTAATATAAATATGTATCAGTATTAAAATGATATACATTGATTTTGCTGATTAAACAAATTTTTTGCAATATTTATAAATTATTTTATAATTAGATTTAATACTTATTCATAAATGGCTATACAATTCGTTTACTAGTATTCATAAAAATTAAAATTATATACAAATTTTCTTTCTTATTCTCAATATACAGAGTGTATACATAAAATATTTTTAATATACAGAGTCTATACATATGTACATACTGAATTATTTCATATAATTTTCGTTTGATATAGAAACAGTTTTGTGCTACAGTCAAATTCAAAAGTGTTGTGCACCATAAGAAGTAATATTTTTTGTAACTTGTTAAAATTTCAAGAACTTTTGTTAGTTAACTAAAAAATTGGTCACTGTAGGTTAAATGTTAAAGTATTAAAACTGATAAGAATAATTTCTTGCTTGAGGCCTACAATGGGTGATATTTTTTACTAAACAATTTTTTAACTCATTAATATTCCATGACGTCATCTTTCTTATACAAACTCCATATATGAGTCATATGATCATAATTCAGCTAAAATAAACATTTAATTATTAGTTGTTTGTTTATTTTAAAACTGATAAAAATTCCTGGAATTTTCCAAGGTTAAATATACCAAAAATCCCCATAAGGTACAGTTAACACTCGATTTCCGGCAGTACAGTAGCGGTCAGAAATCTGGACCCCGGAGTCTGGTTTTAAAATCTAGCGCTTGGTACAGTGCCCCGCAAAATTTAGCGGCCACTCCTTGGGTTAGGGTATTCCCCACATTTTTGACTTGGTAATGTACCTTTCGTTTAAAATGACGCAATTAAGGCAAGCGCGTGTTGGGGTTAAGGTTTGCACGTACAGTACGCTTCAAAAAGTGTTCGGATACCTTTTTGGCCAGGGGGAGTCCGCACTTTTGACACGGCAGTGTACCAAAAATTTAAGTACAGTACGGTCTCAAAAGTTTGGGGCCACCCCTGGGTTAGGGTATTCCCCACATTTTTTGACGTGGTAGTTCGTTTAAGATGACGTAATTAAGGCATGCGCGCGTTGGGGTCAAGGTTTGCACGTACAGTACGCTTCAAAAAGTGATAGGATACCTTTTTACTCAGGGGGGCCCGCACTTTTGACACGGCAGTGTACCAAAAATTTAAGTACAGTACGGCGTCAAAAGTTTGGGGCCACCCCCCGAGTTAGGGTAACCCCACATTTTTGACGTGATAGTTCGTTTAAGATGACGTAATTAAGGCAAGCGCGTGTTGGGGCCAAGGTTTGCACGTACAGTACGTTTCAAAAAGTGATCGGATACCTTTTTGGTCAGGGGGGCCCGCACTTTTGACACGGCAGTGTACCAAAAATTTAAGTACAGTACGGTGTCAAAAGTTTGGGGCCACCCCGTGGGTTAGGGTAATCCCACATTTTTAACGCGGTAGTGTACCCCATCTATCAAATTGTAACCTAAAATTCACTCTGCGCATGCGTCGTATACTTAAAATCAGTCTGCGCATGCGTTAGGTTTGGCTGGTAATGGGTTAACACAAAATGAAATTGTTATAAGTAAATTGTGATGACGCATAATGGGTTAAGATAAATTAATTTGGTCGCTGGTGATGACTCACCTCTTAGGAATTTCAAGGCTAACACTATGAGCGAGTGTTGGGGTCAAATGTCAACAACAAATTTTAAATACATGTACGTGCCGGGTCAAAGGTCAAGGTTTGCACATCGATACATTTTGATGACTCATCAGTTCGGAATGTATAGTACCGTAAAATGGGTGCAATAGAACCCTAAGACACACGCTTTCAAACACCGTCAAAGGGGCTCAAGTTACTCAATTTTGCGGTGCTCCAGAACTGTCCTAGCTCTTCTACTCCTGCCTGTAGTAAATATGTACGTGCTCCCCTACTTGAGATATCCTTGTACACTAATTTTTCTCTTATAGAATCACCTTTGCCCTGGTGCCAATACTTTGTGACTAAAACTCTGGTGTGTGGTGTGTGTATGTTTATATTATAGGTTGTGAAGTTTTTGAAAATTCACCTGGCTGAACGAAGTATTATGGATGACATTACATAACATACAGTCAGTCAGAGTCAGTCACTTACTTGTGTTGTGCCATTCTGTTGTATTGATTCGACCTAGTTTTCTTCCTGTATGTGAAAAGATGAATATTATTATAAAAGTTTGTACCCACTATAAAGTTTTGTGTAATGTGCAAATTACATACTTATATATAATACGTACGTATATAAGCGTACGAACTTTTGCTCTGTTTCGTTATATATTTTTTAACGTATTGGCGTAATCGTGTTAAGGTATTTCGGTTCATAATCCGTTTTGTTAATAATTTTATATTAGGTTGTTCGGATCAAACCCGTCCATACAGAATCTTGAATAAAAGACTATTCATATGTTAGTCTGTATACGTATATTTAAGGATCAATTAGATGTAGTCACCCTGCGCATTTGTAACAGCTTGCCAGCGCTCAGGTAGTTTTCTTACTGACTGGTACCTTCCATATTGATTGCCATACATTATTTCTTTACCCAAAGCTTTTCGTATGGCATCAGCATCAGGGTAAGCAATGCCCCCAATTCTTCTTTTAAGATAGTTACCGCGACATTCAACTTTTCGACAGAATAGTTTCAAATTTTAATAGTATAAAGAAGAATGCTATATCTGATTGTCCTTGTAATTTGGAAAAGATTGATTGTTTCTGAGTTAAGATAATTAGGGTTAAAGTTTGTATCTACTCCATATATATTAGATCTCAAAGTTCTGACTACGAACCCTTATTTTGTATTTAACAATATGACTCGACAGAATTCAATAAAAAACTAGGGAAAGAAAGACTAATAAGTTCTGAATGTAAAGAAAAAATTGAATTATTTGTTGATCGTTTTGAATTGAAGATATCATCAGAAAAATTATAGTATTTTAATAAATACATCAATTTCAAGCAACTGAACCGAAGCAATCTGGCAACTCTGTATATTAAATAACTGGTTTATTCGTATTTATTGTTTAAACAATATTGAAAATTTATGAATAGCATTTTTGGACCTTTCACCGCTTACGTAGCGAAAACGGTCATAGATACATTAAAAAGTGTTAAGACCTTTTTTGTAGAGAATCGAATTCTCTACAAAAAGTTCGCGAGAGCACCTGTCTATCTTGTACAGGTGAAAAAATAAAGCGCTCAAAACGCATATGCATACCACTTAATATGTTTGTTGGGTAAATAAACAATGATGTCAAAGCATTTATTATAAAAAACTTTGATAGTATAAGTGTGTATGCACAGACTATGTTTGAATGTATGCTTACACGCTCGTATGAAAAATAGTATGCATTAACATCTATCCATTAATACATACGATAATGACATAAAGTAAGTTTGGTTTGCAATTTTTTCTGCTAGCATGTCACAACACATGGTAACTACCTTAAACTGATGAAAGCAACCGTAATCACATGGATTTAACTCGGGGGAGTAGGGTGGCTGAATTCAACGCTCAATGTTATGTTGATTCACCCAGGTCCCCACAGATGAATGACGATGAGCCCTTGCGTTGTCATCTAACAACCATATTGGTTGCTCGTAATTTTTGCCCCATTGATCCATCAGATGGTTCAAAAATTAGATATAGCGACTATGATTTACAGTTTCAGGTTGAAGCAGTAATTCATAATAGAATATGCCGTTATAGTCCATCGCTAAGACCAACATAACATTGAGCGTTAGATCCAGCCACCCTATTCCCCCGACTTAAATCCATACTATTACGGTTGCTTTCATCAGCTTAAGAGAAGAATTGGTGGCGTTGCTTATCCTGAAGCTGACGCCTTACGAAAAGCTTTGGATAAAGAAATAATGGATGGTAATCAACATGGAAAGTACTAGTCAGTAAGAAAACTACCTGAGCGCTGGCAAGCTGTTATAAATGCACAGAGTGACTACATCTAATTGATCCTTACATATACAGACTAACATATGAAAACTATGTCTTTTATTCAAGATTCTGTATGGACGAGTTTGATCCGAACAACCAATAAGATAAAATGCAGTGGAATATTACGACTCTATTAGATGAAGTCCGTTTATATTTAAAGTCATAGTGAATCATAAAGGGGAAAAAAACGACGTGTTTGATCAACATCTGCAACCATTTCTTAAGGGGGGGGGTAAGGTTTTTAAAAAATTTTTTTGCATTTTTTTTTTAAATTTTTTTTCTGAATGTACAACATGTCGAGCGTGTTGTGTCAAAATTTCAAGTAAATCCGAGCAAAACTAATGAAGATACAGCGTTTCAAGCGACCGGCCCTCATGCTCGATTTTTATACCTGTCTGGTAGCTGCGCGACGCGCCTACCTGCTAAGTATAAAATTTACTTTAATTTTATACTTACAAATCTTATACAAAACAAATACTTACTATAATTACCCGCGAAAGTATAAAAAATTATATCATTTTATTGATACTTAGTTTTGGATTTTTGAGTATAAAAAACTTTAAATCCATTTTCTCGCAAACAACATTTTTGAAGTCCGTGAACATCATAACTCAAAATCTACTTCACCAATTTTGTTGAAATTTTGTACACTGTTTCTACACATAAATCAACAGGTAATCAGGTCGAGTTTTTTTTTTTTTGCTATTTTTTTCCAGTTTATAATAAAAAATTAACCGAAATTTTTAGCAAAAATTGCGTTTTTCACTTCAAAATGCTGCCAAAAATAAAAAAAATCGAAAAAATACAAAAAACTCTTCCTGACTCCCTAGGGAAACATATCGCCTTTTAAACGCATTTCGATTATTTTGTCTCGGATGATCCGGTACCAAGTTATGATGTTCACCGCAAAACAACTTTTTTTCGAGGCGCCTCCGGAAATTCGCTGTTACGGACTTATTTATCGATATTTGTAATTGATAATTTTTTCAAAGATACTTCAGATGTTATACTATAACGTGTACATGAAATAAATAAGCCAACATTATTCATATCTCCAAAAAAAAATCATGAAAATATGCCATTTTTTCGCTTTTAAAACCTTACCCCCCCCCCCCCTTAAGTTATCCTGGGTTCTTATATGATTTTTATGGTGTATCACATAAAGAAATAAATATATTCGACAATTTTACTCACACATGTGTTGCATGGAAGTCAAATATGTAATAATTTAGATTCATATTTCTCTTTTAGAAACATATAAACTTTACAGTTCAATATTTCACAAATGAGATTTAGAAGTGAAAAATGGTTAAAAGAATTTCAACTTCATTTAAAAAGATCTTTCTAACACTATCTCGCATAACAGGGCACATCGTACATGGAATTATTTTTACTCCCTCAAAACAATTTCGTCCAGAAGATGGTAAAATCAAAGAAATATTTCCAAGAAAAAATATTTTTGATTCAAAAAATAAAAAAAAAAAAATCAAGAAAATGATTTAAAAAGTATAGTGTGACTTACTCAACACAAAAATTTGATCTGTTTTCCAACATCTCCTTCAGAGTTTCGGACTTGAATTTTTGGGGAATATTCTCTAAAATCAAAACATACCTCGATGCAAAATTTAATTTATTCGAGACCATGTTCTCTGCTTCTTTGGCTTCTTATGTCTCTGAACGCTACGAAAACAATACACATATTTACTCGTAAGTAAACTACAGAATTTTTATTTACATAATGTGAATGTGTTGCGAGTTATGAAAGGTATATATTTCTTTTCTTAAAATATCAAAAAAAGTGTTTTTGAGTTGCTTTGACCCGGTCATCTAAAATAAAAATATCAGATAGATCTTAAGTCTGTACTATACGGTAATTTTTTTTTTTTTTTTGGAACAAAATGGTCGTTAAAATATATCTCTCTTTTTACGTAGTGTAGTAGGAAAGTAACCAAATTCTACCAAATTAAAATAGTTCATTAAGTCGTTAGCTTCTTTGATGTTGAACTAAACCTGAAAATAACTGGTATGAATTATTAGTATTAGAAATAAATACTCATTGCTTCCGAAAATATAACTTTGACAAAAAATATGTACAAAAATATGTATAAAAACCCTGCAACAAAAACTGAAAACAAATTTACGCTTTAATACATTATTTAAAATTATTGCCCATAGTTACATAGTCATGGACAAACTACTGAGTATTATAATAGTTAATTGTATTTCTAATTCCACTAAATTTTGCCCGAACAAGTTAGAATTTTTCGGAAATATTCTTAATTTCTTTTTAACTTATTACTATTAACAACGTAGTCATAACCACAGAAAACAGAAAACTGATTTTTAAAGCACGCTACCGTAATGTGGCATCAAACTAGAGTTCAAATCAGAATAGGTTGAAACAATTATGTATTTACAGATAGATTTTATTTTACCTCAACAAAAAGGTAACACCAAATGTTTAAAAAAAAAAAAATCGAAAATTCCCCCGAATAAAAACAACAGCAGAAAGTAATTCTTTTCTCTCCATTAACTAACCCCGACAAATTATCTACTCATTTTAACTATTCGTGAAACAATTTCAACTTACACTTAACAGTCGGTAAAAAGTTATTCGTTTTGCACGGGTCTGCCGTCACCATGTTGTATATTGAACATCTATATTATATTAACCGGTGAATTGTTAGGTAGGTAGTTGTTAATGTTTGAAAACCAATTTGAACATAAACAGGCAGACACGTTAGTGAGTTAGAATCGAGTTCGAGCACGGTGCGACCGATACCGAGACGTTCGAGTTTATTAGATTGCACGCAATAATATCGACAGGTGAGATATTAACCAATTAGCAATATAATAAATGATTATATCTGCTGAACGGCGCGTCGTTGTAGCTAGGTACCAGTGCAGTGGTACGTACGTACTCAGTTATTTACAATTTTTTTTATTACATATTTTTATTAGATATTGAAAAACTGTTATGAATTGATGATAGTATGGTGTCCGAAAAAAAGCTTATTTTATCCTTTACAGATCAGGGTATCGCAATTGTTACACTTCGTTCTCCATGCTATTTTACAATGGGAAGAAAGTGCCTCACATGCTCGTGACAGTTCTGATCTACTACTTTAATTTTTGTTGGAGTTTTGAGTGCGCGTTGCCTGGCCTCACTGTTTTCTATTACTAAGTAACTGTCTTGTTTTGTGATTGTTGCTGAGGTTAACTACTATTTTCTGCAAATTATTCTACAAAGGGTATAGCAAGATAAGCATAGGGAAATGGCCCCCATAGCCTATGTCTGTAATAATATACATGTAAGAGCATTGTTACTCCAAGATATTTACCAAAAAAAAATTTTATCCAGTTATTTCAAGCACTTTTTTCTACGGTTAACACATACTATATACTCAATAAATTATTTATTACTCAAAAAGCGCCTTTCGATTCTGATGAAATTTCGTATGCTGTAAAGTACATAAGACAAGCAATATTCTGTATTTGTTTGAAAGGTGTAAGTATACTAGAACCATACTAAAAAATAATAAAATATATAATATTTTATACAATTATTTTGAACTTTTAAAATTTAAGGAAAATGTCAAAAAAATATATAATATAATTCAAAGTATTATCTAAATTTTGGCGTTTGTTTTAGTTTCCTAATGTTATAGTTTTTGAAAAAATTGAGTTTGAAAAATTACAGCATTCACAAATATTTGGGTTAATATCTCAAGGACAAATCAAGGTTAAGGATCAATGACCCTATATTTGGCAATCACTTGGAGTACGAATGTTCCTACATATATTATTACAGACATCGGCTATGAGGGCCATTTCCCTATGCTTATCTTGCTATACCTGTTGTGTTTGTTTGTGCTCAAGTATGTAGATTAGGACCCAGTTACAGCAGTTGTAACACTACAGACTACACAATTTTAACACTACTCCGCCCTCCAAAAAATAAAAATAATTTTTTTGTCTTTTCTGGACCATTATTAATATCAAATTAATAAGGAAATTGCAAAAATTCAAAGGATCCTAGCTACAGGTCTTTAAGGGTTATATTTTTAACTAAATTTAAAAAAAAACGGGATATTATTAGTCGAATAATTTTCGGCAGCCTAGGTATTGGTAATGACTAAATTTTCCTAGTGGACATTTGTGGAACAGATAATTTCCGACACCTCTGTGATAAATGTGCTGGGTTTAATGTTATTTCATTGTTTTATAAATTTTATGGCGATTTCGTTTGTTGGACATTTACGAGACAGTAAAATTACTATAAGAAGTCTTCACTAAAATAAATAGTATTTTAACACCTTGACGGTCACTGGTGTATAAAACGTCAAGTAAAACCTTACTAACTCACACACCACGTCGCAAAACGTCAAGAATTCCATATAAAGTGTAATAGCTGTCCAAATAGTGTACCTACTAGGATTCTATTTGAAAGGGACGTATGTATTACTATTTAACTACTATTTAAGTCGAGACTGCGGGCCGCCTTTTTAGACCAGGGCTCTCACCGGCCCTGTCGGTTAATTCAACGCTTAGATTTTGAAATTTTAATAAAAAAGAATTGGATTTAATTGTGCCTTTAACTTTGCAATATTTTTATTAACTGCTATCATGCTTAGAAATTATACAATCAGTTGTTAATCGAGTAATCCTTGGTTAATTGGTACTTGTAATTAATATATCAGAATAGACTAATTGCTCTAGTAACACAACAATCTACTTAATAAATTTCTAACACTGACTGACTGACTGATAGACAACGCACAGCCTAAACCGTTGGGTTTAGAAGAATGAAATTTTGTATAGGAGTTCCCTATGTAACATAGATAAGCACTAAGGAAGGATTTTTGAAAATTCGCCCCCTGAGTGGGTTTAATAAGGGATGAAAATTTGTATGTAAATTCGTTATTTTTGAAATTAGTGGTATATAAAAATATGTTAATATGGCTATTAAAATAAATATCTAATATCTTATTTTAATAAATTTTTAACACTGACTTACAGACAATGCACAGCGTAAACTGTTGGGTTTAGAAGGACAAAATTTAGCACAGGAGATATGAAAATAAAATTGGCATTTAAGCTTCTATTTATATATAAAAGTCAGTTGTGTAAACGTTTCTGGAAATTTATTCCCTAAGGGGTTAAAACCAGAAATGAAAGTTCATATGGAAAGTTCATCATTTTTAAAATTAGAAACGTGGATATTGATTTAGGCTTTTGAAAAACATTAAAAGTGAGCAGAAAGTGAGTACCTAATAAAAAGATGTCGATGAGAAATCCCATCGGGTATACGGCTAGTCAATAGCATAATATTCTAGTTACTAATATAATGAATCTTAAAAGCTGCAGCTAATAATTTAATTTTGGATTTTTTTCCAATTTTAATGATACTAATTGGCTCCACTTAGCGGCAGTAGTTATTTCTCTAATTACTAGCTCACTAATTATCTAAATTCTCCTATATCTAAATACTTTTCTCACATATCCTACATATTTTACTCAATAAGCAAAAATTTTTTATGACACCGTGTATACCACATATATGTATACCACATTCAAATCATAACTAATTGCATGATTGTGTTTATGGTTTGAAGTTATAATTTAAATGTTAAATACAAAATGGATATTAAAATTAAAATTAACACATGTGATACAAAACAACACAGTAATACACAACATGTACCAAGATAATAACACGATTCAACACTTCAAATTCAAATGTGTTAAAACGTTTTTAGTATGTAAACGGAAAACAATAGGTACCCCATTTCAGATACAATTGATCATGAGTCATCGTTGAAAAATTAAATAATTCTTTTATTCGAAATAAATTAATCTTCTATTCTTTTCTAAAAACAAACTGCTTTAAAATTTACGTAAATGCAATAATGAAAGTGTAGAGCCAAGAAAACGGAAATTATTTAAATTCATAACTTCATAAGTGATGAAGCATGGTTAAATTTAACTGAAATGGACCATAGTTATTTTTGGACTGTCTAATTGCTTAGTACAAAAAGCGTTACTTTTGTTATCAAAAATTGATTGATAGATCGACTGCAGAATAAAATGGTTGACAACGCAACTATAGAACTTCTTACTTTTTGCTGGCGAGTAAGAGCTGAGATTAAAGAATTGATAATATATAAGCATTTATGGAAAGTAGCAAAATAATTTCAATGAAAAAGACCATTATTTAACAATTACACAGAATTAAAAACTATTTTTAAGAATGTTTGGGAAGTACAATCGGAGACAAAAGTACATGAAATTAGAAATTCTTTAATAATTGCGTTGTATAACAAATTATGAGGTAAATAAATAGTTATCTTTGTTAAATAATAGCTATCACTACAACTTCTTGTACAATACATCAAACTATAGCTCTCAGCTGAGTACAAGAGCTGAGTACATTCTGAGGATTTTTCGGAGAATTCCAAAATGCTACGAGACGATTGAAAATTTAGTAGAATGTTCCTCATTAAATACTAAGGCCTCTGTGAAAATTTCAAACCGATTCACTAAGCCGTTAAAAAATTATTTAAAAAAAAAAAAAAAAAAAACAAACTAAATTTACACGTACTATTATGGAAATTCGAAAACAGAACAGATCAAATAACTTTTTAACGGCTTAGTGAATCGGTTTGAAATTTTCACAGGGGCCTTAGTTTTAAATAAGGAACATTCTACTAAATTTTCAATCGTCTCGTAGCATTTTGAAATTCCTCCGAAAAATCCTCAGAATGTACTCAGCTCTTGTAGTCAGCTGAGAGCTATAGTTTGATGTATTGTACAATCAGTTGTAGTGATAGCTATTATTTAACAAAGATAACTATTTATTTACCTCATAGTTTGTTATACAACGCGATTATTCACGAATTTCTAATTTCATGTACTTTTATCTCCGATTGTACCTCCCAAACATCCTTAAGAGTAGACGGGTCGATTTTTAAGGAAAGTTGCAGGAAAGAAAGTTGTAAATTAAAGTTTTTACATGTGTAATTTCATACAATTTTTTGAAATTTTGCCCTTAGCCCTCCTCTGTCAGGAGGAAAGTTTATATTTCAAGTTACTCTTACTCATTAAAAAAAATCGTTTGTAGTTGAAAGTATGCTGGGACTATCTTGCAGCAAAATTTCAAAAATTTGTCACTTTCGAGGGAAATTATAGTAGTTGACTCTTAAGAAAACAATCACTGAATTTAAACTTTACATATTATTAACAGAGGGAGAGGAATTACCTACGGAGGCTACATTTTACTTTTAACTAAACTAAATAACAAATGAGAAGCTATGACAGCTAATAATTTACAAAAATTGATCGTCTACTTCGTCGAAAATTTTCATTTTGTTGAGAGAAATGATGTCGATTTAATGTCACAACTTCGAAACCGCGAGTAAAAATTCATTATAATTTAATATATAAAATTACTTCCAGGAAAATACTCTACTAGACATATTGTATGAAGTATATAAGCGACAATAGCTTGTAAACGGATATGTATCAATTTCATGCGTTTAGTAAAACACCACAACTGGAAATGGATTAATAATGACAGCCTGAAATTACATCCTTATTCAAGTATACTCGTACAACACACTTGTATTTGCAGTTTATGTAGGTATATATAGATGTTACAATTATGTTACATTTGTTGATGTTTGTTACATGTTACAACAGTGTAATACTGGAGCAATATTCACACATTTTATTTATTTATTGATTTTTGTAACTTTTTTTTTTAATTTTTAATTTTTGTAGCTTTCCATTTTGTTTGGCAATTGCAAATTGTGTAACGGGTAGGTACGTATCGTTGGTATAGAGTTGACTCTTTGCTCTTTGCTCTATGGTGTTGGGTTGTGTGGCTAAAGTTCATTAATTGAACTGTCATATTTGGTGTAATTTATAAAGTGAATGTTTTAATTATAACTAACTAGTTTTGTTGGATTTCAATGAATCGAATGTACACGAACAGACAAAATAATACAAATACTTATTTACATTAGAGTTTTATAAAAATACTAAATGACGTCTGTAGTCTAACTAAATCCTCCCTCCTATCCTTCAGAAATGTGCTATGCTATGCTAGTATTAGTTTAAAAACAAACACAAAGGAATGTATTTTGGTTGGTCAAGTATGCATAACTGTTACCGCGGTGCCCTGTTGGCGAAATTTATTAGTAATAAATAAAAGTGTTTATTCTTCATAGTACTAATATTTAACGGTGAATAGGGTGAAGAAAGTACAAACACTAGACGTAAAAATGAACATAATATGCCTTTCTTAAACTATATTAGAATAATTATCATTCTTTCGGGGAACATTAATGACTAAGTTTGAAGTTGTCTAAAAAAAAAAATTAGAAAATCAACTTACAAGGAGAGGGCACGACCTCGCAAATTGACTTTAGGATGGGATTTCGCAGGATTATAGTCCCTTACAAGATTAATCAATTGTGAAAATATAAAGGCCAGTCAATTTCGAGAAAAACGCTTTCAAAATTCGAGCTTCATTTACTGTATGTTTATATATGAGATATTTGAATGTCAAATCACCAGTTAGCGTAGCTCAGTCGGTAGCGTGGTATCTCTATGGTAGCGTGTCATAGTGGCAAGGAGGGCACGGGTTCAATTCAGATTGAAAGTATTTTTTTTTTTATTTTGTTAATTAAATATTAAAATTAATAAATTTCAAAAATAAATAATTATTTCTGACAATAAATGAAGATAAATCATTTATGATAAAAGAAGTATCATAAATTAAAGAAATATCATAAATTAAAATGTAATTGTATTTTTTCTTAATTCGTAACCCTTTACTTACTTAATAATTTTTTAATAAGTATCTGACTTTCCTTACATAGGTATGTAAATAATAAAACTACCAAAACCATTTTTTAATTAAAAAAATTAAGAATTGTATTTATTATAAATTTACTTATAATTATATGCAAGTATCGGAATGATAATTTTTATAAAAACATTCGAAACAGAAAATATTTTCGCATCTTACACAGTTGATAAACGACGACTTTGTACACGAAGATTTTTTTTTTTAATAAGTCTACTGGGAAGCAAATTTCGTTAACATTTAAAAAAAATATCTTTCTTCTTCTAATTGCCAATTAAGGAAAAAAGAAACGACGGGTTGCACTCCGGAAGTGCCGGCAGAAGTGAAAACTTGAATATTAACGTTGTGCATTTTTGATATTTTGAAATGCTTAGGGAATAATTTTGCACGAATTGTTTTAATTATCAGTATTAAAGTACTATCATTTATGTGGTAGAATACAATATGTATTTATTTATTGCGCTATCATACACAAACATGACAATTTATATTACATTAAAAAAAGTTTATTGTCTGCTCTACTGTACTGTCTACTCTCCATCCGTCTTACGAATTTTCGATCAGGTCACGTGTCCTGACGTGAGTTTAACATTTTTTACCCATTACAAAAAAAAGTGTACAACGCCGCTAAAGAAGTTTTCACTCCAAAAAAAAAAGAAATTACTTGCAGTCTGAATTGAACTCGTGCCCTCCTTGCCACTATGACACGCTACCATAGAGATACCACGCTACCGACTGAGCTACGCTAACTGGCGATTTGACATTCAAATATCTCATATATAAACATACAGTAAATGAAGCCCGAATTTCGAAAGCGTTTTTCTCGAAATTGACTGGCCAATGGGTCTTTATATTTTCACAATTGATTAATCTTCTAAGGGACTATAATCCTGCGAAATCCCATCCCAAAGTCAATTTCCGAGGTCGTGCCCTCTCCTTGTTAGATTGACGTCTTTAAACAGTGCTATTTTTTGTTTCTTAAAACTTTATCTTCGTTTGGGTTCTCTTATAAATAAATTGTTATTTAGTCCAATTTTTAGTTACTTTGAGACAAATGACATAAAAAAATTGCAAACTCTTATTTGTGTTTTTTTTCTTTTTTTTTTTTTTTTTAGAGAAAGTAATTCGTGCCTGTTTACAGCGGTATGTATCTTTGAAATATTAGTATTAGGAAAACTAAACACTTTAATTTACAGGAAATTATGGGTAAACGGGTATTAAGTTTAGAACAATTATATGAACGAATTCACATACGCTAGAGCCTGAATAAAGTTAACATCAGTTTTGCTAAGTTTTTATTTTTACCTCCTTAAAGTTAAAAAGATTTTATAGAAATAGAAAGAAACAATATTATTACATTATACATTTCTTAAGACAAAGATATTATAAATTCTATAAAAGCTATATGCGTAGTAAAGAAAACAATTACATAAATTTAAAGAAGTTGGTTTGGATGTCATAAGAGTATTCAAATTTAAACTTATCTCTGTTGAATTTTAGAACCTCGTTTGTGACTTAAAATTCATAAATGTTACCAATTAAATTTATTCAAAGTGAAAAATCAAATAATATTACAAAATCAAAGCAAAATAATGTTAGTTACAAATTTTTCATGACGTAAGTTAGAACGTGAGCATGAGCTGACATGCTGACACTTATGCATAAATACATAAATTATATAGTCTGATAATATAAAAACGTAAACAAATCAGTTGTTGTTAATAAGATTAAGAATATTTTTCTTATTGTTATATAAGAAATATTTAATAAGAATAATTTTTAATAAGAATATTTTTCTATGCAAAAAGAATTTTAGAATGCTGAACTTGAGAATTTTTAAAAATTTTTCTAAATATAATATATAAAAAGCGATTGATCTGATTAAAGGCTATTTACATTTAAACAATAAGTACCAAAATACTTAGATATGAGGTACTTAATAATCAATTCAAAGGATTTGGTGAATCCAAAGTAAATCATGGTTGGTTACACAAATTGAAAAATAGATACCGTATTTGTCAATTGTCCATTCAAGGAACAAAAAAAAGTATTTCTCTAGCAAATATATGTATGTATAATAAAGAATTTTTTAACGACAATATTTTTAATGAAATTGATACATTAGTATTAAAATCCAATCAATCCATTGGAATCCAAAAATTATTAAATAGTTTTCTCTTGTATGTCACCTATAACTTAAATTACTATTTTTAGTCCTGGTCATGTATTAGATGACCGCTACTGACCTCAATCTGCTTCACTAAAGTTTACCAAATTTTTCTTAACTTTATTGAAACTCCACTGTATTTTAATGAGTATATTATGACATCTGGAGATGAAAATATATGTCAAACCGGATTCTTTAAATACTAAAAAATTAATCCAACAAGCCAGCCAAAAAAGAAAAAATTGATCAGTCACCCATCAGCGACGATCCTAGACGGGTACCGATGAATTCGATTTATACGACTAAAAAAAATCACAGTTTGACTCCAATTTTAATACTGTCAACGTTTTGTAGTATGTAGAACATCGCTATAGGGTCAGTATCATATTTCTAAAATGATTAACAAAGTTATAGCTACTAAAAATGACAACTTTTTACTCAATAAATATTAATCTTGTTAATAACACAATATTTTTGAATAAATTGGTCAATATAATACAAAAAATTGAAAACTGGACTAGGTTTTTTTTATTAAAGTTGCCGCTTAGCATTCAATTATATGCGCCAACTGGCTATAAAAATCTGTATAATATATTTACTCTATATGATCATACGTCAAATCAACTAAAAATGATTTGACGTCATCAAACGAATGCAACAAATGCAGTAAAATTAAACGAACCTAACTTTTTTTTATATTAGAGTAACGATTGTAAGTTAAAACCACAGAGGACAGAGACCCCACAACTATCTCTTTTCTGAAATCACGAGTGTGTACTTCTGTGCTCATTAGGCTTCTTAGTTGTCAGTTTGTCAGTAGCAGTCGATGATTGTAGATCAACCACACAATAATGGACTTGATTGTTGTTGGTATTGTTACATCCCCTAGTACATGCGTGTGCTGTCATAGCTATGTATGCAATAACTGAGCCACGTGACCGCCCCTACTATCTCCGTTACTCATACAAATACACAAAATCGCACTAATATAATGTAAACTCAGTGTGTGTATACAACATATTGTCTATCTCTTACATGTTACACTGGTTCCAGTAGTGTAGGCATAGATATGTTGTCTCTATTACTCTACCTATGGTTAAAACCGTAAGTTTAATTTTGTTTCATTTGTTAATAACGTCAAACAATTTCTAGTTGATTTAACCTATACCATATCATTATGTACGTATGTATAAGTTTCATTTGTATTCAGACAAAATTAAAATTATAAATTTAAAACTGTTATGGATATTATAAAACACCAATTATGTATTGTTCTTGCCAACTTTTTTAATTATATCGGTACAGTTAAACGTCTGTATACACACATATATTATACCTTTCTTTATATATATAAGTGCAATTTATTATAAAATTTGTTATATTATTCTTTCTTCAAGAGTACAATGTATACCTAATAGTATTTTTATATTTTAGTTTTCCTTTTTATAATAGCAAGCAGCAGTATATAGAGAGATTTATATTTTATGCTAATTTTAAATAGAGATTACTTATACAGGTTTGGAAAATCAATGTTGTAGTGGAAAGTGATAATATTTATGCAATGAGATACAAATAAGAATAAGCAGGTATGAGACCATCTATGACTAACTAAGAGAATTAATTACTTTATTGTAAATTATTCATCATTTTAAATATGGTCATCGTGGATTTCTTAGAGGAATTGCAGTAAATATGATTCCTTGTAAACATTTATTTTCTAATACCTATACTTCCTCGTATGAAGTTCGAATCTTACTTGTATCTTACTTGTATCAGACATGAAGAAAGTCATAGAAGTCACATGAAAATCAATAGATCCCTACTGAGAGATTATATAACAATATAACAATTATAAAAAGTGGTTTTATATTACAATTTCTGCACGTAATTAAAATTTGCCTAACTTAAGCAAAGTTTTTGATCTATTCTGGTTCTAATTCCAATCAAGCTCATTAAGTTTTTATATTTTGTATTTAAAGAGCGGCTGGGTTTGTACAGCCTGATTTATTTATGTAACCTGAAATAATTAAAATATTAAAATTTTTGGTCGAACTGCAATTTTCTGAGTGATGATTAAATTTAGTTTTAAATCTTCTAACACGATCTTAACAAATGTTGCTATATTTTAAGTTTACTTCAATTTCATTCTTTTACACCAATTTCTTTATTTTCAACAAACTTCGTATAATTGTTTATAATGTTTTGTATTAACTTTAAGTATAATTTTTTATTGAGATGTAACAAAATTTTCTATAATACGTGTAATTTTGCCATATATTATAATGTATATTTTCCTCAGCCATCGGTTTCTCAGTAAATATGAAACTTAAACGGAACTTTCTTATTTTAAAATCTGTCGAAAGGGTATAGCAAGATAAGCATAGAGAAATGGCCCCCATATAGCCTCTTTGATTTTAATGAAATTTGATATGCTGTAAGTACATAAGGTAAACAATATTCTGTATTTTTTTAAGGGGTACGTATATTAAAACCAAACTAACAAATAAAATATATTTTTATGCAGTTATTTTGAACTTTGAAAATTTAGGGAAAAATGTCAAAAAAATATATAATATAGTCCCAAGTATTACCGAAATTTTGGCGTCGGTTTTTATTTTCCTAGGTGTTATAGTTTTTGAGAAAATTGAGTTCGAAAAATTACAGCTTTCACACACATTTTGGTTAATATTTCAAGGACAAATCAAGGTTAAGTGTCAATGACCCTATATTTCGTATCAACTTGGAGTACCAATGTTACTACATATATTATTACAGACATCGGCTATGGGGGCCATTTCCCTATGCTTGTCTTGCTATACCCTTTGTTGGTTTCAACTGGTTTTCAACACTTTTCTTCTTAGCAATCCAACCTCTGTATTGGGTTAGGCAGTTCAAGATGTTTATAACTGGGATATGATTAACGCACACGATAAACTGAGACATTGCATTATCTTGCCAGAAAAATTAATTTGGACACGATCTAAGCTCTCCAAAATCCATAATGTTTTAAAATAATTGAAATAAGTTATACTGATGAATATATATACAATATCGGATTTCTGCTGTACTTTGCTTACTCTACCAGTCGGTCATGCACTATATAACACCGTGATAAATGTATAGTCACATTTTTATAATTACATTCTGTTCCAGCGTTTATTTTTTGCTCAAAAAAAAGAAAGAAAAAAAAAACATTATAAGTAATAAATTATGTTACGGTAAGATTTCCTTCTTTTTTTTCCTTTTTTTTATTGTATAACGCGAACAGAAGCCAGCATTCTCATATTGTGCTAGCTGTATACAATTAACTACTTGGGGGAAAAAATTAAACAGATAAAAGTTTAAAAGATTTATTAATCGTGCTAATTTTCTACTTTATATATAAAAAAAATATTTAAAAAAATTTAAATAAGAATTCAGAAGAAAAAATTTGATGTTTATATAATATTGTCGCAGAAATTAAAAGTTAATTGTATTTTTTCTTAAGGTTAGTGTATTCTTTTTCGATGTGATGAAATACAGTGAAACCTGAAATTTAGACAGTGGAAACACTACGACACGTCATAAATCTTTTTCTTGAGATTCCTTTTATGATTTTTCATTTTCTAGCACCGTTTAGGAAAAATTAGGCATCAAACTGTGGTCAGGGACGTGGAGAGAAATGACGGGCTTCTGGAATAAGCCACATTTTCTAAAATTTTTAACCTTTCTTTTTCGCGAGTCTCCACCGACAGCTACGAATCCTCTTTTCAAGTCCGGACCCTGGGGTTGCAACACCGTTTATCCCCCCCCCCCTTTTGTCAGGCCTAAATACTGTTTAATAAGTCAAGGAAATTAGTCAGTCGGTGAGACTATATTTTTTTTTTAAAATTACAGTCAATTCAAAAATTTTTTGAATTTTTTTTACACCATGGCAAAGAGCGGATAAAATCGCACAAGATACGTTTTGAACCATTATCCTATGTATGCGCATTTTCAAGAAAAAGTAATTTTTATAACCGAAAATTCGGTGTATTATCCAGGATGCTGCAACAAGGGTATTTTTAATTCATAATGTTTTTTTCTCGTAATCATATAACAATCACCTTTTCAACGATTTCGCATTTCTATACAATAGATATGAACCATCTAAAACTCGAAACCATAACCATAGTTGAATAACTTTTTGAAATTTGATAAAATCAGATTAGCGAGCATATTGAAACGGTAATAATATTACCGTAGAACAAATGCCAACAAAACCGATGGTATAGAAAAATAAAACAAAAAAAACAAAACTGTATTCATAGATTTTAACAACTGATTATGATGTTAATTCCATAATATGCATGCAGTTAACAAAGGGGGTGCGAGACGGTAGAGGTAAAGATAAAGAGATGCATGTACAATTCTAATTAACAAAAAATAAAAATAATCTAGTTGAAATATGTTATATTATTATTATCATCAAATACGAAAGAGTTTTTGAAAAGTTAAATTTATTTTTTTTTCAAAATGATATTTTGTTCCTTTTCTGCACATAATTACATAGAGTTTGAAATTTTTATTATAAGTACCTACGTAAATATAGATGATTCGTAAATATCCGTATAAGATATAACCATATTAAAAAAAAAAATTAAACCTTAATGTTCAATGAGTAATTTTTTTTTTTAAATAAGTACTTATTTAATTTTTATCCATTCCATCAATCTGATAATTTCAGCAATTTTTCAACTTATTAATTTTTAGGACTACGAAGCTCTAAGGGCTTCGTAGTCCTTATATATTTGCATTTTCATTTAATAAAACCTACAAGAAATTATCTTATCCGTTTCTGAGATAACAAAAACATACATGAATATTATTCTTCATAGCAGAAGTATAATTATAGTAGACTATATTTAAGAGTAAGCAGTAGTAATGGTCCTATGGTGCGGTCGATAAAGACACGGTGTATGTTTAGTGATAGATGTTGCTGGATTTAATCGTAAATGTTCCAATAGCAATTTAATTTTAAATATGTAGTTAACATCAAATACTTAGAAGAAATAAAAAAAAAAACAATTACCTACATAAATAAGTAAAAAAGGGAAATAATTTGTAGAACCGAAAAGTCGTATATATCAGGTTTGACACGAATTATTATTTGTTACTGCAACAAAATCGCTAATGTTTGATGAATGTTTTAATGTTTAAGTACATTAATAACAGCATACGTATACTCGTATATTGTTATTTAGTGCCTGAAACAGTAATATACTTACGAAAATTTATTATTTTGTTTGTGTATATTTTATCCGTATTTAAATGGGATGACTTTTCAAGTACGGCAATAATCATTAGTATTGTTCGCAGCAAGTTATCGATTTGCCTAGTTCAGTGTTAAACGAAACCGTCACTCGTAAAACAGGTAATATATTTAAACACAATTGTAGATAACACAGGGTGGCATTTGTTGCAAGCAATAAAATAATTTAACTTTTTAAAAGTTTATGAGCACTAATAACACCCTCTCGAAAAGTCATCCCATTTAAATATGCATAAAGTATACCTATAGGAATATAGTTGAAGTACAAGTAACCCCCATAGAAACGGTACTCGAAGAACACGGGCCTCCAAGAACACGGGTAACTTCCCCCGAATTACAGGCTTTTAAACAACGCGATTTTTAAATAAATCTTTTGAAAAAGAATAAAATACATAGGTATATTATATATTTGATACAAAGTTACGCCGGTCCTCAATGTACGCGAATATATCCGTTCCATATGGATTTAATTTACACGAACAAAAATCGTGTAAATTGAATCTGTCATTATAAAAGGAAAAATACTAGAAATAAAAACTACTAAAAATTTTAGACAATTTTAAAACAGAAATGATAACGAATATGTAAAAAATTACACATTTAAATTCTGAAAATATCGTTATTTTTGATATCGATTATTTTCGATAACGAAAAGTAGGTTTTGACAGTTCCAATATGTTTGAAATATCCACAACTTGCTTTACTTAAGCCATCAGAAATTTCGTTATTTTTGAACTACGATACACCGTTTACGAAATATTTACGATCAAAAGTTTACGATTACGAAAAGTAACGAAATGTAATTTTAATTAACAATATTCTATTGTTGATCAAATTAGAGGGACCAATAGAGCTTAAATTAAACAATGATAACCAATTTATGATAATTACTTCGTTATCGATAATTTTCGATAACGAAAAGTAGGTTTTTAATAGTCGTAATATGTTTGGAATACCCACAACTTGCAAAGTAAACGAAACGTTTTTTTATTTTTATTTTCACATTTGAAATGGAATGTCTCTCTTTTGTGGTCTCGAAAAACACAGTTTCAAAGAACATGGAACTAATTAATTGTGTCCGGGATTGCTGTATTTGGTTACACCAAAATTTTTTTAGTCATCAGAAACTTTGAAATTCTAACTTTAAATTTTAGCTTTTAATTCATATTAAAATAAGCGATTTATCTGATTTGCTGATATAAATATTTCCATTGATTTTTACATTTCTTAACATCAAAATCGGCGTTGTCAGTAGGCGTTCGTTTTATACAAATGTATTTGTTTTGCATTTTACCAGTTCAAAATGATTAATTTAGTATTTCATAAAAAAGAATTTTAGCGAAAAAAGGAATACATTATAAAAGGATTACTTCAACACCTAATTATCCCTAGGAAAATTGATTTACTGTGGTACAAGAGTCAATTTTCAGTGGAAATAGTATACACAAAAAAATACATATTATGTTAGTACATACCATGCATAAACTAAAATGTAAGTGTAGTATACCATTTAAGTATACCATTCCTACTGTAGGTATACTTAAAAAGACCAATATATTGATATGTTTCATTGCTGGACCATTTGCAGAGACAGTCCATCTCTAAAAATTTGTGTTAAAATTAAATCTCACCTGAAATGAGAAACAATAATATTTGCATCATTTAACGTTAGCAGAAAATTTGTTCGGTTTTTTTTGCTTATGAATGTTTACAAATATCTTCACATAGTATGTTTAATGATGAGGAAAGCAAAAACAATGATTGCAGATGACTCAACATCAGCTCAACAGAGCTCAATATCATAACTTTACTATACAATCCAACCATTTAACTAGTTCATACGGTTAAATACTTTCATAAATACAGTCGCAAATAGATATAGTTTATAGTTTTCATTTTTTTTCGTCGGTAAGTTTTTTTTTCTAGCTGAATGTTGCTTGTTTCCAACTACAGTAGATGCATTGTAATGATTCCAGTTTATGTTGGCATTTTGTAATCATAATAATATTCACCTAGATGTAGTAGGATGGGTGACATGGGGGAATCAAACTGATAAATATGAAGGATCTCAGTTCACACGAATTAAAATTTTAATTAAAAAGAAACTTGGTAGGCATAGTTAGTTTAGTCATAGTCGTCATACTTGGAGGAGTGGTTGGCGGAAAATAAAATGTCTAAGATGGAAATAGAAGAATATATTTTATTAACCAGATTATGCATGAAACAGACTTATTTTCAGTTCAATGGAAAATTTTATAAACAAGTTCATGGTACCAACATGGTTAACCCAAACAAACGGCGGAATATTTTCCAGAGTACTGGTACAGATACGTAGATGATATTTTTATAATATTAGATACGGAGAAGACCAGTGTGGAGAATGAGTTGGAACCCAGTATTAGTTTTACAGTTGAATATGAGAGAGACTGTAGGCTGTCGTTTTTAAATATTGAGATCACAAAAGATAATTACGCTTTGTTGTTCGATATTTATCGCAAGCCGGCTAATGTTCACAGATTTATCCCAAGTGACTCTTTTTGCCATTGGAGTCAGAAAATGGCGGCCTTCAATTTCTTGATGAACAGGTTAATTACTTTTCCGCTATATCAATCCAGTTATGACAAGGAATTAAAATATATTCGACGCGTGGCTGTCATTAATGCATATTCGTCCAGGTTGATCGACCAAATGTTAAGGAAGGCAAAATGACGAAAGTCGATTAAGGACAGTAAAAAGCTCAAAGTGAAGGAACCGGCTCTAAAAACATCTTTAACCTATTATGTCAAGCAATCGGTATCGGTTTCTAATGCTATGAAGGGCTATAACACGAACTTAAAGGCAGCGTATACGGCCAATGATAAATTAAGTTCATTGCTAGGTAATACCAAGGACCGTATTCCGGATCTTCAAAAGTCTGGAATATATAAAATTAATTGTCAGAATTGTATTAAACAATACGTCGGACAAACGCGACGGCCTCTGAATGTACGATCCAAGGAACACGTTAACACATATCAGATATGGTCGTAGTGAAAAGTCAGCAGTGGCTTCTCATGTACACGAAACAGGTCATCAGGTTGGTGAGATAAAGTTGTTGAAATTAGCATCCAATCCACTTAAACTGGATGCCTACGAAAGTGTGTATATCAGTAGTATGGGAAAGAACACTTTGAATAATAATAAGGGTCCTGTTCCATTCTCTAATCTATACAGTCTGTGTGCTAGAAAGGTTCACTCAATGGAACCCACCCATCCCGTGACTGGTCCAAATACCGAAACCAATCAGAACACGAGAATTTTGAGGAGAAATCGTATAAAACAGACCTCCATTTCAGAATATTTGACATTTGTTTAAAACTCGTAGCTATCATCGAAGTGACGTTTATGCAAATATTGTGCTTTTGAGGTTAAATTGTTTTTGGCGGTTTAAAATCAAGAGGAGATCTGGTTGGTTCTGGATATGGTATTTTTAGTTTTATCTTATTGTTATTTTTATTGTTGCTCTTATTTTTATATTTATATATTTTTACTTTTATTTCATTTTATTTTTATTTTTATTGTTTGCTTTTATATATATTTTTACTTCTATTTTATTGCTGTTTTTATTTTTGTATTTTTTACATTTTTTTTTATATTTATATACATTTACTTCTATTTTATTTTTTTATATGTATTGGTTGTTTATTATTATTATTATTTTTATATTTATATAGGTAATTTTAACGAAGGGAAGTATTTTGCCTAATTCTTTATTTTATTATATTATTATTACATTTTATATTTTATATTTTTTGTGGGTCCTTAAGGGGAAAACTTTATTATTATGTATAGAATCCAGCTCACAGTACGGCTCAATAGAGTGATTTAATTTACTATTTTTCAAAAGCAATAAACGATAAAATAAAACAAAAAACAAGAATAAAATTTTTCTGTTTGAAAATAAACTAACGGTTGGAAACAATATTGTAACAGTTTCAAAAATAAATGTGGTATTTTGCAAAGTAAAGTATTTGTTTATTATCCACTAATGGAAAATAGTTTAAGACAACATTGGAGAGGGTGTCAGTCACCCTCTTAAATTACATACTAGTTTACAAACACTCATTTTTATTATTAACACACTGACAGTGGTTCTGAAGTTGGACTATCGTATGTAAGGTTATATAAGTTGGACTATGGTTATTTTCGATAATGAAAACTATAATATACATTAAAAAACAAACCTTATAAAAACCTTTTACTTAGATATTATACATACATACATATTATAGTTTTCGTTATCGATAATTGCCGATACCGAAAATAACGATATTTTCAAAACAAAATGAGCGGAAACCTAGTAAAAACCTTACATACGATAGTCCAACTTCAGAACTACTTATTGTGATATTATTAACCATTGTCAGTGTGTTGATAGTAAAAATTAGTGTATGTAAACCAGTATATAATTTAAGAGGGTGCCTCATCCTCTCTCCAGTGTTGCTCAAACTGAATTTTTAAAACGAGTATTTCATTTCTAGGTTATTCTAATTGTCTTAAACTATTTTCCATAAAGTAGAACTTCTTGAACTACCCAAGTAGTACGACTATTGGTCACAGTCACCCCCTACTTAACTACCCCTAGACTTAACATTAGGACATTGAGGAAAAACAGATCAATTAGGTTTTTTGACGTAGATTTCAAACCTGTAAACAAAATTTTTATATTGCTTATTTTTCACCCTTTTTTTGCAAAATTAACACCCAAATTTTAACCCCCAACCACCCCTGTTGATGTAAATTGAACAAATTGCATATCGATAGATAGCTCTTTAAAAAAAAATAAATATCGTTAATTTAAACTTTTGCACAATGTCTTACTGTTTTCGAGATATTAGTAAAATAAAATATTAGTAAAATTTTTACCCCAATTTTAGAAGGGCGATTTCAACCCTTCAAACCGTTTTTCCGCCGATAAAAAATAATACGTATCGCTTAATTTTTAATGTTCTACAACATATTCAAGTTTCACCGAAATTGATAGGTCCGGCCTCGGAACCTTTACTTTTTAGTGTAATTGAATTTTCTTAAGGTGCCGAATTAAGCGCTATTCAAAATCCAAGTGTTGAGTTTTATAAAAATTGCTATTTAAGACATTTTACTATTTAAGTGTCAACATGTGACTGTTGGGGCATATTTTGAAATTCTTAGCATATTTTAACAAAATTTTTATATGACAGAATGAGGATGAAAGTCCTGCATAGGTTGTTTTATCTCCTCTCTGTAAAATTGTGTAATAATAAAAGAAATGAAAAAAATGATTGATATATAGGCTATGTTTCTTTCTTTTTGAATAAAATTCATTATTATTTCATACAATAAATGCAAATAGCCCACATATTCATCTCGTACAATTTATCAAATTTTCCTCCTGTAAAAGTGGCTTGTGTGAAATACACATTAATTACATCAATAGCAATAGAAAGATGACATATTTCTACCTTGTTGACATTGTTATATGTACATAACTTTTAACCTATCATTATTACTATGTATATATGTCATGGATGTAATAGCATTCTTTTCTTTTTTATACGTTCAGTTGTATTTTACAGAAAAAAAATATTGGATGAAAAATCGTTGATATACCGTAAATGTTATTTGTTTGTTTTTATCTTTCATTTGTTCGTTTTAAAAACAAATGAATTGTTTATTCAAAAAAAAATAACATAGATGACAGTTAATTGTTTTTTGAGGTTAAATTATTATTTGTCAAAGTTTGCAAACAAAAACAGAAAAATTGTGAATATTTGATTGACCTCTTGAATAATTTTTGTATGTCGATTCGGTGGCTGTTCACTCAACTATAGTCCAACAAAACGAGTTACGCAGACTTTCAAAGTCTTGTTACTCGTTTATTTGTATTAATTGCATAAACTCTAGACTTTACATATCCCACCCTTTAAAAAAAATCTGCTGGCGTCAAATTACGAATTTGGTTTCACCGGACCATTTTTCTAATGTTATATCTTCGTTTTTCTGTTAATAAATTTTAACGCATTTTTATAAATTTCCACAATTTGTTAACGTTATTGTGGTGTTTTCCTCTCCATAACAATATTTTGCTAATTTTTAGTTATTATAAATATTGTATCAAAGGTCATCTGCTATTTTTGACGTAGCAGGTCAATCGAATATTCCTATCAAAGTTCGATCATTTTAAAACTGTGTATTTTAATGCTTGAAAAATCAGGGGCTCCAATCTATGACAGAATATTTTCTTTACTGTACGGAAAAACGTTTAACCATTGATATGTTTTATAGTTAAATTGGTACACATAGAGATAACAACAAACATTAGCTACTGACCTGGTTTGATCATTTATACCCTAGCCATAAAGTGTTAAAATTTCAGGATAAAAAAAAAATTAAAATGCTATTTAAACTGTGTGGAATATGTTCTAGGTAAATAAATTGAATTGGAAAATGTAATTTTTTGCAATTCTGAAACTAAAATTATTTTGCACCCGTTTTTAAGCCAATCAACAAATAGAATTTAGAGAGCATTAGCAATGCAAAATGTGATTTAAACAGTATTGCTGCTTACCCAGAACTACGATAAAAATTATGCATCCAATACCTTTTTAACTTTTAAGTTTTTTCTTTTTGTTTGGTCACAACAGCCACGTTGTTTAATTTTTTTAGTTATTTTTTTATTTGTCCTAGTATTTAAGGCTCACCAGAGCCATACTCTTTGGGGGTTAAATCTGGGTGGTTCCTGGCTTGTTTGGGGGCCGAAAAGTTGACTGTATTGCTCTTATCGGTACCACGGGGGCCGAGATGCCCAGTGGGCTATGTGCTCGTCTCGGTCATTGAGGTTTGGTTTCGTGGGGGTACTGGTTGAAAGCCCAATTTCGCGGGCTAGAGATTCATGATTGTGGGTCTCGACGGATGAGTTGCGTTCAGCTCAGATGCTAACCTGCTTAGTTAGAAGTGTGTTAGATAGCACGCGGCCTGACTAGTGGTGGGGACGAGCCCAAACGCCCAAAGTGAACTGGGAGCTCAAGGCTAGTTTTCTAGTCTTATGCGCGCTGACTGGACGTATCCTAGTCCCTGCCTAATGGTGGCCATGGTATTATTACCAGGGCGGTGTACCATGTTAAACCTATTCGACGTTGTCGTAGCATTTGGAGTTAAAAACGTTAAACAATTCCAAGGTCAAAGAAAATATCTCATTTTTGAAACTTTGCAAAAACTTTGCAAAACATCTTGGTATACTAACTGGTCATAAATATGCAAAGTAATAAAGTAAGTTTAGTCCTAAACCAAAGATAGAAAACAAATTACATTTAGTGTCCAAGTCACAACAAAATTACGTTACGCATAAAATAATTTCGTAGGCATAAATTACCGAAATAATCGGATGGCACATAAATTTTCCAGAGAGACTAAACCAAACCAAATAGAACAATGAGAAAATTTATTATAAATGCAGTTTTTATAATTACAAACGGGAACAAAGAAAAAAAAAATAATGACTTTCTTTTCCCAAATAAAAGCATAGTTACTTTTTTTTATCAAAAAATATATACCACATAGGTATGTACATATTTATTACATATAAATTTTATTTTAACGTTTACCAAAAAATGGTTAGGCCGTAATAAATTACAAAAAGTCATTTCGCAAAAATTTTACAGCACAATAAAAATAAAGATATTCAAAAATAAGGTGAAATACCCGGTATTTGTACACTTCCAAGGTGGAGCCAATATTTGAAAAGTGTTGTCAAATTCGTACCGTTCAAAAATTTATATTCTGAATAAAAATGATAATTATATTTGAACATTATTAAACTTATTTTTATTTAAGGTAGTAGACTGGTAAATCGCACTGTTTTTACCCGACTGCATCAGAAGGAGGGTAATGTCTTTCGAAAGTTGATATGTATCCTCTAATTATGTCTGTTTCTTTGGCGCAGCCTGCAGCCTAAACGGCTTGACGGATTTTCGTAAAGAAGGTGTCGCTGGATTCGTCTTAATCTGGGGATTGCTATAGGCTAGATGAAGTTTCAAAATTCATCCCCTAAATATTGATACTGAATATTAGGGATGAAAAATTTATATAGCAAACTGTTGGGTCTAGAAACGTGAAATTTTGCTAACGAGTTCCTTATGTAACGTAGGGGAGCACCAAGCAAAGATTTTTGGAAATTAATCCCCTAAGGGTATAATGTAGGGGATGAAAATTTATGAAAGGTAAAATTTCGCACAGGGCCACAGGGGTCCTTTAGTAATGTAGATCAGTATTGGGAGGGAGAATTTTTGTGAAAATTTATCCATTAAGGGTGTAAAATAGGGGATGAAAATTTATATAGGAAACCGCTGGGTTTAGAAACGTAAAATTTTGTACAAATGTTCCTTTAATGACGCATGCAAGCACCAAGAGTGGACTTTTAGAATTTAGCTTCCTAAGGGGTCAAAATAGGGGATGAAAATTTATACGGAAAACGCTAGGTTTATTAGCGTAAAATTCTGCACAAAGGTTTTTTTAGTAACTTAACAAATACAAATAGTGAATTTTTGAAAATTCGTCCCCTAACGGGCTAAAATAGGGGATGGAAATTTATATAGAAAACTGTTGAGCCTAGAAATGTGAAATTTTACACGGGGGTTTCTAATATAACGTAAGTGAGCACTAAGAAGGGACTTTTAAAAATCTGTCCTCAGGGGAGTAAAATAGGGGATGAAAAATTATATAAAAAATCGTTGGATTTGAGAACGTGAAATTTTGTACAGAGATTTCGTTATAGTAACGTAGTGAGCACGAACAGTAGCTTTTTGAAAATTCATCCCCTAAGGCGGCAAAAAAGGAATGAAATTTTATATGAAAGCTAACTTTTCTCTACGAATTCGTCTGGGTAGGTGGAGTTGATAACGACATAGTGTGTACAACTAGTCAATCTACAACGAGTTGATGCGGAGGAACTCATGGACAAAAAAAAACTATTATAAATTTTTTTTGTCAAATTCGTGGTAATTTGGCTACCAGCCGCTGTAATTTCGTATGCGTACCTATAATATTTTTTCTTCTAAATAATTAAGCAACTCTAAAAAGACCTAACTAAAATAGATAATTAAAAAAATAAGAAAACCCGACTGCGTAAAAAGTAAACTAAAACGGTGAAAATAAGATGAAAGGGAGAAAAAGAAAAATTAATAAATAAAAAATTAATTTAAAAAATCAAAAAACCCGACTGCATTTAAAGTAAACTAAAACGGTGGAAACAAGACGAAATAGAGAAAAAGAAGAATGAATAAAAAGTAAAGCAGTCGGGGGCATCAAACTTTTCTGTTTAATTTGACACAACAGGTATGCCTCCGACTGCTTTACTTTTTATTCATTCTTCGTTTTCTCTATTTCATCTTGTTTCCACCGTTTTAATTTACTTTAAATGCAGTCGGATTTTTTGATTTTTTTAATTAATTTTTTTATTCATGTCTATTTTTAGGGGCATTTTTTTGAGAAAGAAAAAATTTGAATTTGAACAAGTTTTGAATTTTTAATATGTTATTATTTATATTTTAAGGTACCAAAAAAATTTTTTTTTTAATCAATTAAATTTTGTTTTATTATTATTACTATCACTTGAAGTTGGCGCTTCAAAAAAAAGCACGTGGATGGCCCGCGTGATTTTGACTCTTGGGGACATCTGAAATCAAAAATTCTTAATTAGTCTTATCTATAGAGATGTCATTGTGGTCGGAACTAGAATTATGAAATTTTATTGAAAAATAACAAAATGGCGGACTTCGAAAAAAATCATTTTTTTGCTGCACAAAAAGGGTTGTAAAATGGAAAGTTGGGGGTGAAAAGAATTAATCTAGTTCCGACCAGAATGACATCTATAGATTAAGACTAATTAAGACTAATTTTTGATTTCAGATGTCCCCACGAGTCAAAATCACCCGGGCCATCCACGTGCTTATTTTGAGGCGCCAGCTTCAAGTGATAATAGTAACAATAATCAATACTTTTATGGAAATAATAATTGAATTTCCATTGGAACGCTATAAATTACCGTTGAAATTTTCCCTATGTGTAATTTTGAAGTGGACAGTCATATACTGTATTATAATTATGCAATGTGTAGTCTTGAAATGAACGCACTGTATAATTACTTAATAATTTTACAATCATTATGGACAATAACAGGATCGCCCTTAGCAGTTGGACTGATACGGATATCAATATAGGTATTTTGTAAATCTACGTTAATTTTTCATTTATGTAAGTATGTAATTGTATATCAAAATAAATTTAAAAATTTTAAATTTTGAAATTTGTCCAAACACTGGGTATCTTACCTTGTTTGTTTTTCGATGTCCGTATCTATATGGTAAATATATCCACATAAATTTTTAGTTCACGTGGGAATGAGAAGGTGAATGTAAGAAAAATGTTACAAGTCACACGAGAAACGAATGAGGTTTGGATGGTGGAAAATGTTTTGACCAAGTTTAAAGTTATTAATACGACTTATAGTATTGTATAAATAAAAAATGATTTTCTAGAAAAGACTGAAGAGAGATATCGCCCTTCTAAATCAGTTTAAATTAATGAAAAATATTTCGATGATTACCTTACAATTACACACGAGTACTTAACGTGATTAAAATAAGAACTTTATTTTAAATAGATATTGTTTTAAATATTGTATCAAATATGGTAAGTCCGACATTATATATTGTCAATATAATTATGTGTTTTATTGAAAGATTGTACAATTAACGCCGTCTTCCCATAAATATGGGACAGTACTGGGATCACTGTAGGTTATGATGTGCGCTAGCCTACTAGCAATCGTGAATAACGGAGTAAATCGGCAGTAAAGTTGTTCACTCAAGTTATTAACGTTTTAACTTATTAACGATGCTCATAATTTTCCTCGTGTTAAAGACAAACCATACGTATGTATGCATTGCCACTGTACCACACAGCACGTATGACTTTGGGTACAAGTGAATGGTTCGTCTATAACTCGAGGTAAACTACGATCATTGTCAATAAGTTAAATCGTCAATAACTTGAGTGACGACTGTAAACTGAAAAAAAATTTTGCCACAAAAAATGTTTTGCCCCACAGAACGTATGAGCTTGAGCAGCGTCGGATTTGTGGGGATGGGCAGCAGATCTTGGTGGCGCTAGAATTAGGTATGTGAGGTTTTTCTTTTTTTTTGCTCGTCACTTGTTTAAGTGAGGAGAAAAAAGTTATTTTTTACAGGGGCGCCATTTTTTGTGCCTGCCCCGGGCGCTACTTAGGCTAGGTCTGGCCCTGAGCTTAAGTACATACGTATGGTTTGTCTATAACTCCAGAGAACTTGCGAGCGTTGTTACTAACAAGGAAATGCACCCAGAGTAAAATTCGGGATTTTGATGAAACTTCGCTGGTGTGTAGAATAGGCAAAAATAAGGGACCCGTATTTTTTTTTATCGGCCATCTATGTTTACGGGGTGAAACCAGCTCCTAAAATTGGGGGTTCAAATCGTATTTCTTAAGATATCTCGAAAACTATAAGAGATAGAGGAAAACTGTAAATTGGCGAAATGTTACTTTTTGAAAGACCTATTCACCTGTATAGGTTAAACCAGGACCGGGTTCATAAGAGGGTCTGGAGGGGTAAAAATATCGAATATGATTAATATGAGTAACCAGATGTACACATGGCTAAATTACCAATTAAGTAAGTACGGAAAAATACATGAATCATTATCGGAAAGTAAAAATTTACATTTTAATGATGAAAATGAGCATAAAAATAAAAAAATATAGAAGATATTTGCAATCAATAATAATGCAATATAATCAACCCTATTTTTTTCCTCCTTATATGGCTTAAATACCACACATATTTCGAAAAAACGCAAAAACAAGTATCCCCTAATTTTGGTGCTCTTTCTATTTATGATGGCAAAAATTTGATACATTGAACCATTCAGGCTGTACAAGAAAATTTACCCACATTTTTACCCCTCCAGACCCTCTTATGAACCCGGTCCTGGTTTAACCTATACAAATGAATAGGTCTTTCAAAGAGTAACATTTCGTCAATTTAAAGTTTTCCTCTATCTCTTATAGGTTTCGAGATATCTTAAGAAATACGATTTGAACCCCCAATTTTAGGAGCTGGTTTCACCCCATAAACATGGAAGATGGCCGATAAAAAAAAATACGGGTCCCTTATTTTTGCCTATTCTACACACCAGCGAAGTTTCATCAAAATCCCGAATTTTACTCTGGGTGCATCTCCTTGTAAGTTAAAACGTCGATAACTCGAGTGACGATTGTATACTCTTTACTCCACTACTGTGACTGTTTCCCCCCTGTAAAACTAGTGCTTTCAGTGAAACGATGACGTCGGTCAATGACGTCTGTGACAGAGCACTGGCAACATATTACGGAACGAATAAATCACTACTGGCAGTACTGGCACAGTACCCGCAGGATATATAGAAATACGCCTTATATAGTTAAATTCCAGAAATATAATTCAGAACAGTTCTAATATACTGTACGTATGTCCTATAGTTGTAGAAAGCGTTCTAGTACACAAAATCCGAAACTGAACGTTAATGGTTTTGAATTTTTGAAGCAGAAACTCTGAGTAGGTACTCATTCACCGGAAATGAATGATCTGATTAAAAGTTATAAAATAGGAATTGCTTTACATTTGTTCAAAAAATAAAAACAAAATAAAATTGTTGTACACATAAAAAGTACAAATATACCTTTTTAAGAGTTAATTATATTACTCTTACTATTATATTTTATATAATATAAACGTAATTACCACTTTTACACAACAAAAAACGAAAAAAAAAATGAAAATTTACCTACATATATTTAATTATTTTCTCTTGAGTCAATTAATCTTCTCTACTTGTTGTTGATACTGAAATATAGACACTACAAACTGCACGCTTGCTCATTCAAACGCACATATACAATAACATACATATTTGTATTTATCTACATAAACATGTAATTTAAAATTTAAACAAATAAGTCCTGTATTACGTAAGCGTAACGATACTTATCGTGGAATATTAAGCCAAAGGATTGTATCTTAGGTTTTGCGGATGAGTTTAATACAAAACTGAATCTAACTTAAAAATTTAACCAAAAGTAAGTTTTATTTATTTTAATTTTTTCCAACGAAAATAAATGGTATATTTATTGCACAATGAGTGGGAAAAGTAAAAAGTGCCTAATTTCTTATGAATATGAGTTTGTTGCATGAACCCCCAGGTAATATAGTAAAAAATGGTGTAATAAAAATAAATAAAAACTTTTTTAGAGATCTAAATTTGAAACTTATAAAGTAGAACAAAAATTTTAATTCTGTCGAAAATATAATTTATTTTCATAATTTTTTATTGGAAAATTTAAAATATATTGTTGCTAGTTAGTAGACAAAATCTATTAAATTTCTAGTTCTTGTTGTCTCTTGGTAAAGAAGATACTACATAGGAAACTCCCATATCGCACGCTTCCACTTAGCAATTTCGTCGTACACAAGATGTGTATAATGGCACCCCTCCGTGTTTTAAGGCAAATATGTTTAAATGTGTTAGTGTCTAAGTAATAGTTCGTAACAGTAAATCATATAAATATATAAATCAGAAACATTGACGCCCGTGATCTTTGACTTTCTCATTTAGCAATTCGGTCCCAGTGGATTGCGTAATGGGGGTTTCCTATGTATATTTTTAATCGATATTATATGCGCAGAAAATACAATATTTGTTTTATAAATACACTTTAATTTTGAAGACAAATTTCAACTATTTTTACTTTTTGTATTTATTTATTTATGTTATTTTTACTGCTTACCATGCCTCCTGTACAACCTAGGGTACATCTACATATATGCTGCCACCGAGACAACTAGTTTTACTAGGACTAGTATAGAGGTGCCATTAGAAGAAACAAGTTGTGATATTGGCAAACACCCTGATCTTTTACAACGGTATCAGGTGTGGGATAGGATGACCTTGGAGAAGACATTTGTAAGTGGACACCAGTATAAATTTAGGAAATTTAGTTACAGAATATTTTGGTGAAAGTTATCTTGAAGAGATATTGGGAAGTAAACAGAACGTTGAGAACTAAAAATTTAAAGATCAGAATATTTATGACATGAAACCAAAGGCGGGAATAGAGAATAATTTACCCCCTGTATTTCTGTATTCTTGAGTTTTTTGTACTCTTTAATCTCTTATGGCGGATTATTTTGCACGATAAATAATCAATTTTTACTACTTTTTCCTGGAAAAATATATGTTATAATTTGTTGTTTAAAAATATTTTTATTACTTTATTTGCACAAAAAAAAAAAAAAAATGAATATTTTGTAGGTATACCCATTCGACTTAGCCTGGAAGTGCAGTAACTTCTACAACTACATTTAAATATGAGATTATGTATGAATATATGTTTGTGCGATGTATATTAGATTACAAATTCTCTTGCGAATTCAGTACTTTCTAGCTAGCTGCTCGGTTGTCTAAGTATGTACATATGAAGGGTACAGGGGAAAAATTGTATAAATTAAATATTGAGTTAAGATCGAGAATGACTATCATTGTCCCATGACAGCAGCTGTAATAGTTGATTTTTCTATGTGAACTCGAATTTTTCCTATTTTTACGAAATTTAGTGAAAACATTAGAAGCACCAAACCTATATAAGCGGTATTTTGAAAAAAAATCCTTTTAATGGAATATTCCCCAAAAAAATCTAATCGCCCGAATTCCACGAAAATTTAATCAGGTGTTCGTTATATAATTACGGTGAATAAAACTGGTTCGGAGTCAGTATCATTTTTTATTCTGGAAGTATGTGAGACGAAAACACACAGAAAGAGATATCATGTTAACAACGATCGTAATCAACTCTAGAGGTCGCAGAGGGGTGCCGTTGCAGAACTTGAATGTATATTAAAATAGGGAATATGCATGTTTTTTATTTATTTCGAAAATAGTTTAAGTCTATGTCAAAAAATCAGAAAAATATATTCTGAGTATAATTTGCACCTTTTTTTTAGAAAAATAAAAAAATGATTATTAATTTTACATTATCATTATTTAAACATCACCATTTGGCGCCCTGACGTCACTTGTAAATACTCAAATAAGAAGGCAATTACCATCCAGGCCAGAAACATTGTTATATAATTCGTTCTGTTGATGGCACTGCTTCGGATAATATCAAAAATATAATCGTTTATTATTTTCCACTGTTTTCCATATCTATCAATATTTAAATTTGTTTGACGAATAAAATTTAGCAAATAAATTTAATTAATGTAATTAAATAAAATTTTCCCCTTAAGGACCCACAAAAAATAAAAAATATAAAAATTCTCTAGACCGGTTTCGACTACTTTTGTAGTCCTCTTCAGTAGCATAAACAACAAATAACCATAAATATAAAAAATCAGAAACATTATAAAACTAGAAAATATAAATATAGGAAATCAGAAATATCAGAATATAATAAAAAGTAAAGGATTCGGAAAAATATTTTCCTTCGTTAAAAATACCTAAATAAATATAAAAATAATAATAATAAATGACCAATAAATATAAAAAAATAAAAGAGAAGTAGAAATATATAAATATGAAAAAATTAAAAACCACAATAAAATAGAAATAAAATATATATGAAAGACAACAATAAAAATAAAATAAAATTAAAATGAATTAAAAGTAGAAATATATACCTAACAATAAAAAACAACAATAAGAATGAAAATAAAAATAATACCTCAATGGAACCCACACATCCCGTGACTGGTCCAGATACCAGAACCAGTCAAAACACGAGAATTTTGACGAGAAATCGTATAAAACAGGCTTTAATTTCACAATATCTGACATTTGTTTAAAACTCACTGCTATCATTCAAGTGACGTTTATACGAATATTGTGTTTTTGAAGTTAAACTGTTTTATTATATTGTTTTTATTTTATTATTGTTTTATTATATTATTGTTTTACTTTATTTTTATTATTGTTTTTATTTTTACATTTACATACTTTTATTATTATATTTATTTTCATTCTTATTGTTGTTTTTATTTTTATATATTTCTACTTTTATTTCATTTTAATTTCATTTTATTTTTATTGTTGTCTTTCATATATATGTTATTTCTATTTTATTGCGGTTTTTAATTTTTTCATTTTAACGAAGGAAAATATTTTTCCTAATCCTTTATTTTTTATTATATTCTGATATTTCTGATTTCCTATATTTATATTTTCTAGTTTTATGATATTTCTGATTTTTTATATTTATGGTTATTTGTTGTTTATGCTACTGAAAAGGACTACAAAAGTAGTCGAAACCGGTCTAGCGAATTTTTATATTTTTTTATTTTTTGTGGGTCCTTAAGGGGAAAATTTTATTATTATGTATAATCCAGCCCACAGTACGGCTCAATATAGTGATTTGAACATAACTTTTGTAAAATTAGATTAGGTGTAAGTTTGTCTCCTGAACCCTTCAATATAATATCGTAACAACCCGTACAATTCCAAAAACATTTTCCGTACCTGTGTGCATAGGTACCTACCTACGTAGTTATCCATGTGTAGAATTTACTTAGAGCTACGAACTTATATTCAAGAACAATTCACTTTTCTATGCATACAGTGCACATTTGAAAATAATATAAAATCAACTTATTAAATAAATCCGTATAAATAGGTGGTAGTGTGCAGTTATACATGTACTTACATAATACAGTAGACTCTCGTTAATTCAAACCTGCGATAATTCGAAACTCTCTATAATTCAAATGTATCACGAATTCCCTACAAAATCTCTTTATATTTCGAACTAAAACAATACATTTTTATACACTTGGTAATTCGAACGAAAAAATCATTGCTGCGTAACAAAACCAGGCGTTAATTCGAACTCATCGGCGTCAAACACTCGACAATTCAAAGTTGCAGAGAGAAAGAGACAGAAAAATTGTAAGTACATTTTGAGACAAGTTCAAGTTCATTCATCGCAAATGCTTAAACAATTAAAATTGTTACCTGTGATAATTCGAACCTCTCTGTAATTCGTAATATTTTAAGAGTCCCTCGAGTTTCGAATTAACGAGAGTCGACTGTGGATAGATGTTGAATGAGTTGTAGTCAGTGTTAGGTAAGATATCGAATTTTATGATTTAGATAACGGATAATAGATAATACAACTTAAAACATCGAGATAAAGGTAATACATAATTTAACCATTATTTAGATAAAATTTTAGATAACAGTATGAAAAGCAAAGAATCGGCAGCCTACAAATTTGTTAAAATCACATTTTACGCGTCCAGAAATCATTTCGTAAAATGTGATTTTGATAAATCTGCAGGCTGTCGATTCTTTGCTTTTCATATTATTCCCTCCATCTGCAGTTGGACTAATTTATATATATATATATATATATATATATATATATATATATATATATATATATATATATATATATATATATATATATAACAGATAAGATAAAATTTAAAAAAATTTGGGGGACAGGTCTACCCACACTGTCAACTTCCCATTGGGTGTCCTTAAAGACTGGAGACTACTGTACATAAATAATTCTTTTTCCATTTCGGGCAACTTCCTTGGGCCCCCGATAGAGGCTTTACCCCTTGCACCATACCGTCTTCTGTACCTAAGAGTGGGGGCTCCACCGTTATCAAACAAATGATAACATCATTTGTTCTCAAGATATGCGAGACAAAATATATTTCAAAAATAGTTTCTTATTTCGTTTTTTTTTTCTTTTTTTTTTTCTTTTTTTTTCTTTTTCATTTTTTTAAATTTTATAATAATATACTGGCGTTTTTAACATGAAACAAGGTTCTTAAGCCATTATATAATAATGTTATGGTAAAAAATCCATATAATCTATGTTATCTCAATAAAGTTAATTCTGTTTTTTTACCACAAAAAACAAACCGCTAATCCGAATTTGCCGAAAACTTTATCCGGTCTTTATTTTTGATTACGCATCTAATGAAATTAGTCCGGAGTTGATATCATCATTTGTTCTCGAGATATGCCAGACGAAAAAAAATTCACAAACGAACGAACGAACGAACTAATGAACGCACGCACAGACATCACGCTAAAAACGATGGATTCGGATTCTAGTGACCTTGAAACGTGGAGATATGTCAAAATTAGCGATTCGTAAAATCGGACCCATTACAATAACTTCCTATGGGAAGTTAAAAATAATGCACAGGGTCAGTGTTTTTCAACCGCCAATCCGCGGACTGGTTCCGGGCAGCAAAAGTATTTTACCGGTTAAAAAGATTTTATTTATGGCCCATGATAGCACACAGCCAGTACAACTGAGCACAACAAATTTTGTTTAAAAAAAAATAAAACGGAAGAGCTAACTTTATTATATTATTTACGGCACATGATAGTACATGGCCAGCATAATATGGCACAATCATTTTTTTTGAAGAAAGAAAATGGCGAGGCTAACTTTGTGGGAACATACTTATGGTCGGCCTTTCATATAAAATGACCTAATGTCATTCCACTATTGGCAGCCCTTTAATTCCATTATAAAGTATCTAAATCAAACAAATCGTCATTTAAGTATAATTCCAGATCTTTGCGTAAAATTTGATCAAAAGACTCATAGAAATACGGGCGTGATTTAATGGGTTAACGCTATGACATCTTCCATATAACGATCGTCATAAAAATTAAGCAACTTAGATGCAACAATCCACTTACTTTAAATAAATTGTCACACCTCTTTTGAACTTTAAATAGCATAGATAATAGTTTTCATATTATTATAACATCAACATTATTCCAGAGATGTACAAAGTATAACTTGAAGATAAAACGTACAGTTTACTTGTAACATTGTTAATTTTATATCCGTCTTTAAAACCGTCGTATCTTGAATTTTAATTTGAATTTTAACGTAGCGTCATGGATTTTATTTGTGTACAATAATGTTTATTTTCGCAATTGTATATTTTGCACGATATTAAAAATTTTATTACACTAGTCGAATTAGATTGTTGTTGAAAGAAGTAGAAAATTGTATATATTTACTTATTACTCGTTTCAAGACAACAAAAATCAACAAAATTTAATTATTTATCACAATCTGTTTAATTGTTACTGACGAAACATTTTAAACATTTAATAAAATATAAGTACATAATACTGTCTGGCGAATTAATTTACAATACTTAATTGTCGTTTATTATTAAGTATCCATTTGTTTTTGTTCTTAAAATAGAGTAAAATGCGAAAGACAATTTTAAATCGAGGTTGCAGTTCCACCGAACGGACTTAATAGAAACTCGTGTCAGTTTTAAGAAAGTTTCAATTGTTTACAAGCAATTTAAAAACCAATTGCCAATTCGACCCCCGGGCGGCTGTTTGAGTTTTGTTTTTTACAAGTGGTAAAAATTGAGACTTTTGAAATGTTATGGTTTATGGGTTTCTATCTTCACTTTTTAGAATTTTGTTCAATACAGGCGCCACTCAAATTGTTCTCTTTATTCGCAAGATCATCGCACACAGGAAATATAAGCAGAACCGTGGGGAGAAATAGCAGGCCCCGAAATAAATTTCACGTTTTAAAATTTTTTGTCTAAAAAAATAACTAACCAGCAAAAAAAGCCCCTTCGGTTTCTTCCCGGGTTATTTACCAACAGGAACGAGATCCCTCTTTAAGCCCGGGCCCAGGGCTATAACCGTGGCTACCGCACCCTCTCGTCAGGCCTGAATATAGGAAAATAACTCAAATACCACTAAGTACCTACTTCAGCGGGCGATTATTGAACCACCCAGATCATGAAATTCCCCCATTTCATTAAACTGCTAACTGATGTCAGTCAGATCGTTTTACAACAAATGTTTATTTCGAAATTAAACGACACTCATTTAAATAATTTCAGGTAAGAGAAAATGCTAGAAAGAAAACGAAAATATTTTATTTAATACTTTTTTATAACACTCGCTTCTAAAGTTGCATATTCGAGCGTTGTGTAGCGAGCGTAAAGAGCAGTATTCACCTCATTGTAAAACAAACGATAGTAAGTGTGCGCGAAAGTAGCGTACCGTGCGTAAAAGCAGATAACTGTTGTAGCAAAAATATAAATTAAAAAATTAAAAAATTAATATTATTATATTTATTGATTATTTATTGATAGGGGGATTATGTTTTCGGGTTTGAATTTGGGTGCTACTTTTCGGGTTTGGTTGGGGTTTCGATCGGCAGAGCATTCTCCAGGTGTTATGGAGACGAGAGTGTGTGGCAGTGGAAGGTTATGGTCGCAGATCGTTTTCCCAAAACCACAAGATCCCCAAATAACCTGAAATTTTCTTTTCGACAACCAAAAGGGTGGTTTTAAATTAGAAATACGAAGGTTCATCAATCACAATTTATTACAATAAAAGGGTGACTCGAAACAATTTTGAATTACAATATTTGGAATCTTTAAAATTTACGACAACAAATTATTACAAGTTTTGAGAATCTATACATATTTTTGAAAGACTGACAAGCCAATTCAAATAAATTTACATAATACATTTTAAAATAGAATTTGCATCTTAGCCTTTGGTGTGGCCATACTTTCCAAATCGAGACGCACGATATAAGTATATGGTGTGTACTGGCTATGGGAATGTATCACCACATCAGTTGGTAAATTTATACACTTTTGACTTAAATATTAATTCGAAGTTTCGGATTTTACGGAACAATTTAAATATTGCTATAAAATATATTTTCTAAAGGTATGTTATTAATTAAAATTAAATTGATGTCACTATTTGAAGTTTTATAATTGTATCTTTAAATTTTATGACTAGAATAACCTGTATAAGTATTTTATAAATATCAAATTTTATGAAATTGTAAATTAGTCGATATTAATTTTGGTTGAGTTCCTTAATTAATTTTTTTTTTTTTTATTTTTATTTTTCGATTTTTTTTTTGTTTTGTTTTGTTTTTTTTTATATCTTTAATTTTTTTTTTTGGCTATAATTAAAGTGTCTAAGTCACGCTCAAACACGAGACGAGTGGGGCCTAAAATATGGCTTCCTTTTACCCAAACGTGCTCCTTCGATTTCTTGAAGAGAAATCGGAAAGAAAATTTTTTACGACGAGAAAAATATTGCAAAATTCCATTGTGATACACGTGTCGGATTTCATACGAGGGAGCAAACTAAATTAAATTTAGCCTGCCAGCGTTTACCCCTGTCCAGACACAATTGAACGCCTTTTGGAATTTCAGAAATTACAGATGGCAAAAATAAATTCAGATTTAAATTGAAATGTTTTAGAAAGTTACGTTGCAAGCCAAATATTAATAACGAGCTACATGATTTAAAAGATTTAAGCAGATATCGAAATAATTGTAAAGGTTGCACATGTTCAACATTTTGTTTATCTAAACCGGAAATAGTTATGTGATCTAATACTGATTAAACCATAAACACAATCTATATATATTTGTTTGGGAATTTACTTAATGATAATCTAAAATATAAATCTATGCAATTAACTAAATACATCTATATTCTTAAACTATACGAGTTATCTAAATTTTTAGTCACAGACTTTTTTGCTAAATCCCCAGAAATCTTTTGGAAATCTGAATGAATGCGAAAGTACAAACGACGTTAAATATTTGAATATAAATTATTTTTACATGTTACACTTAATTATTTTTTCTTTTATCTATATAATATAAATTATCTTTTATTTTAATTTAAATAAATTTCCAAAATATATTTATCTTAAATTAATTATACTATTTTTCAAAATTTAAATTTATCCTACACGCTACGTTTAATTATTTTCTAATCATTTAAATATAAATTATTTTTTGACTACGTTTAAGTAAATTTCCAAATACATGTTATAATAAAATAATACTTATCTTAACAACGAGCAGTTTGTCATTTTCAACAATACACTTAAATAAATAATACTTAAATTAATTTTAAAATATACATATTTTTTTTTATTTTTTGATGTGTGCGGCCCAAAGGCCACACGAGAAGAGAACTTCTCCCTCACTGTGTGTCTTTTTAATTAGTATAAGTTATTTATTTAGTTATGTAATTTGTTTTGTTAATTATTTTTTTGAAAAATAAATATTTAATTAAATAATGTACGCACTTGTTATAAAGTCAATTGAATTTCAGATTTCTGCAAACGTCTAATTAATTTTTACATTGTGCCTAGTATACATGCGTGTGAAGAGCCATGTTTTGTACAGCTGGGTATATGGCTGAATCTAAAACGTAGCTTACTTAGATAGTATTTTGTACAATACATGGTAGTATTTTGTACAATACAACAAGCAATTTCATGGCAGTCGTAGATAATTTTTTTTTTCTATTCCTACTTTTGAAAGTAACATTTTGCGCACGGCTAACTATATGTAAAAATTAACAATTGTCCACACCGTGCGAAAATAGCGTGCGAAATAATTCCCCTCGACTTAATATAATAAAATAGGTGGCTATATCGTTGATTTAATATATAATCTATATAAATAATTCTAAAAATATTCATATGTAAGTTGATTATTTATCATTGTTTCCATAGTTTCAAAGTATGCTTTGGCAAAGAATTGAACATCTTACCACTGATATTATAAATTTAAAAAATTTTTACCACTTATTTGAATTTTATTTTAATTATGTATATGTTAAATTTTACGAAAAAAAATGTGCTCGTAGAAAAAGTATAGTGTAAAATGCGAGGGAAAAGCTTTATTAATCACTCATATGAATTGTTGCACTCGCCCTGCCGGCTCGCTTAACAAACTCATATTCGTGAGAAATAAGCCTCTTTTCCCACTTATTGTACAATATACTATTTTTTCACATAACCTTATTATAAAATAAAGCTAACCCTACTATTTTCTAAAATCCCTTAGAAATAATTAATTTTTTTCTCTCTATTAAACTTTAGAAGCCGTCGTTATAAAAAATTATGTTCAATACGTATACGTAAAGTGAGGTATCCAGCAGGCTGAAATTGGAGCGCTCGCTAAAAGGACTGATGCATAGACAACGAGATCGAGTGCGCTGTATACCCCCACTCGCTTGACTGCTCGTGGGGGTATGCGCACGAGATTCGAGTTATTTTAGACTCGTGCCCCAATTTAAGCCTATTAGAATACCTCTCTTTACGCAAAAGTATCGGAAATAACTATTATTTTATTAATCAATACTGTCATTTCTTCCAGCAAAAGTGAAGCCCATTCGTTTTTGTATTTAACTGCTTGTCTACCGTGTAGATACTAAAAAACGCCGTGAGCAGCGGGGCCCCATCACAGAAGTCGAATTTTTCCCTCCATCTTCGGTATTGAATGTCTACAAGCGAAATGTGATTGAAAGTCTACAAGCGATTTGTCATTTTGGTGGTTTCAAAACTGCTGATGAGTGTCCGGTTGATCGGGGCTTTAAAAAAAGGTTTTAAGTTTTTAAGGGCTGAATCTCAGTAAATTTGGTGCCAATATAGCAGTTAGCAGGAAAAAAGCCAATACAATTCGTACGAGGGCATTCCTACCCATGCTTATTCGTCAATTGCCTTTGTGTTTTATTTTTAAATATTAAAAAAGGACCTTAAATAGTAAACTGGAAGGCTTTTATGAAAGTATTTCTTCTTTCCAAAAAATCCAAAATTCTAATTTTATAAATAAAAATCCAAAATTAATACTTTATAAATAAACATTAACTTTAATAATATTTTTAAATTACTTAATATGTATGTATTGCATTTCTTATAAAAAGTACGTTCATTTTTTTTAAATTTTTAAATTTACTATTCGCCTACTTGTCTTATAGTATAAATATAAAGCATTTATATTTCGCCAGATAAGAAATGGGGAAATAATTTAAAAATATTAAACCTAGCAAGCCTGTTTGGAGTTTAGTATTATGATACTAGGTGCTTGTTTCAAATTTTTTCTCCAGTAACGGCAACTTTATAAAACTTATAAACATACAAATGAATATATACTTTAGTCAAATATTAACGAATTTATTTGTTAAGTTTGAAGTTACTTGGTAGTACAAAACTTTTTCAATGCATACATGGCGTCTACTTTATTAAGAATACACATACACTTTATATTATTATGTTCAAATTTCGGTACCCGAAATTGCGACAACCATCGAAAAGTTAAATTTGAAAATCTTGATGTGATGAATAAAATGTTTCGACATTTTGCTTACTTTTCGAAATATGTCGGTGTTTTCGACGAAATTTTTATTTTCGTTGCTCCAAAATCTGTTATAGCTAACTCTTTGGCGATTGCTTTGGCGATCTTGTAATTGATTTTAAGTAACATAAATAGTATTCGGTAGATGGAAGCTTTTGAACGGCTCGGGTTTATGATGAACGTGCGAAGATAATAACAAAAATCCCGAAAAATAACAAAAAAATATTCTCAAATTGAGTTCAAGGTTAATGCCAACTGGTTAGAACCAAAATGCATAAAAAGCCACAGTGTGTTTCAGTTTAATAATTCGACTGAAGTATCCATAAATATTTCTTTTGGCTATTTTTAGTAATGATTTATTCATTATATGTTTACCGTAAAATAATTTATGTTAGAAGGTTAAATTTGAATTGATATGCAAATATAGATCCAATCAACTAAAACTGATCTGACGTTATGAAACAAATGTAACAAATGAAGCGAAATTAGACGAACCTGGTTTCCTGTCTGCTTTCTTTTTTGTTATTTTTGTAAGAGAGTAACTATAGGTAGTAATTTAAGATTATGCGTTCATTTGTTAATGACGTCAGGCCAATTGTAACTGAATTGACTTTTGATGTATTTTGAATCAACAAAATTCTAATCACATCATATAAGGTACTATAAGCTTTTCAAACAGTGACATCTGGGAACTTGCTTTATTTTAATCAAGTGTAAACTAATAGAAATAGATTATAAAATTGCAAAACCATTTAGAAACTTTTTTATAGTAAGAAAAATAACGATTTTAAAGATTTTTTGTAATTTTAAAAACATCTTAAGAATTACTGAGGTCATAAGATGTCAAGTGAAACAAACTTACATATCACGTCGTATGACGTCAACAATTCCATACAAAGTGTATTAGCTGTCAAAATAGTGTACCAGTTGGGCGTTTTGTCATTGTAAGTTATGACTGTCAAAGTGTTAAAAATAATTTTACGATTCCCGTACACTAAATACTTGAGATTCAGAACGTAGCTTTGGCGTTATGTCGCTGCTATGTGGGCGCAAGTTTTTTCCAAGTTTTGGTGTTATTATTTGTGAATTTGTTTCATTGTTAACTTCTTACATGTTATGTAGCTGTGTAAATTTTAAGAGGATTACTTTACTATCAAATTTTTATTTTTTATTTCATTCGTCCTAACAACAATATCTTACATGATATGCGAAGTATATGAGCCCCGATGAAATTTTAGACCACCAGACTTTACTGGTGAAATGTTTTTTATCCTATTTGTACTCAAAGTCAAACTGTGAACTTTTACTGGAATTTCGCTTTAGATTTGAAAACGAAAATCATGAAACCTTAATATTTCGGTTGCTGATTATACTACACATGCCCACGCTTACATATGCGTACCTTTCCTGCCTATACCTATACGCAAAGTAGATTAAGAAAGGTACACTACATTTGAGTCTAAAGTAAGCTTTTTTGCGCAGTTCGCCATCTACGTCATAATACTTCACATATTTGAATTTTTAGAAAAAGACAACATTACAATTACTTTATTATGAGTTTTTTGAGAGTTACCATTTTTATTACAGCCAAACCGTTGATAAGAACTAAGAGCTATAAAGATCTTGACTATAGCAATCGGTTACTCCCATCGATATCGGCAACTCTTATTTGAATAATTTATCAATTAAATCAACGGTTTGGCTGTAGTAAAAATGGCAACTCGCAAAAAACTCAGTCTGTATATATGCAATTCGCCATCTACGTCATCAAGATCTGCGCGTCGGCATACCTTTCTTAATCTACTTTGTATATACACGTATATATGTTCTATAAAAGATTGTAATAAGAAGATTAAGCAGTCTAAATGTGTTTACGATACATGAGTTAGGTTAAGTGGAAAGAGATGTAAGTAACATTAAACAGGGATGAAAAGTTGACAAAATGAATGATACAGAGAAGACGATGGCACGGTATAGAGAGGAAAACAGAAGTAAGCAAAGATGCGATATTTGAACTTTGTCAAGAACATTTTGTTTCCTCTATCATTACCAAGTTATAATTGCTGAAGTTATCATCAAGCACACTATAAGCAACATACATACATACGTGGTATAATATGTAGAAGTATGTGTCTGTATGATAAGTTATCAAAGTTACAGGATGGAATAAGTACGTACGATTATAGAAATAAATCTGATCTTTGAAACAACTCAAAAGTTCACCGCGTTCACAAATAACTCGACAGGAATACTTAAAAGCTGATATTTTCATATTATAACTTTAACCTTGCAATAGAGTTGTTTAGTTATATCATAATTCTAAATAATAACAGTCAAAAATGGTATTAAAAAAAATACATTGTATTTTCGAAAATCAAATAATCGGAAAATTGTAATAAGAAAGATAGCAAAAAGTATCTTACTTTATAGTATATTAAATACCACCTTTATTTTATGAGTCGTATGAGATGTTTCGATCAATATGATAATTATCAAAAAAATATATAAGTAAAATCAGAGGGGTGCTTTTAGCAAAATAAAGTATTTTTATTAAATTAATAGCAAATATGAATTACACACCATAAAGTGATCCCCAAATCTATTAAATTTTTAAAAACTCAAATCTGCCAAGTTATAGACGATAGCAGCGCCAAGTGTAAGGTTACGGTTACAGTGCAAGCGCTATCGATAATGTAGTGACAATACTAAATCTGCGATTGTTTATTTTTACAATTTTAACAATTTTACAATGGATATTTTAGAAGAGTATTATTTATTGGAAAATTCTGTGCTCTTAGCCAGTTTATTTGAAGAAAACAGAGAATGCTGGGTACAGAGTATTCTTAAGAATAAGAAGTTAAGTGGATATAATCAACTTTTTGAAGAATTAATCCAACAACCTGAATTTTTTTTTTGAGTACCTACTATTGTATAAACGTTAATACGTACATGAGCTGAAATAAAGCGAAATAAAAAACAATCTAATTTGAGAGACTGTATTTCGCTATTAGAAAAATTTCGCCATCAACAGCATTTATTAATTTTTCAGCATCCATTTTCTAAATACCTATGTAAATAACAAATGAACCATAAAAGATGAATCACGTTTACCTATATATATATATATATATATATATATATATATATATATATATATATATATATATATATATATATATATATATTCTTTAAATTCACTTAAAAACACGAACTTGTTTGAACTATACAAGCACCTAACAGCGGTTTTCATCTATTCGCGTCATAAATTAGCTTCTATTGTAACCAGTTACACTCATTTGTATATGTTTGGTTTAGTCGAGCGAATATCTGTGACTTCGCGCGAACTGGTGTTCGAAAGTCGCTTGCACTATAACCGTAGCCTAAGGAAGATCACGCGACATGCTGGTTTACTTTTCGGCCGCATCCAAATATTTACCTCTACCTGCATCGAACATCTGCACAGAGATTTCCAGAATGAAATGAAAGGTATATAACGAGTGGGAAGTAGTTTTGTATACAGCAAGCACAGTTAATCCAACGTTGCTGGATTTTGTATGTGCAGATTTGTTTGTTTATCAAAACTTTAAACGTGAATATTTCAGAAAAACATTCTTATAATTGGCTTGCACAACAACCAGTGGCTGTGTAGCTGTTTGGCGTCAGTGCTACTAGAATTTAACCTCATCGTTTAGAATGTATATGTAGGTAAGAAATAAGATCAGGTGGGCTAGGCCGTTCCCTTTTGAGACCCGGTTCCAAAGGCTAGAGTCCCAGCTGCCTTCCGTCGTTCCTTATGACAACTTTTTTGATCCGTCTAATTCTTCTACAAAATAATAGTGACAGAATAGACTAGAATTTTTAAAATTGGATAATTTTTTCTTTAATTTTTCATAATTTTACTTTAAACCACCATATTTGAAAGTCCACATTTTAGCGAATTTCTAAAGAGAATATTACGACTCCTTTTAAGCGAATACATAAAATACATAACGATCAAATTGAAAACTTAATTATGCATGTCCTTCAATACAAGAAAATATAAACACTTATTATACCTAGGTATATAATAAAAAAGTTTATTTAAAGAAAATGTTGAGAAAAAAATTATCAGATTAATTCCAGATAATTTTTATTTTGTTTATTTTTATTTTATTTCATTTAATTTATTTATTTGTTTGTTTGTTATTTTATTTATTTATTTATTTATTTTTACAAAGTGGGTGCAGAAAAGTTTTAGAATTTTTAATAATATATTTCCCCATTACCTATGTGTCGTTGTAACATTTATATAACGCCCTAAATTTTCTATACTGTTCCAAATTTCTTGCTGTTCTCTCGATTTTCATGCGATTCGATACTATTGTTGGGAGAACTAGAAGGGTTGGGGTTGAAAGTGTCTTCAGGCACATCGAAATTTTGATCAGCTTCCAACGACCAACCGTTTCCAAATTTTGATGATGTTAAAGCTTCAGTGTTAAGAATAACCAACGCAATTATCGGCAATATTATCAAGGACTTCATTTTTCGATCTGTAAGTAATAGTACACTATATAGCAAAAAGATCTGCCGCGATTAATATGAAATTTGTGTGATAGTTTTGGTATAAATAAAACAGAATGAAATTATGTTAGACTCGAAATATATTTAAAAATAAATGTCAACATGCAATTGTTAGGTAAAAATTTTGTTCAAATTTTCATATAACATATTATACGATAAGTCAGATAGATTAAAAATCGTTGTCATACCATCAAACACATGCAACAATCAAGCAAAATTAGATGCCCCTAGCTTTCTGCCTCTTTTGGTTATTTAATATATAAGTTTAATAGATTTGAGCGCTAATTTATGATATTCAATATTTGATATTAGTAAATAAAAACACTACAAAATACCACTTTTATAGTGGTATTTTGCAAAGCAAAGAGTTTTTATTTATTAATATCTATACAGATAAGCCAAATATAATAACCCAAATTTTTAATTATAGACTATTACTACCTTATCAAAAAAGTATAAACGAAATTAAATTAAAAAATTCAACTAATCAGATTTTAAATTCAATTTTTATAAAACTAAACTAATATAATAAACTGACAACTCTAAATAAAACTAAACTGTCAAAAATACGATAATCTAAATTTTATTAAAAATTATGTTAATAAGATTAAACCAAAATTGTAAAAATATGCTATCAAATATACAATTTATTAGAAATAATCAAAACAAAACGAAACTTATAATTCATTTCATTTAAATTTAACTATAATTAATCACCTATAAATTTAAAGAATTTCCGTTTTGTTGGTTTTATCTCTTTCATTATTGCACTTGCGTAAATTTTAAATTTGCAATTTGTTTTGTAGAAGAGAATAGAAGATTGATTTGTTTCGAATAAAAAAATTATTTAATTCTTTAAAGATGACTCATGCTCAATTGTATTTGAAATTAGGTATAATTAAAACCTAATGAATTAAATTTTATACAAAAAAAATGACAATTAAGTTATAATATTGAATCACTTTGAAATGAACAGCTGGAGAACATATTTAAGATGTACTGGTCATCCTTGGGTTGCAATATCCTGAGTCATAATCTGTTGAAATATTATGAGAGTGTCACTTCTCTATACTTACATAATATACTATTAATTAATCTGTGCTTAAGCTTGCACGTCTAATTTTGCTTCATTTATTAATAACGACAGATCATTTTTATTGATTTGACCTATATGTAAAGATTAAAAAAAGTGCAGATAGTAAATTTTTGCCTGATCGTATGTAAAGTACAAAATTATGCACAGTCCTATGTAAAACAGCCACTAAATTCTCGCACAATAAATAAACAATATCATATTAGCCGCGGGAGCAGATAAAAATATTTCATTACATATTTATCAAAATTTATAAGTAACATTCATTATAGCAAAATTCAACAAAACTGAAGTTTTCACTTTGTTATTTTTAATTTATTTATTTAATAGCACACAAGAAATTTTTAAGCATAACTCTAAAAAATCTTTTCCTTTTAACATAGTTAATATACTCTGTTGAAAAAAATTCCAGCAACCTTTTTTTTGTTTCAGGTAGTTTTTAAACCAGAAAGTTTATGTAGAATAAGAACTCAAAATATTTTGTTTTGTTTATTCATATACTGTTGTAACTTTTTTAAGAATTATTTCCAATCCCCAAATTCAGTTTTATAGTCAAGGGGCCAAACTAAAATATAATAGGTAGTATTCCAACTGTAGCCGTCAGGTGACGTAAATCATCCCCACTTCGCATTACTATGTTGTGTAGGTACATACTGTTTGCAGTGGTGTTGGTTTAATGTCTGCTTCTGTGTTCGTTTTCACACACACAATTACAAAACACGTATTATGAGATAGAGCAACGTGCAACTCAAGTAACAAAGGTCTTACAATACATAACAATCGTAGTGAATTCGATGACTGACACCGACTGACTACATCCCTTAAGCTGTGACTGACCAACAAATGACACCAAGCGAGCTACACTTTTTTAATATTAGTTGGCTTCTAGTGTTCTATGTTTATAGTTTTAATAAAATAAATAGTTTTATCAAAGTTCAGAAGATCAGAAATATTTCTAAAGATAGATGTATGCCAAAAAATAACAATAAATAAATAAAACCTTAAAACATGTTGGGAACAAACATGTTAATAACAAATTCAATTTTATTTTTTAACATCTTGAAAAATACTCTGAAATCTATATACCAAAAACAATATTTCTATGGGTTTTCTGTTTTTAGAGCGGGTTTACATTTGCAACGATTTAGGTACTGGTGCCAACATTAAGTGGTGTACCAGTAAAAGTAAAATGTACGTGTAAACAGCTACTGGCGTAAAGTGGTACAATCCATTCTGCACGGACCAAAAAAAATTAGCAATTTTCTAGATAGGAGTACATCTTATATTAAATATCATATATTTATTAAAATCTTGGATAACTTGATAACCGTGAAAATAATCTGTTCTACGTTCCACTTACATCCTTCACTCGTTTCGTATCAACCCACGTTCATTGTCATTATCAAACAACTTGTTTGATAATGATTATGTTGATCGAAACATGTCATAAGAGTTTTTAAAATGTAAGCGTTTTTGCGAATAAATTGTTTTATTTATTAACAGCAAAACTGTTAATCTTTCGCTATAAATTCTGAAAAGATGCAAGTGGTGAAGGAAAAGGAAATATATGGAATATGTAAAGTAGACAACTATAACAACAAAAATACTTTACCAAAACATTCTTTAGATGTTTCGCAGTAAAAACATAAAATAAAAATATTAATGTTTTCGGTTTTTCATGTCAAGAGATAGGATTATCTAAGAACCGCATTTAATTTAAAAGTACCAGAAACTAAGGATCAAATTGGAAGTCTAATTATATGTCCTTTAAGGTAGTTGGTCGATAAAACGATTTTTTCAAAGGATTTTAACGAAACTTCTCTAGAAAGTTAGCTATTTAATTCAATACCAATACGAGCCCTTACCGAAAAGAAAATTGACCAACCCAATTTTGAGAAGAATGATTTCAAACTTTGTAATTTTAACACGGACTCTTATGGGAAAACTCTGATTTTTGAATAAAATGAAAACGTGTCAAAGAAATTTGATAAAAATTTAGTAGGTAATGAAATACAAAGTTACAAACTATATTTAATAAGAAATAAATAGTATATTGTGCAATAAGTGCGGGAAATTGTTGATTGCCGACGAAAGCGAAGTTGAGCGCACGAACGTAGTGAGTGCGCTCATTCTCTTGAGTGGGCAATCGACAATCCCGCACGAGTTGCACATACTATTTTTTATTACGAATTTCACATACTTTCTTCTATTATTATCACTATTTTTGACGTTTTTATTAGTTTTTAAAATAATATTTTTAAGTGTTCGTCTTTTTTTCTGAATTAATTATCGTTTAAATTACTTTGTTGGTGGTTTCTATAGAAATAATTATGAAATATTTATTAAATGAAAAATTAAGAGGCGGCTTTGCGTGTTTTATTATCAATTTGCGCGTGGAAAGTTACTTTTCACACGCAAAAATGTATGCGGGATGAGTACAGTGGGCAAACAGCTATTTTGCGTACAGAAATGTGTGCGCCAAGTTAGTACTTCTCCCGCATGAGTAATAAAAAATTATTAACCGCACCGTTTTTGAAATATAATTTATAAACATTATTTTACAACGTCTTTACACTACTTTTTCAACAATATTTTTATATTGCTACAGCATAAGCACGCGGAAATTAAAAGAGCAAGCGGTATACAAATACAATCACTGAAGAATATTAACACATTATTTAATTTTTGATAAAATAAATTTTTTTTTAAGATATATATTTTTGTACCTGCCTATCTCAGGTACAAGACAAAAAAATTCGTCAAGTGCGTGTTTTTGACACGCATTAATGTGTGACTTAAGGCGTCACACATTAATACGTTAAGCGTAAAAAACGCCATAAGTCACAGCTTAAGGCGTCACACATGAAATAATGTCACCTGAGTGAAAGTGTTAATTTATGATTTTTTGGCTCGTTTTTTAAGTACAGTGAGAATGACAGCCCTCTTGCTTTTATTCAATATATGCATGTACAACTCTATAATTATTATATTATATTATATATTATTATTATTATAGACTTTTACGCCAACCCGGCGCTCACTACTCAGTAGGACAGTACTGGGTAACATTCACCTATACCGGCATTATGCAAGGTATTAGGCTCTGTGGAAGGGTAATGTGCCAAACCAATCCGTAAAAGTACCGTAGTACATTCACGGATGGGTTTGTCACATCACTCCTTATATTGTTGTCATTGTTGCTTGAAACGAGGTGTTATGTGTCTATTTTGGTGTACACTGGGTTGTACGGCGAGATTGTGGGAGCGTAGATGTTGGCTCAATGACAGACGGCTGTGAAAGCCTAGTTCGTTTTCGTGTCCTCAGAGAATAGGTAGGATTAGGGACAGAGGGAAGGGAATGGACTGTTTGTGTTTGTGTTCGTGTATGTGTGTGGATGTGTCGTTCTATTTTACGTTTCTTGGTGTAAATGTGTTCTGGTTCATCAAAGTGCTCATTAATTATTATTATTATTATTATTAATTCCCCCCCACTATAATCACACAACGAAATTAATATATCATCCTTCGGTGACATAAAAATTGAGCACAAATTAATTTAACACATTAATTTTTCTATTATTTTATTTCTTCTTTTACAAATAAATACAATTAATTTTGAAAACTTTTACAAAAACTAGAGATTCCCCCAAACATACTTCGTCGTGATATTCACATAAGTCCCTAAATTTTCCAAAGCGTTTCGAATCTTCTTAACCTGTTTCTCGTCATTACACTTTTCAAGCAACTTTACAATTTGATGTTCCAATTTTTGATAATGATACGTTGTTGTCTTCGTCGAAAATTGTTGAATAATATCATAGTGTCCTTCAATTGCCTTAAATCGTGTACCACAATCATCATAACACTCTACATCGCCAATTTTTTCTGTCCACCAGTGTGGCGAAAAACTTGTCGATATTGATTCACTTTCACTGGTCAAAAGACGACGATCACCGTTCTCATTTACTAAATATACGTGATTGCAAAGTTTATTTTCGTCAAATGTACATTTAACTTTCGATTGGGTATCGATGTATTTTAGACCGAAATGATTTCGGGCTGCCTCAATTACCGAATATTTTATTGTTGTGCAAAGAGTGTGACGAACATCCAAATGTTCTAATTTGCTCAAAGTTTGCATCAGTTTAACGAAATTCAGTTGAAAAATGGGATTGCCACTAATTATCAACGATTTAAGTGCCAACGAATTTTGAAACGGTTCCACGGGGACTTCCTTTATAAAATTTTGCGATAGATCAATCCTTAATAAATTCGGGAGTTCAGTCAGTGTATCTGATATATATGTTAGTTTATTTCCTCTTGCGTTTAAATATTGTACATTTGGTTTAGTTTTTAACATTAAGTAATATAAATCGTGCACGTAACTCTGTTCCACATTTAGATCGATCAGTTTTGGCCAAGAATTATTAAAAAACGTATATGCACGATTTAAATGTGTACCACTCCAACCCATATTGAAACGCACGATACGTTCAGTCTTCAGACACAACGGATGATAAAAATTTTCATGAAACGGATAAAAAACTGACCGCATTTCAAATTCTTCTAGTTTTTCTAATTTTTTCACTGCACCACAAATTATTTTCAACTTGTTATTGTTAGATATATTCAGCGATACCAGTTCTGGTGTGGGTTCAAAAAATTTATCAGGAATGTGTGAAAATGTGTGTCGAATTAAATGGAGAATTTTCAAGTTTTTCAAATCTTTGAGCGCATCTTCGTCCAATGATTCGATATTACAATCAATACATTTAAATGTTTCCAAATTGTGGAGGCCATGAAGCATGTTTGTTAAATATCGTACCGGGCAGTTGTAAATTATAAGATGTTTTAACGATGTGAGACCAGCAAATAAACTGTTAGATGGCGTAAATTGGGCATTTCGAATTTCAAGTGATTCGATGCTATCGTCGCCAAGGTTATGTTTGTCGGCATTGAAGGTACCATCACAGACACTTGATTTTACGTCACCCTTCACCGACCAGCAATTTCCTAACTTTGACCATTCAACGGTTTCGATATCAACGATCAATAAGGTAACTATGGTTACTATTATCAAGAACTTCATTTTGAAACGTAGAAGTAAAAATATTTTTGTTAAGTATCTGTCAACTTATAAATTATTTTTACTATAATTCGACAACACTTTTTTTATTATTTTTTTTTTTTTTTAATAATACCTACACATGTAATCATTAAAAGAGAAACAACTTTTGTTTTAAATAATTATTAAATTCATTGAAAAGTCTATAACTTTTACTCACAAGCGTTATTTAGAACAAAAACACCAAAATAATATTTTTTATTTTAGTTTGTTCATACACTTATTATAATTATCTTAAAAAAATTATGTTCAATTTCCAAATTCTTAGTTCAAGGTAATGTCTTTATCAAAATTAATATTTATTTATCAAAGTTCACAAGGTCAAACATATTTCTAAATCATACAATCAGTTTTTCTTTTTTTTCAATAATCTATACAAGAGGTCGTACGCGAATGTTGGAAAGCGGGGTGAATAATGATAGATTTGAAAGAGTTAATTGGAGTTAATTAGGTTCCATTCTGCGAACAATGGTAAACTATAAATTAGATTTTGTACGAGATATCCTTATAAGAAATAAATATTAAAAAACACTATTTTATTCTAATTTCCGTTTTACCCTGGATTTTCAAAATACTGGAGAACAGAGTGCGTCGATTTATTTATTTATTTATTTTTTTTTTATCAAAATTCATAGCAAATACATTAGTTTTCCTGACAAATTCAGAAAAATGTGGGATATTCTTATTACTATAACAAAAAATATCGGTTTGAAAATGTTCTGTATCCAAATTCCTCTATACCTACTATTTATTTATTAAAATAATTTCGCTTAATTTATTTTGCAGTTTTGGCGCAAAAGGCTTACGATAATTGGTAACTAACTATATTTAGCTGTCGGGCATGTAAAGTAAATGGTAATATTTTGAATATTGCTTTTAACCACTATAACACGTGTTTGGCCATTAAAACAAGCTTTAATACATAATTGGGTGACATTTAATTGATTGGTCAAATTAATCAATGTATAGCTATGCATATGTGTATGTGTCTACTCGATACATTTATAGAAATATATAAAATTTCAAGGACGATTCTTATCAAAATGCAAGGAGGTACTTGCAAAAACAATAAATACTTTAAATAATAAAAAGTTAAAAATGAACTTGGTAATTATAGTAAATTGTAGCAAATTTTTTAGGTGTTAGCCCAGATTATACAGATTAAGTGTACATATAAAAATCTGTCGTTCGTAACGCGCAATGAGCTGCAATTTACACGACTTCTATTTTAGTCTGTTACCGTTCGTCACATCGGTCGCATTGTTCTTATGTTATTATTTTTTTTTATTGAACTAAATATGAAGTGTGTCGTATTTAAGTGTAAAAATTCTATTGAACAAAAAAAAGTCTCAAAATAAAGGGATATCTTTCTTAAAATAAATCAATTTATTTTTAATTGTTGGTTGTTGGTATAATTGTTGGTATAATTAACATATGGTTCGAAGGTTTGGCAACTAACGGAAAGTACCAAGCATAAGCTTATGGTGACCTTTCTGAGACGAGCGGCAAAAGTATCCAGACGTGACATGGTTCGGAATCAAAGAATCAGGGAATTAATTGGAGTAGCTAATGAGAAAAATGTTATAGATACTGTTGAACAAAACAGTTAATTTGGTACGGGCATGTGCAAGGAATGGAGGAATATATATATATATATATATATATATATATATATATATATATATATATATATATATATATATATATATATATATATATATATATGTATATATATATATATATATATATATGTATATATATATATATATATATATATATATATATATATATATATATATATATATATATATATATATATTGTTGGTTGTTTCTTAAATGGGGCGGTCATGACAGTATATGCTATATACATGCAAGGTGCCTAGTCACTCATCCACATATTACACTAACACATTCGCATGTTTGGTCGATACAAGTATGTGTATTGTTGTATTTATCGTAATCGCTTGGTAGGGTACCGGTGTCTACGTCACTCGCCGGCGACAGCGGGCACAGTAAGTAGAGGTAGAAATATTGCTTCTAATTATTCGGTGGGTCTTAAGAGGGTTCTACACGATGCTACGAACGTTCCTTCCAACGTTTGATCGAACGTTTGAGGCAATTAAGTTCGATAGTTGGTGCGACGAATGTATCTGCTACACGGTGAATTGAATGTTTGATCCAGTACGAATGATGATGTGTTGGTACTCAGTGGCGAGGCTGTTATCTGTCTGATGTTATCTCTAATGTTATACACTGATGTTGTCTCTCTTCACTTGAACGAGTCGTGCAGCTGCTGAGTCGAACCAACCAACGCAACCAACATTGACCTTCAAACGTTCGAAGCATCCCTTTGACTCGGTGCAAAAATACCGACATCGAACGGAACACGACCAAATGCGAACGTTTGACTCTCGACATTGGACACTCGTAGGTTCGAACAACGGCTACACGATGCTATGAACCATCCAACGTCGAATGTTGGAAGGTGTTCGTAGCATCGTGTAGCAGCGGCTTTAGCCTAGCGGTTCAAGAGGGGAAGTGTATCTGTGTTTCTCCTGAATGATTCAGCCAGAAGTAAGTACTAGTCGCCCAGTGTTACATATATATTATTCCCCATAGAATGTTGTACTTAGTTCTTTAAAAGCAGTTAATAATAACGTTGGACAAATATATAGTTGAAAAATATTTTGCTTAAACACACCAAGTTTAACACGTTCATTGCCAAGCTAAAAATATAGACTTTGTGAGACGGCCTTATTTTATGTTAAATAGGTAGGTTCTTATATTTGTCACGTGATATCGCGTGATTGGCCATATAGTAAAGTAGCCGTACCACGCGATTGAAAAATAGTGATTGAAAAAATTATTAAATTGGATCGGCCGAGTTTCGAACACAGGAACTCCTCGTAACTAACCAGGTGCCTTACCACTAGACCAACGATCCTTTGTTCGACAGCCACTCCAGTCCCATAATCATCCAACCTGCTACTCTCTTTTAATGCGGGAAAGAGCTATAATTCTAATTTCAAATATTATCGAGTGCTTCCGAAATATTACTACGAATGGCGAACTTATGTTCGTGTTTAAACATACTTTATTTAAACAGTTATCATTGCTAACAATTTTTTCACGGACTACTAATAGACTCCCAGGTGTACGCGTACCACAGGTTGTGAATCGTTAGTCCATACATTAAATACCCCTGTCGCAGCATCCTGCATAACATAGCGAATTTCCATTTACAAAAGTACGTTTTTCTCGGAAACTAGTTGATATAGAGTAATTGTAAATAAAAAAAAACCTTCTTTATGTGAATTTTCCGCCTCATTCCGCCAAATCTTTTTCACGAAAAATGTCCAAAACATCGTAAACGTTTTCACGAAATTTCTTAAAAATAAGATGTTTCGTTCTTGAGTTATCGTGCGGACACATTTATATATATATTTACTAAGTGTCCGCACGATAACTCAAGAAAGAAACATCTTATTTTTAAGAAATTTCGTGAAAACGTTTACGATGTTTTGGACATTTTTCGTGAATGAAGCAGAAAATTCACATAAAGAAGGTTTTTTTTATTTACAATTACTCTATATCAACTAGTTTCCGAGAAAAACGTACTTTTGTAAATGGAAATTCGCTATGTTATGCAGGATGCTGCGACAGGGGTATTTATTGTATTTACACTCTACAATTAATTATTTAAACTAAAATATTGGATAAAATTTTATTATAATGTTATTCGTACAAATTAAGGGCTCTGTACAAATTCCGGTAGCTCTAGTTAATATTGGAAACTGCTGAAATATTTTAAAAACGCAATTGGTAGAGGTAAAATTTAAATTGACGTAGCATATAATTGTTTTAGAGCTCGAAAAAATATACAGGGATATTAACATATATAAATCCAGGGTCGTAGAAAAAATTAAATGTTTAAACGGGTCTTCAGAAAAAATTAAAGGTTATACAGGAGAAAAACGTACTTTTGTAAATGGAAATTTGCTATGTTATGCAGGATGCTCCGACAGGGGTATTATAACTATGTGATCGTATGGGTATACGCACACGATATTGGCGTTATACATATTATATACACTATATCTTCTTTGACTATACAATATAGTGTGTCGAATATATGCTTAGATTGTGAGTAACTTAAGACTTTAAGATTACATCACTTAAGATTACATCTCTAAGATCACATTCTAAGACACATAGCTTTTCTCGGAAACTAATTGACATAGAAAAAAAGTTTAAAGACCTTTTTTATGTAATTTTTTCTTCTCTTTTATATGGTGTAAAAAAATTTCGCAAAAATTTTTGAATAAGTGGAAATTTTGGCAAAAAACTAATTTTTTGCAAGAACAAAAACCATGTTCCTGGCATCCGACGTGTTTGGTTAACGAACTCATCCAACGGTTTGGGACTTCCAATACTTTCACCAAATTTCGTAATCCTAGGACATTCCGTTCGAGAGTTATCGTGCGGACACATATATATATATATATATATATATATATATATATATATATATATATATATATATATATATACATATATATATATATATATAAATTTTAGCGAATATTATTTTCGGTTTCTAGGGACCTCAAAACAAATTTCTGCCAGGGTCCCGGATTCAGGTCGCGTTGTGACAGTGGCTGTAATAGCTCAATTCCATTCTGGAAATTCGCTAAAATCAATTTATTAAAAATTAAACACAATACTAGTATCTATAATTAATTAGTAATAAATTATAAATATCTATCGTATAATATCATCGAAATTAATTTTAATATTAAGAAATTCACAATGAGGTTAAGGTTTTTGGCTGTTATATTATTTTTTTATGAACATTTTTGTTTATTTATTCCCAACACTATTTTGTGCCTTACAATCCAATTTTGTGAGACAATTGGCACTTGGATAAATATGAAACTGCGACCAGTTTCGCAACTATGTATTTGATCAATGCACAGGGCGACATGAGTACATAAATGCATTTAATACATAAAATAAACGTGACTGGTTAATACATATTGTAAAATATATATTAAGCTGCGGATCCACCGAAAAAAACATTTGCTTCAAATGTTTGTAGTTGTTTGAAAATGTTTGCAACTATTTGCGAACATACTGTCTCCACTGAATAAACAGTTACCAACGATAACTCATTTGCGAATGTTTGTAGCTGTTCCACGTATTTCTATATCTATATTTCTATATAAATACATATGTGTATCACATATTTGTTAGCACTATGTCGTTCGTAATAATCTCTAATCAAAAAACGAAAGAGAAAATATAGATTTTGGATATCTAATTTTTTAAAAACAAAAACTTCTATACAGTTATTAACAGGCTTAAAAACAGACCTTAGGAGTGGTTTATTTCAAAATTTTTGCCGTATGTCATCGGAAGATTTAAAATTTTTAATTTCCCAAATTAGCCCAAAAAATTTGTAGACGGGATATTAACTACAGAGACTGTATACCCATCGAAATTAGACTAGCGATAATATTTTTTAGCTACAAGAGATTCTTACAAAAGCCTTATGTATCTTTTTCGAATTTCGAGGCAGTTAACTAACAAAATAATTCCCAATAATTCCCGAAGTATACACAGCCTTCTTCTTTGGCCTTTTCACTTCTGAACGGTGAGAGTAGAGAATTCCACGCATTCTGCTTTTTAATTTGATTATAATAAAATTTATTGGTGGTTTGCCATATTTCTGGTTTTGATTTAAAAAATTTGATAAAGTGTAGAAATTTTTCATTATCTCAATTCATGTTATTTTTATTCGTTTATTAATTTTAAATTATAGTAATCCGTTTTTAAATGCAAAACTATACTGTTATATTTACAACAAAGTAACATAAAACCAAAAACAAAAATAATAATTATACACATGGACATATGTTTGTTGTTCGTATATATTTCATACCACATACACCACATACCGTCTCCACTAGAAAAACACAAAACGCACCAAACAACGAATTCCCTTTGATGTACCGACTTTGGACGGTTGGAACACTGACAAACATTAGCAAACAATTTCAAACATTCGTGGCGATCGTCTCCACCAAAAACATTTTGTGTTCGCAAACATTTACAAACATTTGCAAACAGTTTGCGCGTTTGGTGGATCCGTACCTTTACATTTCATTTACAACATTATATAAAATCCCGGTTACAATAGGCACTCATATTACAACAATACGTACAATTTTACAACTGGCTACTGTGCCTAATATATTATTTATAATTTTATATCGTTTAAAGCATAAATCATTTTTAGCAGTAATTTAACTAATTTAAATGGTACCATTGTGTATACACACTCATTATTGTATTATCTGGACATATGTATATGTATGTATGTATGTATGACCACCATAACAGTTTCTATTTATTTTCACTCACTCAATTTTCAACATTGCCATCCATTCATCTGAATAAAATTATTGTAATTTTATTAAATAGGAAGTAGATAAAATGGCGACCATTGACAATCAATCTAACGTATCTCCGACAAAAATTCCCTTTGACAAGATGGAATTAACAAATCTATTTAAAAACATTTTATGTGGTGATGAATTTACATCAGTGTTAAATAAAATTATTGAAGGTAGTGTGAAAAAACACACAGAAACGTTAAAAAATGAAGTGGAAGAACTGAAAAAAGTTAACCTAACTTTAGTTAGTGAAATAAATAAACTAAAATTGACAACTCAAGGGAGTACAGAAAGTACCAGTAAATTACATCAAATACCGGTGAAAAATGCAGAAAGTGAAAATACAAGGAAACCACGACAGGCATCTCCAAAGGATGTAGCGGCTGGTCATGAAACTTACGCTAAAAAAGTAAGTGAAAATCATGACAATGCTAAAACACGAGAAAAAGAACGCATAAAAACTCGTTCTCAATCTATAAAAGAACAACAAGTCATTGATACAAGTGCGGATAATAATCAAGTAACTGAAAATAATCAAGAAACTGAAAATAATCAAGAAACCGAATCCAAAGAAGATAACGACGGCTTCACGGTAGTAAATCACAAAAAAAGAAAAGTAATAATTCGCAAATCTGAAATAAGAAGCTCGATTACCGCTGTTGAAAGGAAACTGTGGATATACTTGGGCAGAATCATACCACAAACTACGGAAGAACAAGTGTTAAATTACCTCAAAAAATTATTACCTGAGGAAAAGTTTGAAGTTACGAAACTTGTAAGCAAGGGAGTAAACGCCAGTTTTAGAATTAGTGCAAGTAGCAATTTAGAAAATATCCTATATGAGGAGAACTTTTGGCCTATTGGTGCCATAGTAAAAAGATTTTTTTTTCGTCGGACAGAACTTGGAAGAATATAGAACAAAAAAAAAGAAAACCAACCAAGTTTGAAAATTTTGACACAAAATGCCCAAAGTTTGGAGAATAATAATAAAAACTTTGATAAACATAATATTTTAAAATTTGACGGATACCATGTTGGTAATAATTCTTTTAGAAATAATTTTATTGGAGGAGACGTGTGTATTTTACACAAAGAATAGTTTAAGTGTGACAAAGAGAATACACTCTGCTTAGACGAGGTTATACAACCAAAAACAAACTCAGTTCACAATGTCAATACAACATTAATGTATACAAATATTCAGTGTATCCGCAATAAGATAATGCAAATTGAAGCCATAACGAAGGATATTGATCCTGAATTTCTCTGTTTTACAGAACATTGGCTAAAAACGGATGAAATAGAATACTACAACGAGATTGGAGAATATAAGCTAGTTTCTAGTTATACTAGAAATCAATTTTTACATGGAGGTGTTGCCATATATTCTAAAAGACCTGCTTTTTGCAAAAACATTCCAAAGTTAAGTGGCACTTCAGTAGAAAAAATATTCGAATGTTGTGCGATTAAATGTATAAAAACAAATACCATTGTAACATGTATTTATAGGACGCCAAATAGTGACTTTAAAGTATTTATTGAAAAATTTGAAGAATTGTTAAATTTATTGGTAAAATATGACTGTAAAATTATTTTATGCGGTGATTTTAATATAAATTTTAATAATGTAACTGATTACCGTGTTTGTGAATTTAATAATCTGCTACTGACTTTTAATTTGGTTTGTTCAATTACGCAACCAACACGATTAACTGAAAATAGCAGTACTTTAATTGACAATATTATAGTAAATTTTGAATTTAAAAATAGTTATGTTTTTAATACTGGAATTTCTGATCACTGTGCTTGTGTTATTGAATATTCAAGTAACTGTCAAAATATAAACAACAACAGCAACAAATTTTATAAAGAAATTAGGCATTTTTCTGTAGAAAATCACGGCTATTTTGAAGCATTTCTCAACAATGAAAGCTGGGAATCTGTTTTTAACAAATCTAACGGCAATTTCCTAGTATACGTGCACAAGAAAAATTGTGAAAATTTCTATTTTGATGTATTAAACATGACCCAAAACGAACGAAAATTAGTATTAAAATTGGCGCTCACGTTTAGTTTTCGTAAAATTTAATATTCAAAATTTAATTTGTTCATATGAAAAAAACACTTAAAATCGTTTCACAAAACATCCACACGAAAAGGATTAAAAATTTCTAGCTTTGTGTATTAAACATGAACCAAAACGAATGAAAATTAGTATAAAAATTGCGATTTACCTATAATTTTCGTAAAATTTAATATTCAAAATTTGTTTTAGTTGAAATGTAAGGCAGCACTACAATTAAGTATAACACAAAACTCACAATCACTTAATTTTAACGATATGACACTATTTAGTTTTAAAAAACCGTAACCATAATATCACCAAACAAATAAAAATAAATAAAAAATATTAATTTAAAGTTAAATTAATATTTAAAATAAAATTTTTTTTAGGTGGACGTTTTATTGTGTTATACTTATGTTTGTATTTTAAAACAAAATCAAACAATCTGAAGTTGTCTGCACTAAATACATATTTAGGTCTATTCCCGTACTTTCTTTTAATCTGCTTATGTAATAATGTGAATAGGCTATAAATAAACAGCTTCCTTCTGCTTATTGAATTAAACAGGTTAATCTCTGATATTTTAAATTTCAGACACCAAATACAATCTTAAATTATTCAAAATCATTAATTTTTTTTTTAAATTTATGTACAATCACTTTTGTAAATATAATTGATAAATTTAAAAATTTAAATTTGAGACTTGGAAGGAAAAAGTAGGAATTCTGAAGTCACTTCTCATTTATATATTTGCCTACCGAAAAGAACGTGAACTAATTGAAATTTCGATGTACAAGAACGAGTTTCGAGTTTTTTTAGTCGAATTTTCTCCGAAAAATTAGACTTATACAGTCTATACGATAAGAGCTGCGAGAGGCGAGACCAGGGGCGCTATCCGTTTTCGGACCCGTAGAACACGATTATGTAAAAAAAAAAGATGTCTGATATATATATATATATATATATATATATATATATATATATATATATATATATATATATATATATTTTCCCGCAACCTTTTAATATGTGTAGGGCCCCCCTATGGAAGTTAAGAGATGAAATTTGGTAAGTGGGGCTTATTCCGATGCACAACAATACTATCAAAGTGGGGTCAAATTTTGGGCAAATTTTTTTTCGGACCCGACCTTTAAGGGGGTGGTGGGGGGCGGAAAAGCAATAAAACTTTTCCCAACCGGTTTTAAATAATGTTTCGGTCAATTATCTACAACATATCCAAAATTCAGCTTCCTAGGATGATATGGTGGAAGTAGAGGGGGGAAAAACGATTTTCGCTGGATCTAACAGGCCCCCAGCCCCCCAGAATTAACGTAGAGTGTTGAAATTTGGTGTGTTGATAAAGTTCGTACCTAGGTTGTGCTTTTTGGAGGTTTTAATATTTTACCCCCACCCCCCTCATTTTTAAGCTACAATTTCATGCATTTTCGACGTTTTCGAAGTTTGTACCACTCGCACAGGTCACCCGAATAAACCTAGAGGGCTGAAATTTTGTATTCGGATTGAGTTAGTATCAAGGGGGTGCCTTTTGGGGGTCTCGACTTTTAACCCCTACCCCCACCATTTTTATACCCAAAAGAACATGATTTTTCTTGTTTTTTAACAGTTTCGTTCGGGTCAAAATCTCCCCAAATAAACCTAGAGGGCTGAAATTTGGTGTACAGGTTAAGCTAATAGCCAGACACTGTTTTTTGGAGGTTTCAACTTTTAACCCTTACCCCCACGATTTTTACGCCAATATTTCCTTAATTTTTTTGCTTGTTTTCTAACATGTCTAGAGACTCCATAAGGAAACCTAGAGGGCTGAAATTTTGTACGTGTATTCAGTTAGTATCCAGCTAGTACCTTGTAGGGAGTCCGCATCACTTTTCCCCCCACTTCTCCCATTTTTACATCGGAATTGAATGCTATTGTTAAATGTGTTTTAAAAGCATTATGTTTATTCTAAATACAAGTAGGCGAATAGTAATTTTAAAAAATTTAAAAAAAAGTGAACTTACTTTTATGACAAATGAAATACATACATATTAAGTAATTTAAAAATGTTATTAAACTCACTGTTTATTTATAAATTAGGAATTTTGGATTTTTAGTATTTATAAAATAGAAATTTTGGATTTTTTTGGAAAGAAAAAATATCTTTATAAAGGTCTTCCAGTTTACTATTTAAGGTCCTTTTTTAATTTTTAAAACTAAAACATAAAGGCAATTAGCGGATAAACATGGGCAGGAATGTCCTCGTACGAATTGTGTTGGCTTTTTTTCTGCTACCTGTTTTCGGCACAAAATTGAAATTTACTGAGATACAGCCCTTAAATACTTAAAACCTTTTTTTAAAGCCTCGATCAGCCGAACACTCATCACCGGTTTTGAAACCAACAAAATGACAATTCGGTTGTAGACTTTCAATCACATTTCGCTTGTAGACATTCAATACCGAAGATGAAGGGGAAAATTCGACTACCGTGATGGGGCCCCGCTGCTCACGGCGTTTTTCTTCTAATACATTCACTTTTCTACTGGTCCGGGAACTAACCGTTTTATAAATCTAATAATCCTGACATTTAGTTATAAAACCAATAACAAGCGGTAAATTTCAAACTATTTTTAAAAAAATTTTTCTTATAAAAATAGTAACTAATCTCACCACCTATAACCTTAACCTAATTAGTTTTTATACCAAAGTCGAAGTATATTTTCAAAACTAACTAAACTAACCTAACCTTAATTAACCTCACTACCTATAAGCTTAACCTAATTAGCTTTTATACCAAAGTCGAAGTATATTGCCAAAACTAACTAAACTAACCTAACCTTAACTAACCTCACCACCTATGACCTTAACCTAATTAGTTTTTTATACCAAAGTCGAAGTATATTGTCAAAACTAACTGAACCAACCTAACCTCAACTAACCTCACCACCTATAACCTTAACCTAATTAGTTTTTATATTAAAGTCGAAGTAGATTGTCAAAACTAACTAAACTAACCTAACCTTAACCAACCTCACCACCTATAACCTTAACCTAATTAGTTTTTATATCAAAGTCGAAGTATAGTGTCAAAACTAACTAAACTAACCTAACCTTAACTAACCTCACCACCTGTAACCTTAACCTAATTAGTTTTTATATCAAAGTCGAAGTATATTGTCAAAACTAACTAAACTAACTTAACCTTAATTAACCTCACCACCTATAACCTTAACCTAATTAATTTTTATATCAAAGTCGAAGTATATTGTCAAAAATAACTAAACTAACCTAACCTTAACTAGCTTCACCACCCATAACCTTTACCTAATTAGTTTTTATATTAAATTCGAAGTATATTGACATAACTAACTAAACTAACCTAACCTTAACTAACCTCACCACCTATAACCTTAACCTAATTAGTTTTTATATCAAAGTCGAAGTATATTTTCAAAACTAACTAAACTAACCTAACCTTAATTAATCTCACCACCTATAACCTTAACCTAATTAGTTTTTATACCAAAGTCGAAGTACATTATCAAAACTAACTAAACTAACCTAACTTTAATTAACCTCACCACCTATAACCTTATCCTAATGATTTTTTATATCAAAGTCGAAGTATATTGTCTAAACTAACTAAACTAACCTAACCTTAACTAACCTCATCACCTAGTTTTTATATCATCTACCTAAAATTTGAAAAAAAAAACTTATAACCTTAACCTAACTAACATACATATAACATTATTACCTAGGTTTTATATCATCCACTATTTGATCTTTCAGACTAATGTTTCCCAAGCTTAGCTTGTTAAATACAATAGTTTTCACCCATTAACGTTCGTTTTTAAATGCAATAGTTTAAATTTCAACATCTAAGGTCTTTTGGAATTTAGCCATCTTTTATATATTGGAAGCAAAACAAAACACTTAATCATATCACGGTCGCATGTACCCTAACTCAAAAGAATAATAAAATTAAAGATGTTTATTTTGTTGTTCGGTTATTTTGTCGTACAGTTACTTTATCGTTCGATTATTTTGTCCACAGTTATTTTGTCGTGCAGTTATTTTGTCGTTCGGTTATTTTGTCCAGTGTTATTTTGTCGCAGTTATTTTGTCCACAGTTATTTAATCGCGGCACCTTACTGCTCAACCAACATTTGTACAAAGTCGTTACTCTTTGAAGTTTTAAATTTTACACATCAAAAACTAACTTAAAATACTTAAATCACTAATTTCTTTTAAATTTATATACTATAATTTTCCTGAATATTATTTATAAATTTAAAAATTTAAATTTTACAGTTGGAAGGAAAAAGTAGGAACTGTGAAATTCTGGTGTACAGGAACGACTTATGAACGACTTTCTCTTTTAATACATTCACTTTCCTATTCGTAAGGGAACAAACCTAAAATACGTTTTTCTGTTAAGTTTTCTACTGCGTCACAATGACGTCAAATATTTGAATTTAAGAAAAAAATGGTTACTTTTAATTGTTGAAAATTTTAAATGACAGTTCATGAGTTGGATAATTTTCGTTCAAAAGTGATATGTAAAGTTTATTTTTATTTTATAATTAACAAATACTTATTTGAAAAACATTGTATGTGTGTGTAAAAAATATTTTCTTCCTAAATTTATCACTTTAAATACCATTCTCAATACACATATCCGTGCACCTATCTTCATGTCATATTTTGTTTTGAAAAATGTCTTACGATACTCAAAAATAAAAATTTTCTGAAATAAATTTTATTTGTTTTATGTTATTAATTATGTGTTTTATGTTGTTAATTAATATTTTGTGTTTTTTTTTTTTTACTAATTTGTTTGATAAAGCTAAAATTATCTTTTTTTAAAACTAAATAGTGTTATTAAAATTAAGTGATTGGGTTTGAATGTAACAAAATTTTAAGTACTTTCCCGGTGTTTCGTACACTTTAGTAATCAAATTTTGAACATTAAATAAATGATGTTTATAAAGTAAAGGTGAGTGCCAATTTTCATACTAATTTTCATTCGTTTTGGTTCATGTTTAATACACAAAACTATAAATTTTTAAAACTTTTCGTGTGTGCATGTTTTTGTACAATTTTAAGTGTATTTTACATATGAACGAATAAAATTTTTAATATTAAATTTTGCGAAAACTAAACGTGAGCGCCAATTTTAATACTAATTTTCGTTCGTTTTGGGTCATGTTTAATATATAAAACTAGAAATTTTCACAATTTTTTTTGTGCACGAATACTAGGAATGCGCCAATCTAACATTGATGAGTGCTTTACAAATTTTCAAAATATTTTTAACACATATTTCAATTTAGCTTTTCCGAAAAAGTGGGTAAATGTGTCTTGTTCAAAACAAAAAGATGACAAAAAATGGGTAAACAAAAATATTGTTATGTTGTCTAAAACTAAACGTGAACAGTATTTATACATTAGAAATTATAAAAAACATAATATAAGCTGTTATATAATTAATTGTAATATCTGTTTTCAGATTTCCAAATATAAGGAAAGTTGTAAAGTTAAGGCGTAGTTAAGGCGGTTGGTGATGCAAAAAGGAATTATAACAGGCAGTATATTTTAAATTCTAAAAATCAATCTAAAGCGTCCTGGAATATAATAAAATCAAAACAGCAACCAAAATGTAAGACATATATAAATTCAATTGTTGACAGCAACAACGAAGAGGTTAGTGAAATTAAAGATATTGCAGATACGTTTAATGACTTCTTCATTCACATAGCTGATAACTTGAATCTAGAAAATACCGGTCAAATAGTTCCAATTGAAACTTTCACTTCTAGTATATTCTTCGCTCCTTGTAGTGAAGAAGAAATAAGCACAATCATTCAAGGGCTCAAAAATTCAAAATCATGTGGTTGGGATGATATATCCAACTGTATCATTAAGCAATATGCCCATTATATTATAAAACCATTAACTTATTTAGTAAATAAATGTCTCTGCGATGGATCGTTTCCTAAAGAACTTAAAAAATCAATCGTTATACCATTATTCAAAAAAGGCGATCAAAAAATACTAGATAACTTTAGACCCATATCATTGCTCTCATCCTTTTCTAAGATTTTTGAAAAAGCAATTTACATAAGATTAAATAATTATTTATCGAAATTCAATATTATTTCAGAAAATCAATTTGGTTTCAAACCTGGAAGCTCTATAAACTTAGCCCTTTTTAATACAATTAATGAAATAGTAGCTACCTGGAACAGTGGAAAGTTAGCTACATTGGCACTATTTGACCTATCTAAAGCATTTGACTGCGTTAATCATGATATTTTATTACATAAATTACATAATTATGGTATCAGAGGGGTAGCACTAGATCTATTAAAATCATACATAACGGAAAGATACCAAATGGTTCAGATAACACGTATTGAAAATAAACATATGCTGTCAGTAAAATCAGATGTAAAAATAGTGAAAAGAGGAGTTGCTCAGGGCTCAGTACTAGGACCCCTTCTTTTCATATTATATAACAATGATCTTGATCTACATATTAATAACAAAACGGTACTTTTTGCTGATGACACGGCTATTGTCTTTCGTGCCGAAAACAAACTCATCTTGCAACATGAGATTGAGAATACATTAAAAACAGTCTCAGAATGGTTTAGGAATAACCAGCTAAAATTAAATCTATCCAAAACACAATATATTAAATTTGGTAACTATGGGAAAATTGAAAATAATTTTACTCTTTCTGACAATGAAGAAATCAAATTGTTAGAAACAGTTAAATTCTTAGGTATCATTATAGATAAAGAACTCGGATGGAAAGAACACATCAATTATCTGATATCAAAAATTAGTAAGTACATATATTTATTAAGGGCCATTCGAAATGTCGTTCCCATAGAAATTTTAATAATGATCTACCATGCCTATATCGAATCTCTTTTAAGATATGGCATCATTTGTTGGGGAAATTCTACCCATGTACATAAATTGTTTATTGTTCAAAAGCGATGTATTAGAACCATTTGTAATGTAAACACGACTACATCATGTAAAGATCTGTTTATTAAACTAAAAATATTGACAATCTATAATTTATATATTCAAGAGTGCTCCCACTTTGTATTCAAAAATCAAAGTATTTTTTCTAAAAATTCTTTAAATCATGATTATAATACACGAATTAAAGGTAACCTAACAATCACGCAATGTAGATTGCAGAAGGCTTTAAATGGTCCTCTAAATTCCTGCATAAAAATTTTTAATAAAATTCCAGGAGAAAAACTGATAGCTTTTAATAAATTCAAATCTAACGTAAAAAAATTCCTTTTGGAAAACATATTTTACAGTTTAAATGACTTCATGCATTACCAGCCACTTTAACGCATTATTGTTGTTATTTTGCTTCTACTAATTTTGACGCATTCTATACTGTAATTCTTTACTGTCGATGGAATAAAGATTATTATTATTATTATTATTATTATTATTATTATTAATACCTAATAGTAACTAATAAATAATGTACATATCTGTCTTGTGATGCCGTAAAATGCTATGAATTGACACGATTTTCAGCTTTGCATTTGTTTCCATACATTTTCTTACATATTAGATGATATTGAACAGACTAATTTTGGTTCTAGTAGCTTGTTCTTTATTTTAAATTATTATGAAATTGATTTTTTTTTTTATTTAGCAGGAAAATATGAAATATGGTCAATGTCTTGTTATCCCGCTGACGGGAGCAATAGGAAGGAATTAGGTTTAATAGAAAATTTGTAAAAAAGCTGCAAAATTTTCCGAATGGTTATAATATGTTTTAAGTTTTTGCCAGCCCTGACTCGTCTAATTTTATTTATTTGTAGCTCGTTCGTATTAGACCCCATAACGTACCTATAAATTTTATGAGCGTCTCTGTTCATTCGTTTGCGTCCCTCTCAACTTGATGGGTATCCCTATAGATTAGAAAAATTAATCTCTATGACGCAGAGTGCCATTAAGTACACTTTTCACTCGTTGTAAGCAACATCAAAAGATTGAAATAGAATCATATACCTTACTCTTTTTAGATAATAAAATTCGCATATACGTAAACAAGAGTAAAAAGGGCTAGTTTCGCATGACAGTAGACTGCTATAACAGTAGAACTGTTAGGTGGGGGATGTTGCTACTGTGATAGTTTTACTGTTATATAATGATTCACAATATTTAAAAGTGGTTGTTAACAGTAGTTCTATTAAAATGGCTCCAAATAAAAATAACTATTAAATTGTATTTTAATGCGTATATTAATTAAGAAAAAAAAACATTTAAAAGAAAATATCATAGAGAAAAAGACACTGGATGAAAGCACCGTTCTTGAACAAGTTCCTTTATGACATAGAAAATGATTTATTAACCGAATTATTAATGGTAGACGATTTCCAAAATTTCATAGGATTACCCTATGCAAAATTTTTAGAACTGCCTTAAGAAAGTTCATATGCAATACCCTTAGTATTTTTAAAGTTGGAAAAACAGCTAATCTTCATAAAATTATCAGGTTGCACATTTGATTACTAAACAAAAAAATTTATTTTCACATTTCTTCTGTCAAATTTAATTTTTTCACAATATATTTTTTCAAATATATTTTTTCTTTTTATATTATTTTTATAGTCTGATGATTTTGTGTCTCACATTCACCCATTTTTATGGTACAATTGAATTATATTTAGAAGTTTTTCTTCCAAAAATCCAATTCTTTTTATAAATACCGCCATTTTTAATGCAATAAAATTTTCTAGCTATCACAAGAGTAGAAAAAATTCTAGTTATAATAGTAACTGTCATAACACTCAACTGCCACGCCTACTAAATTGTTACTGTGATAGCAGTAAATTGTCCTGTGAAACTCCCGCTTAAGCCATATGATTGTATTTCAATATTTTGATGTTCTCTTATGTTGTTTTTTTTATTTTTGATGAAATTAAGTCTGTTTTACTGACAAAAATTAGAATTTTAATGTATTAAATAGATATTCGGGCCAAAATTTGAATAATAAACGCAAGAAAATCACACTAGATAGCTATCCATAGACCTATTCATCTAATACATTTCTAAAATTATACAAATATTTTATGTTGTTTGGCTATACTTTCAACACTCTGTTGCAAGGCTACATACAAACATAACCAAGTCCCATCCTGTCTTTCTACGTATAAATATAATTACTTTGATAAGGCAGTGTTAAATTCGTGTTTCATTTTGACAGACAGTTTTTCGTGAAACCAATGGCACGTACCAACATTATTTTACCTATCTGAAGAGAAAATTACTATTTTTCTTGTGTAATAATTGACGAGAACACATAAAATAGAAATGTCTAATTTTCAACTTCAGCGTATAAAATTAGACTTTTTGAATGAGCCATAATGAGCTTTTATAAATAAATATACAACCTTTTTACTGCCGGTTGTATACAATACCGTTAAAATTGACTTATACAAATACAACCAGTAGATACATATATTCCAACGCAAAGTATAGTCGGTACTTTTTTTGTTGAGTTGTTTTACTTAAAAGGCAGATTACTTGTTAGTTTCTTACAAACAGTTTTCTCAAAAAAAAAAATTACATTCGAATGAAACGAAATGAGGAGAAATGCTCGCGTAATAGTCGAAGATGTGTTGCTTTCTTTTCACTTCTTTCAACAAATAGAACATAGCGTGCACAGTAAAAAAGATTTAATGTTCGACTACAAATACAATACAACAGCGACGTTGTCGTACCGGTAATATAGGACATCACATAGTAAAAGTTCCCATGGGAAACGTATTTCCCTATACATTGATGTGTATGCCTGGATTCACAATTGGACGTATGGATTTTGTGCGACCGAAGCAATGGCTTGATCAATTCCACTATATGTCCAAATAAACATTTATCCTAATCACACCAAACCAGAAAATAGTAGCCCGGGAGCAGAATACATTTTTGAACTGTAAAAGCTTCTATAGCAAGGATAATTTTTCGTAAAAATGTAATAAAATCTGTAATGAGAGAGTGTCAGGAAATCCGCAATGTGATAGCGTAATGAAATCTGTAATATGAGAGTGTAATGAAATCTTTGTCTGGAATCATGCCTAGTGATTAATATTTAATATTCAAATTATTTAATATATCCATACCATTCTGGATGTCATATTTTGTATTTTTTAACATCTTGATGGTCAATGAGGTCATAAGATGTCAAGTGAAATTTTATTAAGGGAGGATTATACTCTAAAGGTTCGATCTTGAGGTGATTTTACAGGTGTAATAAAAAAAAAAACTAAACATTTTTATTATCCATTTTTTAACAATTTTTTATTGATATTTAAAAGGTATAAAAATGTATAGGGTAAAAGCCCCCTTTGTGGAACGGTATCTAATACTGGAACAGTTTTGACATTTACATATTTATTTCTTTAATTAAGTAAGGAAACATTAAATGCGAGGTGAATTTAAATTGAAAAACAATTATTCTATTAATAATAATTTTTGTTATCAGACGTTTCTTTCAGAAATAACTTCATTAATATGTAAATATTTATAATTAGATACCGTTCCACAAAGGGGGCTTTTACCCTATACCTAAAAATTAAAACCTGAAAAATTATACCTAAAAAAAGGTGTCTCCTGGTTGACGTGATTCCAACCCTCCTGGTGATTTGGAACATAAATTTTTAGTTAATTCTTAATAAACAAGGATGTAAAATTAGTTGGGCGTAGCCGATTTGAAAAAATAAATTTTTTTACAAAATGGCGTTCATTTAAGAAAACTCATTTTTTCGCCTCCTTTTATCAACTTTTGAAATTTTTTAAAAATAGTAAAAAAAATTCCAAAAACCTACGTCAGATCAATTTTGAGAGTATTAAGAAGGTCTGTACCAAATTTCAAGTAAATCGGTGAATTAGAACTTGAGATATCATGTCAACCGTATCGACAAAAATTGTTTCAAGTAATTCATATTAAAAATTTGAATTTAACACTGAAGAGATACACAGTACACAGGGAAAAAATTACCATAACTCCGAAAATAATTCGCATTTCCGAAAATTCCTTTAGAGGCTTATTCTTAACAGTCTGAACTTCGAAAATATGAAAAAAAAATCGATTTTCTCGAATTTCTAGACTAGAATACCCCCTTAACACACAAACCACGTCGTAGCGAGTCAAAAATTCCATCTAAAGTGTGTTAACTGTCAAAATAGTGAGCCAGTTAAGCATTTTTCCTTATAGATTATGACATGTATTTCTTGAAATAATCTATTTAGCGCAACTTTTGACGACTTACTATTGCTGTCCAGTAACTATCCTGCTGTATAATCACTAAATATTCAATGTAACTAGTCGGCCATCTTTTCTGGACAGGCATTTAGATGTTTGATAACGGTTTTTGGGCCATTATTTCAAAGGGATTTTGGTTTGGTCTTGGTTAATTAATTTGCTGGTAGCAATTTTTTGAGCATTTTATTTCGTACGCAGGTCATACATGAAAAATGTGTCGGATTCACGAGCTATAATATACATACGTACAAGATTCCACTACGGTGATGTTATGTCTTTCTAACTGTCTCTACATAAATGAAACTTGATGATCAAGCACAATTCTTTTTTTTTACCTAACTATGTATTTTGTGCTGTTTCGAAAAACCTTAACTATTATTATAGCGATCTGTATTTTGTTTGAACTTTTTGTTCATGAATTGTTTCTATTTGTAACAGAAACCAGTGGTGTTCAACCCGTCAGTCGATTATAGAGCAAATTTTTTCTCAATCGTCAGTTTAAAAAATTTAGTTAAAACTGAAAACTCAATATTCTATTTATTTTACTTCTTATTATTTTTAACTTTTTTTGTAACTAATAAAATGACTGGGTATTTAATATTTTTCGTTAAACGTTTTAGAAATAAAAGTTGCTTGGATCAAATTTAACAGGTTTGAGTTTATTTTATCATATTTTATATTTGCTATTAAAAAATAAAAACACTTTACTATGCAAGACACATTAATTCATTTTGTTTTCAAATTTTGGTTTTTTAGAAAATTTTGGAGCTTGAAAATTTTGAAAATACGTTTCTTTATATATATTTTATATCTTGGAATCACATTTTAGGAAGTGGTAGAGACGATAACTCAAAAACTACCCGATGGATTTTTTTAAAATTTTTTTATTTTAAAGATAATTCAATTCACTGGCACCTATACCGAAGTCCGATACACTTTAAATATTTTTTTTTATATTTTTTTTTTTTACTTTAAAGAGCGAAAAATAAGGCAAAAATCGTAATCAAAAGTTCACACGTCCGCCATTTTTTTCAGTGATTTATAGATACCTATTATAGGTATAGGTGCCGGTACTGTTCATATATTTTATAAATCTTTTTTGTTTTTGGATTTCAGTGGTTTATTACCGGCGCTATAATGTCCACCAACAATTAAGGCATCGGATTTTCGGACCGTCACATTGCGCTATCTATAAAATAGACAATTTTTTATATTTTTCCTTGAATTTTTTTTTGGGATAGTTTAATACTTAATTAATATGTGTACAAAATTTGAAATTGATATTTGCTTCCGTCTTTGAGAAAGAAATTCAGAAAAATACATAATTTTTAAGGACTCTCAAGTAAACCTCCCCTTAAATTCAAGACAAAAGTTTGTAATTTCTTGGAATTTTTTTGAGACTGCGAGACATACATAGTCTTCCAAATTTCACTCGTATTTCACCTCAGACTTATGTGTATGAGCATGAAGTTACAAGTCTTATCTAAACAATTTTTTGACTGAGTTAATAGTTTAAATTATAACTTTCAAAAAACTCACTCTCTATGAAAAAAATAGATGATTAATAGATATTCCTAAAAATTTACAGAATAAAGTTTCCACATTACAAAGGAAAGAAAGTAGGAAACAAATATGTATACCTATACTATGTATTATACTTTCTACAGATTAAGTATTTGGCAAATCTTATTTTATATTTAAATTTTTTACTGTGGCATTCTTTCCTTGTTTCATTTAAATTTTCAATTTTATTTTATTTTTCAGAATTTATAATTTAGCTGATATTCGCGTTGTTATATGTATAATTTCCTAGTGTATTACATCTCGAATGCTTTAATAATTTTAGAGTGGGTTATATTTGAATAAAAACTTAATGTTTTTATAAAAAGCTTGGTATCATTTTTTTTGGAAAAAAAGGAAAAATAACAAAAAATTTATGGGTTAAATAAATAAAATTACACAAGTTGAAGCTTAGAAAGTAATCTCAATTTCATTTAGAAAAATAAGATATCTATCATCTTTTCGATTTGTCCAAGTATATTTGGTTGTCATACCTGACTAGGAAATTTTTTAAATTTTTTTAACCAAAATTGATGTTTGTTGTCAGTTGAAGATTTCGGTTATAACTACTTATTTGAAGAAATTTTGAACAGATTCAGGTTGTAGGACATACGTGAAATCAGTCCAAAAATTAAATTCGACATTTTAATAGCAAAAGTAAAAATTGTACCTACAGGTTATTAAAGTATTATTCAGAGCTACGGAAATAATCCCACAAAAATTTGTCAAGTAAATCCGTAGTGAGTATTTGATCTGAATCAGTTTAATTTAAAGAAAGGACGAAACTTTAAACTTCCTAAAACGAAGACTGGATTCGATCTCATTATCAGACAATCTGTATATAGCACTCAATCAATAACGATAAAGATAAAAATAATCATTAAACAAAAACAAAATACGTGCGCAACAAAAGTTAACACAAACAAGACAAAGAAAATGGAGAAAACAAAAAAAACCGTTCTCTGTGGTTATAGAAAACACTAGGATATGAAACTTTTAATAAGGTACATTAAAGTTATTTTGTGTTAAAGTAAATAGACATACCGTAAAAAAAATTGTATACCTCTAGTGAAAAAAAAGTATGAGGGAAAACTTTACCACAGAAAATGATGTAATAAAATCTTTAAGAACACAATGTTGGTAACACTGTACACTAGTAGTAATAACGGCGGTACCAATACCAGTAATAATTATCTCATTAACGTCAATATTGTTATTAGCGTAATAATTAGCAAACAAATAAGTAATAATTCTTGACTAATTAAAGATCGGTTTTCATTTACTTTTATTTTTTTACTCGTACAACGGTAATGCGAATAGTTGATGCTGAAAAAAGTTTTAATGAATTTGTAATTAGTTATGTAAAAAAAAAAAATAGATAAAGAGTTTGAAAATACAGTAAGTAACTCATCTACATCTGAAATTTGTTTTTTTTTTTTTTATTCCAAATGAGTTGTAAAATAAAAAGTACAACTGACGTATAATAAATCAATAATTAAAAGAGACAGTTAAGTGTGATGCAGTTTAATGTCTATTGATTGTAAATATCTCATTAACCGAATGAGTAAGTCTAACCAGCATAAAATGTGGGTACTCCAAACATATTACAGTTATTAGAATGTATTTTTCGTTATCGAAAAATATCGGTAACTTTAAAAATGACGGTTTTTTTCTCGCCAGGACTTTAACAAGGAATCTAATAAGTTTATACATGTCTGATTAAACGTGTAAGGCCCGATCCACATTATCTATCCACTCTAGGTACGATATCGCTACGCTCCCGATTAGATAAAATATTCTTACACAAGAAACAATGACTGTATTCACATTGCTCTCGCCCCAGTATCGCTCTAATACCAATATCACTCACAATCAGATAATATTTTATCGAAGCGGTATCGAAGCGATATCAAACCTAAATCGATAGTGTGAACACTTTTTTGATTTCACTCCGCTCCGCTTGCATTCGGTTGTTATGAGAAGATATTTGCATCGAACTGAGACCGAACAGGAAGCGTAGCGAGAGCGGCATTGTAATGTAATGTGAATACAACAGGATTATATCGGAGCGAGAGCCGAGCGGGAGCGTACAGATATCGGCACTATAGTGTGGATCGGGCGTAAATATCCGTTGACTCCTACAAGATCCATACGTTTTTGTTTCCGCTTGCACTAAAGTTTTAGTATCAAAGTGGACATTCATCTTGGCTTGTCTCGATAATCTTGTTAGATTTTTGGTATTGTAAGACTTCGGGAACACCCGACGTATACTATCGTTACCGATAAATAATTAAAATTTCATTAAAATCAGTAGATCCTGTCTCAGGAATTTTATTTGTCAGTCTCTTATAATCCACGAATTATCAGAAGACGTTTCATAATCTCAAATCGAATTAATAAGATCAATACATATAGCCAGCTGGTGGGTGAACATGCTATGTTTAGATGTTGGTAATTAATACACTAAATACATAATAATCGTATTGTAATAATACCCCAGTATATAATTAATAAAATAACCATTAATAATAATGATTAATATCAATAAGTGAAAGATGGCTGTGAATGCAAAATTTTACATAGATATGAACATATGTAAATAAGTATATTACACCTAATGACTAAGTTTGGCGTTTAGGCCATGAGACACTGAAATGGGGTATTTGACAGTAGTTGAAAAAATATCTATTTTGATTTTGAAATAATTGCTCGAGTCATAATGATACTGAATATTGCTTTTTTACAAGTTATTTCATTCAAAAATATAAAAATTTTAATTAAATAAAATTACAAAATTTACGTTAAAAATGACGTAATCAAAAACATCAAGCAAAAGCAGCTTACGTCACAAGCTCGTTCGAATATGTAGGTACTATATTTGTAGTTAGGAAAAAAACTGTTTACTTTTTTGGTAACTATGAAAAAAATTTTTAATTATTAATTTTCATTACTAGACCTACTACTACTACTCAATGTTTTAGAGCCAATGACGTCATACGATTTGACGTCACAGAAAGCATCGTTTTGGCGATCTTTTTAAAAACTAAAATTTTATCGGTGATTTTTATTAAAAATATAGTACAAAATAATTTAAAAATGTGTATTATGAGTTTAGTAAGAAGTAATAAACACACTAAGATGGTTTTTAAAAAATTGTCAAATACCCCAATGCCTTGTATACTTTAGGGAAAAAAATTTACTGTTACTTATCACTTATTTTTAGTACAACAGGAAAAATCAATGTAATTTTTGGCAATTTACGTATATTTAATTTGTCTAATAAACCTACAACTAATAAAAATGTAATTTTATGCAATTGTATACAAGAATAAATAAATAGCTGAATTTTATAGGGTGAATAAAAAACAAAAACATTGCAAAGATTCGAATTTGTGCATTTTTCATTTGGTTATAGATAAAATTACATTATAATCAGCATAAAGTAAGTAAGACACTTAGGCAATTTTATGCAATTTTATAACCTATTTTTTACAGTTCTTACTCAATTAATTATTGTATTTGAATTTCTAAAGGCATATAGGCATTGCAACGTAGGTAACCCCAAAGTCAACTCGTAGTCTTATAATTTATTTCATGAGTAATTATGAAACATTTTTTTTTATGAAAATTGCTGTTTTGGAGCTTTATAGTAAGAAACGATTTCTATCAGACAGAGCAATTTTTATAATTAGAGGAGATCTTAATCTTCATTTTAAAGAAAGAAAAAGGTGTTTTGTCGCCGCCTTAAGTCAAGGCTACACTTTAAAATTTAATTTAACAAACTTAAACATTTTTTTTTAAAGTCGGGCCAATTACAATTGATATAAGAGAATCTAATGTCATGCCTGAAGGCTGAATATTTGAGATCAAATTTAACATGGTTAATAACGTTTTTTATTAGACAGACCAATTTTAATACGTAAATAATATCAAGCAGTTTTATTTAAAACAAAAAAATTGAGGGTTTTTTATGAGGTAGGTTTGCCTAAAATTTTCCCTAATTAAAATAGGTTTGTCAGACATTAATTAAGAAAATATGCCAGACAGACCGATTCCTCAGTAAAATATATATAATTTGCTATAAAATATGTGAAATTCAACGAGATGTTATGTAAGGTAAGTTTGAGGCCATTTTTGGTCATTTCAAAAATTCATAAAAAATGTAATTAAACAAAAATTCAAAGGTCTGTCGGGCATTTCCTATTTTCGGAATTCTTTATTATCGATTTAGCTTTTTTAATTTGAGGTGTTTTATCAAGTATGATTTTATGCTATGTAATTAGCTTGGACTATTACTACTATTTCTCTGACTAACAACTTGGTGTTAATTCATCCATGTGTAATAGGTTAATGAAGTAGAAATGAGTAAATTTAAAAAAAAAAATGGTTGCCTGTTATTTTAGAATGAATCAACCTGTCTTTCCATTTTTCATGGAATGGTTTGCATGCTGGAAGGTAAATAATGACAGGAGCAGCATTATTATAGGTAGAAATCATTCTGATATATTATAATACAAGCCATTTATTCATACAAAATATGGATAGAGCAGAGTTCTGGTGAGCAATGTTACATACGTACGTACATTACGAACGTTCAAAATAATTTTATTGAAAATAAATATGATGTTTGTATGCTATTTATAGAGATAATTCCCTCTACTAAACCAACAATGAAATTTTAAATATAATAATTATTCAATATGTGTACCAATCAGATACATTAATATGAATTATGTATAGTAGAATATGGATTATTAATAAGAATAATTGTGATTCTGAGTTTGTGCAAACGAACAAACGGAAATAATAGTTTCGACTTTCTGAACAAGTAATAAGTTGAGATTAGATTTCCACACCACTCAGTACGTTTTCCTTTATATTTCTTATTAACATTTGCCCGCGACTTCGCCCGCGTCGCGTTTGAATTTACGGCATCTAGTTAAAACATATAAAGTGTATTTTCATCGCATCACTATTAAGAACTGTTACTTTTTTCTTGGGAATTTCCCCGCAGAAATAAAATGTTTTCCCCAGGTAAAAATTGCAGAGTTCGAATGAAGTCGTTGGTTTTTTTTTCTGTATCATTTTAAATATATTTTCCTATGGGAATAAGACTTCCCACGGGATTCAGATAATTTCCCGGGGCAAAAAGAAGACTGTTCGTCCCTTCTGTTAACATATTCAGATTTCGTCCATTCTATTGACAAAGTTTGAAAACAATTATCCGTTTTTTAATAGTCAACTGTTATAATTTAATACTTTTTCCCTTGGGAATGAAGTATTTCCCCGAAATAAAGTCTAGCCTATAACCGTCTCTGTCCAGCAAGCCATGTCTGTGCAAAGTTTCAAGTTGATTGGTTTAGCTATTGAGGCGTGAAAGCAAGTCAAACAAACAAACAAATAAATAAACTCACTTTCACATTTATAATATTAGTTAGGATGTGAGATTTTTGACTTTGCCGATTTTTATCTAAACTAAAAGAAGTATATTACAATTTTTTATTTAAAACCAGAGCCGTCTTAAACTATTTAAGGACCTCTGAGTACTAAGTTCTGGGGGCGTATACCTTGAGTTTCAGAGTCCGTTTTGTTAGCTATTACGACTAGTAAAGACAAATTTTTAATAAAGAGGAAATATGGGAAAATGTTAAAAAATTGAATCAAATGATCTTTTATAATATTAAAAATATTTAAAGTTTCAATTACTTTGTCAATTTCACTAGAATTGACTAGAATTTACTAAACGCGTTTTCAATCTCGCGACCATCATCAGAGTAATTGAAGAAATGTATGTGGGAGTGTAATAAATACTCTTAAAAATGAATTTGGGAAAAACCCGTCATTATACTATTTCATATGAAATAGGCTGGACAATAACGTACCTGAAGACGATGTTGATAAACCAGTTTTGAATAATAGAAGTAATTATTTTTATCTGTGTAAGGTAAAAATTTTTAACCAATATGTTTAAGAATAAAGGAGGGGTGTCCAAAATGTTAAAGTTGCTGAAATTATATTTTTTTCGTTTAGAAGTTCAGTTTTAATAAAGGTGAATTATTTAGGTCGTTTTGATCATTTAAAACCTCCACTTGTGGGTCACTGTTCAATCTATTAATTTCAAGAGCCTCCAAGAGATTCAGTTTTGTACCCTTTTGACAAATATGTAGAACTTTTGGTTTGTGATTTATATTGGGGAAATGACCTGTTTCTAAGACGTGTAAACCAAAATTTGAGCTATGAATTTGAGATCCAACATGTTCCTTATACCTTGTCTCGAAGCTGCGACCCGTCTGTCCCACGTATTTAGCATTACACTGCGAACAATCTAAGCGGTAAACTCCACTCTTTTTTAGCGGATCAGTTTTTTCTTTTGCGTTAAAAAGTGAACGGCCGAGGTTTCCAAATGAACAGAAGGCGGGTGATATATTATATTTTGAAAATAAATTGCCTATTTTTTGTGAGATGACACCTAGGAAAGGGAGTGATACATAATGTTTTGGATCTGGACCAGCAGTAATAGATTATTTCTTCAATTACTCTGATGATGGTCGCGAGATTGAAAACGCGTTTAGTAAATTCTACTCAATTCTAGTGAAATTGACAAAGTAATTGAAACTTTAAATATTTTTAATATTTAAAATGAAATTTCACAAAGTAAACCTCTCAACAGTAGATCTTTTATAACTTTACTGTAAGCTGTACTTTCACAAAATATTTATTCTTACCACTAATTCGATCATTGTTCCATCAAATATGTACATGGTCACTGCTTGTTTTAATTTCAGTGGTGAAATTATTATTACCAAGTTACATATTTCGATTACTGGCCAGTGTTGTTCGGTGATAATTCAAAAGATTATAAAATGAATAATAAATAGACGGTAATTATATATTTAATTTTGTAAAATATGACATAATCGGTCATAAGGGTTTTAGCAATAATTTTGCCGTATATACCAATTTACCTATGTAGCTGGGATTAATTAATTATATTTGAATATTATTGAATAATAAAATTGGAAAAAATAAAATAAATCATACAGATTTGAGCAATTTTTGAAAACGATATAACGTAAAATCGGAACACTATTTTTAGGTGTGTAATTAAACTGGCTTATAAAAATTGATAAATAAATTAAAGACCCGTTTCTTTTTCTTAATAAGCATGAATACAAGTTTTCTTAATCCAATAAATATGTTTTTAAAAAAATACAACTCAAAAATTTTTATTCATTAATGTTTTTCTTTTACAAAATGTCGACACCTATATAAAAGAAATATACCTAGGGGAGAGTGGGGATGTTTGGGACGTGGGAGGTTTGGGACACCTTCATTTTATTTTGTTACGTTGGCTGCAGTGAGCCAATTTCCCTCCAGAATGAAGGACTAACTTCAATATTAGTGTACCTTGACTTCCATGAAGTTAAATTGGAAGACGCTGCTGTCATTGAGAAAACTGTGATTTTTCCTCAAAAAGTCTGGGTTTTTCAACCCGAAGTTTCAATTCACTCTATCTTCATTTTACATCATCAAGTAAGTGTAAATTATTTATCAAATGACCACATCATTAAGGTTTATTTTAATGAACAAAACAGCTTTATCTTTTTAAGGTTATGATTTTAGAACACATTTTAACTTAACAGGCACATTTGGGAGGTTTGGGACAGCTCATGTTGGGAGGTTTGGGACAGTGTCCCGAACCTCCCTAGAGAAAAATCATGTAAGCTTGCGAGATTGTATGTTATGTAAGAAAATATTTTCATTTTTAAACGTTTAATAAAACTATATTCGTCAATAACTGAAAAAACCTATAATTTTTCGGAAATTTACCAACCAGATCAAAAAGAAAAAACAGAAGAAAATTGAAAACATTGACAGCTCATTAGAGAGTTCGTCAGACATTTCCTCTGGTGAAAGTATTCTGAATGTTTCAGATGAAGAGTATGCTGATCTTTCAGACTTTCAACCGAAAGATTTGAAACACGGCACATTTGTTTTGGTGGAGTTCAAGGGAGGAGCAAGACTCTCTACTAAATATAGGTATGCCTGTATTGTACAAAGACCACCTGATGAAGATGCGCCTTCTGAAGAAATAGAAGTCAGTGTTATGTCCCTCAAATGTATTGATTCATCAAAGAAAACTTTCATTACTCAAGAAGAAGACATATCTGTTATGAGAATTGAAAGTGTGTTAGGAATTTTACCAGTTCCGAGACTTTCAATGACAAGGGACAGATTGAGATATGTGTTTTGTTAGCCAATAAATATTTTTTGTAAATAGTAACCTTTCCATGTAATTAAAAACCTGAATTTTTTGGAAGAAAGACATCATGTAGCGGGATTTAGTTATAAAATTTTTCATGAACTTGACTGTTTTACAATCAAATAATTATGTTATTATTATTATTTTAGTTTCTAATGCCTAAACTATTGTTAATTTAATTTCAATTACTTTAGTAATGCAAAAATACAGAGATTTTGAGTGATATCTTTTAGTTTTATTATATATACCAAACCTCCCCGAGCACAGTCCCAAACCTCCCCAGGGTAGGGAGGATTGGGACATTTGATATACTTTAAGAAAATTGTTATTTTAATTCAAATTTTTATTATTTTAACTTTAAAAAAAATATCACAATATAGCTGAAAAGTTACTTTACCATTTGCAATTGTTCTGGTTCTTTAAGCTAAAATTATAAGACGTAGAAAAAATAATCACTGAAAATTGTCCCAAACATCCCCACCCTCCCCTATATACAAAGAATATAGGGAAAAATATTATTGACACTAGGAGTTGGAAACCCATATACAAACAGACGTGTAATATGAGTAATATGACACACAGAGTGACATATAGACGTCAATGAAGGACACATAGAATGGTTTATTAAGTATCAGACGTAAATAAAAGATCAAAATACTGTATTCAACAAAAATTGATTAATATATATATATATATATATATATATATATATATATATATATATATATATATATGTATGTATTTCTTTAATTAAGTAGGGAAACATTCAATCCGAGGTGAATTTAAATTAAAAAATTATCATTTTATTAATAATAATTTTTGTTATTAGAGGTTTCTTTCATAAATAACTTCATTAATATATAAATGTCCAGTATTGGATCGCGTTCCGGTATAAGGGCTTTTACCCTACAATTAACAATTGTTACTTCTTGGGTTAAACATGTCCTTACACCCAGCTTTCTTAATATATGTGATTTACATAATAAAAGATGGTTTAGAAAAGTTTGAAGAAGTATTACGGATGTGCTTAAGCGCGTACGTCCAAAATGAGAATTTCTATGGTAAAGATAATTAATTCGAAGTAGAGATGGGAATCGGGCCGGGAGTTTAAGGGCCTCTAGGGCCCTATGGTGGGCTCCTGCGGGAACGGGTATGATTTTCTTAAAATGGGCGGGAGTGGGGTCGAGCGAGAGTGAAAATTTTTTACAGGAATGGACAAATGTTGCGGAAATGTTACACTTCAATTTTCATTTATATAATACAAAAAATCGAGACTCGAAAATGGGTGCCATCCGGAACGAGACTAATGGGGATGGTAGTGAACGGAAGTGCTAAGCAGAATCGAAAGTGGGCGGGAACGGGTTAAGACAGTCACTCCCGTTGCCATCTCTAATTCAAAATATAAACATTCAATGAGTTCTAATTATGTACAAGCAAACGATGCCTATAAAAAATATTGAATTACTTTCAATATTGTTCGCTTTAAATAATTTGTTATCGCACTGTTTTTTAAAGAAATGTGTCCGTTTACTTTTTCGAATTTGCTCTGTACTGCAAGATTTTAATGTAACCTATTTACTATTATATAATTATAGCCCAGGTGCTAGGTGACATTGAGTATGCATGAAGTAGGTATAGAATCTGACTTCTAATTATTGTTAGGGGGTCTTAGGTGAGTATGAAAACCCATGTCGTCGACCTCTAGGGTGGTCGACAAATTGGAAGGGGACGGTGGAAAGTTGCAGAAAAAACCAATCGGGAGATCGCTTATATCATGCTTACTATTGATTGTAGAGTGATAATTTTTTTTTACTTTGTTTGCAATGAAATGGTCTAAAATTTATGTCATACGCAAATTTTTGATATACCTAATGGTTTTCGTGTAAAAAAACGAAAATAGAAGGCAACGTTAAAATTTAAGTATTTTTAGTATACAAGGCTAATCAAAAGTACAAAAAAGTCAAAAATCTCAGCGGAAAAGCATTTTTGGGATAAACGACGAGGACAAAAGTTTCACCATTTTTTACGGCGCATCCGATGATGACGTTCACCTCAAAGTCAAGGTTCAGGGTCATATCAAGGTCAAGTTCGTTTTTTTATACGGCAACCCCCATTTTTGACCCCGGAAGTGAAAAGAGCGGAAAATTCTGCATCCGAATATGACCTTGATCGTGATCTCAAGATCAATGATCAGGGTCAATTCAAGGGCAAATGCTGATTTTTACTGCCCAGGCGCTAGCTGACATTAAGTATGCACTGAAAGACGTATAGAACTTGACTTTTGATTATTATTAGGGGGTCCTAGGTGAGTATGAAAACGCATGTCGTCGACCTCTAGGCTGGTCAACAACTTGCTGAGGAAGGGGGTTAAATTGCAGAAAAATCCAAACGGGAAATCGCTTATATCTTGCTTATTATTGACCGTAGAGTGATGATTTTTTTTTCTTGGTTTGTTTGCAATGAAATGATCTAAAATTTATGTAATATGCAAACCTCTGATATACCTAACAGTTTTCCTGTAAAAAAATGAAAATCGAAAATAATGGTAAAATTTAAGAATTTGGGTTTGCCCTTGAACTGATCCTGATCATTGACCTTGAAATTACGATCAAGGTCATAGTCGGATGCAGAATTTTCCGCTCTTTCCATTTCCGGGGTCAAAAGTGTGGGATGCCGTATAAGAAAACGGACTTGACCTTGATATGACCTAGAACCTTGACTTTGAGGTCAAGGTGAAAGTCATCATCGGATGCGCCGTAACAAATGGTGAAACTTTTGTCCTGATCTTTGGTCCTCATTGTAAAATTATCACTCTACGATCAATAATAAGCAAGATATAAGCGATCTCCCGATCAGTTTTTCCTGCAACTTCCCCCCCCCCCAATTTGTCGACCACCCTAGAGGTCGACGACATGGATTTTCATACTCACCTAAGACCCCCTAACAATAATCAAAAATCAAATTCTATACCTCTTTCATGCATACTCAATGTCACCTAGCACCTCGTCTACTATAAAGCTACCTTACTTACATATGTAAATTGTATGTTATATTGGTATACAGTATAATGTTATTATATTTAATGTGCATGTACACCTTATAAATGGGTATATATTTCACGTTGTATAAATAACTACTGGTATCATTAAATCATTTAACAGCCATTTTTGTATTGATCGTCACCAATATTTTCGTTATTACATGTGTCTATAATGTATATTATTACTATTACTGTTGACGAGGCTACATTTTATTAGTATAGCATAGGGGTAGCTGTTTCAGAGGAGTTTTCTAATAGAATTAATAGCTATCATATTTAATTGGTACTCCATATAATTATTAAAATATTATACTTCGCAAAAATACCACTTTTATTCAATTAATTTTGCAACATGTTTCAATCCATATAACCACCATCAGATTTGTATGATGTGTTGTTTGGAAGAATTGTAAGGAAATTGTTTCCATTGTAGAGAAAATTCACGTAATATGTATAATGAGCTACGAATTGCTTAATTTTCTTCAGTAACTGGACAGTTACAGCTCTCTCTATACATAAGCATTAAATTTTGGTTTGACATGAAAATCGTTAAAGTTCCTTTATTGTTCCCCCTGATTGAAATTTTTTGAATTTTATAATTGAGTTAATTTTTATATTTTTTTATAATGTTAGATGTAAGCTTCTTAAAGATATATATTTTTTCGTGTTATTTGATTGGACTTTTATGAAAATAATGGCTAAACTTGGCTTGTTTTTTGCAAAAATACGCTATTTTTGTAGTTTTCGTGACATTTATTTAATTATTTTTCATAGAGAATTATTCATATGAAATCTTTTTGTTAATCGGTTGCGCTCTATGAAAAATAATTAAATAAATGTCACAAAAACTACAAAATACGGTATTTTTGCAAAACAAGCCAAGTTTAGCAATTATTTTCATAAAAGTCAAATCAAATAACACAAACAAAAATATATTTTTAAAAAGCTTACATCTTCAAGATTATAAAACAACATAAAAATGAACTCGATCATAAACTTCAAAAAACTTCATTTAGGGGGGCCGATAAGGGCCTTACTATATTAAAACTCCTCTTTTCGGTAAAATTGGTAACGTATAATATTAAGGTTGGAAAGAAAATCGTTAATCCGTTAATTCGTTAATTTACTAGTGCCACTGATGTGAACTGTATATTTCTTCTTGCCAAATTTTAACACATTATTTTTTAAGTTGATTTAAGAGTATAATCAATATACATAGTAGCCCCACACCTGCTCATGGTGTAAAAATTCGACACTATCATGATTTATTAACACAAAACAGATATAGGTATATGTATTTACGTTTAACAGTTATTATTGCCAATTAAATGTTCATCAATCAAAGATTTTCCAAACAGCCATTTCCACTGATAACATAAATATACGATCAACTAACTTTCCACATTTATATTTAATATCCGAATGTAGCTACAGACTAAATTAAATATTACATCTATTTGGATATTAGCTACACGGTCAACTACCAAATAGCTAAATATATACATTATAGCTACTAACAAAACCGTAATTGTTACCGTATCAAATCAATTTTTTGGACATACTTAACCCATAATATTGTAACTGGAAAAAAAATTTCTAGAAATGTAACGATAAATCTTTTTTTTCGTTTGAATCTTCTACGGTAATTTTAATTTTACGTAGAGACAGTTTTAGCTTCGTGAATGAATTGTGAAATTAATGTATATTATAAATCTTTGAGTAGAATCTATAAATCATCAGGTTGAGATGTCACCGAGTGTAATATTTTTGTTCAATTTCGCCAGTAGATGGTACTAATCGGTTTCAGGCCCCCCATACTATGGAAAAATAACATTGTACCACCACATAGCTCGAACTGATCTGTTCCAAACAGCTTTGAATTAATCCAAACAGCTTCGAACTGATGTATTCACTGATGCAAATGGTTTCGAATTGATTTGTTAATTGATCCGAACAGCTTTAAAGCTTCAAGCTTTAAAGCTTCACGACCAATACTGTCAATTTTCGTCTATTCCTGCTAACTTTCTGAGAAAATCGTTAAATCTTGTCCAATCCCACTCTCGGCCGATTATTATTGCGCGCGACGAAATCCGATTTTGCTCTGCGTCTCGAAATGGTGTTAAATTATTTTTATTGCCATTACCGTCGACTCATTCCGTTGTCATTGGAACTCGACGACTTTCAGCAACAACCATTTTTTTTTCCATTTAGTTCCAATATCATGAAATTCGAAACTCATAGATACATATTCATGCAAATAAATATTATTTTAAAACTTTTCAAAATTTTCAAACTTTAATTATTACAGAGAAACACTTTTAATATAACATAAAGCTGCTTTTTCAATATATCTACGAATAGCATATCTCTCAGTCTATATTATAGTTTTGTCTTTCCGTTAACATATCGGTAAGTAGATATACCTACATAGAAACTATCACCACATTCGATACATAGAATTACCTTCAAGCGATCGTTATAAAACTTCTAATTATGTGCCATTTAGAATATGCGCTACAGGAAAAAAATGTAGCAATATTATTACACATAAAAAAAAAGAATTAAGCTTATTTAATACTTCTTTTTTGTGGCGCTTTTACGACCATTAGATGTATATCGCTTCCGTTTTTGGAAGAATTTCATTCGAATATTGTCTTATTTGACAAAAAAAGACGTATTTTATAAACTTAATTTTTTTCTTTATATGTAATAATGCCGTCGCTTTCAAGTTATTAAGCAAAATTGAAATTTTACTTTAACTTAGGGGGGGGGTGATTTCACCCCTTAGACGGCGACAGTGGCAGATAAAAAAAATACGGGTCTATTATTTTTGCTTTTATTACATATATAGCAAGTCAAAATTGCGAATTGACATTCCAATACCTTTCCTTGTCAGTACGGTATCGATACGCTATCACTCCGACAAAATATTCTTACATTAGAAAAATTAGTGTATTCACATCATCGCTCCGATACCGCTCCAATATCAATCGCGGTCCAGTATCACTCCAATACCAATATCACTCAGGTAATATTTTATCGGAGCGATATCAGATTTGTATCGCTAGTGTGAACGCTTCTTTGATTCCACTTCGCTCAGTTTGTATTCAGAACTTGAACTAGAAAGACCTAAGATCGAATTCGGAGCGTATTGCTACCGTATCTAGAGCGGTATTATATAATGTAAATACCCCTGTTGCAGCATCTGCATAACATAGCGAATTTCCAAATACTGGGCATTGGCGGATCTCATCTAAGACCTGTACCTATTTAAAATAGTTTAGCTTTCTAAGAGTAAAAGAATTTTTAAAATCTGTAAATTTCAATTTCTTGTTTATTTAAAATTCAATAAAAAAATATCTTCATTACAAAAGCTTAGAAAATCTACTTAATTTTCATTTTTTAACTTGAGACAGAACTATGTTAATTATAATGCAACAAATGAGAAACAAAACTTTCTTGATTATAATACATATATGTGGATAGATTTCACTTGTTCTCACAAAATTCTTTAAAAAAAATGAAACATTTTAATATTTTATAAAGAATTGAGACATAAATATAAATTATTTATTAGACTAACAAAGAGAGAAAATTAATACAAATGTGAAAAATTATAATTTTCTCGAAAAATACTTAAGATAGAAAGAAAATTATAAGAATATTTTCTTTATAATTTTTTTTTTTTTGGCTTTTCAACGATGTAAATATCGAACTGTCTAATGACAGGATCGAATGATAAAAAATGGCCAGAAAACGTACTTCTGGGCATCCGACGTGTCTGGCTGACGAACTTAGCCAAGCTAATCCGGATTTTAGTTGCACACAAAATTTCATAAGCATTAAACGTTTCGTTCGAAAGTTATCGTGGCGACAAACACACACACACACATATATATATATATATATATATATATATATATATATATATATATATATATATATATATATATATATATATATATATATATATATATATATATAGTAAATATCATTTTCGTATTATCAGGAACCTCAAAACATATTTCTGCCATAGTCCCGGGCTCAAATTGCGTCATGAGGCCTACTGCTAGCTGAATTTCGAGTTTTCGAAATTCGCTAATAAAGAACAAATAGGAGACCAGCATGGTATCAGCACTGTGATGTAAATACAACAAGATTATATCGAAGCGAGATTGGAGCGGGAACGTATCGATATCGGCACTATAGTGTGGATCGAGTCTAATATAAATTTTAGTTAAAATACAAAAATTATTTTGTTAATTGGTCTTCTATTGAATGAGAGCATAATAAAAACAATTACCTATTATTATTCATTTATGCCTATTTCTGGCCGATTTGGATTATCCACGAAATCCTGTTATGTTTATTGACATACAGATGTTTCCTTTTGTCAGAGTGTGAAAACATCCCAGGAGAGTATCATGAAAGATTTACGAAATATCTACTTTTGCCAAATCTGACGTCTACTACCAAATTTGACGTTTTTTCACTAGGCGGAACGTATAGATTCCTATGTACGCAATTGAAACTTATACCTTGTCTATGCATGCATAATGCAGCATATATTTTACATAAAAGTTTTTTTGTTGAAATAGGAGTAACACCGGTCCAAACTATGACCGTGGTAGTAACTGACTACTGTCGTGTAGTAGTACTCGGTTCAACTTATGATAATCCAACCGTTAAGTTGGCTATGTTTGTTGTTGGTTGCATCAAAAAATAAATTCACTTTAAACGAAATGAATTTTGATATGAAAATTTAATAATTAAAATACTGTATGTGAATAGACCAAACAATATTCATACCTAGTTTTGTGTTGGTAACAACCAGGAATCCAACTACAGAGATAGGTGAGAATGCAATGCGGTTGTTTTCATATGATGGTGTTATCCGCAGATTTGTTTCGTTAGTTAGTTAAAGTGGACAATTAAATTTAACTGCACTATTGTTTTTTGTGCTTAACAAGGAAATGCTTTTGTTTTAATCTAGTTGTTAACAAGTTAAACGCTTCTATTTTTATGGAAGTTATGATTTTTTGAGATTTTTCAACTTTGATATACCGGTTTTTTTTTTTAAAAAAAAGTGCAGTTGTTTTCTATGTATAAATAATAAGTAATATTTAGTATAGGGGCGATTTTAGGATTTTTTTTTTTTTGGGTAGGGCCGAATTTTTCTGTACTGTAAACATGTAAGTTATACGTATCATTTTTCTTGAAGCTGAACATTTTTTATTGCATAATTTTAAAAACAGGAGACGGATTAGCCCACTTTGGGATCTTAGATATTCTTTTATTATCGGACCTCCTCTTGCCCCACAAGATACAGAGCACACAAAAAATATAAAACAATAAATAAAACAGAATTAAATAATGTGAAAAATCTCAAATTTTTATTTAAATATTCAAAATAGAGTTTGATCAGATCTTTCAAAAAATAGGGCATTAGCCATTTGTCACATTTATCTATGGTATAATCTAGTGTTTATTACTCAACTAACAATAAGTGGTCGAAAAGCGCCATTTCATATTACAGGTCCCAATAATATTTCATATAATGATTCCGGACTACAAGAATTAAAGAATTGCTTTCAAACATTTCTCTAATGTTTAAAAGAGTCTCGATATTTGTCTGAATTACATGGTCATCCAAGTGGTCGGAAAACGACATTTCATATTACACGATGTAATAAGATTCCAGATAATGGCGAAAATGATTCCGGGCTACAAAAAATCTCTTCAGAGTTAAAGAATTTCTGTTAAAGATGCTTAAAAAAGTGTCGATATTTGTTTGAATTCTGAATTACATGATTGGCCAATGTTGGTCGAAAAACGACATTCCATATTACACGACCTAATGTTATTCCAGTTAATGGCGGAAATAATTCTAAGCTACTAAGGATTAAAGAATTGCTTTTAGACATTTCTCCAATGCTAAAAACGTGTCAATATTTGTCTGAATTACATACTTGTATGAATTTTCAAAATTTTTGGGTAGGCCTGGGCCTACTCGGCCTACCCGCCCAAATCGCCACTGATTTAGTAATGAAAATATTGTAAAATATCATATACTTTCTTCGCTTGCTGATGAGTTCTACTAATTCTGGACGGAAATTTTTAAAGACCATTAAGCCTGCGTAACTACCTTTAAACATCAAACCTCTGTTACCATAATTAAAAATTTCAGAGCTAAAATAGTTAAAAGTAGGTATAAGTGTAGTAAATGGAATCGAAGTAGTGAAAATGTAACGTCAGAAACATAAAGAATTTGGGAGTGTGTTTAAGACCACACAATTGAAGTGTCAATTTTTATGACGATCTCGTTAATCGATCCAAAGTAATATAAATGTATTCTATAGACAGAACTTTTTTAGTTTATCCATTAAAATATTGAAATTCGCTGTGAAAACAATAGCAAAAAAACTTATTGTTAGTGCTGTTACTAAACATCAAACTCCGATCAATTAAATTAGATATTTTATAGCTTAAAAATATTTATATAGTTGATGACGTTATAGAAACAACATTTCCATTTTTGAAGTGAAAATTTCTATAGCGAGGGTAACTCTGCGTGAGAATGTAAGAAAATCTGTAATACAAGAATGAAAACGGTAATTTTTTAGCTGTGCTGAAATTTATGACACGAAAGAAGAAAAAGTTGATGTCTTTGAAGAAGGAGAAAAGTGAATGTCGATGTGCTTGAAGAAAGAGGAAAACTTACACCGATATTTAAGGTATAAGGACGGAAAACGTTTTTACGTGACTTACGCGTGAATTTGATTGACACGATTTTTATTGGCGTAAATCAAATCCACTTGGAACGGATATTCGCGTAAATAGAGGTACCGCGGTGTGTTAAAATTCTTCAAATTTAAGAAAACCAAAACACATAAAAATAAATAAAATTAAAACAACTGAAGTCACCGTTAATAAGCATTTAAGGTGGAGTTCACGCCAGAAACGGCTAGTAAACTAATTTTTTTCGAATCTCGTTTTTTGTTTTTATTTTTTTCTGTGGTTCTTTACAAACACGGTGATATATAAAACATGGCCAAAAAATTTTTTTTCAAGTAGAAAAATATTTATTTGTGAGCCGCTCCACAGTCAAGTTGTTGCTCCTTTGCAGAGAACTCTCGCCCACCCCCCCTCGAGATTTGATTAGTAATATAACTACTTAAAGATGAAGAATCTTCAGGATGAAGAAAAGAAAAAGGAACAAGAGGGGACAATGTATGGGGCTGGAGATTTTTAATAAATAGTGAGTAAACCACTTATTTTGTTATAATTTTTGTTTTTTACCGTTTCCCAAAAGTTCTGTTTTTCCCGACAAGGAAAATCATATCTCAAGTTCTAGAAAAGATAAGGACTTAATTTTTTTTAAATTTTGTTCATAAATATATTGCGTATAAAGTGTAGTATGCTTTTTCCATTTTAACAATTGTAACTATTTTTAAACATTTTTTTTTAATAAAAAATTGGGTTTTATAATTTTTAGAAGTTTGGGATTACAATTTTACAGTTAATTTCTAAAATTATCTGAAACCCATACTCAGCTTTATGGACAGGTCCTTTAGGAATAAAATAATGAAAAAATATTTTTAAAATATTCATTACTTTTTGAGATATGGCGTTCCTTGTAAACGTTTAAAAACTTGTGAAAAAGGGCCCCCTCCCCCCACAGGGAAGAGTATTGAATGTTTCAAAAACAAAATTTTTTATTCGAAACCCTCCCTAATTTGAAAAAAAATTTCAACAAGCAAAATAATCATAAATAAAAATTTGTTTTTTTATTTGAACTCCCCCCTTAATCGATACAAAATATGTATTTGTATTTATATTATTTCAAAACCAGCTTTCTTCTGACATAAATTATTTTATGGTGAATAGACAATAAATATATTATCCTTAAAAATGGAAAAAAATATATGAATACTTCAACCGAACTATTAGCACTGAGACCTAACATGTCTTTTTATGGATTTTGAATTTAACCTTAAACTTGGTTTTAAAAAGATTTATTATATTTATGTTTTCCGCAATTGTTTATCATTTTATTTTTTTTTACTTAACTGCGAATGGTTTAGTAAAACCTGATACCCATCCTATCTATAGAATATATTTATGTCACTTCGGATCAGTTATATAAGTTATCTCAGTTCGATTGTGTGGTTTCAAGCACACTAAATTTTTTTTTTTTTTAAATTTAATAAATATTAGATAACTTCCAGTGGATAACCTTATGAAATGTTAACTAATGGCTCTATAGTTGCACATTTTGCTTTCATTAACGCTTGGTACCAGGGACAGTGAGAAGATGAGGCAGGTGGGGCGATTACTTGGGGGCCCAGGGCTAAAAAGGGGACCCGCAGCCTCGATTAGGGGCCCAAACAGAGTGGGAAGACGTGTTTTTTTGTTGTGCGCGGGGGCCCGTTATTTCTCTTGCCGACTCTGCTTGAGATATCAGATTTCTGTCACTTAACTAATAAATTATGAGAATAAAACATTTGAATACATTTGATTATACACGTACCTTATATAAAGACGGTATACTTTAATTCTTAATTTACATTTTTCTTTTAATTTTAATTTCTTCGAAGTCTATATAGCCCAAAACCTTTCGTACGATATACTTACTAATTGTAATTACTATTGTAATGTAATTAATTAAACACGCTGTACAATATATTATGTATGTCAACCAAGCCGTATTAATACTTTTCGAAAATATATTACTCGTGTATGTTTTATGTGTTAGTGATACTACAAATAGAATATAAATTTCATATTAATAAACAGATTTATAATTAACTTTTCATCTTCAAAATTTTGTGAGCTTTATACTATATACATAGTCAGGCTTTATATTTTATTTATACGTTTATGTATGTGTGGATTCATTCAAACCAAACCACCATGATATAATTATTAACAAATTTTATAAACAATAAAGCAATATTATTATTATTATTTGGAGTTATAAAACAACAAGGGTGGAATGGGCTAGGTACAAAGAATAATCTAGGTATATATAAATTTAATATAAAATATAATATGCAGAACATAATAATATCATTTTAAAATGTAATTAAAATATAAAATGTGTTTTTAGTTTACTCGCTAAAGTATTTGTCATTGAATGCGGTTTAACTGTTATAGTTTTATTATATCTGTCTACCTGCATATTATCTGCTTTCGTGTGTCAGATGACTTGGTTTAAACGTAAACGTCCCTATACGTTTGCACTGATTTACTTACAGATTAAGTGTATGGGCAGAACGGGACGGGTATTTCCGTTCGAGAGTTCAATAGGAGGCACTGTTGCGTTGAAACCCGCACGGTTTTGTAACGCTAGGCTCTTTTTCCAAACACGTGCCTAATTCAAGTCCCCCGTCTTCCAAACGCGTACTAGTTTGTAACGCACATTGTTCTTTCAAACACGTATTCAGGGAATCGCTATGATTAGAAGTTTAATCATTAGTGCAGGTAGCCAACACTAATAGTCATAAAGGTCACACATTTTAGCCTAGTTGAAAAATTGCCACAGAGGATCTGGTGAATAGAAAAAAGTCCATGTTTAGATTTTTTGAAGTGAATATTCACGTTGGAGAGACTATAATATTATAAGCTTGTACTCAAATTTAAGACTCTTCTGTTCTTCTGACCTATGAATTTTTCCACATTATCAATTGAATTTATACGTCCATTGAACAAAATGGTAGTTTTTATAAATTTTTATAAATAATCATATTATCGACAACGAAAAGCTATAAGTTCTAATAACTCAAAAAAAAATCATTCTTGAACCTAATAATGCCAATTTTTTGATAAATCAGTTTTTACCTGAAGACAACGAGACCAGAGGTGAAGAATTAGGCCAAGAAAAAAAGTGAAGGTGTATTTAAGATGTGTCAGAAAATACTGGATTTTCTTGTCGGTAAAAGTTCTATCATTTCTTGTTCCCAATCATTTAATTTAATTGGTTTAACTATAATATTTGCATAAGTTTTTCTTTTTAGCGAATTTCCATTGTGGAAATTCAGCTATTACAGCAGCTCTTATGGTAAAATCTAAGTCCGGGACTATGATAGAAATTTGTTTTGGAGCCTCTAGAACCCGAAAATCAACTTCACTAAAATTTATATATATATATATATATATATATATATATATATATATATATATATATATATATATATATATATATATATATATATATATATATATACATATATATATATATATATATATATATATATATATATGTATATATATATATAAATATATATATATATATATATATATATATATATATATATATATATATATATATATATATATATATATGTCTATATATATATATATATATATATATATATATATATATATATATATATATATATATATGTACATATGTATTTATGTCTGTGCACGATAACTCTCGAACGAAACTTTTAATGCTTACAAAATTTGGTACACGAGCTGGAATCCGGATTGGCTCGGCTAAGTTCGTTAGCCAGACACGTCGGATGCCCAGAAGTAGGTTTTTCGGCCCTTTTTAATGATTTTTTGCAAAATTTGGCCAGAATTCAAAAAATTTTTTTTTTACACCATCGGAAAGAGCGTAAAAAATTGCATAAGATAGGCTTTTAAAACATTGTTCTAAGTGAACTAACTTTTGAGAAAAATTAAGAAATTTGTTGAATTTTTTTACAATAAATGGTTCATCGTTTTAGCAATTCTTTTCTAGATAAAACAAGTGCTAGTTAGTTATTCAATATGTATGTATGTGTTATAATAGCAATTTTTCTGTTTCACCTTTTCAAATTAAAATTAGCCAGATTTTTTAAGAGTACGTTATATAAAGAAATTTTTTGTATGATCTCCTGCTTTAGAGAGAAAATATAATTGATATATATTTGCATACGTAGAAAAAATATCGAAAGCTATAGTTATGTAATCTAATAATATATTGTTAAATGGATATAGGCTACTCTATATGAGATCGGTTAAGGTCCAGAGGACCCAAAAGCGCCAAAAATTAACTATAGAACTGATTTTGATAATTGTTTCGCTGTTAGAAAACTAAACTATTTTAAATGGATACAGGTCTTAGATGAGATCCGCCAGCGCCCAATATTTGGAAATTCGCTATGCTGTGCAGATGCTGCGACAGGGGTATTCACTATTACTTTCATTCTTTCTAATTTTTTTTTCTTCTATGGGGCAATAGAAAGTATTTTGTCAATATTTTCGATATGAATTTCTTGCCCGTAATTCAAGCTTTTATTACCTTTGCAAAACTATATTCTTCTAATCATCGCGTTCCCTTGAATACGTGTTTGGAAGAACAGTCTGCATTACAAACCCGTGTGTGTTTAGAGGATGGAATAGAATTCTAAATTTCTAAGAACTCCTGTACCGCCACTTGTTCTTAGTGGTCGACCGCCATAATTCGTGTGAGTTTTCAAGCGTGTGAGTGTGTACTTATTTATAATCAAATAGACCGGACGTTTAGTGTATAGTATTACCATTAGTTAGAAGTGGCACAAAATCTACCTATTTTTATTTTTTAATAAATACATTTACTAATATTTTCTAAATGCGTTCTCCAGTTTGTGTGACAGGAGTTTAAACAATACTGTCAACACATATTTTCTTTAAAATTTTTTTTAAAATCTTTTGTAAAAATTGTAAATAATATTGTTAGTCAAACAAAGTTTGTAATATAATTCACGCGATGAACGAACAAAACTTGTTTTGGTCAACTATACACATATATTATTAAACACGGACCTATAAAAAAATTATTTTAGTGAATAAAAAGATTCTGACAGAACGATTTATGAGTTGCACTATTAAACATCAAGACCAATGTTTCGATCTTATAACGAGAGACTGAAATGAATTTTTTTCGGTCATGGAGGGGGAATGTTTATAATAGAAAAATAAATCGGCGGACTCATAACGAAAGTCGGCTGTATATATTTAATGTTTATTAGACGGACAATAAAAAAAGTCACACTTCCTTAAAGGTAGAGAGGTACTTTCGTTTTTGTGTAGAATAATTTTAGCTTTCTTTTTTTTTTTTTTTTATAAATACTCGCACATTATACAGCTGATATGTGTTTTTTATCCGATCATTTTTTTGATACTTAGGTACATGGAAATAAGAATAAAAAAGAAAACGTCTATACGAGAAAAAATACCTTAAAAAATTACTGTTTCACATCAAAACTAATTTAAATAAAATGGTGAAAAAAGAGAAAAACGCCAGCATAAATGGCGTAAAAAAAGTATATATTTATACATTATAACACTGGTACGTAACACATCAGTATCATCTATCTACCTACCACATACCTGTAAAGTGGTTTTCCAGCATTTTCACGAAACCATAAAACCATATAAACACGATCCTCCCGTGTGTCAGGTGTAATTTCACATGGAAGTGTTGCCGTGTGCCCAAGTACAGCATCCACATCCATTGTACCAACTGTAACAAAAAATATTTTGTTTTTTTACTTGGCTGATACTTAAGTATGTTATTTTAAAACAATTGCATTGTAATATTTTGTATAGATTGGCTCAGAAAGTGGTTTTCGGCAAACACTATTTATTATTTATTTCACCTGAGTTACTTTATTACAATTTTATGTTTTAATGAAATGGTACACAACAAAAGTTGTTGGGAAATTTTTTTATCTTAGTACCATAATAAAAGAGGCTTCCTAAACCGCTAAATACTTCAGTGTCTTTTTATGGTTGTGTGGAAGGGGTGGAAGAAAGAAAAACCACAAATTTTTTCGTATTAATTAAAACAAAATCAAGTAAAGAAGTTCCTCATAAAACTGTTGCTTTAAATTATCACCATGTATAACCGGCGGTGTTGAGAAAGTCTACTATAAGTATGTAATATATATTAAATCTACAGCATATTGAGTTGCCACAAATTTAAGTAACAATGTCAGAATAGTATTATTAACCCTTTATTTCCCAGTGTCAGTTGTAGGTGACAGACTAGAAAATATTTTTTTTCGACTACTTCACATTTCTTTTTCAAAAACTACTAATACTGTTTGAAAGTTAAAAAGTTACCTTACAGAATATTTTTTTCTGGCAACACTAACCAAACGTCATCTGTTAAGTTTTTTCAATTATTTCTCGGGTTATTGAAGTGAAAAAAGTTTTCGTGGCCTTCTACAGAAAAGTCAATAATAAAAATGCCAAAATCGTAAGTATTAATTTTTTTTCTTATTTCTCGTTAAAAAACGTTTTATTTCTCGTGAAAATATTGAAAAAATTCGCGCAAGCTATTGAAAATCCTTACCTTTCCTAATGCCCAGTGTCACCTCTAGGTGACACCCCTATAAAAAAAATTCCGTAAATATTTTGGGGGGAGAGGGGGATATCATAAATACTCCTGTAGTGTAGAAAATTGAAAATTTCAATTATCATACTTAAAATGTTAAATTTTCTTCGATATTTAAATTTTTTTTCAATTTATGAAGTGACAATAATATTTAATTTAGTGACCGATCGAAACAATATTTGCAGTCTCGGTCTCAGTTTCGGCCGAAACCGAAACTGAAACTTATTTAAACATGTTAAAATTTCAATTGTATGCTGAAATCTAGTGTATGTACAAGATACAAACTCGCGAGACAGATAATTCACGAACACTGAGTTTCGGTGCGGCCGAAGTTTCGGCTGATTTTTGATCGAAACCAAAACTAGATTTTTTGACTGAAACTGTCCGAAACCGAAACCGAAGGTTCCGTCGGTCACTAATTTAATTGTACCTGTTTATTGATAAAATAACTACTTTTACTTATATTGTGAGGTTGGTTTTAAGGATGAACCAAATTTAATTTTACGGATTTTTATTAGAATTTCCAGGCCCCAAAGGCCCGTGGACCACAAGTTGGAAAACATTGTTTTAACTTTTTACAATTATTAAACTGGAACTAGAAAAAATTTGATTTTTGATCAGTTCAGTGTTTTCCAAAATTTTTTAACCGATCACGTATAAGGATCATGTATGACGATTTTATCAGTTTTATAAATTATAAATTATTCATTTTCAATAATTAAATCAATGTTAGGATTTATAACAAATTGTAAATTTTTAAAATATTACTGAATTTATAAACACGAATCTTCTTAACTTAGACAAATTTTAATGTACTCAAAACCCAAACTCAACTACTTCATAGCAAACCAAATATTTGCAATTGTATCATTCCCGGATTCCCAAGTGGACCGATTAGACTACAAACTCAAGAGGATTCGCAAAAAATAACAAACACTTCGATTTATTTAACAATGAAATTTACCACAACACAGGACCTTTTTAATAATGCCATAATTCAGAGGTCAAAACAGGCTAAACCAATTCAAACAACAAAACCAAACCTTAAAATATATTTAACTGTACCTAATAAACTGTAATTTGACAAAACAGGGAAAACTGCCGACATTTTATGAAAGTTGAAAGAAGAAAAACTGCCTTTTATAATAAAGCCAGATTTTTCGATACCAAAAATGTAATGAGTTACTTAACGTTTAATAATAAACTAAAACTAAAAACAAAAAAAGCTATTATTTTCATTTTATTTTCCAAAACCTTATTAGACTTGAAGCACCCTATAAGTATACTGAGGGTCCATCATATTCAACTCGTCATGTCCATCAAAATTCGTTTTTGACATACCTATACCTAAACCTTTTTTTACCATTATTTTGATTGATTAATCCACCTAGATATTAGACGCTAATATTCGTAACCATTATCATAACCTTCGTGTAGGAGCAACACGATTGCTTTATTTCGATTTTCTGTAGAGATATTTTGTAAAAAAAGGAATTTACTAGCCATCTTTAAATAATATTAAAAAAAAATGCTAAAAGGTTTCAAACCACAAATATATAGATTTAATGTTATTATAAAAATAAAAACAGGATTTTCATTTTATATGTGACCTTTTAGATGAAAATAATGATTACCAACTTGAGGTCTATTGTTTTATTGAATATAAAACGAACGTCCTAACGTAATCGTAACCCAACCGATCCGTTGGCGTTGCAAAAAATAAAATAAATATAAACATAGAGTGTCTTTAACTTTACAGTTTTTTTTTTATACTACTAATACCTATCACGACACATTTCCGTTCAATATATTGATCTTGCAGCGAGCAAAGTCCATTATCGTTCAAGCCCACCGTATGGTCTCTTGACTGTACCGTTTTTCCTTTGGTTTAATCGTTAGTTTGCTACTCACGTACCAACAAAAAAATATTGCCTCTAATACGGCAAATAAAATATACAGGTGAGTTTTAAAAAACAATATCTACAGATTTCCTTCTGATATTTTAAACACGACCATACTATTGTATTCGACATTTTGTCTAGTACCGTGATCTTTACCATCAATCAATAGAGTTTGAAGATTGTATTTTCAATTTTTTCAGTATGGTTGTTTCAGTTACTTCAATACAAACTCTCATTTCAATAATAAATATTTATAATAATAAATTTAATTTGAGTTCGCGGACAAGACATTTAGTGCTGCTCTTTAAAGCGTTAAAAGACGCGTAAACGTTAAGCGTATATATAGCATGAAATGGATAAAATTTGGGTAGCAGTGAGAGAGCTGAGTGGCACAGAATTATAGGTTATATCATTTAGACTGACAGTCTTAATATAAAAGAATGATCAGGTAATTATACTAAAATTGCATATTTTGTAGAACAAAAATCCAGGCAAACAAAATCAGTGGCAGACTTTCACAAAACTAGACTCAACTGACTCGATTAATTAGTAGGATTGAACTATGACACGTGTCTTGATATGGTACTTATTAGGATGAATTTTACCACTATTAAGTCCGCAACACACGACGCCTGTTTTATTACTGGGTTTCAAGCGAACTGCCGTACTGAACATTATGATGGCTCCTCTTTGGTGTTGGTTGCAGCCTACAAAAAATGTTTGTTGTCGGCCTGGATCTGTAGGTGGTTCCCATGCTTTTACCACCCGCTTACAACTACTATCGTCTACTAGTAGTAGTGGTAAACGAATGCCCATGAGAAAAATGTGAGTTTCTTCTAATTGGCCAATGGCCAGATACAGTGTCAGAGAAACAAGCACAGCAAATACGACTTGACCCCGATAGACTTGTGTACAGGGCCCGCTCTAGGGGGGAGCAACCCGCGCATTTGCCCGGGGCGGCAAATTTTAATGGCGAAATTTCTGCAACTGATAAAAAAAGGACCGAATTTTTTCTCTGCTCGGAGCGGCGTAAATGCTGCAGCGGGCGCTGCTGTGTAAAAGTGTTCACTTTTACAGTGTTATTAGGTCAATAGATCTGGATGAGCTAATTTCGTTAATATTAATTGATGTCTTTTAATTAAGTTAAAAACTGAACGTTAAGAACGGATTTATTTAAGTCTACGACATTTTTTGTTTAAACACTAACTTATGTATGAGTATCTTATTAGTCAGCATTTTGTGCCTCCTGGGCCCGGTTGCATTTTTTTGCTCATCGACTGTATTTTTGAAAAAAAAAGCTTTTGTCTATCCTAGGTACTCGCCATTTCTCCCACGGCCCTACTTTTAGTCTAATTGTTTCCTCAATTAAATCATTTCACATAAGGCTTGCTTTAATTATATGTTACAGCGAGATTAGCAGAAATAAATATTCACGGAGACAAAATTATCGAATATTTAGTATGTAGCAATGTAGCATACTAAAGTGATCACAGACCAAATATTCTAAAATTTTTGTTGACTTACACAGTAAAGATTAGAGTGCCAGCACAATAATTAAATGAATTATACTTAATTTTAGTGCTGGCACTCTAATCTTTACTATGTAAGTCAACAAGTAATTTTAGAATATTTGGTCTGTGATCACTTTAGTGTGCTACACACTAAATATTCGATATGTTTTCTCTCCGTGTTAGAACATTCAGAATTTGACGTTTAGCAGCTCTGGATGTTTAAGAATTATTAGTGTTCAAATTAATCGATTACATCTGCCGACATAAATTTTAAATTTTCGTTGTCCCAATACTTTTTCGTTTCTCATAGGTTATTCAATAAGAAAAATATAGCTTTTCGTTCAAAAATTTGATTCTGTAGCTATCAGGACCATATTATCTATTTTAAAAAAAAATCAGTTTAAAAGAATACAAAATTGTTGTGTGTTGAATGTTGAAGCGAAGCGTTAATAAAAGCAGTTAGAAATGGATATTTAAACCTTTGATACTATGATCGAGAGAAACTAAACTTTAAAGAGAAAGGATGGTGTTTCTCACCGTATTTCGGAGTGAAAAATTAAAAAAAAAAAGAGATGAGAACAGACTAGTTTTATTTAACAAATTCCATTAAGTTAAACCAGAAATTTCAGCTTATAATATTTATACAAATAGAAATTCCATCTTGTCGCTAAAGAAGAATTAAATTAGAACTCGAAATCTCCTTGAATTTAGGAACAATCTCGCTTTTTATTTTAATATATTAAAACATTTTAAAAAACAATTAAACTTCCCGTTTCATTTTAATAAGTATGGCATAAAACGATACCAGGGAAATTACATGGAAAGGTTAATAATATCCACATCCGGTAATAATCTAATATCGTTAAAATTTTTCATAAAATATTACAGTAATAATTAATATTTTACATCCAAATACATACATACGTACACAGTCATGTCCCATATGTATGTTTTGGTGAATGGACTAAGGAAATATATATGTATGGAACAGAGGAAAGGATTATAGTACACATTGAAAATAAAGGATTACTGTGAATGGAAAAATTAACTGGTAACAAATCCCTTTTCCTTTCTATCCTTCATATGGTATGTATATAACAATTGAATTATTGAAACAAATGATGGTGTTCCCGGTTCATCTAAGGCTTAAAAGATTGTGTTATTTTACTTAAAAAAGCCATTAATTATGTGCCCGAGATTTTTCCGTAAACGAAAATGTAATTTTCCAGATTTTATATTATATACATTTTTTCAGAAGTAATTTCTAGGTTTATTGTACTCTAAAGTAAGTTATGTACATTAGATAACGTATATTTGATGTATGTCTTCTAATATGTAGTTTTTGAGAATTGAGACGCAGAACTGGTTTTTAAACAGTTCATTTTTCATTAGGCGACAAGAAGAGAAAATATGGTTCTTATAGATTACTTAGATACCTGTACCGGTAATTTTGGTCGATTATCTTAGCGTTAATATTAAGAATTTGATTTTGATTGGACTCGTTCTGAAAAATCACGGTAACCGATGCCAATATAACAGATGGGTCATCTTGGCTGAACAATATAGGTATTTATTTCAAAAATTAGTAGATGGTAACGACTGGTTGCTTTTATTGTACTTCCATTCTGTAAATTCAGCTATTACATCGTCTCTCGCGATAGGTATATATTGTATGGTATGTCTAGTGGTGTAAGAAATTTTCGAAAATTTCAGAATTCTGGCCAGTTTTTACAAGAGACCATCAAAAATGGCGAAAATTTTTACTTCTAAAAATCCGACGTATCTGGCTGACGAACTCATCCAAGGGTTTGAGATTTCTTATATATATATATATATATATATATATATATATATATATATATATATATATATATATATATATATATATAGCACCCTGTTATTTCCCTTACACCCTGTATATAATATATATACACGCACCCATATGTATATATATATACACACCCTGTATATATATACATACAGGGTGTAAGGGAAATAACTCTTATCCTTTTGAGGGGTGACGCGACTGTTAATTCCGAAAAAATTCCTGCGGTTTAGTGTCTACAGGGTGCTATGAGTAACTCCTCAAAAGGTGGTCACTTATTTCTCTGACAGCCTATATATATATATATATATATATATATATATATATATATATATATATATATATATATATATATATATATATATATCGTCGCTTTCCAGGCATAAGATCGTATCTCATTTCTAGTGACTTTTTTAGGAGAGTAGAAAAACAAGAATTACTGTCATATTTTGTTTTGTAAGTCATAAACAAATAACAAGTACTTGAAGAATATTAGTCTGCAAATACATTAGGTTCGAATTTATAAAACAAAATATAACAATAGTTTTTGTTTTACTATTAAAACTATCACTAAAAATGAGATACGACCTTATGCCTGGAAGCCAACAATATAGTTCGTCAGCCAGATGTCTGGGATTTCTAGAAGCAAAAATTTTCGCCATCTTTAATGGTCTCTTGCAAAAATTCGCATTTCAAAAAATTTTTACACCACTAAAATAACCTAAAAAATTATACACGTTTTTTTAACCATTGTTCTAAGGAAACTAGTTTTTTGAGAAAAATTAAGAAATTTGTTGAATTTCTTCACGATACATGCTTCATTGTTTTTGTCACTAGAGTAACAATATTTATTTCATTTTTCAAAATAAAAATTAACCAACTTTTCAAGAAAGCGTCATCATCGATTTTGAAAATTTTTCGCTGTTTGAAACTATTTTAAATAATATATATAGATTATGTTGGGCTAAACTGTTTTAGATGGATATAAGTTATTATATGAGATAGATCTGCCAGTGTCCAATCTTTAGAAATGCGGTATGTTATTCAGATGTGGGACAGGGGTATTTTCAGGTGGGGGGGGAAAGCAAGAGCAAATGAATACATATGTCTCTTTGATGCCGCCTTTCCATAGAGGAGACTTACAACTAGTTACTGCTATATACACGAGGCTGTCATCGAAATTCCATCCATCAAATACGCGGCTCCGTGCGTAATAACAGTCAGCGCCTTAAGGGGCACCACTAGTGTGACCGCCTAAAAAAATGCTGGTTTTTGGAAATTTTTTTATAGAAAACTACTGTGTGGAATGTTTTAATATTTTAAGGATACATTCGTTGATATATAATAAATTCGAGATAAAATTTTTGGACAAAAAAATTCGAGGTCTCCCAAGGCTCCAAAATAAAAATTCCCCCACTGCTGCAGTTGTAGCGACTTTCACAGTGCCTGAAATTAAAAAAAAGCCTATAAAATTAGAAGGTATTGCCCGTACCGTGAACCTCAACCAAAATAAAAGTTGAAATTTAACAAGTTGGTGGAGTTTTTTAAAAAAAGTTTCAAATTTTGCTCGAAAATTTGATGATTTTTGTTCTGCAAAAATTACATTTTTTATTCAATCGGAAAACTGGAGGTTCATGATCCGAAGGAACATATATGAAAGAAGCTGCAATAAGAATCAAATCGATCGGATGATTCGTCTTTGAGTTATAACTGCAGCAAATTTGAAAAATGTAGTTTTTCGTTACTTTACCTTTTAGTTTTAATCATTGAGAATTTTTATTAAAATTATTTACGATGTAATCGCTCTAACCGTCATAACAAAACTAAATGAGTCGTTTAAATGTGCCAGTGTCTAGCTTCTCCACAACATGTGACTGACAGCCACATCCAGAAACTCCCGAACTATCAACCTTCATACATTTCTCAATATCTCAAAGTTATAACAATGAAAATCAGAATTCACTCTTCAGATGGCTGTAACTCAAAAAGTATTTGAGATACGCACTTGAAATTTTAGTATGTTATTTTTAAAGGTGTAGACTATCAAAACATGCAAAAAAAATTTTCCAATTCTTTAAAAATGTCACACTAGTGGCCCCCCTTAAGTGATGAGCGCTTATTATGACGCTTATTAGTAAGAAAACCAAGATTAGTTACGAACTTGCGTGTTTAATTTAATTTGCAGCTTTGTTTGTTGGTTTTCGATATGTAACCTTAAATCTAATGGAAATTTATCATTCTACATAATATATTGGCCCAATCTCTTTTGTTAAAATCGATAAAAATCCTGCAGCATTTTGTTATCGATGTTGGTCTTCCTGCTGGCTCGTCTACATAGATAAATGAACATATTATTATACTGCAAGTGTAAAAAAAGAAAATCATATAATATTGTTAGAGTAAATGGTGAACATTATTAAGTCAAGAAGAGAACCTATATATACCTAAGTGATACATTCGTCCATATCTATCCACTTCGATTTTCTCTATTCTCTTACTTAAGTTAAGTAGGAACTGATGCTGTTTGTTCTCCCTCAAACATATTATTGGATTGGAAAATAGTCCCGTACGACTCACTTTAATTAACTTGAAAACTTATAAATGAGATTATTCAATCACCATCACGAGACGGTACCATCAACCGCATATATAACCAGACTGCAATGTGTGCGGTTGCCCGTAAATTTAATGATTTTTTTAAAAGGAATATTTTCTAAGATAATTACCACACTAAACTCTTGTCTATTTCTTTCATTAATTAATTGAGAGATTATCTTCCTTAAATATGTTGAAGCAGATATGGTAGTTGGAAGGTAATGTGAGTAAATTTTAAAAGGAATAAATGTGTGACGGTGAATCAGATGCGTCGTGACCATTTTTCCAAGTATTTAAACATTTAGGTTTTCGAGATTTTTATAGTGACTTACAATTGAAATGTGACGTCATGGTCAAATGGAATGAGGGCACTGTTAGTTAGAGAAGTTAACTCACTTATATTTCTTCTATAACAGCAATCATAAAGTATGAAATAATAAAAAATTATTCCACTTAAATTTTTTTTTAAATGCTACTTGCTCAACTAATAGTGATAAAGATCCGTTATTAAGGTTCTGTATTTTAAAACGAAAAACGGAACTATTATAAGATCACTCTCATGTCCGTCCGTCCGTCTGTCACAGAAGTTTTTCTCGAAAACTATGTAGCGTAGGAATTTGAAATTTGGCATAATGATCTTGATGACGCGCATACATATCGCTAGTTAACAATTAGAAATTTCTTTTTAGCATCAAAATGGGGTAGGAGTTAATCGTGTAAACTATTATTTAAAAAAGCATCCTTCAAGGATCCTAAAAATAGTTTTAAAAATTAATTTTTGGTCCAGTGATTTTAAGAATATAGCTTAAAATTCGCAAAAATTTTGGCATTGGGTGCCTCTTTAAAAACATATTAGTTTAGATCAACGCAAATTAAAGGTAAAATTACTCTTATCAATGTCTATAATTATTATATTACCTACTCTTTGTATGATGTTTTTAATGGAAATGTAAGTGAACACTCGACTGAGCTAGTATTTCTACTGAATTTTCTAAAAATCAATTTATTGATAGTCAAAACAATGTTGTTGTTAATTTCTCAATATCATACGTCAGTCAAATCAATTTATCAGGAAATTTACCCTAACTGAAAATAAATTTCTTGGAATCCAAAAATACGAATTGAACTGCTGTTGAAATTTTGTTAATTATAGATTAAATACAATAAATCTATAACAGATAGTCAGGTAAGCATCAATAGCACTATAGTCCACTGTAGGCAAACGTAGACAACCGCAAAACAATTTGTTAAATTTTATAATTTTGACTAAAACAAAGATTTTGTTTAAAAATAAGCAATTAAGGTTGAAACAATTGTCAAAAAAATAAACCTGGTATTTTTTGCTTTGTAAGTAAAATATGTGTTTTAGCGAATTTCGAAAACTCGAAATTCAGCTATTACAGTAGGTCTCATGACGCAATCTGAGTCCGGGACTATGGCAGAAATCTGTTTTGAGGTCCCTAGAATACGAAAATGATATTCACTAAAATTTATATATATATATATATATATATATATATATATATATATATAATATATATATATATATATATATATATAATATATATATATATATATATATATATATATATATATATATATATATATATATATATATATATATATATATTTATGTGTTCCCACGATAACTCTCGAACGAAACGTCTAATGCTTATGAAATTTTGTGTGCGGACTGGATTCTGAATTGGCTTGGCTAAGTTCGTTAGCCAGACACGTCGGATGCCCAGAAGTAGGTATTCTAGCCATTTTTTATCATTCGATCCTATCATAAGGCAGTTCGATTTTTACATCGTTGAAAAGGAAAAAAAAAAATTATGAAGAAAATATTCTTATAATTTTCTTTCTATTTTAAGTATTTTTCGAGAAAATGTAAATTTTCACTTTTATTCTTTCTTTGTTAGTCTAATAAGTAATTTATATTTATATCTCAGTTCTTTATGAAGTATAAAAATATTTCACTTTTTTATTAAAGAATTTTGTGAGAACAAGTGAAGACTGTTCACATATATGTGTTATAACACACATACATGTATAGAGTTTTGTTTCTCATTTATTGCATTATAATTAGCATGGTTCTATCTCATGTTAAAAAATGTAAATTAAACAGATTTTCTAAGCTAATGTAATGAAGAATTTTTTTTTTTTATTGAATTTTTAAGTAAACAAGAAATTGAAGATTATGTTATGATATAAATATTATTAAATATGAAACAAAACAAAATATGTACAATGTACATATGTATGTACGGAAAAATATTTTGAATCGATTTTGAAAATTTTTTCACTAATAATTAATAATGTTAAAAAATTAAACCATTTCAAATGGATTTAAGGTATTTTATGTGAGGTCAAGGTTTTCGGGACCTAAAAAGGCCAGAAATTAATTAACCAATCGATTTTAAAAATTTTTTCACAGTTAGTAAGTTAAAGTATTTGAATTAATTAATTAAATGATGTCCGCAAGAAGCTTACGGACTGCCATAAGTTATATGAGATCCTTAGAACCCTTTTCTTACTGTTAGAGTCCTAGACTTGTATGAGTTTCGCCAGGATTTACTGATCCCATAATTGTAAAAAATAAACTAAACGACCAATTTTAAAAATTTCTTCACTGTTACAGAGCTAAACTATTTTAGATAGATTTAGAATACATTATGTAAGGTCCGCCAGGGTCCACAGGACCCAAAAGTGTCAAAAATAAACTAACTGATCGATTTTGAAAATTTTTTCACTGTTACAGAGCTAAACTATTTTAGATAAATATCGATTACGTTATGTAAAGTCCGCCTGGGTCCATAGGACCCAAAAGTGTGAAAAATAAACTGCCTGATCGATTTTGAAAATTTTTTCACTGTTACAGAGCTAAACTGTTTTAGATAAATATAGATTCCGTTATGTAAGGTCTGCCAGGGTCCATAGGATCCAGAAGTGTCAAAAATAAACTAACTGACCGATTTTGAAAATTTTTTCACTGTTACAGAGCTAAACTATTTTAGATAAATATAAATTGCGTTATGTAAGGTCCACCAAGGTCCATAGAACCCAAAAGTGTCAAAAATAAACTAACTGACCGATTTTGAAAATTTTTTCACTGTTACAGAGCTAAACTATTTTAGATAAATATAGATTACGTTATGTAAAGTCCGCCAGGGTCCATGGGACTCAAAAGTGAAAAAATAAACTAACCGACCGATTTTGAAAATTTTTTCACTGTTACAGAGCTAAACTATTTTAGATAAATATAGATTACGTTATGTAAAGTCTGCCAGGGTCCATCGGATCCAAAAGTGTCAAAAATAAACTAACCGACCGATTTTGAAAATTTTTTCACTGTTGGGGAGCTAAGCCATTTTGGATACATATAGATTACGTTATGTAAGGTCTGAAGTGTCAGTAGGACCTAAAAGTGTCAAAAATAAAATAACTGACCGATTTTGAAACTTTTTTACTATTACCGAGGTAAACTATTTTAGATAGGTACAGGTTGTGTTATCTGAGATCCGCAACTGTCCTGCGGATGCAAATGCGGCGTAGAATGCTACACAACGGGTTTTGAATATATATATATATATATATATATATATATATATATATATATATATATATATATATATATATATATATATATATATATAGATATATATATAGATATATTACATAAAGTCCGCCTAGAATATACGGTCGAGCTGATTTTTTAATGAGGTCCACCGGGATCTTGCAGATCCGAAAACGCCAGTAATAAGCTATCGAACCGATGCTAAAAAATTTCTCACTGCTAGAGAGCTAAATTATTTTAGATGGATACAACAATGCTGCACAAAATTCGTTCGGGTTCTTGGGTCCCCAAAAATACCAAAACTAATTACCCAACCGATTTTAAAAATTCTTTTACTCTTAGAAAGCTAAACTATTTTAAATAGGTACAGGTCTTAGATGAGATCCGCCAGTGCCCAAGATTTGGAAATTCGCTATGTTATGCAGATGCTGCGACAGGGGTATTATTATTTACAAATATGGAATATATAAAGTTACGCTCAAATCAGTGAATATTATTAAATGTACGACATTTCGCTGATATTAACATTTTCCTGGGCATAAACATAATAATAATTCAAATTATAAAACATCTCAAAATTTTGAAATAAAAAATTTATTGTCATTTTTTTATAGGAAGATTTATTAGCTGCACTAGACCGGTCTTGGAAGAATCTTTCTAGAAACAACCCAACTAAATTCCTTGACAGCTCTGTAATCTACAACTTTATTTGATCATTAAATGCATTAGATACTAGTGTTCGATCGAAGATTCGGTTTTGGTTTTGGCCAGTTTCGACCCGAAATTGTAGTTTCGGTGACAAACTAACCAAACTACGACCGAAAGTGGAACTCCGTCGTTTGTAAATTATCGTCTGAGTTCGCGGCGATTGACACAGCTCGCACCATTATTTTCACTTCCGGCGCTGTTTTATGATTTTGGAGATTATTGAGAATCCGATAACATTTTGCTTAAATATTCTTTGATAAATTATTAATTAGCAATCAATTTAATTTTAGATTGTATGTTTTTTAACTGATGACAAAAATAAATGAAATTTGGAGTGCATTTGTTATTTTTGCAAATTTTATTACAAACGCATCTAATGTGTTGAAATCAGTAACTTTTATACGAACACATCGTAGACTTAAATAAATTTTCCATTTGTTTTCATTAGGAAGTAACGTAAAAGCCCATATACTGGAACGCGTTCAATACTCAAACAGTTTTAATATTTATGGGTTTTTCTTTCAGAAATAACTTAACATAACGTTCGATTATAGGGGCTTTCACACGGAGAGAAAAATCATATAATTTTTATAGATAAAATTTCAGAAAAATTACCATGCTCTCTTATAAGCGTGCGCGATCGACGACCAAAATAAAAAATATGTGCTAGCATGGTAAAATTTAATGTGCTAACATAACTTTTATCACACTCTTATGCATATATGGTTTAGTTTATTTCTTATTGTCGTACTCTTTCATTCTCGCATCTGACCCGCAACCTTATGTTGCTTGGGCTGTACCTGTAAAAACTTCGAAGATGCCCGATCTTTTCCGACTTTCGATTCTTTTTGATGCATACAAAAATGATTGCCAACAATATATTCTAATACTAAAGATAGTGAAGTAACAAAATGATGAATTAAAAGGTGACATCCCCGTCCTCTAAGACAGTGTAATGAATACTGCTTGCTGCTTGTAAGATAGTCTAATGAATCAAGGTGCTTGGTCCGACCCGTCCGACCACTGGTCGTTCTTTCTCTTTTTTTCTTTCTACTATTATCAGGTAGCATTTCAAATATTATAATACAGCATGGTAATTTTTGTAAGAAAAACAATTAAAAAGTATTTTTTTGTCGGCAATGGAACTTTTTACTGTGCTGTTTTACAAATTTTACGGAGCTAATATTACGGAAACAATATTCTATCCTTTAAATTTCTATAATTAATTATAATTTTTAGTCGAATTTTCTCCGAAAAATTAGACTTATACAGTCTATACGATAAGAGCTGCGAGAGGCGAGAGTAGGGGCGCTATCCGTTTTCGGACCCGTAGAACACGAATATGTAGAAAAAAAAATGTCTGATATATATATATATATATATATATATATATATATATATATATATATATATTTTCCCGCCACCTTTTAATTTGTGTAGGGCCCCCCTATGGAAGTTAAGAGATGAAATTTGGTAAATGGGGCTCATTTTCGAGGCACCTCATACTATCAAAGTGGGGTCAAATTTTGGGCAAATTTTTTTTCTGACCCGACCTTTAAGGGGGTGGTGGGGGGCGGAAAAGCAATAAAACTTTTTCAAACCGGTTTTAAATAATGTTTCGGTCAATTATCTACAACATACCCAAAATTCAGCTTCCTAGGATGATATGGTGGGAGTAGAGGGGGGAAAAACAATTTTCGCTGGATCTAACAGGCCCCCAGCCCCCCAGAATTAACGTAGAGGGTTGAAATTTGGTGTGTTGATAAAGTTCGTACCTAGGTTGTGCTTTTTGGAGGTTTTAATATTTTACCCCCACCCCCCTCATTTTCAAGCTACAATTTCATGCATTTTCGACGTTTTCGAAGTTTGTACCACTCGCACAGGTCACCCGAATAAACCTAGAGGGCTGAAATTTTGTATTCGGATTGAGTTAGTATCAAGGGGGTGCCTTTTGGGGGTCTCGACTTTTAACCCCTACCCCCACCATTTTTATACCCAAAAGAACATGATTTTTCTTGTTTTTTAACAGTTTCGTTCGGGTCAAAATCTCCATAAGGAAACCTAGAGGGCTGAAATTTTGTACGTGTATTCAGTTAGTATCCAGCTAGTACCTTGTAGGGAGTCCGCATCACTTTTCCCCCCACTTCTCCCATTTTTACATCGGAAGCGAATGCTATTGTTAAATGTGTTTTAAAAGCATTATGTTTATTCTAAATACAAGTAGGCGAATAGTAATTTTAAAAAATTTAAAAAAAAGTGAACTTACTTTTATGACAAATGAAATACATACATATTAAGTAATTTAAAAATGTTATTAAAGTCACTGTTTATTTATAAATTAGGAATTTTGGATTTTTAGTATTTATAAAATAGAAATTTTGGATTTTTTTGGAAAGAAAAAATATCTTTATAGAGGCCTTCCAGTTTACTATTGAAGGTCCTTTTTTAATATTTAAAACTAAAACATAAAGGCAATTAGCGGATAAACATGGGCAGGAATGTCCTCGTACGAATTGTGTTGGCTTTTTTTCTGCTACCTGTTTTCGGCACAAAATTGAAATTTACTGAGATACAGCCCTTAAATACTTAAAACCTTTATTTAAAGCCTCGATCAGCCGAACACTCATCACCAGTTTTGAAACCAACAAAATGACAATTCGGTTGTAGACTTTCAATCACATTTCGCTTGTAGACATTCAATACCGAAGATGAAGGGGAAAATTCGACTACCGTGATGGGGCCCCGCTGCTCACGGCGTTTTTTATATTTTTACCGTACAAAATTGAATATGTTCGCCTTTTACACGTCGATTGTAGTGCTGAGCACACTAATTTTTATATGAATTTTCTCTCCGTGTACCCTATGTAAACATAAAGAATAAATTAACTGGTCTCGCTTTACAATTCAAATGCTGATGAAGTAAAAATTTCACAATTATTTGGCAATATTTTGATAAATGTCACATTAGGAATTATACCTTAAAAATGTTTTGGTTTTGGTTTCGTCCTAAACTGAGACAACAGCCGAAATTCGGTTTCGTTTTTGGTTTTGGTTCTAAAAACAGGTTTCGGTTGGACACTTTTCGACACCACATCCATAAACGATTTTATATTTTTGTACTTTTACGAAAATATATACCTAGCTATATTTTTATTAGTCGAATTTTCTCCGAAAAATTAGACTTATACAGTCTATACGATAAGAGCTGCGAGAGGCGAGACCAGGGGCGCTATCCGTTTTCGGACCCGTAGAACACGATTATGTAAAAAAAAAAGATGTCTGATATATATATATATATATATATATATATATATATATATATATATATATATATATATATATATATATATATATATATATTTTCCCGCAACCTTTTAATTTGTGTAGGGCCCCCCTATGGAAGTTAAGAGATGAAATTTGGTAAGTGGGGCTTATTCCGATGCACAACAATACTATCAAAGTGGGGTCAAATTTTGGGCAAATTTTTTTTCGGACCCGACCTTTAAGGGGGTGGTGGGGGGCGGAAAAGCAATAAAACTTTTCCAAACCGGTTTTAAATAATGTTTCGGTCAATTATCTACAACATATCCAAAATTTAGCTTCCTAGGATGATATGGTGGGAGTAGAGGGGGGAAAAACGATTTTCGCTGGATCTAACAGGCCCCCAGCCCCCCAGAATTAACGTAGAGGGTTGAAATTTGGTGTGTTGATAAAGTTCGTACCTAGGTTGTGCTTTTTGGAGGTTTTAATATTTTACCCCCACCCCCCTCATTTTTAAGCTACAATTTCATGCATTTTCGACGTTTTCGAAGTTTGTACCACTCGCACAGGTCACCCGAATAAACCTAGAGGGCTGAAATTTTGTATTCGGATTGAGTTAGTATCAAGCGGGTGCCTTTTGGGGGTCTCGACTTTTAACCCCTACCCCCACCATTTTTATACCCAAAAGAACATGATTTTTCTTGTTTTTTAACAGTTTCGTTCGGGTCAAAATCTCCCCAAATAAACCTAGAGGGCTGAAATTTGGTGTACAGGTTAAGCTAATAGCCAGACACTGTTTTTTGGAGGTTTCAACTTTTAGCCCTTACCCCCACGATTTTTACGCCAATATTTCCTTAATTTTTTTGCTTGTTTTCTAACATGTCTAGAGACTCCATAAGGAAACCTAGAGGGCTGAAATTTTGTACGTGTATTCAGTTAGTATCCAGCTAGTACCTTGTAGGGAGTCCGCATCACTTTTTCCCCCACTTCTCCCATTTTTACATCGGAATTGAATGCTATTGTTAAATGTGTTTTAAAAGCATTATGTTTATTCTAAATACAAGTAGGCGAATAGTAATTTTAAAAAATTTAAAAAAAAGTGAACTTACTTTTATGACAAATGAAATACGTGCATATTAAGTAATTTAAAAATGTTATTAAAGTCACTGTTTATTTATAAATTAGGAATTTTGGATTTTTAGTATTTATAAAATAGAAATTTTGGATTTTTTTGGAAAAAAAAATATCTTTATAAAGGCCTTCCAGTTTACTATTTAAGGTCCTTTTTTAATTTTTAAAACTAAAACATAAAGGCAATTAGCGGATAAACATGGGCAGGAATGTCCTCGTACGAATTGTGTTGGCTTTTTTTCTGCTACCTGTTTTCGGCACAAAATTGAAATTTACTGAGATACAGCCCTTAAATACTTAAAACCTTTTTTTAAAGCCTCGATCAGCCGAACACTCATCACCAGTTTTGAAACCAACAAAATGACAATTCGGTTGTAGACTTTCAATCACATTTCGCTTGTAGACATTCAATACCGAGGATGAAGGGGAAAATTCGACTACCGTGATGGGGCCCCGCTGCTCACGGCGTTTTTTCTAAATACAAGTAGGCGAATAGTAATTTTAAAAAATTTAAAAAAAAGTGAACTTACTTTTATGACAAATGAAATACGTACATATTAAGTAATTTAAAAATGTTATTAAAGTCACTGTTTATTTATAAATTAGGAATTTTGAATTTTTAGTATTTATGAAATAGAAATTTTGGATTTTTTTGGAAAGAAAAAATATCTTTATAAGGGCCTTCCAGTTTACTATTTAAGGTCCTTTTTTAATATTTAAAACTAAAACATAAAGGCAATTAGCGGATAAACATGGGCAGGAATGTCCTCGTACGAATTGTGTTGGCTTTTTTTCTGCTACCTGTTTTCGGCACAAAATTGAAATTTACTGAGATACAGCCCTTAAATACTAAAAAACCTTTTTTTAAAGCCTCGATCAGCCGAACACTCATCACCAGTTTTGAAACCAACAAAATGACAATTCGGTTGTAGACTTTCAATCACATTTCGCTTGTAGACATTCAATACCGAAGATGAAGGGGAAAATTCGACTACCGTGATGGGGCCCCGCTGCTCACGGCGTTTTTTTTATTTAATTTGTTTCCAATTTGAATAAAAATTTTGCCATTTTCAACAAAATTTACGCTAAAAACGTTACATTTGAATAATTATAATATTTTATGAAGTCCATTTTATTACAAAATAAACATTTTTTAATTAATACACCGAATAATAATATGTAGTTACATAAAACGAGCACACAAAAAATGCTGATGGAAACTTGAAACTAAATGAATCAATTTACTATTTAATTAATTTCAACGATTTACAAAATGATTGCCTGTCCATTTCATTCCATTCTCAACATGTTCGGGAATTGCATTAAACGATAAAGTTTCCATTTTATTCTTCTGGTAATTTTCTAGATTAAAATAATTTAATGTTGAATTAGTAAGTATTCACCTTCAAACCAATGCAGCTCCCACTAACTAATGTTAGGTTAAATGGTCAGACATTAAGGTTACGTTGTATTAGATGTAATGTCATTGTTTTTACAGATGAAACATAATATGTGATGTGTGTGTATGTGTAGACGTTGGCAAGAATAACTGTGCTGCTACGCTGCGCAAAAAATTTAAATATGGCTTTCATAAATATTTGTGGATATGTAAATATTGATTGTTATTAATGATCATTATTAGGATCATATCATATTATTTTGCAATATGTTCGAGGAGAAGAGAACCATAAAATACAGTTGAAATTGAGTACTATAACCGCAGATAAATTTATCAATGGTGTTGCAATTAGTCAGCACCAATTCAAAATTACATTATATACAAAACTACAAACAATGCCTTACCAAAGTTCGGATATTTTTATCAGTTGTTACATACCCGGGCCGTTTTTGTTTTTTAAAAAACATGTCATTAATAGGTTAACGCCCTTTAAAGTGACGTACTATAAATTCTGCATCAATAACTATAACCAGACTCGACGAGGAGGGTGGGGTAGCCGGGGCTACAGCCCCGAGGCCCGGGCTTGAGGAAGAGTTCATAGTTGTCGGTAGTAGGCTTGGAAAAAAGTTTTTTTTCGGGAGGCGATTTTAGAAAAATGCTGTCTATTCCCGAGGCAACACATTTTTCTGCACGGCCTTGACTGTAACCTTAGACCTTAAAATATTCTTTCATGGTTCCATATTATGTGTTAGAAAAGTTGAGTTTAATTTACTTTCTTAAAAATAATATGGTTTTACATCCGTTTCTGAGACACTTTGTCTACACAAGAAGTCACAAACATGCTCATTTTCATATATCTATTATTTTTGTAAATTGTAATTACACTACCTTTACTTATATTCATGATGTAGTTGAAGAAAAATCCACTGGTGTAATCAAGATCAAACAGTGTAGTTTGGCAAAAATTCTAGAATGTTCTATTTGTCAACTAGCAAAGATATTGAAAAATCAATTGTACCATTTAATTGTCCATTGAAAAAGAGGTCAAATTACACATTTTGAGAAATGTTCTAGAATATTCTATTTGTCAACTAACAAGGATATTGGAAAATCTACTGCACCACTTAATTGTCCAACCAGAATTAAACTAATGTAAACAAAATGTCCGATTTTAACAAACAATTTGTGCTATTTGACGAATAGAATATTCTAGAACAATTATCAAAATGTGCTATTCCGTCTTTTATTCGATGACCAATTAAATGGTGCAATATTTTCGATATCTTTGTTAGTTGTCGAATAGAACATTCTAGAATTTTTGTCAAAATGCGCCGCTTAATCTAATTTTTAGTGCCCAATTCAATAGTGAAGTTTGTTTTTTGATATCTTTGCTAGTTCACGAGTAGAATATTCTAGAATTTTTGTTAGCTTCCGCTATTTGGCGTTTTTTACACTGATGAATGCGATAGTGAAGTTGATTTTTCGGCACTTTTCGAAAAGTCGTCACTCATATTCATTAATATAACATTCAATTTCCTTTGTCTACACAACCAAGTTTTAGGTGTAAATTGTCTCTTAAGATAATTTTGTTTTAAATAAATTCAGATAAATAATATTTACCAACCCCCGAAACAAAACTTGACCGACGCTCCTGATCTTCCGATTTTACGTACTTCCCCTTAGGTTTGCACCGACCACTACCTAAAATTGGATTTGAAGTGTATTGTGAGAAGCTTGATACAGTTATGTCTCCAAAACATAAATCTAAGTGGAGTAATGACTCGAGTTGACACAAATTAGTTTATAAATTAATATTCTAAAAATAAGAAATAAAAAATAAAAAATCCTTAGTAAACTGGTGATTTTCTTCCAAAAAATTGCGTACCTAAATTAATACTTTGAAACACTTGCTATTGTATAAACTACACAAATAAAACTTGGTGTCTAAGATTAAAGACAGTTATTACGAAATGCATATTTCCTCTGTCTGATGACCAGTACAATTTTTATTCATAGAGGTAGATTTATTGTTTCAAAATGCAATAATATGTATGTATGAAGGAAATGATCATATTGTAAAGGTCGTTTTTACTACATACATATGCTTTTTTGGGACACAATGTTTGTATGAGGTAGTCGCTATGGCAAGGGATTTACTTTGGTGTAATAAAAAAGAGCTTAACATACCATTTTACATAAAACGACTAAACACTCAATAAAAATCGTATGATTGTCAATATTTTCCTACAACCCACGTCGAGTCTCCTTGACTTGGACGAGTTACACGTGTCCTTATTTCTTCAACAGTTTTTATTAGCGTTCTATTTTTGTACTTTGTTTTGAGGGTGTTTTGATTTTTTGTACCTTTTATTGTTAAATTAATGAGAATATAGGAGACAATTTAATATGTTTGATTCGGAGAAAAAACATTTTATCGTACCTAGAAAATATTATTTTCAGTAATAAAATTCGAAGTTGGTAATTGGAATTCTGAAGCCTACGCAATTAAACGGAGTTAATAAAATTATTACAATTTATGTATACAATAGTTACCTGAGAATAATTTTAATTTAAAAAGTTGCAAGATAAATACGAGTATACTGTACTCTGTGTTTTTGATTTGAATGTCTCTATAACACTATCTTTACCCATGTTATAAATTTTTCCTTTTAAAACATATTGTCTGTTCACGTAAAGATGAACATTTTGGCTATGATTTTCTATATGACGATTTACCTCGTTTTAGTAGGCGTCCTTTTTAGCAGGTTGTCATGTTCTGTTTACCATTACAATCAGTCTATTCCCCGTGGCGATTTTAACGGGTAGACTGGATAAGCCCGGGCCTACCCAAAAATGTTGAAAATTCAGATAAAATATATCGACACATTTTTAAGCGTTGGAGTAGTTCTGGAAGCAAGGAAGTAATTCTGGAATAATAGTCCAAGCTCCGATAGCACAAAATCATACCGGAAAAAACACCTCAAATTCAAAAAAAGCTAAATCGATAGTAACTAATGCCGAGAATAGGAAATGCCCGCCAGACCTTTAAATTTTTGTTAAATTTTATTTTTAAAAAATTTTTGAAATGGCCGAAAAAACGACAAATCTACCTCACAAAACACCTCGCTGAAATTTACATATATTATAGCAAATTATATATAGTTTACTGAAAAATCGGTCTGTCTGGCATATTTTGTTAATTAATGTCTGACAGACCTATTTTAATTAGTGAAAATTTTAGGCAAATCTAACTCACATAACACCTCGCTGAAATTTACATATGTTATTGCAAATTATATAATTTTTATTGAAGAATCGGTCTGTCTGACATATTTTGTTAATTAATTCCTGACAGACCTATTTTAATTATTGAAAATTTTAGGTAGACTTACCCTCACATAGCACCTCGTTGAATTTCACATATGTTATAGCAGACTATATATATTTTACAATGGAATCGGTCTGTCTGGCATATTTTGTTAATTAATGTCTGACAGACTTCTTTTAATTAGTGAAAATTTTAGGCAAAGTTACCCTCACATAACACCTTAATTTTCTTTTTAAATAAAACTCTTAGATATTGCCAATCTATTGAAATTGGTCTGTCTGGCAAATTTTGTTAACTAATACCTAAAATAACAATAATAATACCCGGAATAATTTAATAATACTTTTAACAAGTATTACTGTGTATATGATTTCTGTGAGACAACTATAAGTTATATGTATGTATACGTATGTATATTCGTCGGCTTATGGATAAACCAGTGTATTTAAAATAATAGACACTGCTGCGCTTAACAATGAAGCCTGACTGGGTAAAACACCTTATTTTCCAAAAAAATTTACTTCGATGAATAAAGCTGATCTTAGATTTTACATTAAAATTGGAAAAGTTCCTTTCTTTAATTGTTCCTTTGCTTGAGAATGGTTAAAAACGACTTTTTTCATGAAAACTGCTGCTTCCTAGCTTTAAAACATTAAGTCTGGCCTAGTAAAAAACGGTTTTTATTAGACAGACCAATATTTATGATTAGAGGAGATCTTGAACGTCATTTTAAAAAAAGAAAATAGGAGGTGTTATCTTGTGGCCTCAAAGGAAGTGTATTTGTTTATAAAAAATAGTCAACGCTACACTTTAACATTTAATTTCACAAACTTAGCTATATTCTTTTAAAGCCAGATCAATTGTAATTGATATAACAGGTCCCAAACTTAATTTTAAGAATAAAAAAAGACATACTTTTAAAGATAACATTGCTTCAAACAGCTATCTATTTAACACGTGAAGGCTGAATATTTGAGGTCAAGTCTGGCATGGTTTATAACCTTTCTTATTAGACAGACCAATTTTAATACGTAGAAAATACTAAAAGCTGTTAACTAAAACAAAAAATGTGAGGCAGATTTTCCTAAAATTTTCACTAATTAAAATAGGTTTGTCAGATATTAATTAAGAAAATATGTCGAACAGACCGATTGTTCAGTAAAATATATATAATTTGCTATAAAATATGTAAATTTCAGCGAGGTGTTATGTGAGGTAGTTATGACGTTTTTTTCGGCCATTTCAAAAATTTTTTAAAAATAGAATTTAACAAAAATTTACAGGTCTGGCGGGGATTTCCTATTCTCGGCATTAGTTACTATCGATTTAGCCTTTTTAATTTGAGGCGTTCTATCCAGTATGATTTTGTACTATCGGAGCTTGGACTATAATATTAGGTCGTGTAATATGAAATGTCGTTTTCCGACCACTTGGCCAACCATGTAATTCAGAATTCAGACAAACATCGACACTTGTTAAAGCATCAGAGAAATGTTTAAAAGGAATTCTTTAACTGTGAATAGATTTTTTGTAATCCGGAATCATTTTCGCCATTATATGGAATAGTATTAGGTCGTGTAATAGGAAATGTCGTTTTCCGACCACTTGGCCGACCATATAACTCAGGCAAATATTAAGACTTTTTTTAAACATTAGAGAAATATTTCAAACCAATTTTTTAATTCTTGTAGCTCGGAATTGTTTTCATCATTATCTGAAATATTATTGGGTCCCGTAATATGATATGCCGTTTGTCGAGCACTTAGTCGAGCAACAAACACTAGATCATATCACAGACAAATGAGAGAAATGGCTAAGGCCCTATTTTTTTAAAGGTCTGAAAAAACTGTCTATTTTGAATATCTGAATCAAAATTTGAGATTAGTGATGCCACCAAATGGGTCCATTGTGTCCCACTTGATCTTCGCGAGACAAGTCTACACCCTCGTAGAATAGCAGGAGTGCTCTAACAACTGCTCTCCTGATCTCCTTAGAGAAGGAGACCCTAGACACTTGTATCTCAGGGAGAACAATGCCTTGCATAAACATAGAACATGGGACGAGGATTCGTCCTCCAAACCGCACCAATGGCAAAGATGACTCTCAACTAGTACTAGTTCCATGATAAAAAGGTGCTTATTGAGAGCATTATGCCTAGTAACCAATCGTGTTAAACGGCTCAACTGTACCCTACACTGCACCCTAGTCAGTGTTAACAATTCTTTCCTTCATTTTATATTGGGTAAGGCTATAAATCAACGGGCCTGTCTAGCCGTTGTACATACTTACCAGAGGTGAGCGTGCTGTCTTGCAGCCCAATCACTCACAGCGAACTTAACTCTCTAGAAGAATATCCCCAGGGCCGGCTTTGGACCTGTTAAAAGTTGAGTTGAGCTCTGCTTACATAGTTAATTCTGAATTTTTACTGAGTTTTAGTAGTAAGAGCAGATTTCAGAAGTAAGTTGTAGGTTTAGCTGTTGAATATTACTTTATAGTTTTGACTATAGGAAAACTAGAGATTGTGCTACTCGCTTTGTCATACAAATTAAATGCTAACTTACTTCACAAAGTTAGTGTTTTTAGAGGGAAATTTTTTCTGGAATGATTTTATAATGCGAAAAAATATATCTAGATTTATTATTTTTAAACATTATAACTTTTATTAATAATTTTCAATATAATACCGAAAATTACAATATAGTGATTGCATGTTATAACTTTAACTGTATTCTCTATAATAAATAAAACAAGTTCCTGAACATCAAGAATCAATATTAAATGTATAATTGATGAAGTGGGAAGTACTAGACATAATATCGATACTTTTTTTTTTTTTAAATTAGCCAGTGTACAGTCATTAACGCTGTAACAGGGCTTAATTTCTAAAATTGTAGGTGCCGAACGCCTTTTCGATTTTTCATAAAAATTTTGTATAGAGTTTATTTTAATTTTAATTCTTTTTCAGGCAAACATATATAATAAGACTTGCCCATTTTTCACATTAATGTTTTTGGTGGGATTGCATTATTATATGCAATCGACAGACACCCTTCGTCTTCCATATTACCGTAAAAAAAGATACAAAACAAGTGAAACAGAGACAAAAGTAGATTAAACACAAACTCAATTTTAAATGCACTACAATATTTTTATTACAATAACTTGTGTTTTCGAATAATGACTGGTGCAAAGTGGATGCGACAAGAGCGCAACAACTCTCTGCCAGTAAAATTAGAATGCAGTGATCCAATATGGCTACCACCAAACATTGCAAGTTAAAATCAAAATATAACATTGTATCAAATTATTATAAAACACATTGTAAAACTACACTTATACATATGTACTACATTAGTTCTTACCTACAATATACCTGTATGCAAATATATGATCGTGTACAATTTAAAATTAAAAAAGTTCAAACATATATCAGCAGCCAAACGAGGTAACTGCAGTACATATTACGAAACGAAATATCTACGTTTACCTACCGTAGTCAGTGTTAAGGTTGTAACGAATATTTGCCTTCGCATTCGCGTTCAGAATGTTTATTGCAAGTGTTTTCGCCATTTGACAATTCCCGGTCTTTTGACGATCAAAGGAAAATTGGAAAAAGAATAGCGGAAATGCTAGTAACACTGCAGCCATCTCACACAAATTTGATTTCTTCCAAAATCACAGGCATTAAAAATTATATTCGCATTTGCATTTTCGCAACTGGAATTTTTTTATTCGCATTTGTTTTAAGTGTTATTCGTTACCACCCTACTATAAATATATAGTATCCTATATGTAATTTACTCCAACTAATGTTACTAGTAGACTGTAGTAAAATGTGTGAAATTTGTGTAGAATGGGAAATGATGATGTAAAATAGTATGTATAGAAACAAAATGACGTAATATATGCATATATGCATTTATTTTGATGCATTAAAGGCATGGTATATTTAAATATATTTATTTCGAAAAAATGTAATATATACACCTATATAGATGTGTTTTTGTTACTATCTAATTTAATACGATATTAATATGTGCATATATTTAGTTGTCTTATAACTAGTAAATTGCCAAGATCACTTGATTGATTAGTAAGTATATTATACTAAACAGGTTAGTCAGTTTCGCTAGTTTTTTGGTTCCAATTTTTAAATGCATATGTAACTCAGTGGCGTAGAATCTAATTAGTAAAAAAATTTAAAACTAAATACGTTTATATGATATACGTACGTATAAAAGAAAAATGTTTACAAATGTGTGCTTTCGAAAATCGAAAATAACTAACTTCGTCTTAATGAAGGTGGATTGGCGAATATTTACTTACTTTAAATACAAAATCTGCTTTTCATTTTTAAATTATACTTTTTACCTAGTGGAACGTCACTGGCAAAATATATGCAAATTACAGAATTTTTGTATAATTGGAGTATTTACTATGGTTTGTTTACTCTTGTAACTCCGGAGATGGCTTGCCCGTAGTAAACTGTAGTAAGAAAAATTTGTATAGGACAATAACATGTAACTGGCCTACCTGGCTAGCAAATAGTGTCAGACTGATGTACACGGAGAGAAAAATCAAATAATTTTTGTAGATAAATTTTCAGAAAAATTACCATGCTCTCTTATAATGCGTGCGCAATCGACAACCAAAGAAAAAATATTTTACGGTCATGTAAATATTATTAAATTGAAACGTAAAAAGTATTAGTCATGGCTCCATCAAAATTGTTGTGCTAGGATGGTAAAATTTAATGTGCTAACACAACTTCTATTACACTCTTATGCATATATGTTATAGTTTAATTCTTTTTTAATTTTTGTAAGAAATATCTACAATTAAAAAATATTTTTCTGTCGGCAATGGAACTTTCTACTGTGCTGTTTTACAAATTTTACGGAGCTAATATTATGGAAAGAACATTCTATCCTTTAAATTTTCTATGATTAACCCTAGAATCATACGTACTCGTCAAAACGACGAACGAACTTCTCTACCTGCTCCAATACTGTGACTTGTCGGTACCTGCTCGCTGTGAAACTTCTGTTATCTAATTTATTTGTTATTATAACACACCACATATATTTATTTTGTTTATAGTCATTGTCGTTTTTTTTATACTGAAATAGTGTGCGTGAAAAGGACGACGATCTATGATTAACCTATATTTTTTTTAAAGATTTTGTACTCCACATATAAAAGTTTTCCTAATTTTTCTAAAATTTATTAAAGATATGGATGTTATAATTAATTTATTCAATGAATATGATAATGTGAAAGATGATTACAGCTGTTTGACTTATAGAGACGACATAATACTGAAGTTTGAATATATTGAATCGAAAACTAAAGAATGCGTTTCGAATGACTTAATAAAAGATTAACAATTTATTTTGTCGAATATATTTTAATTTTTATTATTTTTGAGATCTTATTCGAAAAATCACTAAAAAATTTTAGAAAATTTACAAATGTGCCTAATGGGGAAATAACTACATATCTATAGGAATATTTATGACTGAGAAATTTCACATTCTGTAAAGTCACACATGTCCACTGATTCATAATAGTTCATAAATTAATTATTACAATTGATGTATTTATATATTTTTTAATTTTTATAATGAAAATATGCTTTGATAAAAAGATTAAAAAAATTAATAAATATTTACATTAAGAAATTTTTCCAAATCCAATTTTTTTTTAATATTTTGTTCGCTTTTGTAGTATTGTTATGTAAAAAAAATGTTTTTTGCAAATAAACTCTAAAACTCCCCGTAAAAAGTCCATTCGTCGAAACGACGCCGATGTATGATTAACTTGACTCGTAAACCAACGTATGATTCTAGGGTTAATTATAATTTTTATATTTCTATATATTTTTATATATAAAATTGAATATGTTCGCCTTTTACACGTCGATTGTAGTGCTGAGCCCAGTAATTTTTCTATGAATTTTCTCTCCGTGTAGAACAGTATATTGTAAAAAAATTAATTAGTTAACATACAACAACTTACAATCTTGTCCCAAAATAATAGGAAATTAATGTTATTAATGACGCCTGCTTAAAGCCGTTAACGTAAAAGAAAGCCAGTTGTGAACTAGACACCATCAACGCCATCAACTTTTATTTAGGTAGCTAATGGGGCGACTTTCGTATAATGAATATTTTTATAGAGATTGTAAGACGTGAATTTTTGTTTTACTCATCTATTCAAGTAGTAGCCAAGTTTTCACTTTCGCTAGTTTAATTAGTTTTAAATAGAAAACAAAAAACATAAAAGAATACAAAAAAAAAATAGGGAAGCAATGTCGAAATAGTAGGAGTCCTTTACAAGCCAGTAACGAAATTCAACGAACAGCCTTTGAAAATGAGTCAGCAATTGAAGCAAATAATTTTGCAAAACCAAGGCCCAGCAGCGAACTTCATTATCATTCTATCAGGTCCAACAATTCTGAATCACAAACTACCGTTGCTATATTGAACATGCAAAACAATGAAGCTAATCAGTTGTCAGACGTTGCTACTTCCGATCCATCATTAAGTCAGCCACAACCGGGGCCTAGTGGGCTGCAAGTAGGGGAAGGTCGCCCAAAGCGGGTAAGCGCTTGTATTTCGTTGTATCGAATATTTTTGTCAGGTCGTGTGGATACCGAGATTAACCGAATATCAACCAGTATTAATCAGTTGCACTTGAACGCTTGTGTCGTTTAACGTCCTAGTTAAGCGTCATCAAATTTTTTTGTTGGTTTTGTTAAAAATTTTGACGATAGACATGTATCTGCTTTCATTTTGAAATTATTTTAAATTAACAAATTTAAGTCTTTGTGGGCAAAGCGGGTAGACAAAATAGAAGCATCTTAATCGGAAAAACTGTTGGAAAGAGAAAAAAATAAAAAATCTTCTTTTTACGACGGAATGAGGGAAAAAGCTTAAAAAAAATATTTCTATCTTGTTTGTAATGATTTTGGTGTGGAACCACCTCAAATAATATACTCCAATATGGGGGTTGTAAAGAAAGTTACATTTAATTGTTAAAAATTGATTATTGTTGTCATTTTCAATTTTTTTTACTTAATTATTATTTGATTAAGAAAGTTTATATTAAAAAATAGTAACAGAATTTAAATACATTATGTACTTACCCGCTTTGCCCAAAGAGGATTACCCGCATTAGGATACCTATACGGGCAAAGCGGGTTTTTGCAGAGGTTTTGTATTTTCTTTATTAAAAATAAATATCGTATAAAAATTTCTTAAGCGAAGTTTCATTTTAAAGTTCGATAACTAATCTATCTGATAATATAAAAAAGATCTGCTTCTCGAGGTCAAAAGTCACTTTTTTGGGCGTTTAATCTTAGCTTACCCGCTTTGGGAGACCTTCCCCTAACTTTTATAAAGTATAAAGCCAGTTTCTTTTTTACCCCAAGATATAAGACCTCTACCGAAAGCTGGTCTAAGGTCTGACAAAAGAAGAGGTGGTAAAAGATGTAAAAACTGCTATACTTACTGATACATCTGAAAAAAAACGCGATTGAAGAGGAATATAATCAAAGAAATAACGCCAAGAAAATAATATTCCAACCCACTACAAGAAAAGGGAAAAAAATGTTGATGTGTAAAAGGAAAAAGCCATGGAAAAAAACGAAGAATCCCTCTAGAAACAAAAAAAATAGGAAACTGTCAACCGCAGATTCCTCTGGTGAAGAAGATTGCTTTGCTGCGTTTGTTTAAAAACTGGATGCAATGTGTCGACTGTAAAAAATGGTCCCACGCCGCATGCACCAAAAATGATTTATTTTACGATTGTCATAATTGCCAATCTGAATAAAAATGTCGATTTCATTAAAATAAGTGAATATTGATTTCCTTAAAATAAGTTAATTTTATAATTGCTAAATTGTTAACAATTAGGTAAGTATTGCAGTTTTGTTATTTGTTCCTACAAATGGAAAATTTTTTTTCTTTTAATAAATAATTTGAATTAATTTTGTGTCTTGTTATCATCTTACCCATAATATTTCGTCGGTACTTGATGGTGTTACTTTCGACCCGTACAATGTTACTTTCGTCCTGCCTCTGAGGTCGAAAGTAACATTCGTCATTCTCTTTTTTTTTTGCAGCTCTGTAATGGTTAGAAGTCACATCATAATCAATAAAGTTGTAATGCACATTTATAAAGTCGAAAGTTTTATATAAATATATTTATTTTATCGAAACTATGATTAACAGTAAGATATTCAAGTAAAAGTAAAAAGTGTTACTTTTGTACCCGGTCTCCCCTACTAAACTATGTTGATAAAATTGAACATTACTTAGAATTATACCGTATTTCGAAAAATCTGTCATAGATGACGGCACCTGTATCAGTGAATATATACATAGCAAAGCATTTTAAGCCGCCGTATTGCAGGACGAGTTAACTCGTCTTAATCATTTAAAGAGTTAAGTGGTATGATAAACTACACCAACAGTAGTTTGAAAACTTAGAAGCATTTTTCTCAAAACCGACTAGCTCGTGCATTTTACTATTTAAACATCCTCGAGGTATATATGGTTAATAAATGAAATCTCATACCGAAGTCAATTTCCCAACCCGTACCCTCCACTTGTTAGTCAATTTGTCTTGTGAATCATTCATATGTTTTAGAAAAAAGTAGCCATAGTTAGAAAAATTGATTTCAAATTCATCACACTATTTAACATGCGATTAAAATTTATCCTAGTTTTTGTTGAAACATACAGTTCTATATAACTAGTCCTAAACAAAAATGTGATACACAAAATTAAATTGTATTAAAGTTCACCGCATTATTTTGCCCTTACCTGGTATGTATATATATGTAGGTATATTTTGTTTATTGTGTTTGGAATATGAATCTGTTCTGCAAAACAGAGAAGGAAATATGGTGTTCATTCCAGGTGTTCATATTCCAAACAAAATATAAAGCTATATATAGGTTATATATATATACCTATGAACACCATATTTCCTTCTCTGTTTTGCAGCACAGATTCATATTCCAAACACAATAAACAAAATATAGGTATGAACGTATGTATAAGTACATTTAGGTTTGCAGGGTAATGGGTTTGCGGAATTGGCGTGTACGACGTAACTTATTCGTATGCAGATCTATTTACTTGTATGGTTGTATATAAGTATATAAGTACATTTGCATATAACTTCTAATGACATTGTTGTCGTATATGGAATATTGCATTTTCAATATTATTTTGTACATAATATATGAATCGTATGTATATACAAAAACCAACATCCCTAAGTCGATCCGCTACTAAACCAGAATTACATACTCGTTGGTTCTTGTCGAGTCAAATGGAATCATCGATCTATAAAGTACAATGTATTTAAAAAATACATTCAGAACACCCCGATAATCTCGTTATATAAGTATTATTCGCCCTGAAAGGTATAAATAATAGAATAATGCCTTACAGAAAGTAATACTAATACCTGTATGTGATTAACAGATTGTGAAACTGGAGTAGATTTCGAACAGGTATCTGTTGCCTAGTCGCAAGGCGCTTGACCAACAATCAAGAATCCTGGGTCCGAATCCCAGCCGATTCAGTTTGATTATATTTTAATCACTTAAGCGGTTTTTAATTAATTAAAAAAGGTGTGAATGATAGGATATTAGTTAAAAATTCTGAATAATGCCAAATTTTTCTGTTAGAGGAATACAGTTCTTGGGAAAGTTGGATTTTACTCTGCGTTCTTCAACGTCACGCTTCATCATGACTGCGAAGAATCACTTTGGAAGATATTGTAATGGATCCGATTTTATGAATCGCTAATTTGGACATATCTCCACGTTTCAAGGTCACTAGAATACGAATCCATCGTTTTTAGCGTGATGTCTGTGTTTGGGTTCGTTAGTTTGTTCGTTCGTGAATTTTTTTTCGTCTCGCATATCTCGAGAACAAATGATAATATCAACTCCGGACGAATTTCATTAGATGCTTAATTAAAAAACGAAGACCGGACAAACTTTTCAGCAAATTCGGATATGCGGTTTGTTTTTTGGTGATAAAAAACGGAATTAACTTTATTAACACAACATAGATCACACAGATTTTTTACCATGTCTTTATTATATAATGACCTAAAAACTTAATTGATATTAAAAACGCCGGTAAATTATTATAATAAAATTTAAAAAAAAAGAAAAGAAACAAAAAACTATATTTATGAAATATTTTTTGTCTCGCATATCTTGAGAACAAATGATAATATCATTTGTTTGATAAGGGTGCCTACCCGTACAGAGGGCGAAGTCCCCGATGTGGTGCAAGGGGCAAAGCCTCTATCGAGGGCCCAGGAGCAGAGCTCCCTGAAATGAAAAAAATAATAATTCATGTACAGTAGTCTCTAGTCTTTAAGTACACCCAATGGGAAGTTGACAGTGCCAACTTCCCAATTTTTTAAATTATTATTTGTTTGTTTAATTGTTTTTCATACTTAGAAAGTGCGATTGAAAATCTCGCTCAAACTAAAAATGCTAAATATCAATCATAATCACATTTTGTTTCTCGGCTCCTGAATAATGCCAGTGATTAACACGTTGGCAGTCATAAGCTATAATGACAAAACGTCCAATTGGTAAAATCTATTGACAACTAATAGATTTTAATCCAATTGTTGCCGGGGTACAGTGTTGTGTTGAAGTTAGTCAGGTTCCCTTGACTGTGTAGAGATCCCCCTTCCCTCTCACTCAGGTTCCGTTGTGCAGGGTCAATGACTGTCTTCGTGTTAAAAAGAACAATTATTTTTATTGTATATTTTTTATTGTATACCTGCTGGACCCGCGACGCTGTTCGCGTGACACATTGTTATAAACTCAATGAAAAGTATATAAGTGTAATAATTATACAGAACTTGCATAGAACAATAATTTTTGCGTAATACATGCACATGCTCAAAATGGTTTTTCTATTTTCTATTTTCGGTTTTTCTATCCCGTGGGAATGACACATTTTCCCGGAGTAAAAATTATCTTAGATATTGACCCAGGTAATAAGTTATCATCACACCAAATTGCATTAAAATCCGTCCAATAGTTTTTGCGTGATGCGTGAACAGACAGACAGACAGACAAAAATTTTAATCGATGGGCCAAACTACTGTTGTAGTTTGTAAGTTGTATACGTATTTAGAGTTTGTGTTGGTATGTGTAGGGTTGTGGATGTTTGTCTGTGTGATACTCTTTATGTATGCAGCTAAGTGGTCCAAGGTGGGAGTGGGTACATATACTAGAACAACAGCATGTATGTGATGTATGTACCTGCTAACAATGAACAGCCACCACTGTGGCTACGCTTGAAGAGTCGATGGACGACTAACTAGTAAGCTGGTAACATTGTTAACACAACGCAGTGTGCGTTCGACGAAGGACACGGACTGACTAATGCCTTAAGCTGTGACACGGCTCCAAATGACTCCGCGCCAATTACACGTTTTTAATATTAGTTGGTTTCTAGTGTTCTATGATTTTAATAATCGCTTTTTTAATATCTACATCGGTAACTATTTACCAGTACAAGTTTCAAAAAATATTCCATATACAGAAATGGTCTCGTTACAGTTTTATTATATAGGTACGTATAGATTTTGTTTATATATTATACCTTTTTAAATTGATCTTTCACCTTACCAGCAATAGCTGTTTCTCTCATGACATTATTCAAAATTTTGCGACGGATATAGTGCCAGGATTTTAAAACCAGAAACTACCAGAAATATTTCAACTACACATACTTCTTTTGGTAAAGTGACTGTTTTCTAATAAACTGTAAACCGTGCATAATCAACCACAATTCACATAACATAGAGTTTGGCTCAATTTGGACCAGAGAGACTGTACCTATACATGATTTCGAGTTGCTTACTAAATGGTATATTGTGATCCGAAATAGGTTGGCTTTATTATCGTATATTCATAATGTGTACCTTACTATGAGGTAAAAAACGATTATTCGTTTACATTGTTCAAAAAACTGCAAATTTTTTCCACGTATATTCTGACAAATTACAAATGAACAACCATATGAGTCGTAGTCGCAGTTCCAGCTGGTGGGAAATCGGGGTTCGGAGGAAATGACACACTGACAGCATACTGGGTACCAGTCTCCGACCGGATACATACAGGTTGGTGATAGAAATACGAAACATAGAAATAATGGTAATAGAAGTACGGCAAATGTTTCATATACCATCTTTCTATTACTATTTATTTCTTTTGAATTAAATATTTATTTAATAATAGTTATTTGGGTATTAAGAGCGCAAAATGGTACATTGCCGCTCGATTGAGAATGTTGACGCGCGACGCCGCCAGGCGGAGCGCGTTATTCTCATGAGAGCGGCAATGTCATTTTGTGCTGGAATTACACACAAAATTTTTTCTACAATTTTATAAAATGTATTTTTTATTTAAAAGATACTTGAAAAAATAATAATGGATGTTAATATTTACTGTAAAGTTATAATTTTTGCAGCTTCAGAAATATCTGGAGGTGTACTTGAGAAATCACTGTCACTATTACATATTTCCATCATATATGTATAGATTTTTTTAAATTTTTAACTTCCCATAGGAAGTTATTGTAATGGGTCCGATTTTACGAATCGCTAATTTTGATATATCTCCACGTTTCGAGGTTACTAGAATCCGAATCTATCGTTTTTAACGTGATGTCTGTGTGTGCGTTCGTTAGTTCGTTCGTTCGTTCGTGAATTTTTTTTCGTCTCGCATATCTCGAGAACAAATGGTGATATCAACTCCGGACTAATTTCATTAGATGCGTAATCAAAAAATGAAGACCGGATAAAGTTTTCAGCAAATTAGGATTGGCGGTTTGTTTTTTGTGGTAAAAAAACGGAATTAACTTTATTAAGATAACATAGATTATATGGAGTTTTTACTATAACATTATTATATAATGGCCTAAGAACCTTCCTTGATGTTAAAAACGCCAGTATTTTATTACAAAATTTAAAAAAGAAAAAAAACGAAATAAGAAACTTGAAAAAATTAGTTTTTTGCCAAAATATATTTTGTCTCGCATATCTTGAGAACAAATGCTGTTATCATTTGTTTGATAAGGGTGGAGCCCCTACCCTTAGGTACGGAAGGCGAAGCCCTCAGTATGGTGCAAGGGGCAAAGCCTCTATCGGGGGCCCAGCGGAGGAGTCACCTAAAATGAAAAAAGAATTATTTATGTACAGTAGTCTCTAGTCTTTGAGGACACCCAATGGGAAGTTGACAGTTTGGGTTGACCTCTCCCCCAAATTTTTTATTCTTATTATTTATTAATTATAGTTATTTATTATTTTTTATTTAATATTTTGTAGTTAATTTGAAATTTAATAAAATTACTATTTCACTTGATTGCGATAAAAACAATAATATTACGAAAGTAGTAGGGACTTTGTTGCTCGGCAACTAGAATCTTCGGCAAATACACGTTTTGCGCTCTCTTCACAGAGCTCAAATGCCTACTTTTCACTAAGATTGTAGAAAAAAATACTTTTTAGTTGACCCTTTAGTTGAATTTAATTGAACTTTTGAGTAGAGCCAGCGATTACGTGTCGACTAAATTTATCTTTGTACTTATTATAATTGAGCTGAATTGCTGTTAGTGGCGCTCGACAACTTTTTAGTCTAGTTTGTCGACTTTTTAACTGAATTGTTATATATGCACGCCTCAATTTACACAGGTATAAATTGAGGCGCGCATATATAACGATTAAGTTCATAACACAGGTCTGTTCATATTATTTGAACGATCAAACAATTGTACAATTACATTTGTTAATGTCCAAGTATTCTTACTGTGAACAGGCCCGGATCTAAGGGGGGACAAACCGGAGCCCCTGCCCCGGGCGTCAGTTTCAGGGGGCGCCAAAGTCATACTAGGTCAGTTTATATCAAATGGTCTAAAAAAAAATTGCTTGCTCGACCATTTTAGAAAAAATTAATATTCTTCCAGTTGTTTCTATTATACTTGAAGTATTGAGAACAATTCTTTAAAAAAATTATCTTGAACCGTTTAAGTGTGTTAGCCATTTTTGTTTTCCAATTTGCGCTAATTTTTGTGTTCGCAGCCATTTATGCCAACGCACATATTTCATAAGCGTTTCATCGTAAAAGGTTGGAATAAAAACCATTTTAAAAGTAATAAATGTCTCTTTATTTTAAGTGATGTCCATATTTAACTTATTTTCGTCCCTTCCGTAAGAAAACATTTTTTTTCGTATAGAAGGAATGTTTTAAACCTCGTTTAGTATTTTTTATGAGAATAGCTATACCGATACAACTACCCATTATGAAATAAACACACTATTTCAATTGTGAAACTTGTATGCTTTAATTTTTACAAACTTCCGAAAAGTGACTTTTTTCCAAATTTTTGAATTTTGCGCCCCTGTATCTCTGATGAAGCTGGTGATAAAAATTTGAAATTTGCACAACTTGTAGTGCTTTCGGAGTAGATTTACTATACAAAACCCTCAATTTTTATCATTGCCGCAACGAGAAAAACTGGAGTTTTATAAAGGATATACTTATGAGTTTTGTTTGACAATTTATGTCAAACGTTGGGGAAGGGGGGGGCGCCATTTTCAAGTTTCTGCCGCGGTTCTAAAAAATCGTAGATCCGGGGCTGATTGTGAAACTCTTTAATTAGAGAAAATCATTTAACGAAAATAAAAATTGTCTTTGAATTTTTATTCTTGAAGTATTTTACAATCTTTGAAGTCGAGTCAGCACCCCTGTGAAGTTTGTCATCACTGAAATATACCGAACAGTTAAATAATAGCAAGTTTCTTATCGATGGTGTGATATGACCATTGCAGTTAAAACGCCAAAAATGAATAAAAAAAAAAATAGTAAATTTGTTGCTACAGTTTGTTTTGCCTCTATGTGAAGCCGAGAAAGTCGCTAGTAAGCTATAAAATTGACCACAAATGATCCAGAGATCGGTCTGAAAACATTTTTCTTTCAAGATAAGTATCTACACATTAAAATGTTTTGAATTTTCTACTGTGTAGGTTTCTGTTGACTTATTTATTTAGCTCGAACGAGCTAAAACTGGTTCCTTCTTCCTGAATGAGTATGAAACTACTAATATCTAGCTATCGCTCATTGCACTCATTTAAAAAAAAATTGTAGATATCTCTATCTAATACTTTCATTTACATTCTGTATAATTTATTATAATATGGTATAATATGATGGTGTATTGGTAGATATTGAGTTGATGAAATGTGGTCTAGATGGCATGACGATCGTGAGTACTGATTAAATATTTATGAAACTGATCAATTAATAATTTACGGGGAACGTATTATGGCGTAATCTTTTTTTTTTATTTGCTTCTACACGCCGCGATCGTTCTATTCTATGATGTTTCGAACTAATTTAAATTTATATTATGTATTTTAGGCAATCAAATTATTAATGTAATTTAGAGTATTTGCATGTACCTAATATATGTATGTTTAAAAGGACGCTTTTGAAATTTTACATTACACATTCTAACACAGGATGTGAATATGATTAACCCCTTCCGGTATGAGTTAATCATTAAAAATTGTGAATGGAAAAACTATTTAATTTTTGTTTAAAAAAAACTTGTTTCATTTTATAATTATTACATATTGTTAATTAAAATTATATTGTTTGCAAAAAAAAGAAAAAAATTCAAAGCAAAACTTTAGTCGCATGACGAGTATGTATAGCTCGTCATTGTACCGTATGACACAAAAAACCGATGACAAGGTATACTCGTCATTTTACCGGAAGGAGTTAAACATAATATGTTATTAGTGATGTCTATTGAAATGATTGTCATCCAAAAATTGATTTAGTGCTTTTAGTTTAAAGGTTTTGAATAGAAATCTCGGGATGGTTACTCTTTGATCAAATTGATCAGTTCATGCGTCGCACCACCGTAATTCCCATATCTTTCGAGCTATGGACATGCAATTTTGTATGTACATGCTACTGGTAAATGTACCTCGCACCACATCGTGTTTCATTTTTTAGTCTCGTTTGCAAAATGTTATAGGCAAGAAATATTGGGCAGTTGCCTATATAGAAATATAGGCAGGCAATTTTTCGGAAATTCCAATAGAGTAGAACATCTACTAACCGGACAATAGTGTCACGCAAAAATTTGTCCGATTAATAGAGGTGTCCGCTTAACAGGGGCAGAGTAAATAATAGCATTAAGTAATGTAGTATTTATAACTAATTTCTTAATTAATTTTTTTTTAATTTTTTAATTCAATTTATAAACGAATTTAGGTACTTTTATAAAAATATAACGGTTACAAATGCAACGTCATATTAGAATCATTGTTAACAAGTTAAAACATGAACAATTATACCTTAACCCATATAGGTATAGGGAGACTGGGGTAAAGTGGCCACTCTAACATAAGACAAAATGTTGTTTAGTTTATTTGTTTGAAAAAAAATAGAGATTAATAAGTATTTGAAAGGTATTTTTGCAATTTTTGTTTTTTGCAACATGTGTAAAGTGACCACTTTACCCCCCTATGTTGGGTAAAGTGGCCAGGAGTACCCATTTTAACCCAAAAAGAAATCTTGATGTAATAAACTTGTTTATATACAAAATCAAACTATGTTTTTATCATTAATTATAATATATCAACGGACGGACAATGAAGTTTCATCATAAGTGTTCCTTTTTCTCATTTTTCTCGGAACCCTAAAAACTGATGTCGGGCAATTCTTTTGTTTATAGAATATAAAGAACTAAATAAAAGTTCTGAATTTAATATAATATGTTAAAATAATCTAAGAATTCAATTTAAGTAGCGATCGGAGACACTGACCTTTTTGCCCCATTATAAGCCTGGCCACTTTACCCCGTTAGACGCCATTCCGGCAAACTACAATTAATTTCAAGAAAGAATTTTCTGATTCATCGATAACTATATTATTTAATTAATTAATAAAAAAATAATGAGAATACAACTTAAAACTTACTTTACATCAACACTCGAAAATTCAGAAAATTCGTTATAATTCATACAATCTAGGGAGCTGATCATTGACGTTTTAATAGAATACTAATGGCTTGTCTACAAGCTAGAATTCAGCTTCGCCACACGATTGAAGTAGTTTCCGGTGAGTAAAGGTCAATGGCCACTTTACCTCTACTGGCCACTTTACCCCAGTCTCCCCTACATACGCACTAGACGTACTCACGTCCGGTTAATAGAAGTAATGATGGTACTACACATAATAGGTCTTTGTCAAAAAATATTGTGTCCGCGTGCGGTTAACAGAGGGTCCACTTAAGAGAGTGCTGAACGCATTGACTTTAGTATAGCATGCCACCGTCACAAAAAATTTGTCCGGCGATAGAAGGGGTCCGGTTAAGAGAGCCCGTAAACTGTCCGTAATCAGAGATTCTACTGTAGTAAATAGTTGTAAGTAGGGAAAATAATCTCCAGTTAATGAAACTGCATCGAGATATTTTTCGATATTAGAAAAATATCCACGACAAATTTAAGTCCAAATTATTAAGGATAATACGTTGTAGCTTAGTTTTGTTGAAATTGAGCTGCAACATAAATCATATTTGTATTACTAGAGTTCTCTCACATCTATCTGATTTTCTGGGTTGTAGCGCCGCATGGAACAGGCGCTGGGTAAAATCAAATAGTTTCCATTTGAAGTTTTCGAAAAAATGAAAATCTTTGTAATTAAACTAAGAAAATTAACAAGTATCAGTTTTAAAAGAGATTAGATAATAGTGTTATGTCAGTTTTATAGAAATTGCAGTAATGCAAATTATAATATCATGTATTAGTGAAAGTGAGAAGAAAGATAGTGTGACAAAGGTGTTTCAATAACAGATCTGGTTGGTCAAGAGAACACCACACAACGGGTAGTTCTGAGAATTAGTATTATATATTTAAGTGATTTATGTATTTCACTCTTTCATATGATGAAAAATATGTTTATCTCAAATAGAAGCTCATGGAATGTTCTATAGAAAAAATAATAAGAAATTTACGAACTTTGAAAAATGATATAGCGAACTTTCAAAAAGTTGCTTCATTCTAATGTTATCTTTACTTGTAACAACAACTTACTAAATTAGTTTCGGGTCCCCTTTCCCTCAAAAACGGTCTAAACTGATACTTATATTATTTTGATATTGTTACAAATTCAATATATAATATTGTTATTAATTTTGTTAATTGATTAAATATTTTAATAAATAATTATATTCGTATAATTAAAAATACGCGAGTGTTTTATTTACTGAATTCACCAATACGAGCGATCACGCGTTGTGGGCGTCGAAACCAAAGAACCCATAGCGACCTACAGAGACAAAACCGAAAGGTGAACATCGCGTGGGCGTAGAAAACTCACAACCTGCACGAATCTAGTTCATCTAGATTCCTCGAACCAAGGGCGGCCTTTCAGTAGGCATTTCTTATATTGCTTAAAGATATTTTAGAGATAATAACAGATTTATGAAAATTTAACTGACTGAAAATTTTAATTTAATTCACGATTTGATTCAGTTTTAATGGTAATGAAAATCATATGTATTATATAAGCCGAGGAAAATGCTTGCAAAACTTTATTTCCGGATTTTATAAACTTTCATTGCATATAAGAACAGAAGACATGGAATTTGTAGGTACCTACTAGCCATTTATTTGAAGATGCTTTTGTAGCTTTTATCTTTTTAAGTTGTATATATGCACGTTTTTATTTGTTTTCCGATTATTTATATAGAATAACTATAAGTAATCCTTTTTTTATTATTATAAAATTAACTGCCGTTTTGTTGTCAGATGATTAACATGTTTTAATATCATTGCAGCTAAACGTACAGACAAGGTACGCCAGGTATCTATTAAAAAAATTCTGTCTTTTATAGTTATCTAAAAAGAGTAAGATATCTGATTCTGTTTCAAGTTGCTTACAACGAGAAATCAGTGTACTTCAATTGAATGTTACAATACTGTTAGAAAATTATTTTATTTTGTAATATTTCGATCAAGGCAACACATAAACAAATTTTATTTTGATCTGGTCGACTTTGAAATACGAGTAATACTTAAACGAATCGATGATGAGATTTAGGTAAATACTAAACGTATCTATATAGTTAATTGCTCCTGCTTTCGAATTTCTGAATGGGAAAATTTCCAGTCTAAACAATAATAATTACTATCAGCTCATTTGAATAAACCAAATATAATGGAACTAATTTAATTCCTATTTTCTGTTTTTTAACTCATGCATTCAATTTTATTAAAATCAAACCAACATCGAATGTATTATTCTATACTGTTGTAAATTTAATGATGATTTTTGCAACAAAAATTGCAAATATATTTTATTTATTGTATTCAATTTATAATAGAATTATTAATTGAAAAATAGTAAAATAGTTGAAATATAATTAGCTAGCCTGGCTACAGAATGTATTTTGCTATTTTGTACAATAGTTTTCGAAATAATTATTCAATTTAGCAATAATAAATTACCTACCTCGCTCGCCGGCTCGTTTGCTCGTCTGTCCATTATTTTGCATATGTAAATGATTTTTATGTTGCATTAAATTTTACTTAATTAACTCGATACAATACACATAGTTAGCATATGTGTTGCCAGTATACATATATTTATATTGAATAATACACATAGAGAGGTAATACCGTGTGTGCTAGTTTAACTGAAAAAATTTAATAGCAAAACGTGTTAGTATTTTAACTCACACATAGATAATTGAGGAAATTGCTTTAGAAATGTGATCGGACATACTTACAAGAAGTCTACACAAAATGGTCCTTCTGGTGCCCCTCTCCGATTTCGATGATATTAAGATATGTTATTTTTTGTTAAAATCTAAGAAACCCGCATTTTTATTTGTGGGAAAACGATTTGAACGGGTGAAATCGCCCTTCAAATTTACTTTAAAATTAATTTTGAGAATGTTAGGAGATTAGAGCAAAAGTTTAAATTAGCGATATTGTTCTTTTCCAAAAAGCTATCTATTGTTATGCATAAACTTTTCAAATTACACTTTTCCTGACCTATTCTTACAGTTTCCTAAATTCTTAAAAATAAAAATAGTCAAGTAGTATGTGACATAATCGTACTATTTCAGTAGTTTAAAAACTTTTGCCCATGTTAAATATAGTTCAAGATAGTTGAGATAACGCAGAAATAAGATCTTTGAATTGAAAATTCAGTTTTAATAATATTCCAGGGGTGAGTCACCCCTTTAAGCTACTCTCAATGGTGTCCGTCTCTGATTTCGATGTTATTGAGACTTATTGTTCTTTGTTGAAATCTAAGCGAGCGACACGTATTAATTTATTACTTATTATTACACGAGAGGTTTTTATTTTTTCGAATAAATTTGAGTTTGTCCAACGAAAATTTGTTGCCTAGCAGTTTAACGAGAAGAACTGTCAACTAACAAAAACGCTTTTAGGCAAGAAATTTTAGTTGTAAAAATACAAATTTATTCAGAAGAAATATGAAACTCAAGTGTAATACGATAAGACAATTTAATGAATAAAATAAATTCATTTAATTCATATTATTATTTAATACATTGTTACCATGTCATGGTTTTGAAATCAGTTAAAATTTAACTTTGTGATTGTTGATTAAAAATTCCCATTGGTAAATTTAACTGTTAAATTTACCAATACGAATTTTTGTCTCGTTTTTATCGTGTTCACTTACAGTGAAATGACTAGCGAAATGTTTTGTACCATTTTTTTCGCTGTAAAAATCTGTTCCAACTTTTTTTCCAGGGTAAAAGTGAAAAAACTACAATATTCTGATGGGACTTGATACACATGAGTTAAATTGGGTTTTTGAATAAAAAATAAATATCACTTTTTTGTTTTATTTCAAATCTACATCATAAATACATTTTTAACCAAATGATATTTTTAAAAATTTTTCGTGTTTTTTTTTTTTTTTTTTTTTTTTGGTTAAAATTGGGGTACTGCTGCCGGTGGATGGCGCGGTCAGCAGCACCCGGCGGCATCGCCTACAAAGGGCATGCGCCGCCGAAACGAGAGATAAAAACATACACAAAACAGACAGGAACACATAAATGCATTAGACAAGGGACAAAACATACACATAATAAAATCCATCGATGGGTCCTGCCATCCCAGGGCTTTAAAAGAGTGGACAGTCCTTGGTGACGGTACGATAAGTACTAGACAGAGCGTCCGGTCACCAAGGCCTGGCAGCCATCGCTGGAACTCCCTCCGAGGTGTAAAGGGCCCCGGAGTGGAGAGAACCGACTAGAAACACACTACATATCACAGCAAATTATCACAATAAGTATCACAGATAGGACTTATTGCGTCACTGGGTGGCCACAGGCCGACCAGTGACGCAATAAGGAGTTAAAACAATACCGCTGTAGAGCCATAACAACAGGCCTACAGCGGCATAACAAAATATCACAGGTAGTAAAAATAAATGATGTACCACCTCGGGTGTAAAAGGCCTTTGGTGGTACATCGATAAAAAACAATAACGAAAACAAATAACATGTATAAATAACAACAGTACCACTAAGGGTGTAAAAGGCCCTTAGTGGCATAACGACAAGACTAAAAGTACCCTGCCAGACCAGCTGGAACAGGGTATTGTTAATAAATAAATAAATTAAGACAAACACAAATCACTTTGAACACAAAATTAAAATAAGCTGTAATTAAAATTCTGTCGGGGGAGAAGCAAGAGACGACTTCAATAAAATTAAGAGATGTAAAGCCCCTACAGTCTCTGAAGAAGGTTCGAATTTCTGAGAAATTCAATCATCCTTCTTTCAGAGACAGCATCATAACTAAGAGCGTTGGCTACATTATTCGGGAGCTGCAACCTCTGGCGCAATGGCTCAAAGGTTACACATTCCTCAACCATATGCCTCACGGTCAGCGCCGTCCCGCAGGCGGCGCACCTTGGCTGATCCTCACCGGCGAGAAGATGACGATGTGTTAACGCCGTGTGGCCCAAGCGTAAACGTGTCAGGGCCACACTCTCTCGCCGGCTCAGATTTACAGGTGCCGGAGTTCTTCGGACCTCAGGTTTCACCTGTTTGAGCTTCGCCGTGAGGTTGTTCCACTCACGTTGCCATTTCTGATCGATCGCCGATCTAATGCACACTCTCAGATCCTCTGGGCGAATGGCAATGTCCTGTGGCTCACCGACTTCGGCTGCATGACGTGCTGCCTGGTCGGCGAGTTCATTGCCAGGTATCCCCACATGTCCGGGAATCCAAAAGAAGGTGATAGACTTTTGGCGGAGCATGTAGAGACACGTTCGGATGTTCTGCACCAGTGGATCGATGGTATGAGAGTGGCAGATCGCTTGCAACGCGCTCAACGAGTCGGAACAAATGAGGAATGCGCTGTCTTCGGATGTTTGACAGAATCGCAGGGCTTGCAGAATAGCAAATAATTCCGCAGTATACACAGTGGCCTGGGGAGGAAGTGTCCAAGCGTGAGGATCGTCACGAATGACGATAGCACTTCCCACACCCGTAGCTGTTTTGGAACCGTCTGTGTATATGCAGAGAGAGTCAAGTTCGCTAATGATCTCATAAAAGCGGGATCGATATTCGAATGAACTGGTCTCCTCCTTGTTGAGACCAGTCAGGTCGAAACGACACCTTACTTTAGGGATCAGCCAAGGAGGTACTTCCATAGGACGTTTGGGAAGCACCTTGGCGAACTGTAAGTGCAGACTCTCTAATAACTCCTGCGTTCGAACGGCCACTGGTCGACTTATGGTGGGACGTCGACCATAGAGCCCCTGTAAACGGTATCTGAATAGAGTCGGGTGGTTTATATGTGAAGGTGTTGCATATATCCCCGCTGCATAATTGAGCAAGAGACGCTCACGTCTCAGTCGCAGCGGAGGAAGACCCGACTCTACGCAGAGGCTCATAGAAGGACTCGTTCGAAATGCTCCCGTAGCCAGTCGTATGCCTGCATGGTGAACAGGATCTAGGAGAAGAAGCGCAGACGCCCGGGCGGAGGAGTAAGCAATGCTGCCGTAATCAATCCTAGTCAGAACTAGCGATTGATACAGGCGAAGCAACGACTCCCGGCCCGCACCCCACGATGCACCAGCCAAGCACTTAAGCATGTTGATTGTCCTGCGACAACTCGCAGCTAAGGCTTGGAGGTGTGGGCGCCACGTAAGTTGTTTATCAAATATGAGTCCTAGAAACCTGACGCTGTCAACGCACTGGAGATTGGATCCTTTTAATGTAAGAACAGGATCCGGATGTGCGTTGCGCTTTCTGCAGAAGTGAACCACCGATGTTTTTTGTGGTGAGAAACGAAAACCAAGAGCTTCTGCAGAAGTCACCACTTCGTTGATGCCTTGTTGCAGCCGTTGTTGGATATCCTCGATGGAATCGGCTGCATAGAATATGGTGAGGTCATCAACGTACAAGCAACGACGAGTTGGGGCTGAAGCTGCAATATGACTGACTGCGATGGAAAATAAGGTGACACTAATGGTGGAGCCTTGAGGAACACCATTCTCCTGGGAGTGGGCCTCAGACTCGGTGTCACCTACCCGGACACGAAACGTGCGGTCAGTCAGAAAACTTTTTACGAACTGAGGGAGGTTACCTCTTAAACCCCAGTCGTGCAGCTTCTTGAGAATGCCATACCTCCAGGTCATATCATAAGCTTTCTCCAAATCGAAAAACACGGCCACAAGGTGTTTTCGTTGGAGAAAGGCGTCTTGAATGGCATTCTCGAGGCGAACAAGATGGTCCGTAGTCGAATGGTATCGGCGGAACCCACATTGATGTTTAGGTATGAGGTTGTGGGATTCCAGCCACCAGACGAGACGGTTGTTCACCATTTTTTCCAATACCTTGCTGAAACAGCAAGTCAAGGATATTGGACGGTAGCTAGTTAGTTGCGATGAATCTTTACCCTCCTTTAGCAGCGGAATGATGGTAGCTTCCCGCCACTGCGGAGGGTAAACGCCTTGCCTAAATATTTCGTTGTAAAGATCCAGTAACCTACACTTACCAGGATAAGGCAGGTTCCGGATCATGGCGTAGGGGATCTCATCAGGTCCAGGGGATGTGTCCCCAGATCCCCGAAGCGCCTCCAGTAATTCTTGCATAGAAAACGGTTGGTTATACTGGAGGGATTCATCTGAGAAAAAATCAAGATCGTTTTGTTCATGTTCGATCTTGATCCGCAGGAAGTCCGGGTCATAGTTCTGGGAGCCACTGACGCGCTCAAAGTGCTTAGCTAAGCAATTAGCTATTTCTGCGCGATCAGTAATGTTCCGACCGTCGACGACGAGAAGGGAGGGCATTGGTGAACGGGAGGATTTCCCAGTAATGGCCCTCACTCTTCTCCATACCTCTGAGGTGGTGGTGGAGGTATTAATGGCCGAAACATATTGCTCCCATGATAGCCTCTTCTGTTCTTTAATTGTGCGTTTACAGCGTGCTTGAGCACGCTTGTAGGCTATCACATTTTCCTGCGTGGGGCGACGTCTGAGTTCGTAGTACGCCCGCTTTTTCTCGGCAACTGCTACTCTCACGACTTCATTCCACCATGGTAGGCGACGTTTAGGTGGAATGTTGGACGACATAGGTATACTCTTATGTGCTGCTTCAATGACACTGGAGGACATTTGCTCCACATCATCTTCTACGTCTCCTGTCAGCTCGGGTGTACGGAATGAATCAACGTACATGTCCCAGTCAGCTTGACGGAGACGCCATCTCGGCGAAGACGATTGTGGAGTCATCGGCGTGGTACTATTCAAAATGATAGGTATATGGTCGCTACCGTATGAGTCTGACGCCAGCGTCCACTCATAACGGTGCGCCATAACCGGTGAGCCAAGTGATAAGTCGATAGCCGACAACTCACCGGTTCTTGCATTGATATAAGTACCTTGACCGGTATTCAGCAAGACCGCTTCAGACTCATCTAGAAACCGTTCTATGAGTCTTCCACGGGCGTCTCTTGTGCTACAGCCCCACATAGGGCTGTGAGCATTGAAATCTCCTAGTAACAAAAATGGACGTGGTAACTGTAATGTAAGCTCGGTCAGGGATTCGACGTTCCAGTCGAAGTCTGGTAAATAGACCGAGCATACTGTGAACTGGGGCGGTTTTAAAAATTGTACTGCAATAGCTTGTAGGGGGGTGTTTAATGGATGGTCCCGGAAGGGGACGCCATCTTTTATAATGATGGCAACACCCCCCCTCGCCCTGATGTCTGGCTGTACGTTGTGCCGGCGGATATGGTAATTTTTTATTGAAAATTGTTCCGCCGGCTTTAAGTGTGTTTCTTGTAGGCACACGCACATAGGCGTGTGCTCAGCCAGAAGCATCTGCAATTCACAGTAATGGTGCTTAACACCATTACAGTTCCACTGTACGATAGCCATTTTCGTTACTACTAGGGTTGCTCCCTAGGAAGTGTGGCTACTTCCTAGGTTTCCCCTTTGGCCAGCCTTTCTTTCTTTTAACAACTTGCACCTCGGCGTCGGAATGATCCGAATCGGTTGCCGAGGTGTTGGTATACGCGTCGGACGTAGGGCGCTTAACGCCCGTCCGCACCGACGCGGTCGACATTTCCGAGTCGCTCACTGGTGTAATGTTAGAGCGACTCGGGAGGGGGGTGACCGGGCGTTCGGGTGTGCCCGGTCGGGACGGCGCCTTTTGCCGCTGGGGCAGCGGAGCCGTCATTTGTGGAGGCAGCATTGACTCTGCCTCCGAGGTGGATGTGGTTGGTCCCTTTTTCGGGGACCGTTGGTGAGCCACATCCTTCTCCCCCTCACTGCGACGTCTTCGAGGTGATGATTTCTTCGGTGAAGTTTTCTTCTGTGTCGAAGACGTCACAGTTCTTATTACAGGTCCCTGAGGGGTGGTTGTCAGCACCCTCTTGGCCTCAGAGACCTTGGCTGGCACATCAGCGGCTAGGGTGGGTGTAGAACTAGTTACACCCACTGAGCGCATAAGGCTCTCCTGCATTTTTTGCATTGTAATTTGCATTAGTTTCATACTTTCTTTTAGTTCTTTTATTTCATTAGATTTTTCAGCCGCTGTAGGGGCGGGGGCCGCAGCAGCGCGTGCATAGCCATCCAATGCCGAGCGACGGGGCATATTGCCCAGGAGCTTTCGTCGTGCCTCTGGATACGTAAGTTTTTCCAGGGCTCTCAGCTCTTGAATGGCTGATTCTTGCTTAAAAATGGGGCAATTCCTCGACTTGGCCGAGTGATTGCCCCCACAGTTGATACATTTTACTGGCTCGTCACATGGCCGTCCCTCATGTAACGGCCTGCCGCACAGGCATATCTGCTGTTCTATATTACAACGTTGTGAAACGTGGCCGTATTTTTGGCATCTATAGCACCTCATCGGTGCCGGTATGTACGGTCGCACGTCCACTTTGTTGAAGAGACCAATGACCACTTCTCTTGGTAATGTGGTCTTATTGAAAGTTAGTAGTATAAGGGGGGATTCTGGATATTTATTCCCCCTGTTATACTTCAACCTTTTGGCCTCTATTACCCCCTGTGGAGACATCTCCGACACTATCTCTTCGAGGGTGCAGTACGCTAAGGATGGGTGAATTATGACCCCCCTAGAGTAGTTTAGTACTCCGTGGGGTGTCACTTCCACCGCGTACTGCCATTTTTCGTGTTATTCAATTTATTATTTATTATATATCATTTTTAAAAAAATTTTTTGTAATGATTATCAAAATTATTTATTTTTATATTTTAAGCACTGTGAATTGAACCAAATATTCTGAGAAATTATTTTTTGTTTTAAATTCAACCGGTAAAATAATTTAATAAGAGTTGCCTGATTGGCCTTCTTTAAATAATTCACTGTTGAAGGATTTACTTTGTGAAACTCCATTTTAAATATTGAAAAATATTTAAAGGTCGATTATTTTGTCTATTTCACGAATTAAAAGTTTTTTTTTTTTTTTTCGTGAAATAGACAAAGTAATCGACCTTGAAATATTTTTCAATATTTAAAATGGAGTTTCATAAAGTAAATCCTTCAACAGTGAATTATTTAAAGAAGGCCAATCAGGCAACTCTTATTAAATTATTTTACCGGTTGAATTTAAAACAAAAAATAATTTCTCAGAATATTTGGTTCAATTCACAGTGCTTAAAATATAAAAATAAATAATTTTGATAATCATTACAAAAAATTTTTTAAAAATGATATATAATAAATAATAAATTGAATAACACGAAAAATTTTTAAAAATATCATTTGGTTAAAAACAGCACTACAAAAGATCGCGATGTCTGTGACGTAATAAAGGTAATATGTCAAAAGTGTCAAAATTATTAAAATTTAATTGGAAAAATTATTGGTGGTTGTTTCATTGAATTCGACGTTCAAAATCTTGAGGGACATTTTTTCAGGATTTATTTTGTATTGCTATCACAAAATGGCACAAAACAAGCTCGATATTTCTATATTTTTGATTTCGACAGTGAAGTTTATAGCAAGCAATAATTTGGATAAAAACATTAATTTCAGACTAACAATAATTTCATAGCAACGATAATAGTAGGAGAGCTGCTGGCCGATTTGCGATAGTCATTTCAACACTTTACACAAAAATTCAGTTCTGGCAAGCCTATTCGACTGCGGTTGAGTCGAATAAGCTTGCCAGAACTGAATTTCTACGTAGAGTAAGTATCCAAGATTCTATCTTCTCAATTTAACGCGTGTTGAAATGATTACCGCAAATTGGCCAGTAACTGTTGGTCTATAATCTATTTAAATATAAAAAGACACTAATGTAGCTATGTTCAGACCATATAACCTTCATTGCGTCACATAAGCGCTCGGAATCTATCGGCCCGTTATCGGTTCTAAGTTTAAAAATTTATTTTTAATTTAATATAACTTCTTAATTATTACGTTTAAGAAAAAAATAAAAAGAGTTTTCTTATAAAACATATATGATCTTTCCATTTATACCAAAAAAAATTTTTCTTCAAAAACCTAATTGTCGACGGAAAAATATTTCTAGAGGATGAAACCTCCACTCAAAATTTAAGTTCTAAAGAAGTGGCTTTGAAGTTTCACATGCTTGCTGTTTGTATAATCGAGTGAGATCAACGGCGTTATTCTCCAGGTTAAAAATCATAAAAAATGTCTTTTGTATTACCTATAATAAAATATTAAATAAAAGTTATAAGGTTGAAATTTGAAGTACTTATATTTAAATTCTAGTTTCTTTTAAGTATAATTTAAGTCTACTGAATAAAATTGTTAGAATTTGTAAAATAACACATATATTAATGGCGCTAACATCCATTTTTCAGACGGATTGGAATAGAATATAGAAATTTTTATCCTTAATTCGGACAATTTGGTACGATTTGGGAAAATTCATTTGTAGTTGTCTATTACAAATGGCTATGCCTATATTAATTTGAAATTACAAACAAAAATTGCAACAATTTTGATGGGAAATCAAACCTAAATCGATTAGTAAACGTGCTCGGCCACTTATTTAGTTCGTAAAAGTTTCGCTATTATTTTGGAAGCCAGTAAAAATTTTCATGAACAAAAAGTTCAGTTAAACCCAATAATTCTCTTGAAAATCTCAACATAGAATCTTTATTAACGATTATACGTAATTTCAAAATTATTTACAATACACTGAAAATTTAATTTGTCTTATCTAGGTAGGTATGTTTGTATATTTGACTTGTAATCCTCTGTTGGAAATGAAACACTTTATATATGTATATCTATTCAGATTCACAGTAGTTACAGAAGTACAAATATACTAACGGATACCTCAATAGGTATACTATGCATTTAATATGAACAACGGATTTGTTTATAATACTATACACAATATACAGTATCTATACAATAATACAAGTAGTAGTAATAGATATAAATTTAAAATTAACTAGATATCTACAGATACATAAAATGACACCAAGTTAACGTGTGATTATTTAATACCTACTATTACAACTAATATCACCTATTCGCCAGGATTAAAATTACATTGGAATTAATAGAATGTGAGAATGGTGTAAATGCGTAGGTATTCATAAAGATGAAACAGAATTTAGCATTGCTAATTACAGTATCGATTTATTATTTAAAAAGAAATTTAAAAAAAAGATAAACTAAGAGCAGAGAAAATTAATTGTGAGAATATTCATAAAAATATTATTACCTATATAATGGTAGCGACGGGTTACACCACAATGTTGTTACGCATGGTGTACCAAATACATTTCACTCGGTTATCCGGCAACAGTCGAAACACGGGGGAGGGGGGATAGGTTCACGAAAATTACAAAAACTCTAGGATCCCCTCCAATCCATTACTAACATTGAATCCATAGTTTCCTAACAAAAAAGTCTAGACTTTTAATGAATGCCAGCTACTTTTATTTTTCTTTCTTTTTTTTTTTTTTTTAATTTTAATGCGATACAGTATACGTAAAAATAGGAAATGCCTCTATCGCAGCGTTTGCATAACATCGCGAATTTCCGTTTTTCTTCGAAAATAGTTTATAATATAGAATAATGGTTTTTATGTGATTTTTTCCCCTCTTTCTAATGGTGTAAATAAAGGTTCCACAAGCTTTTGAACTTGGGGTTATTTTGGCAATTTTTTTTACAAAAAATGCCCAAAAAGCCATTGTACCGGGCATAGAACGTGTCTGGCTAACGGACTCATCCACGAGTTTACAATTTTCAATATTTTTACCAAATTTGTATTTTTATCTAATCTATACCTACCTATATGTATATAAATTTTAGTGAATATCATTTTTAGGTTTTACTGAGCTCAAAATAAATTTCTGCCACTGTCTCAAGTCGCACTGTAACAGTGGCTGTAATAGTTGAATTTTCGATTCGAAAATTCGTTAGTGTGCGGCAATTTTAACAGTCTATATCAATATTTATTCCAGAAAAAGAACCAAAATATTTGAACCATGAGGACAAAGTTCAATGTAGAAGTTTGGTAGTGTGGATAATGTAATATGAAATTACATTTAACTAAGGTATAGCATAAACCAAATCTAATAAACTGGTGAAAAAATTTGGAATCCGTTAACAAATAATAGAGAAATAGAAGATCAAACTTTAAAGTCGAATGATCGATTTCCAATTCACTTGTGTCGTCAAATATCCGCACAATTGGACGCCAAGTGTCTTTTATACATTATTTTTTTAATTAAATTATATTAAATTATCGTGGATTTAATATTTTCAAAAAATTATTTTTATTTTATATATTTATGAACGTTTACAAGTTCAAAAAATGGCATTTTAAAACGTCAAAATTGTATTGTAACGAATTTGTAAAATATAAAAATTTTAAAATTGTTGTATCCGTTATAAAATTTATTAAAAAAGAATCCTCCCTCTATCTGGAATCCCGTAGAAAAGATGACGTCATACATCTGTATCAGATGAAATAGAACTATCTGTGTAAAATGCAACAATACATCTATGTAAAAAGGAAAGTCCCGTAACTTTGTTAGTTTTTGAGATACCTTAATTTTTCTTTAACATTTTTGTTTGATTCAGTTTTAATTTTCATTTTCACCCATAAAAAAAAATTGGTAAACTTCTCCATTTAAATTTACTTGACAGATGTCCCTAGCAAGAGGTAACATTTTCAAGTTAACGATTGAATTCTTCTTTTAACAAACTTCTTCATACCTTTAGCATAGCTTCCACAATTCACTGAACCGACTTACTCATTTTTATACCAAACGTCGTTCCACTTTTACTTAACCAATTGCCGTCTCGTTGCCAAAAGTGAATCTTCCCGAGTTGTGTCAGATTGCCAAATTAAGAGAACTTTATCAACCAATTTTCTAGGCTTACTTAAAAGCAATGCAAATTTAACGTTAGAACCATTCAATAAAACGTATATTATTCACCTTAGTTCACGAGTGAAACGACTATATAATTATTATCCTCACCTCAATTGAATTCATACGCCGACGTATGTCATGTATGGTATCATTACTACATAGATAGCACCCACCATTTTGTGCCTGTTTTATTTCTCCTATAGATATCAACCTATTTCAACAAATATAAGTAGTAGGTACCTACATACCTAGATATTTCTATATCTATAAATACAAATACACGTTTTGTTTAGGTGAACCTTAAGTAATCTAGTTTGCGGTGGAATCCTCTTAGGTGATCTTTATCGTTAGTTACCGTCGTTGTATACCATTAAGGAAACCTCAGTCACAGCGTACCTACCGTTTCTATAGAATGCCAGTCGATCTACCTAAGTTGGTACGTAGGTACTGCCATCCTTTGTTCACTTTGATATTAAACGTATAATGTCTATACACTCTAATATAACGGTATTGCTTCAAACAGAAAAAATAGCTCAGTTAAAACTCAATTTTTCAATGTAGAAGTTAAGGGAGGAGTTCAAATAAAAAAGCAACTTTTTTATTTATGATTATTTTGCTTGTTGAATTTTTTTTTTCAAATTAGGGAGGGTTTCAAATAGAAAATTTTGTTTTTGAGACATTTATTACTTTTCCCTGTGGGGAGGGAGGAAGCCCTTTTTCACAAGTTTTTACGCGTTTACAAGGAACGCCATATCTCAAAAAGTAATCAATATTTTTTAAATATTTTTTTATTATTTTATTCCTAAAGGACCTGTCCATAAAGCTGAGTATGGGTTTCAGGAAATTTTAAAAATTAACTATAAAATTGTAATCCCAAACTTCTAAAAATTATAAAACCCAATTTTTTATTAAAAAAAAAATGTTTAAAAATAGTTACAATTGTTCAAATGGAAAAAGCATACTCCACTGTATGCGCAATATGTTTATGAACAAAATTTTAAAAAAAAATTAAGTCTCTATCTTTTTTAGAGCTTGAGATATGATTTTCCTTGTCGGGGAAAACATAACTTTCGGGAAACGGTAAAAAACAAAAATAATAATAAAAGAAACGGTTTACTCACTGTTTATTAAAACTTTCCAGCCCCATACATTGTCCGCTCTTGTTCCTTTTTCGTGCATACTATAACTCATGTACATACCAAAACTAAATATTACTGATCAAATCGCGAGGGGGGGCGAGCGTTGTTTGCAGCAACTTGGCTGTGCAGCGGCTCACAAATAAATAATTTTCTACTTAAAAAAATATTTTGGCCATGTTTTATATATCACCGTGTTTGTAAAGAACCACAGAGCAAAATAAAAACAAAAAACGAGATTCGAAAAAATTAGTTTATTAGCCGTTTCTGGCGTGAACTCCCCCCTTAAAAATAAGTGACTGAAATAGTGGCTAGGTAAAAAAAAGTATAGTTGAACGATTAATCATTGGAGATTTTTTCTTTAAACGTATAAGCTATAATTAGTAGAAAACACCTTTCGCACAAAGATCATTGCTAGAGATGATGTAACCGATCCCACGTAATTTTATTGGAAGTAGTTTGAATAAAACAGGCTAAAACTATACGTACAACTTCTACAATCTGAAGATTATTAAAAAACAGTTATTGTTAATATCTTTGTAATTTTTTTTGGCATTGAAAGTTTCAGTTAAGAAAAATAAAAGGTTCTAAAAACAAGGAATCTCAAGTTGAAACTTAATAAAATACTAAAAAGAAAAACCGACTGTGCTTAAAAGTAAACATTCCTATAGCGAGCGTTATCGATTCGTTATACATAATATATTATGTAAATATTCAGCCAAATGGTCAAACGTACTCAGGAATTTTAATTGTTAAGTCGAAGAATCGAATTTTGTGACAAACTTGCTGAAATTTCCCTACTATTATTAGCATAGTTCTTCTAAGAAGACCTATTCCTAGTGGCGCTGATTATGGTTACATTGAAGTCTGAAAAAGAGAAACTTTGTGTCACACCTTAGTTTTTCCAGCTTCACATTTCGTTGAAATTTTTCATAAACTCTTGAACAACTCCAAACGTCTCACTACCGGCAGGTATGTGTTTTGATGAGTACATATTTTGACACAAATTCCGATTGACATTTTAGCTATTTTAATTAACTCACAAAAACGTAATTTCTCAATATCTGATGGAGTAACATTGGAACTGCACCAAAGTTAAAAAAACTCTTGGATAGCCTGAACAAAGGATTTAAGATTTTATTTTATAAGAAGAATTTATTTTATTGAAATTGCCCTGCGGAAATCTGAATAAATCTATTTCTTCTATGTGACTTGTCAAGATTTTCCATGCAAGCATTCCATGAAATCAACTAACAGCAAAAAAACCTGTATTTGATGTATTGGTATGATTCTTTTTTATCTTGGGAGTCCTAATTAAACATACATATGGATAACATTGATACACATGAATTATTCTTTTGGTTTCCAAGCCAAAAGAGCTGTCGTCCCAAAGGTACTCTAATTAACGGGGTATAATTGGGACAACATTGGAGGACGATAGTAAGCTCACAGAGTAAAAAACAATTAACGTAAAACCACAATTTTAGCCAGTTAATTCAAGAAGTCTTGATTTTAGCGGTTAAAAACTGTAAAATGTGACCCAAAATAACCTCAGTCAGAATTAAAATTACAGAAATAGTTTTAACGACAAAATCTTTTTCATTGAAGATTTAAGAAAATAATTGTTTCAGTTTTTTTAAACACAAGCGTACCTATTACTTTGACATAATACCATATAACATATACCTTACCCATATACTTTTATACATAGGTAGTACGGTATGAAGATGAAACCTGCACATGTTAAATTTCATACAAATACAGATCATGCTCGATCATTTTGACTGGGTTTGCTCCATCCACGTCTGTCTGTTGTAGGTATGTACATAAAGGTATGTATTTTGTTAGTACCAACCATTTAACTTGGCTTTTTGTATTTTCAATGTTCATTATAAACCATTACATTTTCCATTGTTATATTTAATCTAAGTTGTGTGTTCGGGCAGGGCGGGCACTCGCCCGATTTTGTTTCGTACACATATAAACAAGAGAATAATAGGTTAAGTTAACCAACAAAACCGTACAACATTACTAGTGAAATTTGTTGTATTTTTTCACTGGGTTTTGTTATTCATTGTATAGAGAAAATTTTAATAGCTTTAATCTGTTTTAGCTTTTAAATTATTGAAAAAAAAAAGTTTTCCCTTATCGTAGGGGAGATGTGTGTCAATTGAAGGGCTCAGAACTATAGTAGTGTAAGTCGAAATATGTTGTTTTAAGTTATTTAACGTTAAAGTATGAGTGAAGCAGAGTAAGTATACGGAAGTGATACGGAACTAAAGTCAAGTAATGGTTTATACCGGCTTTATTTAAATCAAAAATCACAGAGTGATTGAAAAAATTATCCGGACCGGCCGGGAATCGAACCCAGGATCTTCTGGTAACTAGCCAGATGTGCTATCCGTTACACCACCGGTCCTTTGCTCGGTAGGCGTCCGATACAGACAACATTCAACCACCTATGTGTATGTACTCTCTATAATGCGAGAAGCAGTTACAATTTTTCAATTTCGAATTTTATCGAGTGCTTGTGAAACACTACTACGTATGACAGACTTTTGTCTGCATTTTAAACACACGTAGTATTCATATGTTCACTTATCGTTCAGTTAAACTGAAACTTTAAGCACTCGACTTCCTTGGTTAACATAACCAAAAACCACATATGTAAATCAAAAATCACAAAGTGATTGAAAAAATTATCCGGATCGGCCGGGAATCGAACCCAGCATCTTCTGGTAACTAGCCAGATGTGCTATCCGTTACACCACCGGTCCTTTGCTCGGTAGGCATCCGATACAGACAGCATTGTACTGACAACCGGCTTTATTGTATAAGTAATGACTTATGTCGTTTTGGCATTGAATAAAGATCGGGTTAAATAACAATAAAGCCACAATATCTCCAATCTTACATAATAATAAAATTTTTCCCCTTAAGGACTCACAAAAAATAAAAATATAAAAAATATTCGCTAGATCGGTATCGACTACTTTTGTAGTCCTCTTCAGTAGCATAAATAATAAATAACCATAAAAATAAAAAATCAGAAATATCATAAAACTAGAAAATATAAATACAGGAAATCAGATTAATACTCTGCTACGAAGGAAGTACAATTGATTTTTCTCCAAATTTAACCATTTTCGTTTAGCATGTTCAATGGCCGTAGGGGCACATGGACTGTTAGACTTACTGGTGATACGTATAAATTTGGGAAATACCTCAGCTTTCGAGCAGTTGTTACGGGCATTGAACATGCTAAACGAAAATGGTTAATTTTGGAGAAAAATAAATTGTACTCCCTTCGTAGCAGAGAAGAAACCTGATTTCTTAAATTTATATTTTCTAGTTTATATTTTATATTTTTATTTTTTGTGGGTCCTTAAGGCGAAAAATTTTATGATTATGTATAATCCAGCCCACAGTACGGCTCAATGTACTGATTTGATCTTCAATCTTAAAAAAAACTGACTTACACCATTTTAGATCTGGACGCCTCAATTGTAACTTGGTGATCATATGGTGACCAAATTATTAATGTAGTTAAAGATTTATTTTATGCTTATTGCATCTCACAGGCTTTTACTGCAGCCTTAAGCAGCCTTTTAATAGCTGCACTTTTTCTGTGAAAATTCTTTGTCTTTTATTAAGGGGTTTTTACGAGTGATGTGCTAAAAAGGAAGTATTTTTTTTAGAATTTTTTGAATAAACTATTTATTGGAATAAAAAAAAGTTTTGTACATTAAAGTACATATAATTGTGCCTTGAATATTTCTTCTTTTTGTTTGGTCTTCCATCTTGTAGGCCTGTTGAATGTTACATGTTAATTTTGTAATTCAAAACAGTGCCAGCAATTTCTCGGTTTCTAAACCTGTACATATGTATTTACAAAACCTTAGTTCATATGAGAGATAATACCAAAAACTGTAAAATTATCTAGAATTAAATCATCAGACCTCGAATTTGGTTTTGGCGCCATTTTGCAAAAAATAATAAAAATTGTTTTGTTTTTTGACCTTTCAGGCGTTTTAAAAATCGAATTTTTTATTTTAAGAGCCGCTTCCAGATCGTCTTACAAAAATCACCATAACAAAGAGAATGCATCAAGTTTCAGCCCACTCGACTTTATAGATTTTTTTTTGTTTTTTGTTTTTTTGTTTTTTTTTTTTTTTTTTTTGAATCGTTAGCACCGTTTCTTTTTGGGTCTGTGACTTTTAACATGCTCACAAGAGCAGATGGCTGATCAAAAATAAAAGAAAAAATATTCAAGATAAATTAGGTCTATGTACTTTAATGTAAACAAAAAGTTTTTTTTTAATAACAACAGTTTTTCCAAAAAAAATTCCAAAAATGTGTTTTTTTATAGCACATCACTTGTAGAAGACCCCTTAAACGAAAAAAGACTGTAAGTCACACTTATGAGAGGAAAATTATATTCTGAGAGAGGATAGAGAATTACCAGTAAATTAAGATTAAAGAATGTTAGAACAAATAACTGAAAAGAATTGAAAAATATATCAAAATTAATGGCCTATCGTATTAACCGTAGTCATTATAAATGGCCTAAGGTACTTACAAAATTATTCGAAAAACATATTAGGCAGTCCAGTTATGAAATAATATAGGGTTGGTAATTACAGCGAAATTATTGTAGGAGATGCGAACCACGTGACTTACAATTAGTGATAAGTGGCTAATCTTTCATATGAACGTCGCAGGCTTAAATTTCAAAGTGTGTGAGCGAAGATAGATGGTGGGAGAAGGAGGGAGTAGTGGGAAACTTCTCAAACTCTGGTCTTGAATATCTTTGATATCTCCCCTCCCACCCAACTCTAATAATAAATAATACATAGATGAGATTTGTAGGTATATTTCAGATAAAAATACTTATATGCATATACATAATCCCAATTCTAATCATTCATTGTAAGAGAAGCCTACTGTGTTTAAGACTAAAATTTATTTAATATTTATATCATACATATTCTTAAGATATCTGCAAGAAATAGAAATGTGAAGATATAAATTAGACAGATTGAAAATTAATTATCAAATTAAAGTTATTTAAAATATTCAACAAATTCATAGCAAATATAAGTGTATACGTCTTTAAGTAACAAATACGTTGAACGTTATGGACGTGAGTCGTAGGGCGATAAGTGAAACTTAACCATCTGCGACACAACGCTGTACCGCGTCATCAATTCCATATAATGTGTATTACTTGTCAAAATAGTGTACCAGTTTCGTCAAAATAGGTTATAACTTTCAACGTGTTGATAACGCAGGGAGAATTGAGTAATGACCCAAATATTACACACTACGAAAACTATTAAGACTAAACTTTATTAATAATATTTTCTATAATACGACCAAAAAAGTGATTATCTAATAATCTAATAGGATGTCGCACTTACATGTTAAATTTTACTTGGATACATATTTAAATCTGTACAATTTTATTACATATGTCTAGACATACCATCCACCAAGACAGTCAAAGTACTATAAAGTATACTTACTCTCTTTAAGCAGCATATCTACAGATACGTAACAATTACATTGATATTATTTTCGTTGGTATAATTTTCGAATAAAATCCTCTATTAGATGGTTAATAGTTAAGGAGGTTGACGCAATTTTGGTATATGATATATTTTTTGCGCGTAAAGATAAATGTTAGGTTGAAACTCATAAAAATCGTATAGGGTAACCCCTGTAGCACAAAGTGTTGTTTTTAATAATACAACATTTTGTTGATAAGACAACACGCTCAAATTACGCTAAAATCAGTCAATTTTTAATATGAAGCAAATAAACTTTAATATATCATGTATAGTAACAATGCACAGTGGTTCAATTTCCAAAAAAAGCGGACAAAAATCAAAAATTAGTTTGAGTGAAACAGAAAATGGTATATCAGGGTTTCTGAGGTCGCTGATTATGAATTGGATATTATTATTTTGAAAATTCAAAATTGCAGATCCAAAATGGCGGGCAAAAATAAAAAAATTAGTCTTATTAAAAAAAGCAAACAACGCAACTCGATCAAGCCCATAACTATTTCTTATAAATAAACACATTAAAAATGCAATATTTTTCTGTAATAAGTACACCCTCTAGAAATATTGAATTACTCTTTGCCACATATCCATAATAATTACTCACCTTCATTTTCAATTTCCATCACTTTTGATTTCAAAAACACACTTGCAAACAAATGTTATTAATAAACAACTAGAAAGTGTGTACGAGTCCGGTCCTCAGTTAGCTGTGTTTGATCTTTCCTTATCTTGTAATGCAGACGGTATAATGGACTGTCGGTTTACATCGACGTGCAGAGGTGTCCCTCTTACGGTATTACGAGGTAATAAGTTCAAAATTGCAAACTTCACTTTTCTCATTTTTGTCCGCTTTTTTTGGAAATTGGACCACTGTGCAATGGTTTGAGTACCGAAGAACAGACCGGGTAGTGACAGTGATTCTGACATAGAAGAAATTCCATGGTAACTATTTTTGTAGAAACGAACCAGCATCTGTGCAACCGAAATCTGTAGACACACACTCACTGTGCGGACTAGGGTTGCCAACTGTTCCGATTTAATAGAGATGTCCCGATTTTAGGTCTATATGTCCCGCGTCCCGACGACAGTAGTGGCGGGACGCTAATTGGCCCGATTTTTTTACTTTTTTAATCCCGATAGTTTCGCTATTGCTGTTTCCAAATTACCACGCTCGCATAATTATCATGTCGTCGCCCGGCCAAGGATTTAACTATCTACTACAAATTTAATGTACAGTATTGCCAGTTTGACTCATAAAAATTTCCCCAACAATAGTCAAAATACCTCCGAAAAATGCATTCTAGGTAGAAAAAACCTCCAAAAACTGAAATAAATTATTTAACGTACATGAGTTACACAAGTGGCATCCGAGTACCCCAAAAATTGCCAATATCTAAGGCTGACAACGTTTTGAAAAATGTCTTTCTTAAAAAAAATACAGTTCACAGTAAAAAAAAAATTAATAATAATAATAATGTTTTCTCGCAAAATAAAAAAACGCCGTGAGCAGCGGAGCCCCATCACGGAAGTCGAATTTTTCCTTTCATCTTCGGTATTGAATGTCTACAAGCGAAATGTAATTGAAAGTCCACAAGCGATTTGCCATTTTGATGGTTTCAAAACTGATGATGAGTGTCCGGTTGATCGGGGCTTTAAAAAAAGGTTTTAAGTTTTTAAGGGCTGAATCTCAGTAGGGGAGAGCGGGCTATGCCGTACACTTAAGGGAGAGCTGTTATTGTTCATCTAATATCGAGTATAAAATTATAAGAAAATTAGCAATATATAATTTGGACAATTGGCTACTGATTTCACACAAAGAAATTGGAATTATTCCACTGTTAACATATTTAAATTAAATTACAAAAAAGTGTCTCTGTACGAAATAGCCCCGGGGGTCGGAACTATTCCATACTATTCCAAATTATTGTAAAAAAATCATCTTGTTAAGGAAGTAAATAAGAGTAATGCAATAAATTATTGTAGAAAACACATTTTATTATTTATTGTCGACTCAACTAAGAAACAACATAACGTAACTTGTATTATCGGTATATTTAGTTCAGCTTATAAAAGTATAAAAAGTGTTAGGTTAACTTTTATCAAAAAAAGTGATAAATTTTAGAGAACGAAAGTATTTTATTTAAAGTTTATACGTTTAAACAAAAATCACAAGTAAAATTATTTGCAGACTCGGCAGACTTTATTGTATTTCCTGCATCAACTACAATTTATTAATGTTACCATATTAAACCATTTGGGGCTAAGTCGTACACTTCTGTACGGTTTAGCCCCATCCTGTACCTTGTGGGAGTTTCATAACCTAACCTCAAATTCCGTCGCCTAACTAGTCTTCACTAGTGATCAAGAGAGAGCTTAAGAAAAGTAATTTCTCATGATCTTATCGCTATTAGCTCATAAGTAAAGGTTCTCCACCCAACTCTTATTTGGCAGTGCCCCAAAATTATAAGAGAAATAATAAAAACAAGTTTTTTCACCGTCATATTGGCATTTATACGCACAGAGGAACGAACTCAATCCTGTAATTTTCCGCGGTCAGGCGCTAGGTTGCGACAACGATTGGACTTGTCTAGCTTGAAATCTAGACACGAAAAATGAGTGTACGGTTTAGCCTCGCTGTACGATATAGCCCCGCTCACCCCTAAATTTCAATTTTATACCGATAGCAGTTAGCAGGAAAAAAGCCAACACAATTCGTACGAAAGCATTCCTACCCATGCTTATCCGCCAATTGTCTTTGTGTTTTATTTTTAAGTATTAAAAAAGGACCTTAAATAGTAGACTAGAAGGCCTTTATGAAGGTATTTTTTCTTTCCAAAAAAATCCAAAATTTCTATTTTATAAATAATAAAAATTCAAAATTCCTAATTTATAAATAAACAGTGACTTTAATAACATTTTCAAATTACTTAATATGTATGTATTTCATTTGTTAAAAAATTGTATTCACTTTTTTTAAAATTTTTTAAAATTACTATTCGCCTACTTGTATTTACAATAAAAGTAATGCATTTAAAACACATTTAACAATAGCATTCAATTCCGATGTAAAAATGGAAGAAGTGGGGGGAAAAGTAATGTGGACTCCCTAAAAGGTACTAGCTGGATACTAACTGAATACACGTACAAAATTTCAGCCCTCTAGGTTTCCTTAGAGAGTCTCTAGACGTGTTAGAAAACAAGCAAAAAAATTAAGGAAATATTGACGTAAAAATCGTGGGGGTAAGGGTTAAAAGTTGAAACCCCCAAAAAACAGTGTCTGGCTATTAGCTTAACCTGTACACAAAATTTCAGCCCTCTAGGTTTATTTGGGGAGATTTTGACCCGAACGAAACTGTTAAAAAACAAGAAAAATCATGTTCTTTTGGGTATAAAAATGGTGGCGGTAGGGTTTGAAAGTCGAGACCCCCAAAAGGCACCCCCTTGATACTAACTCAATCCGAATACAAAATTTCAGCCCTCTAGGTTTATTTGGGTGACCTGTGCGAGTGGTACAAACTTCGAAAACGTCGAAAATGCATGAAATTGTAGCTTAAAAATGAGGGGGGTGGGGGTAAAATATTAAAACCTCCAAAAAGCACAACCTAGGTACGAACTTTATCAACACACCAAATTGCAACCCTCTACGTTAATTCTGGGGGGCTGGGGGCCTGTTAGATCCAGCGAAAATCGTTTTTCCCCCCTCTACTCCCACCAAATCATCCTAGGAAGCTGAATTTTGGATATGTTGTAGATAATTGACCGAAACATTATTTAAAACCGGTTTGGAAAAGTATTATTGCTTTTCCGCCCCCACCACCCCCTTAAAGGTCGGGTCAGAAAAAAAATTTGACCCCACTTTGATAGTATGAGGTGCCTCGAAAATGAGCCCCATTTACCAAATTTCATCTCTTAATTTCCATAGGGGGGCCCTACACAAATTAAAAGGTGGCGGGAATATATATATATATATATATATATATATATATATATATATATATATATATATATATTTTTTTTTTCTACATATTCGTGTTCTACGGGTCCGAAAACGGATAGCGCCCCTACTCTCGCCTCTGGCAGCTCTTGTCGTATAGACTGTATAAGTCTAATTTTTCGGAGAAAATTCGACTAAAAAGTATTGTAATATTATCTTCAAGAAATGGTTTATTGTATTTTTTTAAAGGAAAAATTTTGTCTTAAAATATGATAGCACACATTAAAATTTTAATGGTTGATTTTAAACTGATTATTGAGTAAGAGTGATAAAAAATATACTTACCAAATCGACTTTTTCATTATTGATCATTATGATAAATATATTTTAAGTATTGTATGTACCAAGTAAATAGTTCTGTGTATTGTTTAAAGTTCTAGTGAAAATTTTGACCTTTTGTTTATTATTAAAAACGTTTTTCTTTTTTCTTTTAGCAGTCCCGATTTTATCTTTTCCGTTTCGATTTTTTTTCAATAAATCCCGAAATATTTATTGAAAGAGTTGGCAACCCTAGTGCGGATGCTCGACGAACTGATTTTGGTCCGATTCCTTTTTGCATGTTGTACATAACGCATCGTTCAGCTTGTATTTCATTTCAATCCACTCCCGTTTCGCTTTCGCTGAAGTGTGTTTATAGGGATCAAAACTTAGTTGCCGCTGATTTTTCGAAAAATAACGTTGATGATATTATTAATAGATAAATAAACATGAAAAAAAATATATGAAGCAAATGTTTAGAAGTGAATCTTTCCAATTTTGATGATTAGATGAATTGTTAAAAACTCTACTAGTAGCCACTTTTTTCATGTAGTGGTCTGCGTGAGTATGAAAATATTTATACTGATAGCCAAACGTCAGCAAAACTTGGCCCCTCTCCCTTTTCGATACAGTCCCTATAGTAGGTCCAATCCTAAATTCATCTACATTATTCGAAAACTCTTTATTAGTTGACGTCTGCCCGACAAGAGGATCGTACAGAAAATTTCCGCCAACAGCTCTCTGACTATTATATAAACGCAAGTTTGTATCAATATTCAGGTAATATCTAATGCTTAATGCTTGAAGTAATTCTATTTTACTCCATGTTTAATACAGTTTTAGTAATGGCTTAAAGAGAATATTACATGCTCTTGAAACTCTAAGAATAATGGGATTAGTTTTGAATGCTAGTTTATCTAATATAAAAAGTATATTAGTTATATATTATTGTAATATTTTATTTCTTATATTCTTTCTATATTACACATACCTAACACCGTAAAGATACATTTTTATGAGTGTTGTACTTTTCCCCTGGGCCTTAAAAACTAACAACGGAATGTCTAATACTTTTCTTTTTCATCTAGAACAATAATTACCACTGAGCCCTGAATCTGCGTTTTAATAAATTCTTGGTGAGGAAATTGGTCTCTCATCGAGTATCACATACTAAAATTTACAATTCAACAATTTACACAAACTTTAGTTTTTAGGATTTTTATGTTGGGTACGCCAACTTGTTATGCAAATGAGAAATTCAACAATTACATTTGCTATAATGGTAAGACTTGAACCCAGAGCTATAAAAGAAATTTGAACGAAACATCCTATGTTTACGTTTCATAAAAAAACACTTCGATGAGGTCTTTAATTAGACACATCTGATGTCGGGATTCTCAAAAGTTTTTTATCAAAATTTGCTACAGCTCAAAAGATTTCTTTTTGTTATACCATATTAAGGGAGAAATTAACATAAGATAGGTTTTTGAACTATTATTATTTTATTTAAGCTGGTATTCAACTGGAAATTCGCAAATTTATACAGACAGCTGCAACGTGGTATCTGAACTTCCAACCATTCAAAATTGTTTTAGAAATCCAGTTCAAAACGATTTTTAAAATATTTTCACATAGTTATAATTTCGTCTGGATATCATTCTAGAGATGGTAGTACTTAGTTAGACAGCAATAACTGCTAAATTATTCATTAACTTTTCCTCCTATAACTTTAACTAATTTTGTATTTATTTACCTATTTATACCCTTAATAAGGCCTGATATGGAAGATTGTCTGACCTCAAAACGTACGTCGCAACTTAAATAAATTAATCATTAATAATAGGCTGATGATGTTTTTCCCAAAAATTCCTTATCAATTAAAGTTTTCGAAACAATGAATCTTAAATGTTTCATGTATATTGGTTAAACGAATTATCATTTAAAAAATATTTTAGTGAATTGTGTAAACAATTTCAACGGGTTTGGCACTCACTTTTTCTAAGAGTTAGAAAATATTTAAAAATTTTAAATAATTTATTTGCTTTGCTAAATGTCTGTTCTACAGTTTAGTTTCAATGTAGAAGAATTGTTATTTATTTTAGAAATACTTAAAATTGATATTTTAGAAATACTTAAAATTGAACTGTGTCTGAGTACTTCCATCTTTCTTACCTAAGAAGAGTTTAGGTAAAAACTAATTCATTATCCGAAGTAGCGAAGTTTAATAGGAACCTCTAGTTACTATTCTTTATTAAAATTAGTGTGTTCTTACCTGAAAAATACCCTTTATACTAGCTTAGGAAGCTTAACTACATTCGATAATCATTGAAAGTAAATAATTTTCCCTCGAATTTAATAATACTCTAATTCTCTATAATGACTTCTGATGCCTCTATCGATTTCAACGTTATTAATATCAAAATCGACGTCTGTACTGCGCCATAATACACACACCGGCATAATTAGCGGAACATAAAAAAAATATGAAAACCTATGTATTAAACAAAGTTGGCGGTTATTTTTCATTTTTACTTAAAATATAATATTGAAGTAACGAATCAATTGACTTTCCATAGAATTGTTTTTATTTATTATTGATGCAATTTGTTTTAAGAGGTCAGGCACTTTCGAATTCCAATGCCGTTTCTTCTCAATGTGGTCGAGCTTCAAACTGTCGTAATTGAAGATTGGCAAAGACTGTCCCAGGAAACTATAGATAACATCATGCTGAGTATAGAAAAACGAATGGAAGCTTTGATAAGAGCACGGGAAGAACCAGACGGGATTGAAACACTCTGCTTCATTTTCTATTTGTTAAATAACCTTTAATTTAAATTATTCTTAGACGACATAAGATTCCAAAAATTTGCCATTTTATATGGTTACTTGTTTTGCTACCAAAAATAAAGGTATATCGACTTGTGAACATGTAATTTTAAATGAATAATTAAATAAGATTAATATTTTCTTGAAATTAAATGGTTTGTTTGATTTTTACAGATATTTTGTATGTTCCGTTAATTCTGCCGGTGTGTGTAGTATAATTAGGTATATTGATATAAATTTACAATGTACATACTATCGTTTTTCGAAGTGTTCAGATGTATATACACATTTGTGAAAATAAATCTAATATTTAACCCAGGGAAAAGTACATGGCTTGTACAAATTTTCAAAAATCAAAATCTTATACATTTATTAAACTATAAATACTAAACAATTCTTTTTAATCGCTGACATCATTCCGAAGTGGTGAAATAAATTGTTTAGAAATTTTAATCCATGCTACTGGATGAATTTGGCATTATTGAGAGTTGCTATTGTAATGTTTCCGAATATGTAAAAATGATGTCTATCATTAGATGAAATTCTTTTGGGGTTTTTACATTTTACATCTTAACAAAAATACAAGTTTAGAACAAATTTCAAATAAAACTTTTTATATAAGTGCTCCCACTTTAGGTACTTTGTTTACGAATAAAATAATCTAATTTAAAATTCCATTAATATAAAAATAATTTTTTTATATTTCAAAAAAGCGACTCAATATGATTTAAATAATTTCATATTCCATTCTATTTATTTTTATATGCCCTATTACACGGCTCTTCGGCTGTGTACTATATGTACTATACACAAGAAGAAAAAGGTTGGTAAAACGTAAAGAACATTATATAGAAATGGTGAAACCATCACGTCACATATCCAGCGGCAGTCGTCAGAGGCAGAGTAGGTAGTGCGTCAGTCAGTCGATGAGAAGAGGATTGAAAAAGTCAAAACCCATAGGATCACTTAGCCGATCGACTCCCTAAACTATTACATACATTTCAATACAAGTTAAAATGGTTTTTGGTGCTTTTGATTGTATTATGAGAAACTTTCAGTATTTTTTCCCTTTTATATGATTGTATAACTAACGCCGTCAAAAGAAAAAACTTTTATGTACAATATAAACGTTTTGATATTGGAATTAAAAAGATATTTTTCTCAATGTGATCGGAGGAAATGCCGTGAAACTATTTCCTGTTACATGTCTTTTATGTTTTCTTCCTTTTTTCGTGTAGTATTTTGATGTGTTTAGAAAAACGGAAAATTTTGAATTGTATCAATTTCAATCGAAATATGTATGTAGGTAGTCTTTTTGTAAGTGGTATTTAAAGAGAATATGACAAGAAACATGACTATAAAGAGAAAGATTCTTATGATAGTTTGAAACTTAACGATTGGCAGTAAATGAAGTCAAAAGACCCAATTGCATAAATTATAAATGATTGTAAGGTTATTCATTGTGTCATTTTGATTCCTAACGCTGGTTTTCTTTATTAACAAAATCGTGTTACGAATTATAAACGTACTAGCTGTGTCCTTGTTTGTAATAACAAAAAAATGACAATGGAAAAATTTTCAGGAAAATGACCCCAAACAATATAATTCTGCTTCATAGGCTTGTTTTCTAGTGCTAAACGTAAAATAAAGATTAACATAAACCATAATAGAACGTAAAACAGCTCAATTAATAAAGAGTTAATTGTAATTTTTAAATGTGATTTAGGCCAGCCGCGCACTAGCAACTTTTACAATAGGCAACTGAACAGTTTAATTACTTAAAAGTTGCTCTTTCTTTCTTACAGCGCGCACTAGTTGATTAAATAGTTGCTCTATACAACTAATATACAATTTTAGTAGAGAAATGGATTTCATAGAAATTGGATGTGTTTGCATCTCGAATTACGGGAAAAGAAACAAAAACGCAAACGATTGTGGATTCATCTATTAGTGAGCCAAAGGCTTCTTAATAATCAATTTTATAAATTATTTTAAAATTTAAGGGAAGATAAAAATAAATTTTTTAATTATTTTTCGATTTCTTTTAAAATTTTTTTTTTAAATTTTTATCAGACTATTGTTTTAATTTTGTATTATATATTGCTGGTTGTTTCTCGATCTCACTAATAAAATCTTCTACATTCAACGCCATGATTCAATTTCACAAAAGCAAATAAAAATTTGTGATAAGAAATAGTTGTAAGCAACTAAATAGTCACCAGTGCGCTCCACCTAACCTGAACACACATGTTCCATTATCATCGGCAACAGTTCTCTCACTCATAAAATAGAACATGATGTAATTGTTTAGTTGCCTCAATTTAAAAATCACCAGTGCGCTGTGTTCATTATAAAGCAATACGTTTTATACTCGGTGATTAAAAAGTTGCTTTTAGATGTGATAAAAAAATTGCTAGTGCGCGGCTAGTCTTACTCCCACAATCACTCGTAAAAAAGTTATGGTGAATACGAACCATTCAGTAGCCAAGTTATAATGTTTATGGGACACCGGTAGCAACGTTACAGTAATTACAGACTACCACACAGTGAGATCAAAGATGACAAAGCAAAAAGTTATTTAAGTTATTATCCACAACAAAACAGTAATACAATAATATTTGTAGTTATTAATCAGACTTAGTTATACAGACTTTTAATCACGTGATATCTTGAAAACCATCCTCAGGATTAATTCAAAATTTACAATTCCTGTGTGAACGAAGCAAGAACTTTTTTCGATGTATTTATATTTTCAATCCTGTCAGTCGTTTCCGAACACGGGACGACAACCTTCAAATTTAAATTCAACCTTCAAATACATAAAAACTTTCTATATTTTAACAAGTTTTGCAATTTTTCAATTTCAATTATTATCGAGTGCTTGTGAAACATTACTAAGTATGATAAACTTTTGTCCGCATTTAAGCACACGCAATATTCGTATGTTTACGTATCGTTCGAAACTTTAAGCACTCGATTTCTTTGGTTAGTATGACCAAAATCCAAATGTAAATTAAAAATCACAAAGTGATTGAAAAAATTATCAGGATCGGCTGGGAATCGAACCCAGGATCTCCCGGTAACTAGTCAGGTGTCTTCGCCATTAGACCAACGATCCTGTGTTCGACAGGCACCCGAGCCAGACAATCATTCAACCACTTATGTGTATTGATACTCTCTCTAATACGAGAAACAGTTACAATTTTTCAATTTCAAATATTATCGAGTGCTTGTAAAACATTACTATACGTATGAAAAACCTGGCTAGTTACCGGGAAATCCTGGGTTCGATTCCTGGCCGAGCCGGATAATTTTTTCAATCACCTTGTGATTTTTTAAGTTTTTCAATGTTTTCATTAATCACTTTCACGTTTAGAAATTGTCCAAGCAGTTTTTAACCAATAATCCTTAAGTAATCGAACAAGTGTATACTTTAACCTTCTTTAAATGAGCTGACTTTTTGACAGTATGTTATTAGCGATCATACAATTGGATTTAAGTATATCACTTGTTTTAGGAGTGACGGTTTCGTTTAACACTTACATAGGCAGATAGATAACCTGCTGCGAACAATACTAATGATTATTGCCGTACTTGAAAAGTCATCCCATTTAATGATGGTTAAAGTATACTTTTGTGCAAATTCTGTAATCAGGATGTCAAAATAGGCTAATTGATATATTAGTCGTAACAAATAAGCCCATTGTATTCGATTGCGAACGTAATTGAAATTTTTTAAGAAATTTTATTTCATAGAAATTTTCTAGATGTACTAGTTGTATTTTGTTGAAACTTGATAATATGGACATGACTATATTACAGATATATAGATTTTAACAAATACCGTACATCAAAAACAAATCACACATTAGGCCCGGCATACACGTTACGGTATACCGGAGAGGTATACCTGTACAGGTAACCTGCGCAGGTAAACCTGAACGTGTATGCTAGTAAAACTGTACAGGTCACCAGACCTGAGAAAGAATTGAAAATCAGTATTTTCTGCCTGCGCAGGTATGTATACCGGAACGTGTATGTGAGTCAAAACAAGACCTGCACAGGTTTGTGGTGACATGTGTGCTGAACGCTGATTGGTTTCGGCATTTTCTATCCAAAGTTTGCGTAAAATATATTGGAAATAAATTAAATGTTAACAAAAACTATTTAGTTTAACTTAGAAAGGATAATTAAATAAAAAAATTGTAATTGTTCATTAATTCATAACTTATTAACAATAATTATGTACTTAAAAATATTTACTCAAACATGTGATAATTAATTTTGAAGCTTCCCGCTCTGTTTTGGATACAAAATGGATGACATGTCACGACTCTATTTATTATAGGGTCTCTAGGTTTGATCGGTTTGATTTCAGTAGTTTATACGTGTTCAATAAAGACTGTAAAGACAGAAGTCATTAACCAATCTTTGCACCACGCTTTACGTTTTTTTCTTTGTTTTTTGCAATTAATTGCTAAAAATAAACCAATCATCGCGATTGCGTCATCCGTGGTTGCCATGATAAAATCTACTAAAAAAATGATGAGTCAAACCTGCGCAGGTTACCTGTACAGGTATACCTCTCCGGTATACCGTAACGTGTGTGAGCTCGTTGCCTGTGCAGGTAAACCTGTGCAGGTATACCGTAACGTGTATGCCGGGCCTTAAAAATATTCCTCACTCTAATGAATTTTAATTTTATTTTTAATGATTTAAATAGCGGTGGCACAAATCACCATTTTTTAACAGTGATGGTATATTTTCACACCCCGTGGCGTTCTCCTTAACTGTAAGTATCGTATTACATAGTCATTGCCATGAATATGGATCATTTGGTAGTAAAGTCATGGTGATTATGGACAACTGGTAGAAAGTTACAATGAATATGGACTATATTGAGTAGTAAGATCATAGTGATTTGACCACCGGTAGTAAAGTCACGGTGAATATGAAGTATTTTACAGCATAATAACTTGTAATTTTATTTTTGCTACGCAAAGCTAATTATACAACATCCATAATATTAAAAAGTAGTTTTTTTTGTTTTTTGAGTTTAAGTTAACTCCTGTTATTAATAAATTTGGGCGTTACTTTATGGTATTCCATATTTGTAAATAATAAACAAATATTTTACTTGGCAAAATAGCACTTTTATTTTTGAAAGTGTGACAATATTGTTTCGAACCGTTAGTTCATTTTCAAACAGAAACTGTTTCACTTTCAAACTGTTTGAAAATGAACTAACGGTTCGAAACAATATTGTCACAGTTTCAAAAATAAAAGTGGTATTTTGCAAAGTAAAATATTTGTTTATTATTAACTTCTGTTATTTAATAAGTTACTTAGGCGTAACCACAGACATTAGAAATGAAAAGACCTGTAATTTATATTTTACAGAAATACATATTACGCACCCCATAAAAAAAGACAAGCACTATAGATAACATATATACTAGCAATAAATATTTCTTTGTCTAAGATGCCTTAGGTTTTAAAAATAAAATTAAAGTTAAAAAACGCCATATTAGTAATTGCAAGTAAGAAAATTGTCTGGTAAAAAAATAGCTATACCTATTTATTTTTTTAAATATATTCTCCCTTAAATTTTTAAAAGAAATTATTATAGCAACTTGTTTCGTTTACGGATGTAAAAATTCCGTCAAAATAACATTTCACGGGTAAGTTTCCTTTTGACATTTATTAATAGACATATAATTTTGCTTTTAATTTAGTTTAATGTCAAAAAAAACCAATATTCCTCATCGTAATAAATTTTTTAAACTCGCTATTTAAGGAATTGAACGTATTTTCATATAGTTTCAGTCATAATATTAAAAATTTTTTGTAAAATATGTGTAAATTTGTCGTTTTTGATTATAATTTAAAATCAATGGCGACTTTTTAAAAAATTATTTGCACATGTCCTAATATACTTAATATGCGGATATACGTTAAGTAGTAACATTTTATGTAATTTTAGGTTCCTAAAGGATCTCGAATTAAAAGAAAAATGCCCCTATTTTTTTTATCTGACTATTAGTGAATATTTGAACGAAAAACTCAGCTTTTAAATTATGAGATTTAACCCTGAACTGACAGAATTTATTTTGAAATCCTAGAATCCAAAAATAACATTTTCTTATAACATTTTCTTATTTCACGGTATTCAGTGTGTACACAAAGGCTTGAAACTAGATTGGTATAGATAAATTACATTACATTTATATATGTAAAGTATGACATATGCATGTAGATATAAATATTTTATTTTGTTGCCGCCACTGTCTAGTAATTGCAAAACTATTGCTTCAATAAAACAATGTTGTTACAGGTCGTTTTAAAATACATAATATATTATATTCTTTCGCCATTGGGCGTAACACTAAAATTAGTATCTTTTTTACCAGCAAATCTGATCAAAGTGGTCAGTTTCCAATTTTAAAAACAAATTTCCATTGCGAAATTACGCACTCGATTGAGTATTTTTGTTCTCTCAGTATTATAATATTTATAAATCGTAATTAATTTTTTCTACTCCTACTATTAAAAGTAACATTTTGTGCAGAGCTAACTATATGTAAAATTAACAATTGCCCACACTGTACGGAAATACAGTGGGAAATTATTTCCCACGCCTTAATATAATAAAAAAGTAGGCTGTTCCGTTAGTTTAATATATAATATATAGAAATAATACTAAAAATATACATATATGTATGTTGATTATTTAGAAATCTCGTTTTACTATACTCGTAGAAAAAGTATAGTGTAGAATACGTGGGAAAAATTTATTTCTAACGAATATGAGTTTGTTGCGCGAGCCCGCAGGGCGATATACTATTATGAAACCGTGCTAATATGCCGATACAGATACATTTTCATTGAACCAAAAAAAAAAAAAAAAAAAAATATTTATATTAAAGCTTATGTTGACATAAACCATTGAAATGTCAAGGCTGCATACCCTTTATTCCTCCTGTGATAATTAACTCGTCAAAACATGAAATTTTGATTCGTTTGAGACAAAAGTACATACGGGAAAAATAAGTTATTACCATGTTCTTTATCTTCCCAATGATAATCAACTTCTTGCCAAAATATGAAATTCATATTAATTATAATTTTAATTCGTTTGAAATAATAGTACCTGCAGCCACGAGAAAAATAAAAAAAATTATCCAAACCCTACAAATTAATTTTTATATTAAAATATTAATTTTGTGCCTCGTTTTTTATTTCTTTTTTTTTCTTAGTTGGTTGGCTTTTTAATTTTTATCTGCTTTTTTTTCATGGAAGCTTTATGATTAAAAATAAATTAAATATTCTCTTAGATACAAAATTATCCTTTTCTTGTGTTGGCTCATTTTTTTTTTTTGCCTTTTTTATGTTATAATATTTTCTTGACTCCGTTCGTATCGCAGTTTATTTAATTCGTTGTGTTTATACAAGTTAATTAAGACGGTACTTTTTTATTGCTTTTTGTTTTAGTAATAAGAAATTTTCGTTATGCGTCTAAATGTTATTTTTGTTCAGAAAATATTTTGTGAGAAACTTGCATGGCTTGAATGATTCCATATAGTAATAAATTGACACCATTAATTGTGCTTCTAACAACAAGATGCGTGAGTGTAAAAATAGTATATTATACACTAAGGGACTAAAGTGGGAGTTTTAATCCCGAATATGAAGTCGGTTGCCAGAGGGCCTGTAAAGACCCCAGGGCAATAGATCACATGAGGGATGAAAAAAAACACTTTAGTGCTGTGATGTATATACTATTTTTTGCAATTCCGGATAATTTAAAATTATGATAATTAAAAGAAATTACTTCAAATGTCAGTCAAATTTTATGTAATAATATTCCATCAAGTATAATTTGGATAAATCAATCGAACTGTACAACACAATATAATTGTTTGTCTTTATCTACAAGTTCGAATTTGATTAGTATTTTCAATTACCTAGCAATGCTTGAATTTAAGTTAAATTTCTGTAAATTTGGTTTGCTGATTGGTTTAAAAGCGGGAGCAAAAAAATTTTGTAGTCCCTTGGGGCTAAAAGCGAATTTTTTAATCCCTTGGGACTAAAAGTGGCACTTTACTCCCTATTATAAGGGACTAAATCACATCTTTTAGTCCCAGAATTGGAAAAATAATATTTTACTTAAAATAGAATTAGAATATAGAAATAAAATAGAAAAGATTTGAGAGACAACGATACAAAATCCTGTCTGAGTATATCCATATAGAAATTGTAAACTTATAGAACATACCAACCTATACCTGTATACACTAAACTGATGAAAGGCCTTGACAAATCAAATCAAACAAGGATATCTCTGTCGTCGTTTTTGTGTTCACGGACATAATATATCCTAAAAAAATGAGTTTCTCCTTGTCATTCCTTTTCTTGTACTCTCAATCATTACAAATTTCATTATAGTATTACTACGAACTATTACCTACAGATTCCGTTACTGTTTAAATAATGTATAGAAGTGTTACGATATCTCTCATTAAAGTATACAAAAATAGGGTATAAAATACAAAATTTATCAATTTTGCTTTTGTGATAAATCCTACTGTTTACAGCAGTGTTTTTCAACCTGTGGGTCGCGGCCCCCTGGGGGGTCGCGAAGCCTTTTCAAGGGGGTCGCAGTTATTTTAAAAATAATACCACTCTATATATAATATTTAATATAGAGAAAGTTAATTACTGGTTACATTAATGTGATAGTTTCATACTTTCGCGCGATAAAGTTTCAAAATTGCGGCTTATTTTCAATAACAGTAAATCCGAATTTTAAATAATTGTCGTCATATAAACACTTTTTCTCTGGTTTTGTTTATTACCCCCATTGGAACTTAAAATTGACGATTGTGCATATTTTTACACAAAATTATTCATTTTCAATAATTACAGTGAGCATAGAATTTTGAATATTAGACAATAAAAAACACTGAGCAACTACTAAACAAACAACAAAGCAATTTAATAAATTTAAACACCAACGCGAGTTCACAATTCGAAGAATTTTAATGGATTACGCTTGCAAGTGTTAAACGGCGACGAACGCCGCGCGTGCGCGTGTCATTTTTTACGCCACGCGCGCGTTCATAAGCTACTATAAGTCATCAACTTCGATATCAATACAAAAATTTGCCTGTTTCAAGTCCTTAATTACGTATTTAATTGATACCTATGAAAATAATCAATAATGATGAACGGATTCGATATTTATAACATAGAAAAAATAAAAGTTAGTAAATAGAGGGTAGGGGGTCGCGAAATATTTTTCCATACTAAGGGGGTCGCGCCATGGAAAAGGTTGAAAAACACTGGTTTACAGGATATCTGAGAAAAACCTATTATCTATTATAATTTTTGATACAAGTGGGATCAATAGGTACTTTTGACTCTTTATTTATCCTCCTCATTCCAAATAAAAAAATTTTTTTTCAAATCTTTGATTTTTTGTAAAATTTGGTTTATTACTATTAAAAGAAATCAAAAAACCACTTTTAAATTAATTTTTTTTTTTACTGAAAAAACTTGATGTCGACTATAGTAGACATTTGGAATAACGCTTACTCAATTGACATCTAAAACAATGTTAATTTCTTAAGAATTTATGGAAATAGTTGGCTAAGAAAATACAATAGATGAATGGAAAACATGTGTAATAACTACAAAATAATTATTATAATGATAATGAACACATGAGGGTTTACACATTTATAAGAGGGTTCACTTTCCAAAATTCGGAAGCAGCCTTTTCCGCTGGAGCCACTTCATTGTCATAAACAACTTTTAAATTTTTCATGATAGCAAAAAATTGGTCTCTGGGCAAGATTGCAATGGAAGAAACCATTGTTTTGTATTGATAGTACATTATTGTTCTTGGAAGTCCCATATTACGGACATTTTAATGGAGGCACCAAAAAGCCTTTTTGTTTGCTCATTATTTGAAATTAGCGGGCGCCCTTTTTTCAGTATATAGCTACGATTGGTTTTTTCTGTAACCAGATTGAAAATATCTTCAGAAATGTACTTACTACATAAACATATTTTTTTAATTATTACGTAGCCGGTTTCCAAATGTCGACTATAGTAGACATAAAAGTTTCTAGCGTTACTATGACAACCAAACTCATGAAACATTCTAAACAAATATCTTAGTTCCTTCTCTGGACATTCAAAATAACATATTAACCCCCACACATTAAAAAATAATTTATTTAATGTACTAAAAAATTATTTACATTCACGAAGACGCTGGGAACTACCCTTTGTAGCGGTGCTCTATTTTCAAACTGCTGTAGAATATCAACAATGAACGTGGACCCAACTGAAAAAAATTCTGTAATGTGCTGCTATCTATGAGGAAGACAGTGGTACTCCTGTTAGTGCTGTCAACCCACTCTAAAGCGATAATAAGAATTCCCTACGAAATGTTGTTTTATGTCGACTACGGTCGACGGCTGGAACGAGGAGGTTATAATGATATGATTTAAAGTCAGGTATATCAATTTGCAGTTCTATGCGAGTTTTTTTTTCAAAGTTGAATATTTATTTTGACTAGATTGTTATTGTTTTAGGAAATGAGTTGATCTTTCACACAAAACTCCATTAGTTTATTCCGAGTCCATTAATTTTATTTTTAAAAATCTTTTCATGTTTCCTGTTTTTTATTAGTTAATATTATCTTTATAATAAAGAAGGAAATACATGTTGCTTGCTTGTATATTATATAAGTTCCATTATATCATATTGTATTTCTTATTTACTATATACCTAGATTATTTTTATTATTTTTGTTTCTTGTTTTTATTGCAAGGTACACGTTACACGTAAGTAATATGTTGTTACAGAAGGCTGCGGAAATATAAGCACAAGTCTGAATTTTTAAAATGCAAATTTTCAAATTTCTCAAATTTTCAAAGGTGTGTCAAAAAAAAACATCTTTGTGCCATAAAAGGCTTACAGTCCCGGAAAAGGTTATAATATTTCAATGTCGATATAGAAAGTACACCAATTTATTCGATTAAAAGTTACGATAAAGGAAAGATATCTGTTAAAGAATATAGCTCTAAGATCGAAAACTGACAAGAAATAGCCTTTGAGCTTGTTATAGGAGTGGGAATAACAACATTTTTACACAAGACACTGATAATGTCTCATTCTCATTCTATCTGATTTTTTGGCTTCTCCAAAAAGAAAAATTTCCAAAAAATCCCCTTTATTGACTGACCTACAAAATTAGACTTTTCAGAGAAAGAACGTTTCTGTTCTTGTATTTCCGTTTTAAATAAAAATTACGGCACAATTACTGAACATTATTAAACTGTTTTAGTACTTATGCCAGTTTCGGTGCTTTTCGCTCGTGATATGATATACCTACTTATTTATATACATACTTAAAATAAAATACCCCTGTCGCAGCATCTGCATAACATAGCGAATTTCCAAATCTTGGGCACTAGCGGATCTCATCTAAGACCTGTACCTATTTAAAATAGTTTAGCTTTCTAAGAGTAAAAGAATTTTTAAAATCGGTTGGGTAATTAGTTTTGGTATTTTTGGGGACCCAAGAACCCGAACGAATTTTGTGCAGCATAGTTGTATCCATCTAAAATAATTTAGTTCTCTAGCAGTGAGAAATTTTTTAGCATCTTTTCGATAGCTTATTACTGGCGTTTTCGGATCTGCAAGATCCCGGTGGACCTCATTAAAAAATCAGCTCGACCGTATATTCTAGGCGGACTTTATGTAATATATATATATATATATATATATATATATATATATATATATATATATATATATATATATATATATATATATATATATATATGTATATATATATATATATATATATATATATATGTATATATATATATATATATATATATATATATATATATATATATATATATATATATATATTCAAAACCCGTTGTGTAGCATTCTACGCCGCATTTGCATCCGCAGGACAGTTGTGGATCTCAGATAACACAACCTGTACCTATCTAAAATAGTTTACCTCGGTAATAGTAAAAAGGTTTCAAAATCGGTCAGTTATTTTATTTTTGACACTTTTAGGTCCTACTGACACTTCAGACCTTACATAACGTAATCTATATGTATCTAAAATAGCTTAGCTCCCCAACAGTGAAAAAATTTTCAAAATCGGTCTTCTAGTTTATTTTTGACGCTTTTGGATCCGATGGACCCTGGCAGACTTTACATAACGTAATCTATATTTATCTAAAATAGTTTAGCTCTGTAACAGTGAAAAAATTTTCAAAATCGGTCGGTTAGTTTATTTTTACCACTTTTGGGTCCCATGGACCCTGGCGGACCCTAAATAACGTAATGTATGTCTATCTAAAATAGTTAGTTCCCCAACAGTGAAAAAATTTTCAAAATCGGTCGGTTAGTTTATTTTTGACACTTTTGGATCCCATGGACCCTGGCAGACCTTACATAACGTAATCTATATTTATCTAAAATAGTTTAGCTCTGTAACAGTGAAAAAATTTTCAAAATCGGTCAGTTAGTTTATTTTTGACACTTCTGGATCCTATGGACCCTGGCAGACCTTACATAACGTAATCTATACTTATCTAAAATAGTTTAGCTCTGTAACAGTGAAAAAATTTTCAAAATCGGTCAGTTAGTTTATTTTTGACACTTTTGGGTTCTATGGACCTTGGTGGACTTTACATAACGTAATTTATATTTATCTAAAATAGTTTAGCTCTGTAACAGTGAAAAAATTTTCAAAATCGGTCAGTTAGTTTATTTTTGACACTTCTGGATTCTATGGACCCTGGCAGACCTTACATAACGGAATCTATATTTATCTAAAACAGTTTAGCTCTGTAACAGTGAAAAAATTTTCAAAATCGATCAGGCAGTTTATTTTTGACACTTCTGGGTCCTATGGACCCAGGCGGACCTTACATAACGTAATCGATATTTATCTAAAATAGTTTAGCTCTGTAACAGTGAAAAAATTTTCAAAATCGGTCAGTTAGTTTATTTTTGACACTTTTGGGTCCTGTGGACCCTGACGGACCTTACATAATGTATTCTAAATCTATCTAAAATAGTTTAGCTCTGTAACAGTGAAGAAATTTTTAAAATTGGTCGTTTAGTTTATTTTTTACAATTATGGGATCAGTAAATCCTGGCGAAACTCATACAAGTCTAGTACTCTAACAGTAAGAAAAGGGTTCTAAGGATCTCATATAACTTATGGCAGTCCGTAAGCTTCTTGCGGACGTCATTTAATTAATTAATTCAAATACTTTAACTTACTAACTGTGAAAAATTTTTTAAAATCGATTGGTTAATTAATTTCTGGCCTTTTTAGGTCCCGAAAACCTTGACCTCACATAAAATACCTTAAATCCATTTGAAATGGTTTAATTTTTTAACATTATTAATTATTAGTGGAAAAATTTTCAAAATCGATTCAAAATATTTTTCCGTACATACATATGTACATTGTACATATTTTGTTTTGTTTTATATTTAATAATATTTATATCATAACATAATCTTCAATTTCTTGTTTACTTAAAAATTCAATAAAAAAAAAAAAAAATTCTTCATTACATTAGCTTAGAAAATCTGTTTAATTTACATTTTTTAACATGGGATAGAACCATGCTAATTATAATGCAATAAATGAGAAACAAAACTCTATACATGTATGTGTGTTATATCACATATATGTGAATAGTTTTCACTTGTTCTCACAAAATTCTTTAAAAAAAAAGTGAAATATTTTTATACTTCATAAAGAACTGAGATATAAATATAAATTACTTATTAGACTAACAAAGAAAGAATAAAAGTGAAAATTTACATTTTCTCGAAAAATACTTAAAATAGAAAGAAAATTATAAGAATATTTTCTTCATAATTTTTTTTTTCCTTTTCAACGATGTAAAAATCGAACTGCCTTATGATAGGATCGAATGATAAAAAATGGCCAGAAAACCTACTTCTGGGCATCCGACGTGTCTGGCTAACGAACTTAGCCAAGCCAATTCAGAATCCAGTCCGCACACAAAATTTCATAAGCGTTAGACGTTTCGTTCGAGAGTTATCGCGCGGATACATATATATATATATATATATATATATATATATATATATATATATATATATATATATATATATATATATAAATTTTAGTGAATATCATTTTCGTATTCTAGGGACCTCAAAACATATTTCTGATATGGTCCCGGGCTTAGGTCGCACCATGACACCTGGCGTAAAAGCTGAATTTCCAGTTTTGGAAATTCGCTAAAACAAACAGGAACTTATATAAGAATTGTTTTAAGGTTTATCATATGCGATATGGCTTCAAGCATGAATTGAAGTAGGAACGTCTATTTAAATATAATAGTTTAAATGAAAAGTACAAAATCTTTTGTTTCAGTAGTAATCGTTTTCGCAAATTCTCTAGATGACTTTGATTCAAAATTGGAGATACAGGGTTTTAATTGAGTCTCAGAAAAGATTAAGCAATTCGGTGCAAAAGATGTATTGCAACAAGAAGAAAAGTTACGCTCCAATGATCAAGATATCCCTACTATACATTTTAAACTGACAACATTGTGTATTGGTATAATTTGTACCTGAAGAACTTTATACGTATCCGGTATGTAAATAAACTTCAGACACTATGTACAAGTGTGCGAAATAAAGAATACCCTAAAACCGCCTGGACCCGGACACTTTTTACCAATCTTCAAAGTAAGTAGTTTCTACATTAACCTGCTACAATAAACATTTGTTCTTGACGTCATTAGAGAGAGAAAAACATCCTCTAAACAGCTGTAGGTACTATATAATTAGTTGCGTGTGCTTGACTCCGTATTTATCGATATTTAATAAGAGAAATAATAATCCGTTTGTCAGTCCAAAATCATGTATTTTTTCTCCGTTATCTGTTACCAAGATCATTCTCCCAGCATACTAATATTTTTAATTTATAATTAATTTTATGCACGGCAAACTATGTAATTATGTGCCCGTACATTACTCCCTCCTGCGGAAAGAAAAAATCTTGGCACTTTTCAAAAAAAAAAAAAAATTCCTGCTGAAGGGAAAAATTTTCAGGACGCAAACTAAATTGTTCCCTGAAAATGAAAAAACCCTCCAGTATAACAATGCTAAATATTTACATGTCATTGTTATACAAACAGTATTAAAAATTACAATACATAATAATATGTATATTCACTTATGAATAATTTGAATTTTCTGCTTCTCCGATCCGGATGTCTTCTATAATTCAGAATATCCGAATCTAGAACAAAAAAACATACGGCAGAAAAATATCCAAATAAAATAATTAATTTTATCTATGAGAATTCATTGAAAAATAGAAATAAATTGAATAATTATTATTATTGCTTTATGATAATTATTTTACGCAAGCTACTGTATGCTTTTTAGTGGGACTTTTGTCCAAATTATTATTTAATTTAATTTTAAAATAATTCTCATCCTTTTCCATTATTTTAAAAGGATACTTGGAGAATAAATGACAATTGACTCTATCATTGCGAATATGCATTACTCTCGGAGTCATTATATTTTCTTTGAAAAAATTTCCATTTTTTGGATAACTTACAAATGGTTTTGAAAAACATTTATCACTTTTGTGATACATTTTCCGATTATGGAAATTGTTACCAAAAATTGAATTAATTCTGTGATGTCGTGAGTGGAAATTAAACATTTTATCATCATTATTTAGATGATAATTATCATATTTTGAATTATTTCTCTTTTTCCAGGAATTATTATAAAAAATCTTCGTTTTTGAATCCGTATGACATTTTATCATTTTATAATTCTTTCGTTTCAATTTATTTCCATTTATTATTTCATTTCTAAATAAAATGTACCAATAACATGGTTTAATGCACTTTCTTGCATTTTCTCCATATTTTATGTGATATTTACATATTTCTGAATGAAATTTAGAATTAAAAATATTTTTAGAACAGTCAAAATTTCCTTTTTTCTTTCGGTTTCTATGGAAATTTTGCCTTTTCTTTAAATTTCTCAATTTTTTCTTTATGGCATTTATTTCATTACATAATTCTTCAAGTTTTTCATCTCTTAATTTGATTTCATTGATTTCAACTTTTCTTGAAGAATCATATATTTTGTCTGCCAATTTACCTAACTCATGCCATTCCATATTTTCATGCGCATACAAGAAAGGCAATATGTTCTGTGGTACATGTTTGAAAAATATATGCTTAAGGAATGAATCTTCCAAATTCAAGTCATATGCAAAATATTGCATTTTATTAATGATCTCTGAAGGTTTCAGATTCTGAAAATTCTCTGTTTTAAATAAGGAAGAAAATTTTTCTGTTTTTGACATAACATATTTATTTTGTAATTCATTCCTTATTCTTTCATATTTGTTTTCAATAGCCACGTCAGTAATTATGTGACGCACAGCTTGACTAGCCTCTGGATCGAGAGCGAGAGTAATTAAAAAATATTTATTGTCTTCATTGACAATATTCTTCAATTTAAATAAAAGATCACATTTGTGTAACCACAAATCAATGTCACCTCTGTCAAATTCCGGTAGTTTTTCGAAAATGAAATTTACTCTACCGTTTTCTGAGGTGACTGGTACATGTGTCGTTTTCGTATTATTCTTTTTTGGCATAATTATATTTTACTTTTGAAAACAAATATGTCAAAATATAATTATAAATATTTTAATAATAAATAAATATTTAAACGAATTACCAAATCGTCGTTGGTCACCAATTATATAATTATAGTGCGTGTGCTTGACTCCGTATTTATCGATATTTAATAAGAGAAATAATAATCCGTTTGTCAGTCCAAAATCATGTATTTTTTCTCCGTTATCTGTTACCAAGATCATTCTCCCAGCATACTAATATTTTTAATTTATAATTAATTTTATGCACGGCAAACTATGTAATTATGTGCCCGTACAGTACCAATAAAAACTACGGATTTCAACTTTTATTATCTCATTTTACAGGATTACTATTCTCCAGTTTTTCAGAGAAATAAAATGTGTGTCTAACTTAGACATGTAATTTTCGTCATAACTGTCATATTGTTTTAATTTTGATATGTATGTGTTCAGAATTTTATCGCGCATCATTTAATGATGTTTGAAGTTATATTCGATGTATATATACAAAAATACATGCTATATACATATATCCGTTTAGACCCGGACACATCAGTTTATTACACTATGGCCGCGATTCGCACTGGCTATAACTCCCACTGCCCATACGTTAATATTCCCCCCAGAATTACGCGGTTTATGCCTCCTTCTGGTGTCATATCGCATGTTTACTTCATAGAGAGGCATACTATGTATTGGCTCCTCTTGCTTCCCACAAAATGTTTTGAAGCCTCTGACAGGTTCAAAGACATCATACGATATAAAACACTGTCCTAACCCCGACGGGAAAGGTTAGTTTGCATGTTATTACATTATTTAGGTAAGTGTCCGAGTCAAGACGGATTTGGGGTGAAGATCCGGACACTTACTAATTATTTTTATTTTTGTTATTTTTACTTATAATGAAACAAATGGGTCAGGAATATAACAAATAATATACGCTCTTTCTAATGGTAATACTTTTATTGGTGATATCTATGAAGGAAACATGTATAAACATAAAATTATACCAAAAAATGTAAAAAAAGTATCCGGATCTAGACGGTTTTCCGGTATATACATTTCTTTCTTCCTTTTTCTTACACGGTAGTGCTCTCAGTGTTTTATCTTATTACCAAATGACTCTCAACTCACCATTTTATCGATAACTTATATGCAATTTTATATCATTAAATAAAAAAATATCAGTATAAATATTTTATACAGTTTCATTGATTTACTGATTCAAAAAAGATATCCTAAAATTGGAAAGAATAATAGATAATGTTCATTTAATGTTTTGTTGAAGTTAAAAATTTTAATGCGGAATGAATTCCCGAGAACTGGTTATTTTTTCAGATAAAAAGATACTAGAAGTTGAGTAGGAGCCATTCATAAAATATATCATGCAAAAATCGCCCATTTTTAACTGTTCTCTTCTTTCCTGGTCCCGTTTTATTACATTTTCTTCGACCCCTTACCCAACAGTAGGCCATAAAACCTGGATCTCCTTCCCTAAATGCTTAATTACTTTTATGATTATTATAGCAATATACAAAAATGGTGTCTATAAAATATCATTTATTCATAGAATTTTTTTGTAATACAAAACTATTGTTGTTCTTTGGTAATTGAATGCAGTAGGTAAGCGAAGTGCGTGCTGAATCATTCAAAATTAGGGTTTCGTAGTCATAGACAGGAAGTTATGGGACTGATACACCGTAATTCAAATATTTCGCTCCAGAAATTGAAAGAAAACTCTGGCATTTAACTACTAAATCCTAACCTAATGCATTCCCAACATACACTTAAAGAATTTTTTATATTACTTTTTTTATTTTTAAATGCCAAAAATTTTAAACTGTTATAATAAGATTCGACACTGTCTATTAAATTGCTTAAGATATGACATTATCTTATTAAAAACCAGTCTAATGCGCATTATACCACGCGTCTGATGACAAGTGATGACAGACATGACGAAACCATAAATGTTTTGTAGTTATTCGTAGACGTAAGTATTCCAAATTTTGCGTCATGTTACGTTTGTGCCGCTAGGCAGTTGCCCTCTCACTCCCTTCTTGCGGACATATTTCGTGGATGCTCCCTCCACCCTAGTAGAATTTCTACTGTCGTCTGTTTCGATACCAGATTATATACATCACAAATTCAATTTTACGTAGTGGTCGGTGCAAATTTAAGGAGAAGTACGTAAAATCGGAAGATCAGGGACGTCGGTAAACTTTTGTTTCGGGGGTTGGTAAAAATTATTTATCTGAATTTATTTAAAATAATATTATCTTAAGAGACAATTTACATCTAAAATTCGGTTGTGTAGACAAAGGAAATCGAATGTTATACTAATGAATATGAGTGACGACTTTTAGAAAACTGTCAAAAAATTAACTTCACTATCGCATTCATCAGCGTAAAAGACGGCAAATAGCGGAAGCTAACAAAAATTCAAGAATAGTCTACTCGTGAACTAACAAAGATACCAAAAAACAAACATCACTATTGAATTGGGCACTAAAAATTAGATTAACCGGCGCATTTTGACAAAAGTTCTAGAATGTTCTATTCGCCAGCTAATAAAGATATCGAAAAATCGATTAGACCATTTAATTGGTCCTCGAATAAAAGACGGAATAGCACATTTTGATAAATATTCTAGAATATTCTATTCGTCAAATAGCAAAAATTGTTTGTCAAAATCGGACATTTGGTTTACATTAGTTTCATTTCGGTTGGACAATTAAGTGGTGCAGTAGATTTTCCAATATCTTTGTTAGTTGACAAATAGAATATTCTAGAACATTTTTCAAAATGTGTTATTTGGTCTCTCTTTTGGTAGCTAATTCAATGGCGACGTCTGTTTTTTAATATCTTTGCTAGTTGACGAATAGAAGATTCCAGAACATTTGTTAAAATGTGTAATTTGACATCTTTTTCAATGGACAATTAAATGGTACAATTGATTTTTCAATACCTTTGCTAGTTGACAAATAGAACATTCTAGAATTTTAGTCAAACTACACTGCTTAATCTCATTTTTAATGGCCAATTCAACGGTGAGGTCTGTTTTTTGATATCTCTGCTAGTTGACGATTAGAATATTCTAGAATTTTTCGTTACTTATTTTTCATTTGCATTTTGCATATTACGTATACAGAATATATACATATATATCTGCAGTGAATTTTTAAAATTTTTAAAGGCTACGAGACCCTCAGTCAGTATTACCTACGGCCCTGACTCTGGCTTGGTAAATGAATTTTCACCAACACAGACAAACAACGACATATCTGTGAGAGGAGAACCCCACTAAATCGCTGACGTCACTACGTAAAATCGGAGTACGTACCATTGGATGGCTACTGTAGTTACGTAGATTTGGAACAAAATCAGTTCATTTCACAGAAGATTAAGAAGCAAACAAAAAAAAAATTGTGTGGTTCGTAATGCGTAGTTCTGTAGGTACACTGTGTACAGCTGCTTAAGTAGTCGCCCACTAGCTGTAGCGGTGCGAACATCGATTGTTGGTCATTGTTGTCAACCACTTGCCAGCAATAATAGAGTTTTTACATATAATATGTACGTAGATGATACGTACGTACAATGCGCGCCCCACCTACCAGAGATTGAGTGTGACGTATGACCATAGAACACTAAAAGCCAACTAATATCAAATAAGTGTAGCTCGCTTGGTGCCATTTGTAGGTCTGCTACAGCTTAGGTGATTCAGTCGTCCACAGCACTTGTAGCAGTTCGGACATTGATTGTTGCAACAATGTAATACATGAATGCGTAACGCTTAGAGTACATACATATTACACCAGACATTAAGTGTACAATGTGTGTGTGCCACTGTGGTACCACGTACATAGCATGTATCAGCTCCCTCTAGCTACCGAGCTCACACACACCAACATTAACTACACCACACATACAGACACAAACTCTAAATAAGTATATAATCATAGAAGCTCCTCCCATTTTTGTGACGTAAATTTTTGGCGACAAGCGGGATACTAACTATTATATAGTAGTTTTGCCCCTTGAGTATGACGTATGAGATTTATGTAGCAACATTTTGTGCGTTTAGTGGGGGAGGCAAATTTTACGTCATCTTTTGGTCACAGTGGTCTCGCTAGTATAGAGACAGGAACTTTCTTTCTGTATTCTTTGGTTCATTTTATGCTTATATGAGTGTTCAGCTGCGCCAATGGCGTATACGGATTTTATCTTTTAAACGAATTAAATCTTTATTATAGTTTATTTAAAGTATTTGATTTTGAAATTACAAAATTTAATGTACTTAAAAGTTCATTTCATTTCAGTCGGGAGCCAGTACTATATTAGTTAATTTTAGCTAACTACCAAACAAAATTTTCGAATTTTTATTTTTAGTCTGCAAGTTACAACTGCAGTTCGAATTAGCAAATTACTCAAATTAATATATAACAAAACTCAAACTGAAAATATCAGCTATATTTAGTAAAACTTATTCCAATAGTTTATTCGACTCCAGCTAAAAAGCAATGATTCGTATAACTATGTTACTCGAATGGAACTCAAGTCATTGTGGAAAATGCACTGACAAGGAAAGGCCAAGAAGTCTTATTATAAAACTTATTCCAATAGTTTATTCGACTCCAGCTAAAAAGCAATGATTCGTATAACTATGTTACTCGAATGGAACGCAAGTCATTGTGGAAAATGCACTGACAAGGAAAGGGCAAGAAGTCGAAAATTCAAAAAAATCTGAAACTTTGTCAGTATGTAGAGGGTGGCTACCTAATAACAAAAAATATCAGTCGCTGCTAAAAAACGTTTTTAAGGGGTGAAACACCCCCTCAAAGTTGGAACTCAAAAATTTAAAAATCGATTAAATTTTGTTTATACGTACCTTAAAAAGTTCAAGTGTAACAAATATAACATTCTTTTTTGCGTCCACACATTTTTAAGGGTTGAAACCACCCCTCAACTGTGTACAAAAAAATTTAAAAATTGATGACGTTTTGTTTATATATACTATACAGCGCTTTAATAATAAATATAACATTATTTTTTGCATCTACAAATCTTTAGGGGTTGAAACCATCCCTTCATGTGTGTACTTAAAAATTTATAAATTTATATTTTTTTGTTTATATATACTATACAAAACTTTAGTAATAAATATAACATTATTTTTTGCATCCACAAATTTTCGAGGGTTAAAACCACCCCTTCAAATGCGTACCTAAAAAATTAAAAATTGTCAATATTTTGTTTTTACACATTATATGAAATTCTGATAATAAATATAACATTATGTTTTGAGTCCAAACATCTTGAAGTGATGAAACCACCCCTTCAAGTGTATGCTTAGAAAATTTAAAATTGACGAAATTTTATTTATATACTTTTACTATAAAGAATTTTAGTAATAAATATATTATTTTTTATACCAACACATTTTTAAGGGGGTGAAACCACCCCTTCAGCTGTCGGCTTGAAAATTTAAAAATTCCGAGATTTTATTCACATAATACTTATATCACATAAGAATAGATTAATTTTTTTTTGCTTCTATACATTTATAGGGGTGAAATATCCTTTCCAAATTGGAAACTAGAAAAAAAATTTACGAAATTTTGTTTACATGTAGTCTAGTACACTATTTAAAAGCTATCTGTATTACAAAAAAATATACGTTAATAGTTTATTAACTGATTATGGCTCAAATTTACCCCAGTAATGAAATTTATGAAAAAAATGTTTAAAGCACAAATATATTTTACAGCACGGACATCGTATAAATTAAATAATGTTATATTTATTAAGAACTAATTTTATATTTATTACTAGAGCTCTGTACCTATAGTATAAATGTGTAAACCAAATATCATAAATTTATAGATTTTTAAATGCACGTATGAAGAGGTAGTTTCAACCCCTAAAAATTTATAGATGCAAAAAACAATGTTATATATATTACTAGAGTTCTATATAGCATATACCTATAAACAAAATAATATAAATTTATAAATTTTTAAGTACACACTTGAAGGGGTGGTTTCAACCCCTAAAGATTTGTAGATGCAAAAAATAATGTCATATTTATTATTAGAGCTCTGTATAGTTTATATAAACAAAATATCATCAATTTTTAATTTTTTTTGTACACAGTTGAGGAGTGGTTTCAGCCCTTAAAAATGTCTGGACGCAAAAAATAATGTTATATTTGTTACTAGAACTTTTTAAGGCACATATAAACAAAATTTCATCGATTTTTAAATTTTTGAGTTCCAACTTTAACGGGGTGTTTCACCCCTTAAAAACGTTTTTTAGCAGCAACTGATATTTTTTATGTTATTACTTAGCCACCCTCTATATACTGACAAAGTTTCAGATTTTTTTTTTGAATTTTCGACTTCTTGCCCTTTCCTTGTGAGTCATTTGATTCAAAAAATTAATCTCGGTTACTCATACGGCTATTTGAATGGAAAATCTCAAGGCATAAAACGTTACACGAATAGAAGAAAAATTTATTTCAGTATCAAAACTGCTGACATTTAAAAAATCTATACTGTTGTAATTATATACCTACAAGCGAAAAATACCTATTCCATTAATTAGACAGACAATTAAAATACATATATTTCTAATTTATGTTTGTTCAGCATTATCTGTCTACAGAAATCTTAACAATCTCCTAACGCAATTCCACCCCCGCCCCCCTCCCACGCTCTTTCTCATCATGCCCGACACTGTTTTCCTCGTTTATCATTCTCGACTACTCCGTGAGTGGTATTTACGTTAGATAATTATACGTTGATCAATTATTGACTTGTTTACTTAAACAGAAAATATCCATTAACTTTTCTAAATATTAGCGTAATGAGCTGAATATATATTTTTTTTATTCTACGTCTACGTATTTTACCGGCTAGTAAGTTTTAATTTAATTTATTGTTAATTCAAATATAGATAAAATTTATATAACACAGGTCAACATTTGATCTACGCAGGAACGCCGGAAGCGGTCAGTTGCTCCTAGGGTTTTTGGGGTTGCTGATTACGATGAAGGGGTTGGCTAACCTCCATCAGGTCAGATTCAAGGTCATTTGAAGGTCAAGTGGAGTAAAAACCTTTTAAAAAATTTGAAAAAATCATACCTATTTTTTAATGTTCGCGAATCGAAATAAAGGGTTGGCTAACCTACATGAGGTCAGTTTCGAGGTCATTTGGAGGTCAAGTGGGGATTTTTTTCAGAATTTTTAAAAGGATTTTTCTCCATTTGACCTTCAAATGACCTTGAACCTGACCTGATGGAGGTTAGCCGACCCCTTATTTCGATTCGCTGACCTCGAAAATATAGGTATGATTTTTTTCAGATTTTTTAAAAGGTTTTTTCTCCATTTGACCTTCAAATGACCTTGAACCTGATATGATGGAGGTTAGCCAACCCCTTCATCGTAATCAGCGACCCCAAAAACCCTAGGAGCAACTGACCGCTTCCGGCGTTCCTGCATAGATCAAATGTTGACCTGTGTAATTAATGGTGGTAACCATAGCCACCATTTTAAGAAATCTATTTGGCATAATTTCTAGTTGATTTTTCTTCTTCCCTTTCGGCGGGAAATATCGCTAGCGAGCAAAATTTCCAATTTTCTTTTACAGGCTCAAAGGACTATAACATAAAAACATTTCCAAGTAAAAAATTTCTTTTACTTCTTGCTCCTACATTTTATAAGTTATGCCTCTTTTCGTTGTGCGCCCTGAAGCGACTGCTTCATATTCTCCATTGTAGTTACACCTCTGGTTATTGAACTATAAAATATATTCATTATTTAAAGTTTTTCCGTGCAATGGAGAAAATTTTCTTACTTTTTTATCACTATTTTGCTTGGCACTAAATAAGATATAGTATTATAATCTTCCGTGCCGTTTTAAAATATACCCACTTTTGAGACGTGACTGAGCAAAATTAATATTTTTCTAGTATCAGAGATGATAACACCTACACATTCTACGATATGTTTTTCTCGAGGTTTTTTTTAGTGTTGGCCAGTGTTATTATCGCTAGTTCGCAAATCTTATATTTTTTAGATGCATATTATAGTTGAAACACTTTCCAGTAGAATAAAATAGTATGTGAAAAATTTTGCTATCTGGATTTGAGCATACTATTTTTTAAAGCAGTGTTTTTCAACCTTTTTCATGGCGCGACCCCCCTAGTATGGAAAAATATTTCGCGACCCTCTGCTATTTCTAACTTTTTTTATTTGATGTTATAAATATCGAATCCGTGTATCATTATTGATTATTTTCAGTTCGGTATCAATTAAATATAAAGGATTTTAAACAGAAATATTTTTATATCGACATCGAAGTTGACGACTTATAGCAGCTTCTGAACGAGCGCGTGACGTGTGAGCGAGACATAGCGCAACGGGATGAGCGCTGCGTGAAGCATCAGGCGAGTAAAGGATGGCACTTTTGAATTCCTTGAATTATGAATTCACTTTGAATTCTGTTTAAATTTATTGAATTGACTTGATGTTTGTTTAGTAGTTGCTCTCTGTCTTTTATTGTTTAATATCCAAAATTCTGTGCTCATTGTAATTATTGAAAATGAATGAGTTTCTGGAAAGATATGCACAACCGTCAACTTCAAGTTCAATGCCAATGAGTCAACGTCAATGAGAGTAATGGAACAAAAGCAAAGAAAAAGCGTTCCATATAGCGACAATTATTTAAAACTCGGAGTTACTGTTATTGAAAATAAGCCGTATAGTTATTTGTTTTGAAATTTTATCAAGCAAAAGTATGAAACCATCACATTAATGTAACCTTTAATTAACCTTTTCTTTATTAAATATTATATATTGAACTAAAATGGTTTTATTGTTAAAGTAACTGCGATCTCCTTAAAAAGGCTTCGAGACCCCCTAGGAAGTCGCGACCCACAGGTTGAAGAACACTGTTTTAAAGCGTGTCACACACATGTAGAGTAGTGTTTTTCAATCGCCAGTCTGCGGACCGGTGCCGAGCCGCAAAAAAATGTGTGAAATTATTCATTACAATTTTTAAATTACCCAATAGGAAAATATATTTTAGTATGACCTACTTCAACAATATATACATTTTATTATATACCCTGTTTCAAATACAATTTATCATAAGTCAAAGTTAAAAAATTAAATAATTCTTATATTCAAAACAAATCAATCTTCTATTATTTTCTAAAAACACACTGCAAATTTAAAATTTACGTAGGTGCAATAATGAAAAAGATAAAGCCAAGAAAACGGAAATTATTTAAATTCGTAAGTGATGGAGCATGGTTAAATTCAAGTGAAATGAACCATATCTAAATATTACTTATAAAATATTGATAAGAATCATACATAATAAAAACACAGCCACACAAAAAAAAAAATTTCTGATCTGGAGATCTCACTATATGTACTATATGTTTTTGGGCTCGCTGAATCCGAATTTGGGGTCAGTTTCATTCCAGTACAGCTGGGTTCGGCCATAACCTCAAAAACACCCTCAAAATTGCTATATTTGTTAATTTTGAGGCTGTTTTTTGAGGTTATGGCCGAACCCAGATGTACTGGAATGAAACTGACCCCAAATTCGGATTCAGCGAGCCCAAAAACATATAGTACATATAGTGAGATCTCCAGATCAGAAATTTTTTTTTTGTGTGGCTGTGTAATTACTACTCTCATGCGGATTTAAAATTCTTGCTGCGCTATCTACACCTAACTACAGCTAACTGTTAAATTTAAGGGGATGTCCCGCTTCTCACGTCTAAGGGGAGTCGCAATTATGACATTAGTTTTGTCTACTTAGTCTATTTTGATCTCTGAAGTACATATATGTAAAAAGGCTTTGTGCCGTGTTAAATTTCATTACCAAATAAATCGGTGTCTGTTACTTTTAAAAAAATACGCCAAAATTTTAAATTCTCTCTGCGAACCCATTCGAGACTGTAGCCTAATGAGCGTAGACTCTAGCAATAAATAAAATTATGGCCCTAGTAGAAATTTGACGAATTAGAAAAAAAAAATCATGTTTGAAATATTCAGTTAAAATATTTCTTACACTGGCTCCTGTGTTTTTCCTGTGAAAAACGAGTATCTGATTCAGTAAACAATCGGTGAAATTCTTAATATTCGATTTGTTATGGCTTACGTTAGCACTAAAATTTGCCTAAACTAAGAAGATTGGCATCCATAAGTTTAGTAGGTAATAGGGATGTTATGGATATGAAATTTCGGATACGGATACGGATACGGATATTTAAAAATATTTTTTTCGGTTTCGGTTTCGGTTACGGATAGATAAAAATATCGGGTAATATTTCGGATTCGGTTACGGTCACGGATAATTGCTTTCAGTGAACATATTTTTTAGAAAAAAACGGGAGTTTTAATTCAAAAAGCGAACGTCAACATATGCAGCAAAAACTTGCTTCGATTTAAACTCAGTCTTCCAAAGACAGTTGTCTGTTATTATCCGAAACAAATTTGAAACTTTTCGGATACGGTTTTGGTTTCGAATATATAATTATTTCGGATATCCGATAGTTTTGGTTACGGTTATGGATATCCATAATATCCCTAGTAGGCGGTAGCTTGAAATTTACCAATTTAAATTCAGATATTTATTTAATAATTGAAAATTAGCAACAATAACCAAATTGACTCTAAACGTAATTTAGAAAACTGATGATCTTCATATGTAATCCTATATGTGACTGCTCCGCACAAAATTATCCGAGAATATAGCGCTGCTGCAAGGTAAGTACTGATCGTTTTTGTTACGCTTCTATAGTTAATTTATATTTGGCAAATATGGAGGATCTATTCGGAATTATTTTGAACGTCATATCTCATAACGATTTTCGATAACGATATCTAATATCTACAGAAAAGTTTTCGGAACCAAAATACGTTGGAAAATTACCACTGATACGTTTTAAGGGAAATTGATTTAAAAAAAAAATTACAGAAATGATAGTATAAAATTTTTAATTTAATTATTCTTTTTATAATCGTTTTTGAAATTTTTTCATTAGGAGCCTGCAAAATTCACTTTTCTTATATTCACAATTTGAGAACCTATACCGTTCGATTTATACATTCACCAGAAAGGTTAATCGTTTTGAAGTCTTAGAACTAACACAAATATTGCGATAAATGAAGGCGTTGATAACGCAGACACGTGTTTGCCGAAACATTTCAGGAATTAACTATTGTTGGATTATATAATGTCAAATCTTACATGCGATTTAATAAATCAAAGAGCCTACTCATTTATATTTAAAAAATGTCTTATCAAATAGTTATTAAATAACTATTTTATTATATTAAACAGTTTCAAACTAGATCAATATTCATTACCATCTATCTACACGGCACTTAATTATCAACTTAGATAACAATAAATTACGATCTCTATCTATCCGTCTGTCTGTCGTTCTATGTATAATAATATGCTAAAGCCCACTCTAATACAATTAAAACTTTATCCATCAAACATATCGAAATTATTTAATTGATTATTAGACAGGCAGGTAACAATTTGTTATGAATTAAGTTCAGTCGAAAATAGTTTATGATCTGTATTAGATATATTGGGTTGTTGTAAATGAAATTTCTAATGATTGTCTACTGTTGACAGGTCACATTAGCCAAATATGTCAGCAAAATATTTCATTAATTTTTAACAATTAGAGCTCTATTGAATTAATTAATTTTTAACAATTAGAGCTCTAGATTTACAATTCAAGCATTGTAAATCTTTAAGTACAAATTTTAAAAATTTTTATATTTGAATGGATTGTATTGAATGGACCCCTGTTGTGCGGATCAGTTTTATTACGGTCAGTTCTTTTATCGAAGAATTGAAAAAAAACCTTTACAAATACACTTACATAAATTTCAATACATATATAGGTGGTACCACGAGACGGCCCTTAACCCTAAATTTTAATATATGATACTTTAGCATAGGATATTTCAAAATTTGACAAAATGTGATTTTTTGAAAAAATGTGACATAACACCTTCTTCCACTCATGTCTTCAATTAATTTGATCACGTGAGACTGACGAACGTTGTCACCCATAGATATTATATGAAAGTAAATTTTATTAGTAGAACGAATATTTTCTGAATTATGTTAATGAAAGATAACTGAGGGTTTTTTTTTTAAAATTGTATAGAAAAATGATCAATAAACAAAAAAGGGGGCCTAGTAAATCCCCAGCCACCACTAGTAAGGGGCCCGGACAAAGGAAAGAAAAGTTTTTTTTTTTGTTTTGTTCGTCGACTGTATTTTTAGGGAAAAATTTAGAAGAATTTTTATCCCCGGGGCCCATCATTTCTTTCGACGGCCCTACTATTCAACATTTCACTTTCAGCAACCTAATATTAAACATCGCGACGGATCTTCTACATGTTATATTAGTTTATAACAATTCATAGTTGACTTGTTATAAGTATCTAGTATCTAATATAAACTATTTATATTATGTTTAGAGATAAATTAAGTGAAATATATAGGAGTAACTTTGTCCTATTTGAGTTAATCAAAACGGTTAACAATATTTGATCGAAATAATCGGATCCTGGAACATTAACAGCTAAGTCGTTTGCCTGAATATGTAATTGTTAGTAGTACATAGGTATATTATATAATTTGTAAGACATTATAGTTTTAGCGTAAATTATCCTCAGTATAATCCGATATGATTGCCTTTAAATAAACTCTTGGCACACCTTAGACACAGGCTCTTCCTTCCAAGTCACAAAACACAATTATCATAAAAATCGTAAGTAAATCCTTCAAAATTTATACTTTTCGAAAAACTCTCAGTACAAGTAAACAATAAACTCGATTTCAGGACTTTTTTCGATTTTTGAAAACGATCAAAGAACACACTTTGACAAAAATATTATTATTTTTTATTCGGAACTAATCATGACCGTGGAACATAACGAAGCAGGCGCTGCATGCTACGTAATTGCACTCGTTAAGAAAAATTTTAACCAGCAAATTTAAAATTTCTTTTAACTTTTTAATTATGAAGTATGAGTATCAAGTTTTAGATGTGATTGGCGTAATATATGTATATCGACGGGCCTGGGGGTTACTAGGAGTCATAACTTTATGAAGTAAAATTTTAATTTATAAAAGTTGTGGATGGATACGTTCACCTGCCGTCAACTTTTCATTACCCTAGGGATATCCAAGTCGCTTATGTATATTTTTAACATTTTTAAACGTAAAATAAACGTATTTTCATTAAAAACTTTCTTACTTTTTTGTCAATGGAAATGAAGTGGATATAACAGAAAACATCTAACGTAATAAATAAACAGTCCCTTATTCCCACGTCTCTAATAACAATAATAATAAACAACTTATGTTTTCTTGAAAAACATAAAAATCAAAATTATGGCAAGCATAAAATACAAATTAACTTAGTAATCAAAAAGCGTTTAACGTTGATTATGTGATACAAACAGATAAGCGTACAAGTGAATGTATAAGCGGACTAATCATGGAACTTATCAAGTTTGTGATAAGCAAGTCATTTCAAAGTAATAATATGTATGTTGTTTTTCTTCCCCATACAACAAAACTGTCCACAAGTGGACATTTTATCTTTGTATAAAATAATTTACACTACGTTTTCAAAAATGTCACATCGATTAAAATAAGAGGACAGTTGAACACTGGCATTAAAATATTTTTCGATAAAGTTCAAATTTTTCGAAGAGCCCTCTACACAAATGTTGTTACTTTATTGTTATTAAAGCATTGTGCATTGTTGTCTTTTATTTGTTTTCTCCAAGAAGAGACATTCTCGTAATACTTATTCACTTGAAGACGTACACTACGCTGTCTCAAATGTATTAATAAAGTGTATCCACTACTGAAGTGTTCAGTGATCAAACTATCATAAACTTTTTATCTTTCCTTAATTTTATCATTTTTACGAACTTGCTGAACATACGAGACTGTGTCTGCGGTCACTAAGATGACGCTGTAATACGATGAAACGCCAATGTCAATAAACGTTTAGAATGGGATCGTGAAAATCAGATAGAAAATTAATATTTATTACTTTTGCTGTGAATATATAGATCAAATTCAAATCCTATTTTCAACCATAATCTATACATACAGGGTGTCTCAAAAGTCAACGATATCCCTTGGAAGGATGATAGACCAGCTCATGCCTGACCAGAATATCAAAATATCGTTGTTTTTCAAGATTTTGGCACTTTTATGGATTTCGGGAAAACGATCCGATTGATATCCAAAATTTGATCCGATTTTCGAGTACCACAGCTGCAAGACCTGATTTTTGAAATTCTAATTTTTATTACGCAACCCTGAAGAACCTTTGGTAGATCACAATCAAAGATAAGGGTAATAGATCTAATATATTGGAAAAAAATAAACCCTTTTAGGCCGATTCATACGTAAATCTTTTTTTATTAATTAAGTTTGACTCTTCATATTGCAAAAGAAATGTACCACCTTACCCGGGCAAGTTATGTTAAAAGATTGCTCATTTATCGTTTTTTAAAATTATTTAACATTTTCTTCGCTTTACTTTAAAAAAAAAGGTATTGCTATTTTACTGGAGAAAAACGTCATCTTAAAATTATTTCAATAATTACTTTCAAATTATTTCAGTTACTTGCGTAAACCGAAGATAGTTGATGACCGAAGATAGTAGACAGATAGTTAGTCTATTCACATTAGTGTGCAAATGTTGCTTCCGCGTGACTACGCTAATAATGTTCAATTTCGCCGAAGTATGTTACAATAGCATAGAGAAGTGTTTTTCAACCTTTTCCATGGTGCGACCTCCTTAGTATGGGAAAATATTTCGCGACCCCCTACCCTCCGCTATTACCAATTTTTATTTTTTTATGTTACAAATAACGAATCCGTTCATCATTATTAATTATTTTCATAGTTAGGTATCGATTAAATACGTAATTAAGGACTTGAAACAGGCGTATTTTTATATCGACATCAAAATTGACGACTTATAGTAGTTTCTGAAGGCGCACGTGGCGTAAAAGGTGACATGCGCACGCACGACGGTCGTCACCGTTTAACACTTCCGAAAGTAATCCATTTGAATTCTTTGAATTGTGAACTCGCGTTAGTGTTTAAATTTATTGAATTGCCTTGTTCAGTATAGTTACTTATTATTGTCTAATATTAAAATTCTATGCTCATTATAATTATTGAAAATGGATTAGTTTTTGGAAACATATGCACAACCGTCAACTTCAAGTTCCAGTGAGAGTAATAAAACAAAACCAAAGAAAAAGTGTCTATATGACGACAATTATTTCAAATTCGGATTTACTGTTGTTGAAAATAAGTCGCAATTTTGAAACTTTATCGCGCAAAAGTATGAAACTCTCATATTAATGTAACCATTAATTAACTTTCTCTTTATTAAATATCATATACTGAACTAGAGTGGTTTTATTTTTAAAGTACTGCGATCCTCTTAGAAAGGCTTCGCGACCCCCCAGGGGGTCGCGACTTACAGGTTGAAAAACACTGGCATAGACAATACCTAGAATTCCTAGATAATATTTTATGGACGAATGGAAGCACATTCAAAAAGGATGCATTCATTAACATGCACAATCTTCATAGTTATGCGATCGAAAATCATCATTCAATTACGAGAAGGGTCACCATATCACTTTGAGGTAAATTTGTGGATCGGAATTTTGGGCTGGAAATCTGAGCGGCGAAATTTATCACAATTTTTTAGAAAATAGACTCCCTAATCTTTTAGAAAATGTTCCTTTGGCCACACGCGGAGTAAGATGACTTCCAAACGATGGCTGTCCAAATCATTATGTACGTGAAGTAAGAAATTTTTCAATCCAAGCTTACCCTCAGAGATGGATCGGTCGTCTTGATCTCATATTGTGTCCACTTCGGTTTCCGGATTTAAATTCACTAGACTTGTTTTTACTGGAATTGCTTAAAGGAAAAAAGTCCATGCAGAACGAATAAATAATTTAAATGAGCTAAGACATCACATTAATGAATATGCACAATAAATAAATGCTGCAATACGTGCAAGACGAATAAAAAGATCTTTTTCAAAAAGAGACCGCGCCTGCATTCGACTTGGCAGCAGATAATTTGAATACATTCTTTGATTTTCAATGTTATGTTTAATTTCAAATAAATATCTTACATACTTTAATTTAATAAGTATTTTCATTCGAATTCCTATTTTTAGTCGAATTTTCTCCGAAAAATTAGACTTATACAGTCTATACGATAAGAACTGCGAGAGGCGAGAGTAGGGGCGCTATCCGTTTTCGGACCCGTAGAACACGAATATGTAGAAAAAAAATGTCTGATATATATATATATATATATATATATATATATATATATATATATATATATATATATATATATATATATATATTCCCGCCACCTTTTAATTTGTGTAGGGCCCCCCTATGGAAGTTAAGAGATGAAATTTGGTAAATGGGGCTCATTTTCGAGGCACCTCATACTATCAAAGTGGGGTCAAATTTTGGGCAAATTTTTTTTCTGACCCGACTTTTAAGGGGGTGGTGGGGGGCGGAAAAGCAATAAAACTTTTCCAAACCGGTTTTCAACAATGTTTCGGTCAATTATCTACAACATATCCAAAATTCAGCTTCCTAGGATGATTTGGGGGGAGTAGAGGGGGGAAAAACGATTTTCGCTGGATCTAACAGGCCCCCAGGCCCCCAGAATTAACGTAGAGGGTTGAAATTTGGTGTGTTGATAAAGTTCGTACCTAGTTTGTGCTTTTTGGAGGTTTTGATATTTTACCCCCACCCCCTCATTTTTAAGCTACAATTTCATGCATTTTCGACGTTTTCGAAGTTTGTACCACTCGCACAGGTCACCCGAATAAACTTAGAGGGCTGAAATTTTGTATTCGAATTGAGTTAGTATCAAGGGGGTGCCTTTTGGGGGTCTCGACTTTTAACCTCTACCCCCACCATTTTTATACCCAAAAGAACATGATTTTTCTTGTTTTTTAACAGTTTCGTTCGGGTCAAAATCTCCCCAAATAAACCTAGAGGGCTGAAATTTGGTGTACAGGTTAAGCTAATAGCCAGACACTGTTTTTTGGAGGTTTCAACTTTTAACCCTTTCCCCCACGATTTTTACGCCAATATTTCCTTAATTTTTTTGCTTGTTTTCTAACACGTCTAGAGACTCCATAAGGAAACCTAGAGGGCTGAAATTTTGTACGTGTATTCAGTTGGTATCCAGCTAGTACCTTGTAGGGAGTCCGCATCACTTTTCCCCCCACTTCTCCCATTTTTACATCGGAATTGAATGCTATTGTTAAATGTGTTTTAAAAGCATTATGTTTATTCTAAATACAAGTAGGCGAATAGTAATTTTAAAAAATTTAAAAAAAAGTGAACTTACTTTTATGACAAATGAAATACATACATATTAAGTAATTTAAAAATGTTATTAAAGTCACTGTTTATTTATAAATTAGGAATTTTGGATTTTTAGTATTTATAAAATAGAAATTTTGGATTTTTTTGGAAAGAAAAAATATCTTTATAAAGGCCTTCCAGTTTACTATTTAAGGTCCTTTTTTAATATTTAAAACTAAAACATAAAGGCAATTAGCGAATAAACATGGGCAGGAATGTCCTCGTACGAATTGTGTTGGCTTTTTTTCTGCTACCTGTTTTCGGCACAAAATTGAAATTTACTGAGATACAGCCCTTAAATACTTAAAACCTTTTTTTAAAGCCTCGATCAGCCGAACACTCATCACCAGTTTTGAAACCAACAAAATGACAATTCGAATGTAGACTTTCAATCACATTTCGCTTGTAGACATTCAATACCGAAGATGAAGGGGAAAATTCGACTACCGTGATGGGGCCCCGCTGCTCACTGCGTTTTTTTTATTTTAAATACAAGTAGGCGAATAGTAATTTTAAAAAAATTAAAAAAAGTGATGTAGCAAAAATTAAAAATTAAAAATTTTAAATATATTATTATATTTATTGATTATTGATTAATTATTTATTGGTTGAGGGGTTAAATTTTGGGTGCTACTTTTCGGGTTGATTGGGGTTTCGATCAGCAGAGCATTTCTCCGGGTCTTATGGAGACAAGGGTGAGTGGCAGTGGAAGATTATGGTCGCAGATCGTTTTCCCAAAACCATGAGATCCCCAAATAACCTAAATTTTCTTTCACCTACTAAAAGGGTGGTTTTTAAATTAGAAATACGAAAATTCATAAATAACAATTTTATTACAATGAAGGTAACTAGAAACAACTTTTGAATTACAGTATTTGGAATCTTTGAATTTACAATAAATAATTACGAGATTGAAATAAATTTACATAATATATTTTAAAATAGAATTTGCATCTTAGTCTTTGGTGTGGTCATACTTTCCAAACCGAGACGCACGATATAAGTATATAGTGTGTACTGGCTATGGGAATGTATCACCACATCAGTTGGTAAATTTATAAATTATAAATTTATACACCTTTGGGTTAAACATAAATTTGAAGTTTCGAATTTTATGGAACAATTTTAAATATTGCTATAAAATATATTTTCTAAAGATATGTTATTAATTAAATTAAATTGATGTCACTATTTGAAATTTATAATTGTATCTTTAAATTTTATGACTAGAATAACCCATATAAGTATTTTATAAGCATCAAATTTTATGAAATTTGTAAATTAGTCGATATTAATTTGTTCGAGTTCCTTAATTAAAATTTTTTTTTTTTTTTTTTCTATTTTTTTGGTTTCTTTTTTCTTTTATATCTATAATTGTTTTTTAGGTATAATTAAAGTGTCTAAGTCACGCTTAAACACGAGACGAGTGGGGCCTAAAATACGGCTTCCTTTACCCAAACGTGCTCCTTCGATTTCTTGAGGAGAAATCGGAAAGAAAATTTTTACGACGAGAAAGTATTGCAAAATTTTATTATGATACACGTGTCGGATTTCATAAAAGGGAACAAACTAAATTAAATTTAGCCTGCCAGCGTTTACCCCTGTCCCGACACAATTGAACGCCTTTTTGAAATTTCAGAAATTTATAAATGGCAAAAATAAATTCAGATTAAGATTGAAATGTTTTAGAAAATTACGTTGCAAGTTAAATATTAATAATAAGCTACATGATTTAAAAGATTTAAACAGATATCGAGAAAATCGTAAAAGTTGCACATGTTCTAAATTTTGTTTATCTAAACCGGAAATAGTTATGTGATTTGATAATAATTAAACTATGCACACAATCAATATACATTTGTTTGAGAATTTACTTAATGATAATCTAAAACATAAATTTATCAATTAACGTTAGAGAATTTACTTAATGATAATCTAAAACAAAAAATTTATCAATTAACTAAATATATATATATATATTGTTAAACTACAAATTATCTAAAATTTTTAGTCGCAGACTTTTTTTGCTAAATCCCCAGAAATCTTTTGGAAATCTGAATGAATGCGAAAGTACAAACGACGTTATATATTTGAATATAAATTATTTTTTTTTTTTTACATATTACACTTAATTATTTTTCTTTTATCTATCTAATATATATATATTATTTTTTATTTTAATTTAAATAAATTTCCAAATATATTCATGTTAAATTAATTATACGATTTTTCTTTCTTAAAATTTTAAATTTTACCTACGCGCCTACGTTTAATTATTTCATAATCATTTAAATATAAATTAATTTTCGATTATGTTTAAGTAAATTTCCAAATATGTTACAGTAAAATAATACTTATCTTAACGGTGAAGAATTTGTAATCTTCAACAATACATTTAAATAAATGATACTTAAACTAATTTTAAAATACACTTAATTTTTTTTTTATTTTGATGTGTGCAGCCCGAAGGCCACACGAGAAGAGAGCTTCTCGCTAACCTTTTCCTAACTCACTGTCTGTGTCATTTTTTTTTTTTTAATCAGTATAAGTTATTTATTTAATTATGTAATTTGTTTTGTTAATTATATTTTTTTTGAAAAAATAAATGTTTAATTAAATAATGTACGCACCCGTTACAAATTTAAATTTCAGATTTCTGCAAACGTGTAATTAGTTTTTTTTTTACATTGTCCCTAAATATCAATTTGAAACTATAACAGTAGATGTCGTTAATACATATACATATATAATTGATTTTTTTGAATTCTTTGAGATGACATATTGGACTGATATTAATTTCAAATATAAATGTTAGATGTCAGTATCTTTGACATTTTTACATATCGATTATTTATTAATTAGATTAAAGTTTTATTATCGATTTCCAAAGTAAATGTTGAATTGATTGATCACATGTAGCAATAATTATTGCTACATTTCACCCCGTTTGCAAAAAGCGGAACGCTACGTAAATTTATGTTGGTTCTAAATACCTTATGTGACATATACTGATCGGAAGTATGTGGATCTTGCAAAATGGCGGTAGACGATGAAAGATGTTGCAGAATTTTCTTGTAGACCCATTGATTAACTGCGAAATTCGATATTGGTGGACGATTTGGTGTTAGATTTTTAATACATTTATGAGCTTTGTTATTGCATGTTGGACCTTTGTGGATCGGGTTTCTCAGCTTGTAAAATTATGATAATTCAGTATTTACGTTTATTGGAGTTAGCATCTGGCGGCTTAAAAATACTTGTGCTAGAGATGCATTTATTGGTGAAATATACGAATTGCCGATGGTGAAGATTGCGTACTTTAGAAAGGTATCCCAATTGCGTGATTGATTGAATATTGTAAATCATTGTGGTTAATTTTTGTTTTATATTTCTAATAGTACGTTCTGCTGCATTCGCCCTTGGATTATATGGAGAGGTGTAAATTTGGTGAAACGCTCTCTCGAAGCAGAAGTTGTTGTATCTTTCACTATGAAATACTGATTGGTAATTTGATGGTATTGTTGATCCGTATCCCAAATGTTGCAAATGTTATCTAGTGTACTTATAACGACTTTTGATGATGTTTTTTTTGTAGGTTTAGCGATGATCCAACGATTAAAGTAATCTGCAATCACAAGATATATTTGAAGTCTTTGTTCTCTGGGGGTCCACGAGTTCTTATAATTCGGTGTACGAAATCGATGAAAATTTTTGAAATATTTTTTGGGGGTAACTTTGGAAAGCGATATTACAATTTTGTTTACTAGATTATACTCTGTATAAATATTACAATTGTTTACATATTCTTTTACAATTTTATATAAATTAGGATAATGAAATCTGTTAAGTATTTTACGGTACGTACAAATAATTGCAATATAAGAAGAAAATATCGATGTATGAAAATAATCTAATACATACTGTAAGATTGATTTTGGTAAAACGATTTATTTTTTTTTGTTTGTCAAGAGATGTATCAACAAATCTTCCCGAATACGAAAATTATTAACGACATTTCCAGCTCGTATTCGCTGGAGTTCGGTTTTCGTAAATGGGTCGCTCTGTCGAGTGATCTCGGTAGACATATAATTATTTGGGTGAAAATTTATGTTATTTATTAAATTCTGGATATTATCTAATTTTTGATTATTTATGTATAAATTATTTTCATTTGTATAGTATTTTTTGTAAGTTTATTTAATTATCTTTTGATTCTAAATTTTTGTATTGTTTGTTAATTATCTTCGATATTATTTATTATTTATATTTAGTATTTATATTTGGTCTAAGTTTTATTAATTTCGATATCTGTATGTTATTTGATTCAAAGGTATTTATATTAATTTCGATATCTGTATGTTATTTGATTCAAAGGTATTTATATTTGTTCTAAATTATATTAATTTCGATATCTGTATGTTATTTGATTTTAAAAATTTGATGAGAGAATTATTTTTTTTTTTTTTTGAATGTGAAATTTGGCAAAGGTTTTGAGAATCGTTTGGGAATGTATTTTGATTGGTTTACTGATGGTTGTAGGATTTATGTATGTGGAATTTGTGTATAGATTTAGGAATATACTTATCTTGTTTATCTGTAGATTTGAGTATCTTGAATTGATTGAAATCCCAAATATGATATTTAACGTTCCATATATAATCTTTTTTGGTATTGGCCGCTTGTGTCAAATTGCCTCAAATGGTTTGATACTTTTCCAACAATAAGGTATATATAAACTAAACTTCTTCTTGATATATTTCCTGTTACATAGATTGATATTTAAAATATATGTTAAATGTTAAAGATGGAAACCAAGATGCAAATTATAAATTAATAATAACAAGTTTGGGAAATTTTCTTAACTGCTACCATTAATGTAGCAAAAATTAAAAATTAAAAATTTTAAATATATTATTATATTTATTGATTATTGATTAATTATTTATTGGTTGAGGGGTTAAATTTTGGGTGCTACTTTTCGGGTTGATTGGGGTTTCGATCAGCAGAGCATTTCTCCGGGTCTTATGGAGACAAGGGTGAGTGGCAGTGGAAGATTATGGTCGCAGATCGTTTTCCCAAAACCATGAGATCCCCAAATAACCTAAATTTTCTTTCACCTACTAAAAGGGTGGTTTTTAAATTAGAAATACGAAAATTCATAAATAACAATTTTATTACAATGAAGGTAACTAGAAACAACTTTTGAATTACAGTATTTGGAATCTTTGAATTTACAATAAATAATTACGAGATTGAAATAAATTTACATAATATATTTTAAAATAGAATTTGCATCTTAGTCTTTGGTGTGGTCATACTTTCCAAACCGAGACGCACGATATAAGTATATAGTGTGTACTGGCTATGGGAATGTATCACCACATCAGTTGGTAAATTTATAAATTATAAATTTATACACCTTTGGGTTAAACATAAATTTGAAGTTTCGAATTTTATGGAACAATTTTAAATATTGCTATAAAATATATTTTCTAAAGATATGTTATTAATTAAATTAAATTGATGTCACTATTTGAAATTTATAATTGTATCTTTAAATTTTATGACTAGAATAACCCATATAAGTATTTTATAAGCATCAAATTTTATGAAATTTGTAAATTAGTCGATATTAATTTGTTCGAGTTCCTTAATTAAAATTTTTTTTTTTTTTTTTCTATTTTTTTGGTTTCTTTTTTCTTTTATATCTATAATTGTTTTTTAGGTATAATTAAAGTGTCTAAGTCACGCTTAAACACGAGACGAGTGGGGCCTAAAATACGGCTTCCTTTACCCAAACGTGCTCCTTCGATTTCTTGAGGAGAAATCGGAAAGAAAATTTTTACGACGAGAAAGTATTGCAAAATTTTATTATGATACACGTGTCGGATTTCATAAAAGGGAACAAACTAAATTAAATTTAGCCTGCCAGCGTTTACCCCTGTCCCGACACAATTGAACGCCTTTTTGAAATTTCAGAAATTTATAAATGGCAAAAATAAATTCAGATTAAGATTGAAATGTTTTAGAAAATTACGTTGCAAGTTAAATATTAATAATAAGCTACATGATTTAAAAGATTTAAACAGATATCGAGAAAATCGTAAAAGTTGCACATGTTCTAAATTTTGTTTATCTAAACCGGAAATAGTTATGTGATTTGATAATAATTAAACTATGCACACAATCAATATACATTTGTTTGAGAATTTACTTAATGATAATCTAAAACATAAATTTATCAATTAACGTTAGAGAATTTACTTAATGATAATCTAAAACAAAAAATTTATCAATTAACTAAATATATATATATATTGTTAAACTACAAATTATCTAAAATTTTTAGTCGCAGACTTTTTTTGCTAAATCCCCAGAAATCTTTTGGAAATCTGAATGAATGCGAAAGTACAAACGACGTTATATATTTGAATATAAATTATTTTTTTTTTTTTACATATTACACTTAATTATTTTTCTTTTATCTATCTAATATATATATATTATTTTTTATTTTAATTTAAATAAATTTCCAAATATATTCATGTTAAATTAATTATACGATTTTTCTTTCTTAAAATTTTAAATTTTACCTACGCGCCTACGTTTAATTATTTCATAATCATTTAAATATAAATTAATTTTCGATTATGTTTAAGTAAATTTCCAAATATGTTACAGTAAAATAATACTTATCTTAACGGTGAAGAATTTGTAATCTTCAACAATACATTTAAATAAATGATACTTAAACTAATTTTAAAATACACTTAATTTTTTTTTTATTTTGATGTGTGCAGCCCGAAGGCCACACGAGAAGAGAGCTTCTCGCTAACCTTTTCCTAACTCACTGTCTGTGTCATTTTTTTTTTTTTAATCAGTATAAGTTATTTATTTAATTATGTAATTTGTTTTGTTAATTATATTTTTTTTGAAAAAATAAATGTTTAATTAAATAATGTACGCACCCGTTACAAATTTAAATTTCAGATTTCTGCAAACGTGTAATTAGTTTTTTTTTTACATTGTCCCTAAATATCAATTTGAAACTATAACAGTAGATGTCGTTAATACATATACATATATAATTGATTTTTTTGAATTCTTTGAGATGACATATTGGACTGATATTAATTTCAAATATAAATGTTAGATGTCAGTATCTTTGACATTTTTACATATCGATTATTTATTAATTAGATTAAAGTTTTATTATCGATTTCCAAAGTAAATGTTGAATTGATTGATCACATGTAGCAATAATTATTGCTACAGTGAATATAATTTTTTAACAAATGAAATACATACATATTAAGTAATTTGAAAATGTTTTTAAAGTCACTGTTTATTTATAAATTAGGAATTTTGGATTTTTATTATTTATAAAATAGAAATTTTGGATTTTTTTGGACAGAAAAAATATCTTCATAAAAGCCTTCCAGTTTACTATTTAAGTTCCTTTTTTAATATTTAAAAATAAAACGCAAAGGCAATTGGCGGATAAGCATGGATAGAAATGCCCTCGTACGAATTGTGGTGGCTTTTTCCCTGTTAACTGCTATTGGCACAAAATTGAAATTTACTGAGATTCAGCCCTTAAAAACTTAAAACCTTTTTTTAAAGCACCGATCAACCGGACATTCATCATCAGTTTTGAAACCACCAAAATTTTTTTATTTTTTATTTTTATTTATTTATTTATTTTTTTTTTTTTTTTGAAAGAAAAAATATCTTTATAAAGGCCTTCCAGTTTACTATTTAAGGTCCTTTTTTAATATTTAAAACTAAAACATAAAGGCAATTAGCGGATAAACATGGGCAGGAATGTCCTCGTACGAATTGTGTTGGCTTTTTTTCTGCTACCTGTTTTCGGCACAAAATTGAAATTTACTGAGATACAGCCCTTAAATACTTAAAACCTTTTTTTAAAGCCTCGATCAGCCGAACACTCATCACCAGTTTTGAAACCAACAAAATGACAATTCGAATGTAGACTTTCAATCACATTTCGCTTGTAGACATTCAATACCGAAGATGAAGGGGAAAATTCGACTACCGTGATGGGGCCCCACTGCTCACGGCGTTTTTTTGTTATTGTCACTATCCTCACACTAACCAGTATAAATCTACTACCTACCTACTTTCTATCGTCGGAGATCATCTATCTTCGGCTTACGCAAGCGTAAAGTGTCTGGAAGTAATTGAAATAATTTAAAAGTAATTATTGAATGGCCTTTTTTTTACAATAAAATGGCCAATACCTTTCTTTCTAAAGTAAAGCGAAGAAAATGTTAGACCATTTTAAAAACTACAATAAATGAGCAATCTTTTAGTATAAATTTCCCGGATAAGGTGGTACACTTTCTTTACAGCATGAAGAGTCAAACTTGGCTAATAAAAAAGATTTAGGTATGAATCGGCCTAAAAGGGTTTATTTTTTCCAATATATTAGGTCTATTACCCTTAACTTGGATTGTGATCTGTGAGAATTCTTCATGTTTGCGTAATAAATATTAGAATTTCAAAAAATCAGGTCTTGCAGCTGTGGTACTCGAAAATCTGATCAAAATTGTCGATTTTTCCGAAATCCACAAAAGTGCCAATATCTTGAAAACCAACGATATTTTACCAGACGATATTTTTATATTCTGGTCAGGCATGAGCTGGTCTATCACTCTTCCAAGGGATATCGTTGACTTTTGGGACGGCCTGTATAATAAAACTGCAACGAGACCGTTTCTGAACATGGAATATTTCTTGAAAATTGTATTGGTACTGTAAATAGTTATCAATGTAAATATTAAGACAGCGAATTTTAAAATTTTTGTCTGTCTGTCTTTCTGTCTGTCTGTCTGTTCATGTATCACGTAAAAACTACTGGATGGATTTTAATAAAACTTGGTGTGATGATAACTTATTACCTGAGTCAACATCCAAGATACTTTTCATTTTGAAAAAATGTCTCATTCCCATGAGAAAATGGAAAAACCATTTTGAGAATGTACACAAATTACGTAAATTTCATATTTTAATAATTGCATAATTTCATGACTACAGTAACAAAATGTAATATAAATAAATTGAATATTGTACTATCAGTTTGGAAATTTTTATGAATCTGAAATCAAAGAAAATGTTGCTAATTGTGTACCGAAAAATACAATAAATAGACAATTGTCAATTTGGAGACAATTTAATGCATTTTGTGTTGCAAGAAACTACAATTTGGAAAAAGAAACTAGTCAATGTTTAGCGTGAATAACGTCACGGGTACGGCTAATCACTAATAAACTTTAAAACTTTTAATCGGCATCACCAGTTGATAACAAAAATTAGATAGAAAACTAATTAGAAAATGAATAAAAAACTGATTGAATTATGATGCACGCCGATTTGAAAATATGAGTTTTGAAATAAATGAGAAAAACGCATTCAAGTAACAATTTTTTTTTTCGTCTAATACATAAATTTTTCATAAACCTTAAGGTAGATACCTCCATTCAACTTTTCGACAGAATAGTTTCAAATTTTAATAGTATAAAGAAGAATACTATATCTGATTGTCCTTGTCCTTGTAATAGTCCCGTTTTTTGACCTTTCATCGCTTACGTAGCGAAAACGGTGATAGATACATTAAAAAGTGTTGAGATCTTTTTTGTAGAGAATCGAATTCTCTACAAAAAAGTCCGCGAGAGCACCTGTCTGTCTTGTACAGGTAAAAAAATAAAGCGCTCCAAACGCATAAGCATACCACGTAATATGTTTGTTGGGTAAGTAACAATGATGTCAAAGCATTTATTATAAAATACTTTGATAGTATAAGTGTGTATGTACAGACTATGTTTGAATGTATGCATACACGTTTTTATGAAAAATAGTATGCGTCAACATCTATCCAATAATACATACAGTAATGACATAAAGTAAGTTTGGTTTGCAATTTTTTCACACAGTAACTATACCTTAAGTAATGTAGGTATATTTAAATAAAAATATTTCAAACAAAAATTTCTTACTGTTTTTCAGAAAAAAATTATTAAAAAATACGCATTTTTCGCATGTAAATTTTGTAATTTAAAACGGTGCCAACGATTCAAAAAAAACTATAAGTCCGATTGAACTAAAATTTGGTACATTCTCTTCATTATGATCTTTTCTGTAAGACTAGCTAGAATCAGCCCATGAGACCTCATTTTTTGGGGTAATTTTAAAGAAAAAAGTAAGAAAATTTGCTCTGTTTTTTTACCTTTCAGGCATTTCAAGAAATCGTACTTATAGTTTTTTTTTTAATCATTGGCACCTTTTTTTTGGACCTCTAACCTTTAATAGACTTACAAGGGCAGATGACTAATCAAAAATAAAAGAAAAAATATTCAAGATACACTTAATTATGCGTACTTTAATGTTTTCTTTTAAAACAGTTTTCTTTTCATGACGATAAATAGTTTCCCCCCAAAAAAACTTCCAAAAAAGTATTTTTTTTGTATAGCATGTCAGCTGTAAATGATTTCTTAATTTGAACCGAACATTATTGTAGCTATGAAATAATGTAAGAAAATCTATATTAGCATACATTGTTTCAAAAGTAGTTAAATTTTTACACTTACTATTATACTATATAACTAGGTATATACATACGTCTTGAACACGAAATTGATCTGCTACAATTAAAAATTATTATCCATAAAACAATTATGTATATCATTTCATGTGTTTTTAAATGCTGAACGAAGCGAGTAGTTGAACACATCAAATAATCGTAAAGTTATATCGTTACAATAAATTTAAATAGCTCTAGCTCACAACTATAATATGTACATACATCCAAATATATTTTTATTTTAATATGTATTTATCGTTATTTATTTAAACGTATTGATATATTGTCTGCTGTATATATTGTGCCATGTAGTATACATATAATTATTATTCATATTATAGAACACATCAACGTACACAGTAGCGATACAATAGTTTCCATGGCAAGTGGTCCTATAGACATGATAAACGCTAATGTAAATAGGCTAGCGACTTAAATTGTTAACAAAAGATGGCCGCGAATGTTCTAGTGACGGATTTTTTTTTAATCGATTCACAATTTAAAAAGGAATAAAAAATTCAAATAGTATTTTGCTTAAATTTCAATATTATCGATGTGCTTGTGGACATTATTAATGTATGGCGAACTTTTGTTCGCATTTAAACATACGTTGATATTCACATGAATACCTTCTAAAGTCCTTGAACATCAAGTTCAGCTTAAATAACGTATCTTTAGATACGAACAAAAGTTTGGCATACATTGATAATGTTACAAGTAACGTAAAAGCCCCTATATCGGAACACTATTTTTAGGTGTGTAATTAAATTGGCTTATAAAAATTGACAAATAAATTAAAAACGCATTTTTTTTTTTTTTTAACAAGCACGAAAGAAAGTTTTTTAATCCAATGAATACGTTTTCAAAAAAATTACAACCCAAAAATTATATTCAAACAAAGAAATATTAATGACACTAGGAGTTAGGAACCGATACACAAACAGACGTGTAATCTGAGTAATATGACACATAGAGTGACATCTAGACATCAAAGTAGGAAACATAGAATGGTTTAAACATTAGACGTAAATAAAGGATCAAAATACTTTATTCAACAAAAATTGTTTAATATATATATATATATATATATATATATATATATATATATATATATATATATATATATATATATATATATTTCTTTAATTGAGTAAGGAAATATTAATTGCGAGGTGAATTTAAACTGAAAAATAATCATTATATTAATAATAATCTTTGTTATCAGAAGTTTCCTTCAGAAATAACTTCATTAATATATAAATGTCAAAACTGTTCAGACACATGATCGCGTTCCGGTATAGGGGTTTTTACGTTACATAAAAAAATAACAGTATGTATTTCAAAATAAAAAAAGTCAAATAAAAAATTCATATTATTATATTATTATACATTACATATCTCTAATATATGTTTGAGATAATGTACCTATAATATAACGTAGTTTAAAAGCGTCTTTTTTGGTGGCTTGCGGTAAGCATAATTTCTTACTAAAAACTATTGTATCGTTCGGATTGAAATGTAGGGCTTATTTATTTGTTATTACAGTGCCAATCTGTACCGGCAAAAAAACACCAAAATAAAAAATCCTTTCACAGACACATCACTACTATAACAAGCAAAACTGAAAAATTAAAAATAATATATACGATATTGTTGAGTGTAATTTTTTATAAGCAAAAAAATATTGATATTTTTTTAACTTAAGCAGAATTGTCAATCCCAGGATCAATCCTTCCATTGGCTCCGACCGAAACTAGTTTTTCAACCGAAACCGAAGTCGAAACCGAATTTCGGTCGTTGTCTCAGTTTCGGCCGAAACCGAAACTTCTTTTTAAGCCAATTTCTTACCACATAGGGGAGAGACCTAATGAATGGGACACTTTTTTTTAAAAATCGTCTATACTTCAAAACCAAGTAATCAAATATTTTAATTCTTGCGGCATAAAATACCTCAAATATTACTTTATGTTTTAAACTAAGAAAAAATTAGATTTTTGTCCCATTCAGTAATTCCATTCTTATTGAATGGGACAAGAAGAATATTGTATGTGACTAATGTAATACAATGTAAAATTCATGCGGTTTGTAGAGGTTAGTAAAAATATGAAAATGGTCAAAAATCGCAGCGGAAAAGCACTTTTGGGATAAATGATGAGGACAAAAGTCTCAGCGCATACGATGGTGACCTTGATTTTGAGGTCAAGATCAAAATTCAAGGTCATATTCATAATGTCCCATTCAATATTCCCTGTCAAGTGATAAGATAAAGGCAAGAAATAAAAAGTACATAATCTCAATATGCAAACAATACTTGTATAATTATAGTCTATACCTACTAAGCAGTTTAATAATCAACTAATACAATTAATCTAATCACAATGGTTATTTTAGAATATTTATTAGTAATTTGTAAAAAAATAAAAGTTACTTATTCTGCTTAAAATCGTACTTCTTAATTTTTGTTGAAATAAACGGAAAATCGGTAACACATATATAGCACATAAAAACAATTATACAAAAGACACCTAGTGATTGTAAAATAATTTCCCACTAACGGCTCCTTGTTAGCTAAAACTCATTTGTCCCATTCATTAACTCTCTCCCCAACCTTATTTTAATTTCAGTGTGTTTAAAAAGCCCGTATTTAAGTAATAATTAGTTATTTAATAAAAGTGATTAAACAAAACAATTTTACTTGCTTTTTTTTATTTAAGTAACTTGAATCAGAGCCGGGTTAACCCATTCTTGGTCCCTAGACAATTTCTTCTTACCGGGCCCTCTTTCCCTCCAGGACCAGATTTACCTATGGGAGGCCCTGAGGTGTTACGGCGTTTCTCAGGGGGAAAGATTTTCACGACTACTTTTGTCAAAATTTTTCCGTATCGTAGAATTGGCGAGCAAAAAAGGAAACGAATTTATTCTTTCTATTCTACTCCTGTTTTGAGAGATTTATTATCATTTTGTGCGGCTCCTATTGACTGTGTGAAAAATTAAAACAAATTTTAAATATTGATTCAAATATTCAAAATAGCTAGTTTAATCCGGTCCTTCAAAGAATCGGGCCCTAGACATTTGTCTTATCTGTCTGTTCGGTGATCCGGCCCTGAGCAGAGTATATTATTATTGTAATAAAGTTTCCAACAAATCATAGTAAAAGTAAACTTTAGTATTAACAAGAGAGTGAAAAATATGCTTCGAATAATGCCAGTCATTTCACGAACGGAGTTACGATCTCAGTCGTTGTTTTGGCTGTTTTGCTGTCGAAATCGAAACTAAATCGAAATTCCAATTTTTCGCAGCAACCGGCCGAAACCGAAACCGAAATTTCGATCTTACAATATCATAGGCACACTTAAGCGTATAAAATAGCCCTCTGTATTCAACAGTAACGGCTACGCGATGCAGTTGGGAGCGAGAATTTGTATTCGAGGTCAATTTATCTAAATACACGTAACTTTCTATATTATAGTGTTTCGGTTCTTTTGGAAATTTCTTGGAATATTCTTTATACGATTCATTTAAAGAAAATGTGATATTCTTAACAAAATAAGTGGATATGACTCCTTAAGTTGTGACTTTTCTTTGTAATGCTCCCGAACAAATTCAAAAATTTCGTAACGGGCCATAAATGTTGAAAATATATATAATTCATTGTTTATATTGTTGGAAGAACTCCATTGAAATACATTAATAAAACACAGCTCTCCATAAATATTTACATAAAATTCACATCAATGGATTTATTTATAAATTTGTTATCATTTGAGCATTTTATGCGCCATTTTAATACTTTTCGATATTAAAATATACCGGATGATCTATACGCATATTATATTTTATTAACCAAATCGGGATCGTAATGCATAGACAGTAGGAGTCAAAATGTCTCTTGAAAATTGACCAAAGACCGAATTGTCTTCACGTGATACAAGTTAATAAGATTTAACAGAATCGCCAAGTGCATGTTGAATACGCATTAAGTCCAAGTTTCTCAGATTGTCATAGCATTCAAACTATTTTATAACTTTACAAGGTATTTTAGTATAAGTATATTTTTTATGGTTTATTATAAAATCGAGTAGAGTTAAAGGTAACAACAATGTTACTTGAGAGTAGAGAGGGACAATTATACAATAATTTGGTTCTCGCTAATATTTAAAGGATCATACAAACTTTGAAGTTCAGTATTTTGCACACAAAGTTCTAAAATGAAAAGTGGTTAAGAAAACATCGAAAAACTCTCTCTAAAGATATATGTATCATACGATAGGGTACATGGAAGTATTTCTATAGTGTTACTTACGCAGAACGAAAATTGTATGTATTTTCCAATATTTTCCTTAATGATTTGAATTTCTGGAACACGACATTGAAAACACTGAACATTCACTCAACAAAAATTTACTATTGTTTGGTGGATCGTGAGTTCGAAACCAACCGGGGAAGATACGTCATCAACATTACCATACCGCCAATTTATCAATAACGGTGTATCAACAGTGCATGTGGCCTTAGCTGTTGCGTACCTAAGCAATAAAAAAATTTACTGGGAACTATTTTATCTATTTCAAAAGAACTTCCGAAATGTTTGGTTGCCTACACCCCTGAAAGATATCTAGCTTAATCAAAATGACTTTAGTTGGAAAATCTTTGTAAGTACCAGTAACCGAATTCTTTTCCAAATTTCTTGGATTGACGATTGAAAAGTAACCGGTGGCGGGACAAAAGAATATTTTGCAAATAATCATGTGACGATATGTTACATGATTAGGTAGGTGAAAAAATTTCCGATACTTTCCGTTAAGTAGGTACCTACAGGAAAGTTTTAAATAATGTAAACAAAAAATTTTGCTCACGTTTGTAGACCGGAAGATTTTGGAGTTACTGTGGTCATGATAAAATGACCGAAGTTAATTTCATCAAATTGATATTTGCATTTTAAGGGATTATGGTTTAAGGCAAGACTTTCCAAACTGGGCGCAGCGCCGCCCTGGAGCGCCGTGAAACGCCGTAAAAAAGGAAATTATTTCCAATGTAGTAAAAAAGGTTTTTTCTGCTCGTTATATAATTCTTCAGGAAAAAAACGAAAAAAATAAGTGTAATATAAAATGAAAAAATTTAGGGGAGATTTTGAAAAATAAATCAAGTAATTTTTTTTCGGCGCCACAAGTCCTTTGTATCATACTTTCTTAAATAAGTAAATTTTACCAAGAATATTTCTTTAAAACTTTATAAGATTCTGAATATTATTTAACAAGTTATGTGCGTGAAAAGGAAGTACCTAACCTCAAGTACAATTTCTTGCATCCTGCCGTACTATATAGCTGCCGGTATTGCAGAAAACTATTCTAAACCTGTTATTCTATGTACGTTAAAAAATATCTGCGTTTGGTATTTATAAGAAATTATTTATATAAAGTTTTCTTTCTAAATTTGGTTCTTTACTGTCCAAAATTGAAAACTGGTATTTTTCATCAAGGTATCGACTTAAACAACATCTATCTGAATCATTTTGACACTACTTTTGTAAGGCTGAATTTCTCGTTGATTATACTATTATATAAATGGAGGTTTTCAGTGTAACCTCTACAAATTATTTACCGATATAATGTAGATTAATAAAATCATGTCATATCATCATGTTAGTAAAATATCTAGAATATTTGCCATCAATATTCTAAATACATCAAACATCCAGAACATGCGATATATACATCACAATATATAAAGTCTAGGATAAAATTATTGTCAAACATAATTAATACAAAATTTATTGGTACTTTCATGGTACGATATATAAACATATTTGATTACAGTAAATACGGTGCAAATATTAAACACACAAGAGCAGATGATAAAATCAATTTTATGTTTTAATTTTCAATTTGAAAAAATAAACACTTGATAAAAATATGCAATTTAAAAAAAAAGCTTGCATGAAGCTACATATACATATGTGAATATGATACTTTATAAAGTTAAAAATAGAAAAAAAGGTTTAAAAATGAAGGGGTGATGTGGATAGATCGGGAATAAATTCGATTAAAATTGGTCGATTTAATATTTGCAGTTTTAACCACTGAGAGAAATTATGTACGTAGCTTACTTTGCAAACTTTTTGCGTTTTTGATAAATCAGGATAAAAAAATATTCTATTCTAATGTATTTTTCCATTAAAATGCAAGTTATACTCTAACCTGTTTATATTTTGCGATTTTTATTTAGTATTGCGGATGGCAGCTTGCTGTTTTCTAGAACTGAATAACTCGTATCGTCTTTACAGAAGTCCCTCCATTGACTTAAAAAACACATATTCTATTAATAGTTGGAAAAATGTGTACACCAAATTTGTTATTTTATTATTAACATCAACACTGTATATTGGATGTGTGAAATCGAGCAGAAGAAATTTTTTGAATTTCTCATTCCAAATCCATTTTAAAATTTTTAGTATTTTTGCTAGCATTATTAAAAGATAATATTAGCGTCTAATGTAAACCAAATATTACGTGTAAAAATATAGACCATCAAGGTTGTCTATATCCAAAAGCCGTAAAGGGTTAAAGGTAAAAGTTAAGGTAGAAAATTAATAGACAAATTTAAAAAAAATATCTTTCAGAATCAGTGAGTGTAATGGAATGCAATTATGGATGTGCCAACGAAGTCAGTAAGGAAAGCTATTATAATAAAGGTTATGTACGAGTTGTAATAATTTTTTATCCTAATTAACCTTTCCTAAAATGTTATAGTTTTCTAGGAATGGGTAAAAATAGTTAAATATGAAGTTAGAGATAGATTTGATAAAATTTTAGATAGGTAAAAATGATGTATATGTACTAGAAACACCTAGCACAAGACTGGTACATCTGAGCAAGAAAAACTATTTGAAAGAAAGAGTTCTATAAATAAACCAAATGATGCTTTTTAGAAGGCATATAGTGTAAAATACAGCTGATCCACTGGGTACTACCAAAAATTAACCTTTTGTCATATGCCTGAGAATTATACTAATGACGCTAGCAGCTCGTGACAAGTAAGGCATATCATGCGATTTGTATTACAGATGTCAGCGTTGCTTTAGCTCGGATTTAAAATTGTTTAAGTATTCAAACGAAGACCTAGTGTTTTTAATTAAAGAGTCCTTTAAATCTAATTGCTTATTAACAGCCTGCAACGTGCATATAGAACGTCCAGAAACACAAAGGTTACACCCACTGTGGAGACGTTAAAAAGATGAGAAATGAGACAAAAAACGTCATGATGCTCAAAGATCAGTTTGCTACTTTCATTCGCAAGAAAGATCCCGATGGTCAGTACTGGTTTATGCAGCACGGGGCCCAACCTCATCACACCGACCAATTTTTTGACGTGCTTGAAAACATTTTTCTACATCGTGTGATCGGTATTTACTTTCCAAAAAGACGTGGAAAAGGAATAGATTAGCTCCATAACACCCAGACCTTAACCCTTCTGACTTTTTTCTTTGGGGATATCTTAAAGATAAGGTTTGGGAGACTAATCGGGAAACCAGTCCATACATTTGAAATAATGTATCATTAACTGTATTATATACCATTTCCTTTCCATATACCTTTGCTTTACTATATTTTGTCTTTTCTCTGATTATTCAAGTAAAACTTTTTGGTAGTACCCAGTGGACCATCCTGTATGTTCTTATATGGTTATAATGAATAGTGGTGAATGCGACAATAAGTATGCATATAGATTAATCATCAGTATTTGTGTCTCTCCTATAGCATGGTTTCGCTATAATACAGTAAGGTAAATTCCTTGGAGATTTTGGATAATATGGTTTCCTATAAAATGATTTTTCTGTAAGATGATTAAGATTGTAAAACTAATAATTTAACAAAAAAAGCGAAGTAAGGTTTAAAAAAAATTTAAAAAAAAAAAATTTATCCAGAAATTTAACCACTGTGTTATAGGAGGGAAACCTGTTTAATTGCTAGACAACAGATACATACTACTCAAACTGCGTTCAAGCTTGGTGACTAGAATCAATTTTCGGACTAGCTCTCTTGTCTCAACAACATATTGTCTGCGATACTATAAAACTAAAAAATACTGCAGTATATTTTGTACTCTGCGGCACTCTCTTGAGATATCATAGTTATATTTTTTTGGGAATCAAAATTTCATTTTACATAAATTTTTTCTACAAAAAATTATATAAATTAAACTCTCTAATTTCTACTATCAATCAATACTGTTTTAAATATTCATTGTATCACTGAATATGATTTGAGCGTAGTTAAAAAATAAAAATAAAAATAAAAAATAAAAAATAAAATAGGCCACTGCAATTGGACATTGATTTATGTTGTAAGTACGGTGTGATATACCAGCAACTAACTGTAGCACCATGTTCTGGTCCAACCATGATGGACTATAATCATGAACTGGGGACCTGAAAACTCTCAACGGGTGAATGGGATGAGATTGTAGTTTTAGTTACATGTATTCGTTTGAACATCACGTGTGATGTTTGTAAACATTTTAAATAGGATTTGTGAACAAATGTAAACCAGTTTTTACATATGCACAGCTCTCACCTATGTAAATATCCCGTAGGTATATCTATATGTTTGTGTATCTGTATTTTTATAATAAATATTGATTTGACTTTTTTCAACGAGTTTTTCAAACGAATACAACCATACGTTGTTTGTAATGACTGTAAATGTTCAAGTTTAAAAATTTGTTGTAATCTACTATGTCTTGTTCGTGTTTTTGTGTTTTTGTTAGGAATTCTACATTCTTTTGAGCGTTTGGGAATTTCTTGTTTGATTATTAACAATAAGGAACTGAGTGGAAAAAGGGCGTAAGTCACTTTACGCCCTATTTCGGTAGATTGTATTTTCTAATCCTTTAGAGTGTCTACGTATAAAAAAAAATTTTTACGGCGATTGGAAATCAATTAATGCTCCTACACTACGATAATAGTCTGAAGCGTATTGCCATTTTTGCATAAAATTAAATTTCTAATTAGTAACTCACAACTACGAGGACCTAAAGTTTTACAGTACCTCATAAATAATAGCCTCTAAAATGTATTTCTAGCCCCACAATACAGAAAAAACGAAAGAGAAAACCTAAATTTACTTTTTGGGGCAGTTAGTTGTGATTCTGTATTCTGAATTAACTTTCACTTCTAAACAACTTTTCCAAATTATATTTTCTTCAATTTTCATTAATTATCATACTTTACTCTGAAGCCATATTTACATTTTTAAGCCCACGCATGATACAACCAGATATATGCAAGTTTTTGTGGGCGTTTTATAATCAAATTTTTCAACTGAAAAAATTAGACTTATACAGCCTATACGATAGGAACGGCGAGAGTAGGAGCGCTATCCGTTTTCGGACCCGTAGAACACGATTATGTAGAAAAGAAAATACGTTGTCAATTATCTACAACGTATCCAAAATTCAGCTTCAGATTTGGAGGGGGAAAAAACGATTTTGGCTGGATCTAACACGCCCCCAGCCCCCCAGAATTAACGTAGAGGGTTGAAATTTTGTGTGTTGATAGAGTTCATACCTAGGTTGGGCTCTTTGGAGGTTTTAATATTTTACCCCCACCTTCCTCATTTATAAGCTACAATTTCATGCTTTTTCGACGTCTTCGAAGTTTGTACCACTCGCACAGGTCACCGAAATAAACCTAGAGGGCTGAAGTTTTGTATTCGGATTGAGTTAGTATCAAGGGGGTGCTTTTTGGGGGTCTCGACTTTTAACCCTTACTTCCACCATTTTGATACCAAAAAGAACATGATTTTTCTTGTTTTTTAACAGTTTCGTTCGGGTCAAAATCTCCTCAAATAAACCTAGAGGGCTGAAATTTTGTGTCCAGGTTAAGTTAATAGCCAGCCACTGCTTTTTGGTAGTTTCAACTTTTAACCCTTACCCCCACGATTTTTACGCCAATATTTCCTTGATTTTTTTTTTCTAACACGGCTAGAGACTGTTTAAGGAAACCTAGAGGGCTGAAATTTTGTACGTGCATAGAGTTAGTATCTAGCTAGTGCTAAAAATTTTGGATTTTTTGGAAAGAAAAAATATCTTCATAATGAGGCTGCTCACGGCGTTTTTTTTTTTTATATTTAACGTTTTGCCCAACTTGAATTTTAATTATGTTTCATGGTTCTTCCTAAATATACGTTTTTATTATAATTTAAAACCATTCGATTTTTAGTTTAAGTAAAAAATATCTAATTTTGAAATGTAGGTCTATGTTTAATGAGCGGCTATTTGTTTTTTGTCCGCGGCAGCGTAAATGCTGTACCGGACGCTGCCCACACGTTAGGGTATAACCTGGAAACAAATTTTAATTCCTACTTTTCAGTACGATAGAGCAGATATCTCAAGAAAGGACGAGTCCGGATAAGGCCCATTTTTCGCCCATCGATGTTTGGATGTGATTATATTTTCTATTGAATCTAACGACCTTCCTATTTAAGAAGACAACATAATTTTCAATTATTCTTCTTTATTAAGCAAAAAAATATGCAGCTCATAATAATAAATTAAATAATTTAAAAACCAAAATTTTGAGATTTCACTATTTTTTGAAACTTTTTTTTTTTTTTGTTAATATCTTAAGAGTAACATAATGAGTAATAATCTGCATAAATAAGACAACATCTCCATCTAATTAAAAACTCAATAGTTAGATATTATTTTTTAGTTAGATAATATTTTTTATCCATTTTTTACAACAATCGCATTGTTTAGCAGGCACTGCTTTCAACTTATATATATAGTCAGCCACACTTGTATTCGTACAGCAGCATATTTACTCATAGGACTAAATTTTAACCAAATGGATTCTCATAATTTCCCACAAATTTGAACTTTTTTGTTTATAATATTAATATTTGGATCTTCTACTTCCTATATAAGTTAAAAAATTTCATTAATAGTTTTTAAAAAAAAATTCTCTAAGAAAAATGTTATGCATGCAATTTGTATCAACATGTCCAACGCCACATTCGTATTCGTACACCTTAAAATTTGATAAATATTTTTATATGTTTCAAAAATTAATTACTTTATTTTAAAATTTAGAAGTATATTTACGTAGGTATGTACCATTATTTTAGATAAACATAAAATATAATAATCCTCAAGGTCAATTTTTCCATATATTTACTGGGAAATTAAATGAATTTCAATAGAGTCCAAGAAATCGATTATTGATCTATGCTACCAAAATTAATTTTTCAGAAAGGACTTAAATTGTAAGTAGGTGACTATTTAACACTTAATATGTGATAAAGAACCACAAATAGGATCATAAATTAGAAAATAACTCTTGAAATATGGATGAAAAATACTACATCTTGTTCTAAATTGTCATTTTTGAATGAATAAATTAACAAAAATCTACCAGGAAGCCCTAAAATGGTCAGGATAAGGTCAAAGGATTACATAGCAAAGAAATTTCGCACCGAAAGAATTTCTCGCGTTATTAAAACACGTGATATAGGTATACCGTGGGAAAAAATGCATGTAAATAACATATATAAACAAAGATAAATAGATTGTTCCAGAAACTACGTAAATAAGGATTCTGAATCTCCTTATAACAAAATATTCACAGATAAACATAAAATTAAGATTTTCATCATTGACCATGTCCTTAAATCCTTATTTTCCTACATTTTAGAGCAATATAAGTTTTATTATTTATTTATGTTACTTACCACGTACATTCCCACGGTATACATCACGTCTTTCAATAACGCGAGAAATTCTTCCAGGACAAAAATACTTTGCTAAGTAACCCTTTCACTTAATCCTGACCATTCTATCATTTTTTTATGGATTTTTGTTAATTTTTTCATTAAAAAATGACAATTTAGTGTAAAATGTAATATTTTTATCCATATTTCAAGAGTTATTTTCTAATTTATTATCCTGTTGGTTACCCTTTATGACAAATTAAATGTGAAACAGTTGTTCACTTATCATTTAAGAGGTTTAAGGACTTTCTGTAGGAATTTATTTTATTAGCATACATCAATAACAATTTCTTGAACTCCATTAAAATTTTTCTATTTTTTCGGCAAATTAATCAAAAATTTCACCTTAAGGATTATTAAGTTTTATGTTTATTTAAAATAAAGGTACATACCTACGTAAATATACTTCCAAATTTGAAAATAAAGTAATTAATTTTTAAAACATATAAAAATATTTATCAAATTTTATGGTGTACGAATACGAATGTAGCGTTGGATATGTTGATACAAATTGCATGCTTAACATTTTTCTTAGAGAATTTTTTTTTAAAAACTATTAATGAAATTTTTTTAGCTGATACAGGAAGTAGAAAATTCAAATATTAATATTATAAACAAAAAATTTCAAATTTGTTGGAAATTATGGAAATCCACTTGGTTTAAATTTTGTCATTTGAGAAAATATGCTGCTGTACGAATACGAGTGTGGCTGACTGTAGATAAAATAGTAAAAAATACTTTAAAATGAAAAATTAATCGTTTACTGAAGTGTTTATTATTTCTACGTGTCGCGACATGCATGCATTATATGATGCTGTGTTTAACATATCACTTATGAAATATACTTCAACAATTTTTTTCCCACAGAAGCGCACAAAGTACCAACTTCAAATTAATTTCATTCAATAGTATATTGAACGTAAAGTAACATATCTTAATTTGAATTTGGTACTTTTAACGCTTCTTCCTGAAATAAAGGCCTTAACTACAGGCAAATAAAGGCATAACCTAACGCAATTATGACATTAAAGAAATTTAACTATGAAATAAAAATTACACCACGTTAAAGCACACATGTTGCACAAAATAAACCAACCATTAGATCTTTGTAAATTGAAAATTTTTTTCACACGTATATTATGGGCGAAAAATGGGCCTTATCCGGACTCGTCCTTTTATGAATTTGACAAACAGACAGGACGAAATTACTGGGGTTTCAGGATTTTTTTCAGATCTCAAAACTCAAAAATAATTTAGCTTATAAAATATTAAATGAATAAAATTATTATATGATTTTCTGGTATTACATAACGCAATACTAAATAATAACATTGTAAAACATTGTGATAAAAAGTAATATGATGAAATTTCAATGTTATTCGAGTGTTTTTGAATCAATTACAATTTTCATATTTTATCATATTATCACCTCGTACTCGTATACTCAACGAGTGTACACGTATTTATACGAAACATATATACCTACATACGGTCACATGGACGTATACAGGGTTAGTCAAAAGTATGGAAACGGTGAAATATCTCAGCGGAAAAACATTTTTGGAATAAATGATTATGACAATAGTTTCAGCATTTTTTATGGCGCATCCGATGGTGAGTTTGGCTTTGACTTCAAGGTTAAGGATCAAGGTCATGTGAAAGTCAACTCCGTTTTTTGAAATGGCAACCCCCCTTTTCGACCTCGGAAATGGAAATAGCGAAAAATTCTGCATCCGAATATGACCTTGAAGTCAGTGATTAAGGTCAAATTAAGGTCAAATGCTAATTTTTACTGTAATTTTTAATTGAAATTTCTACTGTAATTTTCTTAATTTTGACGTTCCATAGTAAGTGTAGACAGGATGTAGACCTGCGCAGTAGTTGTATAAAGAATGTAGGCGTGCACACTAGGTGCAGGTAGGATGTGGACGTGCGCAGTAAGTGAAGTAGGTAGGAATGAGGTTGAAGGAGGAATAAAAAAATGAAATATTTCAAATTTACCCCTTTGTACCTTTGTACCTTTGGACAATAAAATATTGTACCTTTGGACAATAAGATATTGGACTCTATAGGTAACTTGTTCGTCTAATATGCTTTAAGGTTACAATTTTATGTGGTAACTGAAATATTTCCTTTTTTTTTATTCCTACAACTTCATTCCTACCTACTTCACTTACTACGCACGTCTACATCCTACCTGCACCTAGTGCGCAAGTCTACATCCTGGCTACACATATTGCACAGGCCTACATCCTGGCTACTCCTACTGCGCAGGTCTACGTTCTGTCTGCACCAACCGCCGAACGTTAAAATGAAGAAAATTACAGTAGCAATTTCAATTAAAAGTTACAGTAGAAATCAAAATTTGACCTTAATTTGACCTTGATCATTGACTTCAAGGGCATATTCTGATGCAGAATTTTCTCCTCTTTCCATTTACGAGGTCGAAAAGGGGCGTTGCCATTTAAAAAAACGGAGTTGACCTTGATATGACCTTGATCCTTGACCTTAAGATCAAAGTCAAGGTCACCATCAGATACACCATAAAAAATGCTGAAACTTTTGTCATCATCATTTGTCCCAAACATGCTTTCCCGCTGAGATATTTCACCGTTTCCATACTTTTGACTAACCCTGTATATAACAAACTATTAAATTTAATTAAACTATGTTTTAACATCGCATAGTTTCAATTTTCAAATTGTTTGGTACAGTTAGGCATTAATTTTAACCTAAAACCATACATAGGTATTTACAGTATATACAAATGTTATGGAACACTTCGATTTAATAACCTCTTGTTTTGACTGGCAGTAAACATGAACAAATATACAAACATATTGTATGAATATAGTACGCATTGATAAGTTTTGGAAATATCGAATTTGGAAATATTAGTTGGAAAAGTATCCTGTAGTGTTTTCCACAAAAATCACGCTAAATGACAACATTCCGCACCCTGAGATTGAGTCACAATTGTAACGTGTGAAATTTAGTTACAATTTTCCTGAAAGAATTTTGAAATTAAGCTATTAAGATTTGTAGAGATAATTCTTCACTGATGGTCTTTCACCGCTTGATAGTAGATATGGTTCATTTCAGTTAAATTTAACCATGCTTCCTCACTTTGAATTTAAATAATTTCCGTTTTCTTGGCTTTATCTCTTTTATTATTTCATTTATGTAAATTTTAAATTTGCAGTTTATTTTTAGAAAATAATAGAAGATTGATTTGTTTCGAATAAAAGATTTATTTAATTTTTTAACGAAAACTCATGATCAATTGTATCTGAAATGAGGTATACTAGAGTAGCACTATCTATAAAAGCTTTGGATATTCCCAAAATTCCCAGTGAATCACGCAGTTTTAACTGTGTCGAAAAGGAAAACAAAAGTGAAAATCTAAAAAGCGTCCAGAAAAAAACATTCACATGCGTGTAATGCTAGGCCGTCCCTGCAAACATAGGTACCTTAAATCAGTGTTTACCAATCGCTGGTCCACCGACTGGTGCCGCGGTGCGAAGAAAGATGCCTGAATTAAAATGAATTACAAAAGTACTGTAATTTTTATTTTTACTTTAAAAACAAGAAAGTGGAGAGGGGCTAGTTTTATGAAAAAAACGTTTTTAAAGGTAACGATCGCATGTTTTGTATTTTAGTTTTTTAATTACGGTTCATGATAGCACACGTCAAGCACAATACGGTACATCCTATTTTGTTTTAAAAAAAAGGAAACGGCGGGCCTAATTTTAGGCTGGAAAATAATTTTTAATTGTAACGAAGGCAATTGTTTTGGGGTTTAGCTTTTTTATTTACGGCACATGGTAACGACTATCACAACACGGCGCAGTCTCTTTGTACGACAAAAGAAAACGGCTGGGCTAACTTAGTGAGAACATATAGTCAACAATATTTAAATCCTTATTCCTTAATCTTTAGTTCTTAAATTTTTTTGCTTGAAAATTTTATTTATATGTTCTTAAAATAAAAATAAATAGACTCGTAATAAAATGGAGACTAAAAATATTAATACCTAGTGTTTTTTTTATTAATTCCTACAAAAAGCCGAAATTTTTGCTCTCTAGATAGAATACCCCCTTAAGAAAGTATCGATATTTATCTGAATTACATGGTCGGAGAAGATGGAGAAAGACTTTTAATATTAAATATAAAATAATGTAATTTAGAAAACCGATAATCGTCATATACCATCCTTTTTCTGGGCTGTGACTGTAAAAAGGCTGAGAAACGCTGCCTTGAATGACTGCACAGGAAATTTCCTATCACCAAAATTTTTCTCAGTTTTAATTTTAATTAATAAATACTTTATTCATACATATCCATACATATTCATACCTATTAAAAAAATAAATGATATGAATTCCCACTTTAAAATTTAATAACTAATTAGCCTGAAATTGGATGCCGTCTCAAAATTAATACTTGACTTTAATATTAATATTATTGGAATTTATTGAATAGAGTCTATTGCCAAGAAATTACCATCAGTTTAATGTAAATGACATCTGATGATGGTTTTGAATTGAATACGCGCATATTATTTATTTATAATCAAATAATTTGCCGAGCACGCCAGAGTATGCTTACCCCAGGAAATCAATTAAGTTGTAATTGAATTTTCTATTAAATGTTAGAAAATAATTTTTTTATCTATCGTTGGTTTTCTCTACATCCAAGATATAGATAACGTTTTGCTTCTTTTTTTTATAATTATGGATTTATTTTGCGTTTTGTTAAAAGTACATAGATATGATTAATGTCTATTATAGAGTGTGGTTTGAAATAATTGAACTAAAAGGCTAACGGTAGGAAAAAACAAAATGTTTTTTTTTTTAATGGATGGCGTATTTTAAAATGGATAATAACTCCGTACTTTCATCATATATTCTTGATCTTTAACGTAATCTTGACTACTTTTACAAATAATAAGTTTTGTTTAATCTATACATATAAATAAACTGTAACGAGACCATGTCTGTGCATGAAATATTTTTTAAAAATTGTACTGGTACTGTAGTTAGTGATTTTTATATTTTTTGTCTGTCTGTGCACGCATCACGAAAAAACTACTGGACGAATTTTGATGAAATTTGGTGTGGTCATAACTTATTACTTGCGTCATTAGCTATAAGTAATTTTCACTCCGGGAAAATGTCTCATTCCTACGGAAAAATCGTTTTGACCATGTGCACGAATTATGCGAAAACTACCGAACAGGTGGTGTTATCTGGGTCATCATACAAAATACTTTTTAATGCGGGAAAAATATCTTGTTCCTTTGGGAAAATAGAAAAACCATTTTGAGCACGTGCACTCATTACACAAAAACTATATTCCGTGTAAGTTCTTTATAGTTACACATTATATACTTCTCATTGATTTATATCTATCTATTTATCTCTAATAGTGTGATATAATTGTGTTAATTGCTCTACGGTCACAACCTCTACTTTACTTCCTACTCTACCTTATTACTTATCACTAACAAACAATGTACTAATTTTTCCTTAAGATTACCAAAGCTTATTTATTGTTTCTTAGCTTAGGTATCTCTACAAAAACTGCAGAAAAATGACAGAAACTGACACTTTCGACATCAATATCTACTCAGGACATCTAAAAGTTTTCTTGTTTTTATTTTAATAGACCTAACAATTGGTTGTTTGGTAACAGGTCATTATTGAAGTATCTATTAAAAATAGAAACGATGTAATAGTATGTACTTAGGATGAAATGTGCACAAGATGAAAAGTACAACAAAATATCCTATTGTTATTTTATATTAATTGTACGTTTTGTAGAAAAAGTAAACTTCTTATAAAAATTCCATTTTCTACGGTACTGTAGGGGAAGGTCGCCCAAAGCGGGTACCCCTCTTAAAGCGGGTAAGCGCTTGTATATCGTTGTATCGAATGTTTTTGTCAGGTCGTGTGTATAACGAGATTAACCGAATATCAACCAATATCAATCAGTTGCACTTGAACGCTAGTGTCGTTTAATGTCCTAGTTAAACTTCATCAAATTTTTTTGTTGGTTTTGTTAAAAATTTTGACGATAAATATTCTGTGACTAGTCACAAACCTTTTTATTTGTAATCTTTTTGGTATTACCATATTATGTTATCATCATTTGACTTTTAATGTAGAAAAAGGTAGATATGTATCGGCTTTCATTTTGAAATTATTCTAACTTAACAAAATTAAGTCTTTTTGGGCAAAACGGGTATGGGCAAAGCGGGTAGACAAAATAGAAGCATCTTAATGGAAAAAACTGTTGGAAGGGGAAAAGAAATATAAAATCTTCTTTTTACGACGGAATGAGGGAAAAAGCTTAAAAAAAATATTTCTGCCTTGTTTGTGGTGATTTTGATGTGGAACCACCTGAAGTAATATACTCCAATATGGAGGTTGTAAAGAAAGTTACAGTTAATTGTTATAAATTTATTATTTTTGTCTTTTTTCAATTTTTTTTTACTTAATTATTATTATTGTTAAGTTCTGTATGATTAAGAAAGGTTATATTATAAAATAATAACAGTATTTAAGTACATAATGTACTTACCTGCTTTGCCCAAAGGGATTACCCGCTTTAGGATACCTATACGGGCAAAGCGGGTTTTTGCAGAGGTTTTGTATTTTCTTTATTAAAAATAAATATCGTATAAACATTTTTTAAGCGAAGTTTCATTTTAAAGTTCGATAACTATTCTATCTGATAATATAAAAAATATCTGTTTATCGAGGTCAGAACTCACTTTTTTGGGCGTTTAATCTTAGCTTACCCGCTTTGGGCGACCTTCCCCTACCACTTAGGTCCGATTTACATTAACGCTCTGTTCTCACTCCGATATCACTCCGCTCCAGGTTCGATAAAATATTCTTACACAATAAACAATGAGTGTATTCACATCATCGCTCTGATATTGGTCCGATATCAGTCGCGGTTCGCTCCCGTTCCAATGCTACTTCAATATCAGAACCACTCAGGTAATATTTTATCGGAGCGATATCAGACTTGTTATGGCTTGTACCTATAGTGTAAACACGTTTTTGATTCCACTCCACTCCGCTTGCATTCAGTTGTTATGAAAAGATATTTGTATCTAACTGAGACCGAACTGGGAGTGTACCCAGAGTGGCATTATAATGTGAATAGAGAACGAATGGGTTCCAGCATGATATCAGCATTGTAATGTGAACACAACAAGATTATATCGAATCGGGAGCGTAGTGATATCGGAGTGAGAGCAGAGCGTTAATGTAAATCGGGCCTTAAACCTTGTTATCCACAGGGTCGTGGTGAAAAATTGCGGGCCCCTGGAATAAATCAAATTTTTTAAAAAATTTTCTTCCCAAAAAGCAACGAGCAAAAATAGGTTCTTTTTATCTTTTCTCGGACTTCTTCCCGACAACTACGGGCCCCCTTTTCCAGTTCGAGCCCCGAAACTAGAACGCCGACTACCCCACCTTCTCGTCGGGTCTGGTTGACCAAACTTCATTTTATTAATTTTTTTTCCAATTTGGAAATCAAAGCCTTTTTGAACCCGTGAGTTTTGATCTCGTAGTATTCACGCGCCCCCTTAGCTGACGTTGACTGTGCTAGCTGGTCACCGAAACTACAGGGCACAGGTATTTTATAATTTGAAAGGCATCAATTGTGAAAAATCGCATTTACGAATAAAAATATCAGGGGGTTTTCACCGTTTAAGAAAAAATATATAAAACTAGTCATAACTAAGTTTAATAGATTTGAGCGTTACTTTATGGCCACATTGTCACCTTACTTTGTAAAAATATCACTTTTATTGTTTAAACCTTTATGACATGCCTCAATTTATATGCATCAACTTATTTGATAATAGTCATATTGATCGATACATGTCACAAGTCTTGAAACAGTAAAAGTGGTATTTTTTCAAAGTGTGTTATTTACTAACAGCAGTCAGTAACAAAACATCATTATTTCTCACGTGTTATTCACCGTAGATACTAGGCTTCGTCACCTTGAATTTAAATAATTTCCGTTTTCTTGGCTTTATCTCTTTCATTATTGCATTTACAAAAATTTTAAATTTGCAGTTTGTTTTTAGAAAATAATAGAAGATTAATTTGTTTCGAATATAAGAATTATTTAATTTTTTAACGAAAACTAATGATCAATTATATCTGAAATGAGGTATAACTTCTGCTCAAATAATAGTCATGTTTTTATTGAAGCAACAACGGAACGAATTCCACAGTAAGTAGGTGGATCATTCATTTGTTTAATGAATTGACGAACGAATTGAAAATAAAGACAGGTATGGTGATCGCGTTGGCTTTGCTTGCGATGTCACTTGCTTTCCGACCAAGACGTGCCACTGTATTCGATCCATTGTTGCTTGTGTCGTTTTATCATATACCTACCGAGTCGATGCTCGTATGAAAGTCAGTCACTTTGGTTGGAACGTGTGACAGAACAATTAGAAATGATTGTGCCATTTCCCCATTATTCGTATCATTGATTCCGCCTGTACTATATTACACTATACTTTTGTTCTATTAATTGCCGCTTGGTTATAGTGTACGTCAGCTATTCAGTTTAAAACGTGTACGGATAGAATGCATACGATTGAACATGTAGTAGACTGTACTGGTTACATTGGAAGACCAAACTGTTGTCATTACAGTCATTAAAGGTAATAAAAATGTGAAACCATTTTAGCATTTGTTTTAGTATTCAAACTTTTTAAATCAAATTGAAAAGACCTCTAAAAACTTTTTCAACATTGTGAATCGTAAGTTGGCATTTACATACCAGGTAACTTGTCACCTAAGCAGCACTTACCTTCCTAGTAACCTAAGTAATCGCTTACCGTCAACATTAAATAGATTTTTTTACTCCTGCTATTAAAAGTAACATTTTGCGCACGGCTAACTGTAATGTAAAAATTAACAATTGCCCACACCGTACGGGAATAGCGTGCAAAATAATATCCCACGGCTTAATATAATAAAAAAGTAGGCTGTTTCGTTGATTTAATATATATTCTATATAAATAATTCTAAAAGTAGACATTATTTAAGCTGATTATTTATTATTGTTTCCATAGTTTCAAACTATGCTTTGGCAAAAATTTGAACATCTTACCACTGACATTATAAATTTAAAAAAAATTTTACTACTTATTTAAATAAATGTTAATGTAAATTTGACGAAAAAAAATGTGCTCGTAGAAAAAGTAAAGCGTAAAATATATGGGAAAAACTTATTTCTCACTGATATGAATTGTTGCACTCGCCCTGCGGGTTCGCGCAACAAACCCATATTCGTAAGAACTAAGCCTCTTTTCTCATTTATTGTACAACTAGCTGTGATCCGCGGTTTCACTCACATAAAATTATTTGAATTATAAGTAAAATTTGTAGGTAAATTCAATCGTATATTTCAAAATTCTGTGCAAAATCTATTATTTATAGCACTTGACCGTGCTCGCCCAATGATTTCAAAATAACTATCTTCATATTTTATTAGCATGGCTAATTTTCGCACCGTAAAAACTTAGTATAGGTACCCATACCAGCAGTTTTAGAATTGTTTCTATTTTAGACCCTTCAAGGCACCAAGTCCCAAGATCTTATCGTAGATAGTTAGATATTCATACTGACAATTTTAAGAGCACTGTAATTTGTGAGACATTTTGAGATCCCAGGGCTCTGGAGAATATTTCTGAATTCATATTAATTTGTTTCGGAATCTCAACAATATTTGAGAAAAATTTGGATTAGATCCGTCTGATCGTTTATTTGAAGGGTTTTTTGGGTCCACAAAAGCCTATGGGGGAATTTTAGCCTCATGTCCTTTTTTTTTTTTTCAGAAACTCAGTACTATTCGAGAAAAATTTGGTCAAGATCCGTCTAGTCATTTATTTTAGGTTTCTTTGGAGAGCCAAAAATTGATAACGATACGTCCAGTCGTTTACTTTAGGCTTTCTTGGGGGTTCTCAAGTCCTACAAGATAACGTTTTTTTGTTGTTAGTAAGTTTGTTTTTTTTTTGTTCTTTTTTTTTTTAATTCGTATACTAATTTTAGTAATAGTCTTGTTTCATCAATTTTTTATACCTGCTACCGTTTTCTCGAAACTACTGAGGACAGATTAGTAAAGTCCATATTTAATTTTTAATATTAGGATGACCGAAACCAGCTCGATGGTTTCATCTGTATGGAATTTGCTGAGAACAGCAGACGCACGTGCCAATTGATGATAACTGGACAGTCCAATTGTTTATTTTTATTTTCTTTAAAGGATACAAATAGTTTTGTACAGTAAATAAGTAATTTCATAGTAGACATAGGTAAAAGTATTATTGGTGGTATCTATAGAAATATTTATTAATACTTACAAAAATTCCAAAATTATTTTTTCACAAATATTTAGCAACTATTTAAAATTTGTATGATTTTTTCAAGGAAGAAGGAAAGGTATATAATACTGTAAAGGAAGGAGCATTTCTCAAAATACTGATCAACGTATTAAACGTCCATATTACGAAAGACGCCATTTTGTAAATGAACAGTAACGGTTTTAATTTAATTAAAACACTGTCATTGCTTTTAAAACAATATATTTACTATATTTTTTCTTCAATTGTGATTTCTATATAAAAACATAAACAATTAATTAATTGTTTTCAATATCTGTTTTATTTGAATCAATAATTATTCACTCCTTAAGGAGGCTGTTCGACTATTTTATCAGTTAATTTTTAACCCTTTGCTCTCGAACCATTTTTTAGTATCGGTACTCAGCTACTCGACACTCTCGACAGTAGTTTTAATAAAAAATTGTAATACATCAAATATTTTAAACAAAAGTAGTTTACTCACATATTTTATTTTTATTTGCATGTTACAAACATTATATTTTAATATTAAAATTTATAATTTTCCTTAGTGTAATATTTGTAGTAAAGATAGGATGGCGCCTGAGGGGCGCCTTCCGAGTGCAAAGGGTATTTATTGTGTCTCCGTGGCGGCGTCTATCGAGTGCAAAGGGTTAAACTAGTACTATAGACTGAAAACAAAAATTGCTCAAATTAATCGATTATTTACAATTTATAACTATTTCTGTAAAAAATTACGTTTTGGTTTATAATTTTCCATCACTAATAAGACATATCTTGTTGATAAAAGTAGACACAAACATAAATAAAACTATACATTTATTAAATTATCATTTTATTAACAAGTAAATAAATACAAACAAAATACATAATCTTGTAATTAAATTTTTATATGCTCATTAATTTTACATAAAAGATGCTACTGAATTGAAGGGTCAATCTAACCTATGTTTTAATTTTTACATAATTTTATTTTTTACAATATTTTTAAAATTTTTGTCGTTATTGTTACATATTTTAATTAAAAAACGAATTCCTTATTTACGTAGAATGATTCCTTTTTCGGTATTTCCTTTACTTTGTGTAATGTCAAAAACGGTATTTTTCCGCTTATTATAAACCTGTTTTTTTAAATGAAAAATTTAGAAATGTTAACAAATTTTCATTAGAAATGGTTGCTATGATAATTATAATAAATACAATACTTATTTACCCAAATATTATATTTATTGAGTATTGCGTTTATTAATATTGTTTTAAACTTAATTTTTGTAGCACTCGATCTTGTGTGCTTACTTGCACGTGTTTTAGTGTCTATTAACTCTTTTGTTTTTTTATTTTTTGTGGTACATTCAAAGGAATCTACGTATTCATTCTAATATATCATTTTATACCATATCTTGTCTCTCTCTTAAGAAATAGTCTCCATCCATATTCTTCTATATCAATGGATTTTTTTAATAAATTCATAGATTGCTGAACACAATAATAAAATATTGATACTTTACGGTTTTTCGTAAATTTCTACGGTTAGACAAAAAATTTTGCAGAAGTCTTTCTTAGCGAGCACTTACGACTCAATAGGGACCTACATGCCAAATTTCAAGTTTGTAGGTATTATAGATCTGGAGATTTTGTGATGGATGAGTCAGTGAATGAATGAATGAGTGAATGAGTGGTATTTCGCTTTTATTTAAGGATGTGGCTATTTATACATACAGTATGTATAACCAATTGGCTATTTATACATACAGTATGTATACGAAATTGGCTATTTATACATATATAGTATGTATATGAAATTGGCTGTTTAATACATATAGTCAGCTAAGTATTGGTTTGTACCAAGTCAATTTTTCGAAAAAAATTTTCTGATAGTGGTTTCGGCTTCCTCAATGTCCAAAACTAACAAAACAACTATCTAGAAAAAATATTTAAAAAGTTGACTTGGTACAAACCAATACTTAGTTGACGATATGTGTATACTGAATTGGCTATTTAAACCTGCGGTATGTAGTTATGTACCTAAACTAAACTGATTACGTAGTTGGCTACTTATACATACTGACTGAATGCGCTATTATTACAATTAATATTTTTATAATAACTACACAATTATAATAACCGAATACCTTCGATTGAGCTGAATTATTTTTTTACATAATCTTTTTGGCTTAAGAAGTTATCCCCCAAACGGATTTTTGGCGACGCGGACCGGAAGTGTATTTTTCTATCGAATTTCAAGCCTAAGGGTTACTAAAAGATGTTTTCCGTTACCATAGTAACAAAAATTAAAGATCGATTCTTATGGAACTTGGTGAGTAGCACAAAAAAGAAAGAATGAAGTTTTTCAATATTTTGGTTAGTTTTCGTGATATTACGTGTCAAATTTGTAAAACTTACTATATTGGATAGACAATTATTGTAAGTATATTACGGCTTGTATTGATAGAAATAAGTGGAAAATGGAGGGGACAACATCACTGAAACCTCATTTTCAGGAAAAGGGTAATTAAATAATTTTGAAGTGATTACACGACGAGACACATTTATAAATAATTACCCTTTCCCCAAGAAAGACGTTTCATTGGTGATGTCCCGTTCATTTTTCACTAATTTCTATGAATAAAAACCAAAATATACCATTCAAAAATTATATTTAAAACTGAGTTTATATTCGTAAAAATTGATACTACGTATATGTGTATGTGTATGTGTGTAATATACAATCCATTATCTCATAGTAAGTTTTAGAAATACAACACATATTATCTCGAAAACTAAACAGGATATCGAAAAAATTTGTTCTTCCTTTTTTGTTCCACTTATCAAATTCTATAAGAATCTGCCTCTATTTTTTATTACCATAATAAAGAAAACCTTTTTTAGTCCTCAGATATGCAACTTCCGGTTCGCGTCCCCAAAAATCCGTTCTTAAGCTAAAAAAATTATACAAAATTCAATCGGTGGTACGCGAGAAATTCGTTATTATTAGAATCGATAAATTTGTTATTATAAGTTATTTTACTGTCACCAGTGGAAAAGTCCATTTTAATACGCGCAACACGAAATTTGGACGATATTTTTGGTGCCCAATGTGCGCAGTATACATCAGAAATTACGGTAATTCTGAATAAGTCGTCAACTGCGTATACATATTGCATGTTTAAACAAAATATTTTATATACATACTGTATGTATAAATAGCCAATTTCGTATACATACTGTATGTATAAATAGCCAATTGCGTATACATACTGTATGTATAAATAGCCAATTGCGTATACATACTGTATGTATAAATAGCCACATCCTTTATTTAAATATAGATATACAATCTCTATGGAAATATTATTTTATAGACACCTACTATTCGTTTTTATTAAAATTGCATTTTCGGTGTACTTTATTACTTTTTATTCATTTTTTTCAATCTCATCATTTTTGTCTGTTAAAAAACTTAGTAAGTTTATTTTTATGGCCACAGATACTTAAGGATTCTCGAATTCTCAAATTGCACCCAAGACCACAAAAGTAACACTATTTTAAATTTGATTAGTAATTCGTTAAATTTTGTTTGTTATATCTTCCTCGCAGGTTGGGTTGCTAAACAAAAAACTTGAATAAGATCCGTAAGAGAAAATATTAGGAGTAATGTCTAAATTTTAAGCTACGTTATGGTGTTTTCCATGTTTTTATATTTCTCTAGCACTATTGGCAAATTTCTCAATGGAAATTGAGCTGTTGTTAGAGTACTTTTGCCAGGTTCAATTTAGAATCAACTAAGATTTTAAGAAGCTATTTCCAGTCTAATTCGTCGATAAGCAAAAAAAAATGTTAGGGACAAATGGTTTCCAAATTTCCGAATGGAAATTGTGCTGTTAAAGCCTGTGTCATATAGCGCCATGAGAACATCATATTCTTATGAAATTTGGTAAAAACATTGGAAGTGTACCGGCACAAGATTGCCGTGAAAATGTAAATTTCCTAATTGTGGAAATTTTAATTAATTGGCAAATAGTTTGCCGTGTAAAATCTAAAAGTTAAAAATTATAACTATTGATTGAGTTTTACTAGCAACTAAAAATATTAAAATAAAAATCAGTCTAGTACTGACATTCAAAAGAGATAAAGGTGTTTTATTTTATAACGATTTTTCTAAATACATCTGTGGAGGAGGAATTGAGGTATAAATGTTAATTTACTTTTTTTTGACATATGGTTGAAGTTTGACATTTTAATGCTGAGGTTCATTTCTTTTCTTTTTTTTGGTGTTAATTTTGAATGATTGTGTGTTGAAAAGGGAGTGCAATGTTACATGTATCTACTACCAAATAAATACGATTTCGATAAACCGGTTCGATTTGGTGGTCCAGTGTACAAAGTGGAATAATTTCGTTGTTTGAATCAATATCGTGATCATATTTATTATTCGCAATTAATAATAGTGGAAGAAAAAGTCACGTTTTGTGTACCAACAATAGCGAAAACAATTCCGTTTATTTTTAATATCTTGAATATCATCGCCGTTACTATTACTTGCAGTTTTATTTCACTTATTCACCTGCTTTCCTACATAGAAATTGCGTAGACAGAACTTTCACTTTGAATATAAAATTTCTAATATACAATCAACTGAACAAAAAAAAAATTAACATCCCTCGTATTTGCTGGATCAATTATTATTACACTGTGAAGATAACACGTTTGTACACATCGGAATATATTATGTCAATATTTGCAGTATCTATCAAAAAATTATCTACCTTCTACCCTTTTGAAATGTTTATCTGTTCTATGTTATTATTTGCTTTTAATTTTGTTATATTATTTACGGTAATATGAGTTGCCCTCTCATTACACAAATCTAACATAGACTATGCGTTAAAATTCAGTATTAAAAATATGTTGTATGTATTTTTAATCGATTGGTGTATTTTAATGCCCGCATCAACTGTCTAAAATTATCTGCCAGAATTAGTCCTCGCAATTGTGATAGAAACAGTGCTAGTTGTAGTAATGGAAAATGACGTTACTCTTGGTTCTATTGCGTGAACATCTGCTGTCCTATAGAACCAGTACTATTTCCGTGCTTGTTTCTCTACTATATTTAACCGTTTATTTAACCGTTAAGGAGGGAGTTCACGCCAGAAACGGCTAATAAACTAATTTTCTTCGAACCTCGTTTTTTGTTTTTATTTTGTTCTGTGGTTCTTTACGAACACGGTGATATATAAAACATGGTCAAAAAAATGTTTTTTCAAGTAGAAAAATATTTATTTGTGAGCCGCTGCACAGCCAAGTTGCTGCTCCTTTGCAGACAACGCTCGCCCCCCCCCCCCGCTCGCGATTTGATCAGTAATATTTAGTTTTGGTGTCGCGATTTGATCAGTAATATTTAGTTTAGATTTGATCAGTAATATTGAGTTATAGTATGCACTGAGATAATGTTCTTTTTTGCACGATCGTGTATTTTCATGCATTTACCGATGCGGTTGACAATGCTGGTAAGTTACATTTCCCGAACGTTTGTTTATATCCATGGAAACCAAAAAATAACAGTACGGTAAGTGAAATAGATGCGTGGTAAGTAAATAGGAGTGTGGTAAGTTAAATTAGCTCAAAAATGATTGTATTTATTTATTTATATTGAAATTAAAAGTACAATTTGAACAATTAGGAAAATAAATCCATTAATAATATGAAAATTTTCACTAGTTTGCACATTATTATTATTATTATTGGCATCAGTCTTCTTATTTCAAAAGGTCTTTCATTTCAAAAGGTCGTTCAATAATTAAGATTTTCTGTGGCTTTCATAATCTTCCTTTCATTTTACGAGAATAAATTTGCAGTCAAAAATAAAATGCTTCATCAGTTTCATTATTCTCACTAATAATATAGTTTAACAAACTATTTTCCTCAATTTTTTTTAATAGAAAATTCAAAAAAAATATTCACGCCAGTGAAATATTGACACTTAATTTTTTATCTACAAATATAGTTGTCAATTGTCACTACAAAGATTCATATTAGTTGTTATGAATATTTATAATATTTATTCATGGCATTCTATGTCATAACATAAAAATATAAATTTCATCTATATTATCTGAATTTTATTTTTTATTTAACACATTTTTAATCTTTAATTATTTTAAATCGATCGTGCAAAAAATATTATACAATACACGATGCGTTAAGTGCATTTACTGATCTCGAAAATTGCAAAAACTCGACCCTGCGGGTCTCGTTTTCGCAACATTTTCTCGATCAGTAAAAGCAACTTACCGAACTTATATTGTAAAATACTATTATTTGTATGCCTTTGTAGACGTATTTTCTCAAAGTTGATTTGTTTTTTTCAACATCTGCTTTGTATGTCATTTTACCGTTTCGTAAAGTTGTGTTTTTCCCGACAAGGAAAATCATATCTCAAGTTCTAGAAAATATAGACTTAATTTTTATTTAAATTTGTTCATAAACATATTCCGCATAAAGTGCGGTATGCTTTTTCCATTTGAACAATTGTAACTATTTGGAAACATTTTTTTTTTAAATAAAAAATTTGGTTTTATAATTTTTAGAAGTTTGGGATTACAATTTTATAGTTAATTTTTAAAATTTCCTGAAACCCATACTCAGCTTTATGGACAGGTCCTTTAGGAATAAAATAATTAAAAAATATTTAAAAAATATTCATTACTTTTTGAGATATGGCGTTCCTTGTAAACGCTTAAAAACTTGTGAAAAATGGCTCCCTCCCCCTACAGGGAAGAGTAATGAATGTTTAAAAAGCAAAATTTTCTATTTGAAACCCTCGCTAATTTGAAAAAAAAATTTCAACAAGCAAAATAATCATCAATAAAAAAGTTGCTTTTTTATTTGAACTCCCCCCTTAACTAATAAGAAAGTCGAATTTCTCACGTGAGTGCACGTTTACCACAAGTACCAGCAGGTGACAATGACGGCAATTGAGTGGTAATCGAATCCGAATCATCTGCAAAGCCAGGCCAGCAACATACATAGGGTGCAGCTGATATTGCAGAGGCGGCATCACAGTATCCAACTCAACAGCTTGCATCGAACTCAGCAATGAAATCAAGCAAATAATCCAGTAGCGTAACAAGCGTCGTGTGATGCAGGATCAACTCTCAGGGGTTAATTAAGTTCTATGTAATTCTATACAAGTATACATAGTAGTTTTTTTGAGAGTGCCCAATTCTGTCATTCCTCATTTTTTTTATTCGATATTTACACTATTGAAACATTTTCGGTATTTTAAGAGATTTTGATATGTGGTTGATTTGCTGGGCTGCGGAGAAAATTGTGGGCCCCGAGGATAAGCCAAATGAGGAATTTCTTCTACCCTCCTTAACAACATCTCCGCGCTCCCTTTCCAAGTCAGAGTATCGGAAGTACAAGACGGTTGTCCCCCTCTCGTACGGTCTGTTTATGTGTTATAAAGATGGAGCAATTAGCGAAAATAGGTGACCTAGTTAGTAAGACGTTCACTGGTTACCGAAATACCTTGGATTTAAGTCCTAATCAATCGTATTTGTTTTAATTTTAGTTAATTAGTACTGTAACTGCAATAAATTAATATTTTAAAATAACTTTATAAGACTATTATAATATTATCTATAATAAAATGAAACAAATTCAAAAATACTTCCTTATTGCTACTGATAGCACACAGAAATCTTATAATAAAAAACAATCAAAGTTAAATATAAAAGAGAAATAACATTCCTTTTTATAACTCTAATAAGTGGATTATACCAGCAAACTTTTCCCAACAAAATTTCGAATTTCAGCTCCCCCGTTTAGATATAGACAAAAGTCATAACTGTTAATACCGAAACGATGAAAACTAAGACGTGTGACAATATAACAATATAAAATAATTAAATTTCTAATAATTTTCATTATGGTTCTTCTTGTCATTGTCACTGTATGCCCGTTGAAAAAACGGAAAATTTCATCCATAAGAAAAACTTCTTGGACGCAAATATAATAATAACACGTTACATGAATTGCTTCGTAGATTAAGTTATATATTGCTCTGGAAAAATTCATAAAAGAATTCGACGACTACATATTTGGCGAGATGGACGAAGAAAAAAATATTTTTATACCTTTTATGGCTACCAAACAACCAGTAAATACAACTTAGTTGGCTTAAAACACTGTTTTACCATTGTTTTAACATAGGGTGTTTTATGTTTCTAGAGTCAAATGAATTAGAGTTTTCTGTAGTGACGTATGTCACTTTATTAAATATTATTTCTAGAAGTTGTTGAAACCCATATTTCTGAATAAATATTTATGGTAGCTTGAGACATTTTTAGGGAAGGAAGTGTGGAATAAACTTACCACTTTTTACTGTAACATCAAGTTTAGGATACGAGGTGTCTAAGACTGTTTCTCGTATAAAAGTAAATTTTATTCGTTCGGTTTCATCATAACAATAATTTTGAAGAAAGGTCAACTCCTTAAAGTACCATCACAGTGTGATCGGCCGAAAAATAGTCAATTTTGGCGATTATTTTTCGGATAGATAGGATGGGGGAATGAGGATGAATTTTTCTTTACGATTAATACCAATATTTAACAATAAAAAAATATTTTTTTATTCATTTTTATTTAATTTTTTATAATTATTATAATTTTTTGAAAAAAGTGTCTTTAAAAAAGTGCGGATATTGGTACCCACGATTGCGGCCGTAGTTTTCACTTGGAAAAAAAATCAAATAGATTATCATTCTGTAGGTAAGCCGCTATGTACATATGGGCGGTTTTCTTTTTTTTTTTTTGAAATCTTCCTGTTTTTCCACACGGAAAACTATAAAATATTTTGTACATTTTATTCAAACGGCCGCCATTTTTAAAAGCTTTTATTTAACTTGCTATGTTAGTATGTTGGTTTAGATCAAATCTTGGAATCAAAATTTAGGCAGGTTCTAATTGAGCTAGATGTTTCAAATTTTGCATACGTTTCTAATCTTGATGACAATGCAATATTGTATAATTAGTTTTGTCCTAAATCGCTCCAAAACCAAAATTGTTGGTTTTTAGTCCTGTGCAACTTTTTGACATTTCAAATTGTCAAATATTGTCCATTGATTTTACGTTGCAATTTTTTGTTTCCATAGTTATGTCTGATTAGGGTAAATTAACCGATTAAAATGTAGGTAAAAAAATTACTTCTTTGTTTCTTTTTTTAAATTAATTGTGATCAGACTAAAAAGTAGAAAATAAAGTAAAAAAAATGTTTTTTAAGAAAAAGCTTTTATTTAAAAATGGGCTAAAAAAAAATAAAATAACTTTTGAGTGAAGTTTGAAGCAATAAGCAACATAATTTATAAAAGCTTGAGGCGTTTGATTAAGTTTGGTAACTACTGAAAAGTAAAATAGCTACACTTATATCCAAAACATTCAAAACAGAAATAACTAATGATAACGCCTCGAGCTTTTATAAATTATGTTGCATATTGCTTCAAACTTCACTCAAAAGTTATTTTATTTTTTTTTAGCCCATTTTTAAATAAAAGCTTTTTCTTAAAAAACATTTTTTTTTACTTTAATTTATTTTCATATTTAAAAAAAAGCTGCCATAGGTACCTACATAGCGGCTTACCTACAAACTGATAATCTATTCGATTTTTTTTCCAAATGAAAACTGCGGCTGCAATCGTGGGCATCAATATCGGCCCTTTTTTAAAGACCCTTTTTTAAAAAAATTATAATAATTATAAAAAATTAATAAAAATTAATAAAAAAAAATATTTTTGAATTGTTAAATAGTGGTATTAATCGTAAAGAGAATTTATTCCCATTCCCATACCCTATCCATCCGAAAAAAATCGCGAAAATTGACTATTCTTCGGTCGATCACACTGAGATGGTACCTTACGACCAAACTTAACTGTGGTTCTAGTTTCCAATAAATGAAATGTTTTGCCTATCAGTGATGAAAGGCTTGACGGCTCCTGAGTGGAATTTACTAGGCAACTGCGTCTCGCATTAGAGAGAGGTTGTGTTTGATTGATTACTGAATTGGAGTGGCACTCGAACCAGTGATCGGTGGCCTAGTTGGTAAGGCGCTTGGCTGGTAACCAAGAGATCCGGGTTCGAGTCCCAGCCGATCCAGTTTGGTAATTTTTCAAAACACTATGTCAATTTTAATTAACATAATGAATTGGCCATTTGCCAAAGTACATCGAGTGTTCAAGTATCAGCCAAAGCTGGTCATTGAGTGAACATATGAATATTGGTGTATGTTTAAAATACGGATAAAAATCCGCCATACACTAATAATGTTTCACAGGCACTCGATAACATTTGAAATTAAAAGTATAAAACTGCGTCTCGCATTAGAGAGAGGTTGTGTTTGATTGATTACTGAATTGGAGTGGCACTCGAACCAGTGATCGGTGGCCTAGTTGGTAAGGCGCTTGGCTGGTAACCAAGAGATCCGGGTTCGAGTCCCAGCCGATCCAGTTTGGTAATTTTTCAAAACACTATGTCAATTTTAATTAGGCAACTAGTATTTGGACGGCAAATCTTCAAATTAGTCCGACTACTAAACTTATGGTTTTTTAGGTTCATAGACTGCTTTTCTTTAAAGTGCACTCCTATTTTCTTTATTTTAAATTTGAGTCAAAAATAAGTTGGATATCAATTTTTTTTTTGAAAATTATAAGCGACTTTTCCATTAACCACACTGTACACAAGGTATTAACTACTTAACAATTCTTAACATGTTCTAACATATGACGTGTCTAGTTCATCCGTTGATACGGTCAACATCACCCACGTCTTTCTACTCGTTTCACCGAAACTAAATCGACAACAGAAAAATGTATGTACATAATACTTATATATGGCAATTTTATGTTGTCTTTGTCATATCAATGTTTAAATATATTCCAGAAAATGTTTGCTCCTTGTCAATATATTTCATTGCCATACTTACTAATACCACGTAGATACCTGTTTACTCCCCGTACGCTTTGGTGGATTTCCGAAATCGTTCCCTTCTGTTAGTGATACAAAATAACACTAGAGAATTTCCTGGTAGGTACCTGCATAGTACATCTCAATGTTACTACAGATCATTACACAAGACACTATATACTACACCCTGATGTGTTGTCTCAAATCATTTCCGATGGGATTTTCGGGAATTGATCTACTTACGCAGTGTACAATATTTTTATATTATTCTGGATTATCGACATGGTTGTGCATTTTATTTTTTTGGTTCTGATTTATTATGAACGAAGGAGTAAGACGGAAAATCGAAATATGGAATTGAGTTAATATTTGTGACTAGAAAAATGTTCGAAACAGTCTGCTTATACAACATAGGTACCCACTTATTGAAAATTATATTGCCCGAAAATACTCTAGGGTAAAAGTAGGTAAGAGTACGCGAAATTTAAATAGATTTTTTTCTTGTCTATGAATACCGTGAATATCAGATTTAATAATTTATAGGGATTAGCACGATACCTATTTATAGTTGACCAAATATTATTCAATTCGCCCCAGTTTTTATTTAGTTATTTTGTAAAAGCAATTAAGGTACCTCAAATCAAACAAATGTTATAAAAATTGCCATTTTTTACTATAGTGTAATTTGTGTTTAATTCATCCAAAAGATAAGATCATTGTGTTTATAGATTCTAAAAACAATTTATTTTTATTTAACTTTTATAAAGTAATTTTTAATTGTTAACGCTCAACTGACAAAAACAGATTCTTATAAGAGTACGCACTCTAAGAGTTGATGAGAGTACGCACGTTTCTATTAAAAATTTCTATTTATTTTTAAAAAGGTTTTCGAAATATGAGTTATCAACGAAAGTTCAATAGGAAACTGGTATTTACAGAAAGTATTTTGAAAAATATCCAAGAAAAAATAAAAAATGAAGAAACAAAAAGAGCTATAACGAGAAAAACGGATATGGAGGAACGCACTCTTAAAAAAAGTCTTAAACTTAGAAACATTTCATCCTCCTTTGGGAGATACAAAAGAACATTTTAAGAAATTATGGAGCAACAATTAACTGAACATATTCACGAATTAGATATTATGTTTCATAGAATAACGTTATAGCAAGGTTAAAATAAACTGCGTCTCGATATGCTGTATCAAATAATATATCACATAGGATTAATGACAAGAAGAAAAATAGCAGGAAAAGCATGGGTGGTAGATTTTTGTAAGACATAATTTAATTTTTCGTCGACCAGAAAAATATTCATTAGCGAGGATGATGAACTTCAGTCAGACACAAGTAAATAGGTTTTTTCACAATTTAGAAACACTTTATTCGAAGTATCACTTCGATGCTTCTCAAATATATAATATGGATATGATAAGTTTTGCTCCGAATAAAATTCCTAAAATGTATAAAATTAAGAGAAAAGTATTCATTTAAAAAATTTATTTGTGAAAATTGTTAATGCGTACTCTTAAAATAACCTGTGCGTACTCTTAAAAGCAAGTGTTTCTAAGAGTACGTTTTTGCAAGTTAGAGAAAAAACCATTTTTTCCCTATTAAAATTTTTAAATTATGATTTTTTATCATTAGCAATAAGTTTAAATAAATGTTCTTTTTGTAATACAATTATTTTATTTTTACTTAAATTAAAAGTAAAGGCGCTACATAAATATAAAAATTAAGTGCGTGCTCTTACCTGCCTTTACCCTAATGAATTGTTTCCAGATTCGAAATCTATAGACATCTAAATGTTGGACAAGCGCAGGCTTTTTAAGTATTATTATTAACAAAGGATATATTTATGCAAAAAGAAATAAATTGATGTGATACAAAGTACATTAATTAACAACTGTTTTATTAACACGTAACAGCCTCATCCTCATGAAACCCCAATGATTTGATTATTTCAATGTTTATATCATGTTAAGGATCCTAAAGAGCTATTTACAAATATATATATATATATATATATATATATATATATATATATATATATATATATATATATATATATATATATATATTTATATATAGGTGAACCGTAACGACTGCCCCAAATTACACTAAGCAATAATTCATGACAAACTAAACCAGAAGCCTTAATTAATATACATACGTTGTAGCTAGGATGTATAATGTCGAAGAAAATAACTTCTTAAAAAATTTTGACAGCCACTGGTGCATGAGTAATGTTGTATCATATAGCCAACATTTTCACGCACCCGTTGCATATTATTTAATAATCAAATATTAAATAATATGCAATGAAATTAAACTTCAAGTTAAAATTAAAAATTACACTAAAAACTGTAAAATAAAAAAGCTACGCATAAACACAATAAGAATTTAAATTCTTAACACTTATAAATTACAACAAAAACACAAATATTATATCATAAAAGCACAAAATAATAAAACTAAGGATGAATAATAACAACAAATACACTGCTGATCTGATTAAGAGAAAGAATAGCTGAATTTCCAGAATTCTTTCTGGAAATTCGCTAAAAATGCATATGTATTGGTTACACGGATATAAAAAAAAAAAATTTTTTAACATAAACAACTCATTCTATATATATACAGGGTGTAATTTTAATAACTCTTATACCTTTTAGTGAATTTCGATAAAATTTTACGATGATTTAGAACGGAATTTGTTGGAAACAAATAGCTTAAAACATAGTTATGTTGTTTCTAACAAATTTCCTTCTAAATCAATGTAAAATTTTATCGAAATTCGCCAGAAGGTATAAGAGTTGTTAAAATCCTATCCTGTATACATATATAATGAAGTGTTCACTTAAAAAATTCCTAATGTTTTTTTTTTATATCTGTGTGAACAATACATAGGCATTTTTCTTTCTTTCAATCAGAGCACTAGTGTAACTAATATTACACAAAAGAAAAAATTTAAAATGAAAAATCTAATCCAAAACCTAAACACAGACTAAACTTTTCATATCTGTACATATGCGTCATACCTAACCACATATCAAAAACAAAATAATACACTGAGAAAAAAATACAGTAATTTTTACTGAAATTTCTGGTAAAAAATTACTGAGCTCTCTGGTAATGCGGACATAAGTGACAGGCTAAGCAAAAAATACGATAATTTATAGTAAAAATTTTAAATTATCCTATAGCTCAGTAAAAATTACCGTATTATTTATAAATAAGGCTTTTTTTTTATTTATTAATAAATAATTGAATTAAAATAGTTTAAAAGGATATTGATAGAAGGGTAAGCATTAAAATCAAATTATTAATATAGAAAAAAATTTTTGTGGTTTTTTATTATTTGTGGAAAAAAATATATAAATTCTTTATTTGACAATATTACATGATAAAAATTTTTAACAATAAACACATTACAATAATTTGTATAAAAACATATTTCAGTTAACATCAAAACTATACAAAAATTCATGAAACAACAATATTTTGTTTTAAAAATTTATTATAAAAAAAAAAACACTATATAAACATCCAGTCACGTTGGTTATTGAACAACTAAATGAACCAGTCCTGGTTAGTTGCAGTCTGAAGTCGTGTTGGTCGTGTTATTGCGCATGCTCGGTGCTATTGCGCATGCTTGTTTTATTTATTCTCAGTTCATGTGATGCTTGGCTATGCAGTGGTGTGTGACAAATAACAAATGCACAACGACTCAGTAAAAATTATTCATATGTCCAGTATATTTTACAAAAAATTAAGTAAATTTTCCCGGTGTCCACTTGAAATTTTACTAGCCCATCGAATTTTACGCAGCTGTATAGGAAAAATTCTTAAGGTGTATAGGAAAAATTCTTAAGGTGTACAGGAAAAATTTTCAAATGAATCGTAAAAAATAATGTTTGAAACGCATTTTTTATATTTTTGCTTAATAATTTCCTACGGACTAGTCACTTAAGACTCGTTTACCGGAGGCAGCTCAGTAATTTTTACTGGAATTTTTTCTCTGTGTAGGTACGTATCACTAGAAAAGGTCACACGGTAAATACCTTAAATACGTACAGCACATGCTCCGCGCAAAAAGTGTGTATGTATGTGTGTTGAATCGTAAATATATGTGCAGTTACACAGGGATTCTAAAACAGTGGTCTCGAATTTTCAACAATAATTTTTTCGATATATATACCTATATATATATATATATATATATATATATATATATATATATATATATATATATATATATATATATATATATATATATATATATATAAATATATATATATATATACCTATATATATATATATATATATATATATATATATATATATATATATATATATATATATATATATATATAATATATGTATATATAGTTTCCCTGCAAAAGATCCAATGTATTTAACAAAATTGAAAAAAACTCAAATTTTCAGACGTGATTTACGCCCCTTTTAATCGTTTATGAGCACAAATGAAATATGGCTCATGATTAGTTTTAAAAAGATCTAAAATTCATCAAGCTTCGAAATTTTTTGAGAAATACAGTTGGATAAAGTTCCTTGTCAGTTATATTGTTATAAACTTACTCAAAACTGTGTCGAATAGGCATTAACAGAGCTGGATTTATATAAGAGCACTTGGGGCATGTGCTCCGGGACCTCCACACAATAGGCGCCTCCAAAAAATACTGGCTCTGGATATTAATCAGTTTATATGCAAACACTATAAATAATTGTCACCCAAAATAAATTATTCAGTTATATTCTCGCTGCGCTGGCGATGAGGTGAAACTCAAATGTCGACTTGTAATATTACATAATTATTGATTGGTGAAAAATGACAACGAAAATATTTTCATATTTTCTAATGGAAATATATTTAAATAAAAAATGTTTAAAAATTATTCCATCAAAATCAGGTTTGATAATTTTTGCACTTCACAGTTCAATCTCCTGATCAAAAAGTGAATACAGTATTCAATCAATAAATGAAATACATAATTTATATTATTTAATTTGATCCACTAGCTGTTCCCCCAAATAATAAATTATAATTTCAAAATATCTAACATGATTGACACACTAATACATTAATGTCAAATGTTAAATGTCAATTTGTCTGTCTTTATATTCTAACAACACCGGGTTTTGCAACCCCTCCTTTCCTACCTCACTCTATCACTCTAGCCGCCAACATGTATAACTGGTACATTAATAATTTATTTTATAATATACAAATATGAATATTTGTTTTCCATGCTTCAGTGTAAAATATATATTATGAGTATTGACAAATTAATACTAATTTTTATCTATTTAAGTATTCTATTCCGGTTTTGTTTCATTAATTTTTTTTTACTCTTTATTCTGTTATTTCTGTTCACTGTTCAACTAGCTATTGTTTTTTTTCTGATCGTATTATGTTTTGTTAACAAGTGACAATAATTAATCAGTTGTAATTGTTTCCAATAAACAATAAAATAAATTAAAATTTTCAGAAATTAATTTATTTTTGTAACTGAACACAGTGACGATGTACAACCCAGCACAAATAAATGAAGAACAACTGGATTATTATTAATTCTTTTTTTTAAGATTTTTTATCAAGCAGGCGTTGAATAAGTGACAATTTTTTTAGATGATTTAGCGCGTGGAAGTATGCACTTACAAATCTACTCAACATAGAGATACTTAAGCTATTTATGCTAGCAACTTACCCTTAAAAAGATGTTTAGAAATTGAAAAAGTGACCACGAATGTTCTAGGTTTCTTTTTAATTGATACAGAATTTAAAATAAAATAAAAATTCAAATATTATTTTTTAATTAAATCACGGTTTGGTATTGTTAAAAACTGATTAACATAAATAACTTGACAAGCAGCTTAAATTAGGCAAGGAACTTACCTTCAAAAATATGCTTAGAAATTGAAAAAGTGATCACGAGCGTTCTAGTGGCTGGTTTTTTTTTTAATCAATGCAGAATTTAAAATAAAATATAAAATTCAAATACCATTTTTTGATTAAACCACGGCTTCAATGCTAAAAATTGATAAAAATAAATAATTTGACAAGTATTCTTATAGATGTTTGATTTTAGTCTACGTATTCATTCTAAAATATCATATTCGTCAATAGTTTTTTCTCTCTCTAAAAAAATTTTAAAATTTTTTTTATATATATCAATTGTGCTTACAGAATACTACAAATACAAAATTTATACATGTATCTTACCTATTACTTACGTTAATTTCAACTTTTCACAGTGACGTCGGCATTTGGTAAAAAAATAGTATTGGAATTTTTTATTCCTTTTTAAATTTTGAATCGATTAAACGAAAAATCAGGCACTAGAACGCCCGTGGTCGCTTTTTGTTCAAAATTAGGGTTAAGTTGCTGCTCTAAATATTTGATTTGAGGCTATACGTATTCATTCTAAAATATCACATTTCAATAGTTTTCCTTCTCTCTAAAAAAATGTCATCTAGAAACAGAAAACTAGAAAAATTATATTAAATTATTTTATAACCCCTATTAATATACTATATCAAGAGTAGTTTGTTTTTGTTTAAATGAGAAGGGCTCAGTCATTTTTACATTACTTCTTATGAGAAATATTGGTTTAGTATACATCCTATTCGGTATAAGTCCAACCATCAGAAACTGATTAAGGTCGTATACCGAGGTTCGACTGTACCAAAATTGTGACACTGTTTCTTCCAGCCCTTTTCAAACCAAGGTAAAGACAAAATTATTCATAACTTTAAATTAAGGGGAGATCAGCACTTCAGCACTCAAACACTATTAAAAAATCAAATTCTTTTATTGGCTTAAAAAATGCTGGATTAAATTCTAGACAATTTGGTACCCCTCTTATATTTCTCTGATGCATAGAAGGTATAATAAACTTTTTGAACGTTGCATTTTTTGTTTCTCCTGAAAAGGTGTTATTTTTTGTACAAAAAACCCATTTTCTCTGTATTTATTAATATGTTCTAGGCTTCTAATTTTCGCTAAGTGTTCTTAGGACGTCACTGAAGAGATAGACATGAGCTTCTTGCAAAATATGTAATTTCAGTGGGAAAAATTTTTTTGATTTACTTTTTATCCAAATTTTTTTAACTTTGTATACAAAAATTGACAAAGCTTTCCAGATAAAAAGCTCGTGATAATCATTTATTAAGGAGTTAAAGGAGCTGTGTTAAAAATTTTGAATTAATCTGATGAGCAGTTTTGGAAAAAGTGGGAAGGAAAGATTGGTAAATCTAAGTAGAAAAGCGGCTCTGCTGGTCTCCCCTTAATATTTTTTTTATTAAGAGGGACGTATTCTAACAGTGAATATTTTAAAATAGATTTTATTTTTAAAATGAAAACAACTAAATTACGAAATTCGTAAATCTCGACATATTTTTAGTTGTCACATAAAAATATACAATAAAATTTATTCTCAGCGTTTTCATCGCCACACTCTGGCTCAAAGAATATTTTTACCCAAATTTTATTATCACTCAATTCAAAAGATGAAATTGAAACGAACTGTCGAAACCCAACCAATTTTTTTTTTTTGGACAACAGAATACATAACCTAAATAAGTATATTTTATAATAGTCACACTATTTACCACACATACATATATGCACCCACCAACGACCTCTATCATTGGTACATAGGTACACGTATTGGTAGCCACCTCAAACATATAACATACAACAAATATTGAGCCGAACAACTTTAATTGTAAATTGAAACCGCACGCTCAATTTTACATGATAAATATATTATCGGTTGAGCAAACCGACACAACGGCTAACGGTAGCTACATTTCTACAACACTCGACCGTAACCAGAACCACCAATAACCGATAGATTTGTTGTTATCTTGCTTACTCCATGTCACTAGTGCTTATTCACCTCAACCAATTCGTTCATTTATTCAAAGTCAGTGAGAACCAACGAGTACTAGGACCAGCACCAGTACCAGTACCAATTGTGTAAAACAGTATCGCACAGACAGAAAGTAATAATTAGACTAGAGAGGTTATGGTACATATACCTACAGGAACCGGTAAGAGGGAAAGGAGGTGACGTGTAATGGAATCGATGATGGAAACAGGATCGTCATCGTCACTGCTCAAACTGTGACGAATAAAAAAAAAAAAAAAAAAAAAAAAAAAAACATACAAAATTGCTATGGAAAATAAAATTTGTAGCGGTATACTCATATTTTATGTTTATACATAGGGTGTTCTATTACAATGAAGAAGTATCGTAGTGTGGATAATGTAATATGTAGCTACATAGTCTAGTCTAGAAGAGCCATTTTAGTGAAATTCTCATAGAGGGCACCAAAAATTATGATTTTGGTGTCATTCGATTCGTATTGACCTCTAGAAACTTTTTGAAAAAATTGTAAATGCGCTCATGAAAATTGGAATTGTTATAAACAAAAGAGTGAAAGAAAAAAAGTGTTTTTGTTTTTTTGAAAAATCGCAAAAACTATTAAATATTTTGGAAATTAAAAAAAGATCTGAAAAGGGCAGGAAATTTCACAAAAATAAGTCCCGACTCCCGAAACTGTATCTCCAATATTTATAATTTTAACAGAGCCCTAAAGTTATTGCTAAAATGGGGTGTTTGGCGTTCTCGCGCGCCGCGTCATTCAAACACGGTAAACAAAAAAAATTACTTAAATATATTAAATATCAATATTAAGGAATGAAAAAATTCACGTACCTTCGGAATAAGTTGATAAACAATAATCCGTGCAAAAAAATTTTTTATATGTATTTTTCCATTAGTTATGCTATTGTCAATTAACAAAATTTTTGAAACCGAAAGTTGACATAGAAACCTTAATAATTATTATTTTTGTGAAATTTCCTGCTCTTTTTAGATCTTTTTTTTAATTTCCAAAATCTTTAATAGTTTTTGAGATTTTTCAAAAAAACAAAAACACTCTTTTTTTCTTTCACTCTTTTGTTTATAACAATTGCAATTTTTATGAGCGCATTTTCAATTTTTTCAAAAAGTTTCTAGAGGTCAATACGAATCGAATGACACCAAAATCATAATTTTTGGTGCCCTCTATGAAAATTTCACTGAAATGGCTCTTCTAGACTAGACTAACATTTAACTAAAGTATAAATCAAAACTAATAAACTGGTAAAAAATTTTTGAAATTCGTTAGGAAATTCGTTTTGAAATTTGAAAAAAGTTAAAATTTAAGGAGGCTCACCAGTCCAGAGATCGAGAAAACAAAGTCTTTTCACGATTTTTTTTTTAAAATAAATTGGACAATGGAAACAAATAACAAATGAGCAATTTTGCATGATTAGAAACAAAATGGCGGTAGTTAAAAAAAAATTCTGAAATTTTACAATTTTTTTGGGGATTAAAATCGTGATAAAATGGCCATACTTTATCCAAAAAATCTGGTTGTGGTTTAGCCAATAGCAAAATATGTTGTAAATATTCTGTCCAAATTTGAGCTAATTTGGATGAATAGATTTAGAGTAATCTTGACACAGGTATCGTAAAGTCATTTCGAGAAAAACGCGTTTAAAGTGATTTCTGATAATTATAGCTATAAGAAAATGCAAAAACAAAAAAAAAAACAGATTTTTTGAAATTCATGGACTGGTGAGCCCCCTTAAGACAGAACGATTGATTTCCAGTTCGACTGTGACGTCAAATATCTGCACAATCGGTCACCGAGTGTCTTTTATTATGCAAGTACCATTTTGCGCTCTTAATACACGAATAACTATTGTTTTTTTTTCAAGTACTCACATTTTTCTGCTTTTTTTCTGATAATTTTTCAACTGACGATTATTCAAAACTTGAAATAGAAACTCACCTGGAACAAAGAAAATTAAGATATTATCAAGAGTGTTCGTATTACATTGTTTTTATAAAATATAATGAGTTCTTATAAAATATAAAAGCTATCGATTTTAGCATAATTAATGTTCAGCTAAATATATTGAAAATTGACTTTTTATTTTTAAAAGTGGACCAACTATAATATAAAATATTCCAGCCAAGGTATTATTATAATTGTGGTTAAATGTGTAATAAATCAATTCCTAAATAGTAATTTTTTCTAAAATTATTGTCATGCAATTTATCTCAATAAAATGTCCATAAGCAAGCCTACTAAATCGTATAGTAATAGTAATAATAATAATAATAATAATAGACCAGCGCTACAAATATGTTAGCCATAATCCTTTTATATACTTTTGGCTCAGTTAAGTGGAATGTGAATGAATTGGAGGAACTAGACCGAGACACGAGAAAAATAATGAACACTAATCGTAGTTTGCACCCACGCGCATCGACACAACGACTTTACCTCCCACGAGACCAAGGGGGTAGGGGGCTCCTGTCAGTCGAACGTTTACATGATCGTATAGTCTTAGGTACAGCTTGTCGTGTACTTAACAGTTCAGACCCGCTATTGCAACTCGTCAGGGACCACGAGCTTGCTGGCGTAGGCGCATTTTTATTCACGGCAGCGCAACGTGCCGCCGATATCTTAGGCTTAGTCTTCATCTGCGTGATTGCAACGATGATAATAGCATTCTTTCATTATCACAGTTGCGCCAAAAGTCCGCAATCAAGAGAGCCGAGCAACAACACCTGCTCAATAAACATCGCGACAAAGTTCACCAGAGTATGTTCTACCGTCACCTTGATAACCTTGGCCTTTCGAGCGAACTCACTTGGGCTTTCTTGAGAGCTAATGGACTTAAATCGGAAACGGAGGGCTTTATCATGGCAGCTCAAGATGGTGTGTGGAATACCCTAACACACCAAAAATATGTGATGGGTAATAAAGGGGTTTCGAGTACCTCGTGTCGGGCATGGAAAGCATACCCGGAAACCTTGATGCACCTGACTTCAGGTTCTTCTTATTATGCTAAATCCACCTATATCCATCGCCATAATGAGGCGCGTGTGCTCTACTTTTATCTTCGTCATCATTACGAAGTTGACAAAACACCAGTCTTGCCCTACGATCCTGCGGAAGTAGAATCCTTTGTTGCCAACCAAAAGTGCAAGATCTTTGGGAACATGCCGGTTGCAACTACCAGGCAACTGAACGCTAACAAGCCTGATGTTTTGCTCCAATATTTAACATCTCGAACTATGCATGTTATCGAGTTCTCTGCTCCGGCGGAAACTAACATAGTCGAAAAGGAGGAGCAAAAAAAGGATTAAATATCAAAATCAAATACATGAACTGCGACAACTGAACCCGGGCTATACTGTCCACTTGGTCGTACTTATAGTCGGATGTCTGGGGGATATACATAACTCCTTTGTGCGCAATCTTAACATCATTCTGGCTTGAAGATCTCATGCGAACATGTTAGCGGCGTCAATGCAAAAAGCAGTTATTATCGGGATGCTCCGTACGTTTCGGTCGCACGAGACGAATTTTTCCGGGAGTTCATGAACACCTTTGAATGCCCATGCCTCGTTTAGAGCGGGTCCTCGAACATCCATTGGACCTGCTCTCGAATCTCCCATTGTTTGTGTCTTGTAGTGTGGTTCGGGGATTTATTAGGTAAGGAAGACCAGGAAGGGGATGCTGTATGAGGTACATTAAGTACCTGAACCGGTATGCTGCACGGACACTTTTTCCTCCGCCTGGGGGTTTTTTGAAGTGCAATCGCGTTTATTCGTTAAATCTTTTTCCATAATAATAGTAATAATTGGTATTGGGAAAAAGCAATATACAATGTTCAAAATCTCTACACAAAATTAAAACGAGAACCAACAAAAGATATTTTTACAAGATGAATTAAAAATCGTAACGTTTTGCGTGTACCTAGAGTCACTAAAATGATCTTAGTGAAGTAAAGAAATAGTCGAACGTTTTTGGGATAAAAGATTTTAGAATAAATTATGTGCCATTTTGAGCACAAACTAACATTGCCGTTCTCATTAGTATGACGGTCTCCATCAGGTGGTGTCGCGCGTCAACATTCTCAATCGAGTGGCAATTGACCACTGTACGGTCTTAATACGCAAATAACTATTCTGATTTAAGATACAATCTATTAATATTATGTGTTTTATAACAAATTATTGAAAGAAAAACAAGCGACTCGTATTGATACAGCCAATAAATATTTCTGTTTCTTTCTGGTAAGCGTAAATAGATCAGGATAAAGATACAAACGTTTCCAAAAAAGAATTTTATAGTTTATTTTAGGAATAGGTATAATTTATCCACTAGAAAAATTTTTTTATCTGATTATCGAGGAAATATAATTTAAGTAAGATTTGATTAACTATGATAATTCTAAACATTTATTAAACATAATATAAATATTTTTATAATCAAATCCATACATATTTTGTGTAATATCATGCTATGTACAGGGCCGTGGAGAGAAATAACGGGCCCCGGGAATAAAGTACATTTCTTAAAAATTTTTCCACAAAATAATAAATTATGAGCCAAAAAATAACAAAAAAGTTTATTTTACTTTTTTTCGGGCCCTTCCCGACCGCTACGGACCCGCAGCTTCAGCCCGGGCCCCGGGGCGACAACTCCGGCTGCCCCACCCTCCCGTCGGGCCTGGCTATGTAATATGTAAAATGTGTAATATTATATTATTTTATAGAAGCGGTATAAGTACTTGTGTATACGTTGTTTGGTGCATGGATGATCTATATATTAGTTGTTATTGCCATTATTACAATATCCAATATCCATTCGTCATGTTTATGAATCCGGTTCAACAATTTTCACTCTACCGAGCATTACAGTACCTACCGCTACATTTACATAACACCCCAATATATGACAGTACATCATTGTACATAAATATCTGAACAAATCCAACATTATGAACCGTGTTATACCTACGGCAAAAACTATGCTGTCTTTTTTGTACGTTTTTTTTTTTGTGGTTTTTTTTAGGCAAATTTTTAATTTTTTTAAATGCCCGTCAGAGTGCATGCAAGGAAAGTAAGAAATTGGAATATTAATTTACGGCAATTTGGTGCATTAATTAAAACTAATGCGCTAAAGGAATGCATTGGTGCACCAGTCTTTTTGAGATTTTTTAAACTATATTTTATTTTATACTTTTTAGTTTATTATTTAAAATTGTTAAAGTGTTTTACTTTTTTGTTCTTTATTTCACTGACTATATGTATTTAATTTTATTTACGTCTAATTATCAAATATTTTTTTCTCAACATTTGTACAAAAATATCCATCAGCTGTTAATTACGTCACATTCTCTAACTGGTATAGGTAAAATTAACTAAAATTGATGTGATGACAAATGCAACAAATAACACAAAATTAGACAAACCAAATTTTGTGTCTCTTTTTCTTTTTGTTATTTTTCTGTTAGAGAAACGATAGTAACTTAAAAATGTGCGTCTAATTTAGCTTCATTTGTTAATCATGTCAGACCAACTTTAGTTAATTTGACCTATAGCAGAAATGTAACTAAAGAAAAATATTCATTATTTTCTTATAACTGAGAAAAGAAATTGTTGATTTTTAATTTTGTGAAACTTTTGTAACATTTTGAACTTTCAGATGTTAATATCTACTGATTTTAAATTAGAAGAAATTGCCACTGCAATTTCTAATTTCCATAGTTATGTTTGATTAGAGTAGGATAACCAGGATAACCGATCAAAGTCTAGCCATTCAAACGCTTCGTAACGTACCTTCCAGTTGCATCGTCAGACCAGCTCGATAGAACCAAATTATTGTGTTGTCATCAAAATTGTATACATTTACAAAGTTTCAAACAGATACAACCACCGGAAGTGGGTAAAATTTGAGTTTTTTACAAAAGCATTTAGATCGATCTATAAGCGTGTTAATAAAATTATATAATTTTGATAGACACTATTGGTTGATGAGAACGGGTAATAAGTTTGTAACAATTAACAATAGTTTAGTTTGTGTTTCATTTTACATACTGCTTGTAGAATCATAATAAAAATGAAAATATTTCTCAAAAAAAATTCGACTCTAGATCTCTTATTCTTTCAGTGGATCTATAAATCGATTTAAAATCAACTTTTCTAGCCCGGGGCCGGCGAGAGGAAGAATCAATTGTCCAGGGGTCCGTGTTTAAAAAGGGGGCCCGAAGTAGGAAGAGGTTTTTTTTGCTTCTCAACTGTATTTTTGAAGAAAAAATTTTTATTGTGTCCGGTTTATTCTCTCGCCGACACTGTTTCTAGCACAAACCCGGTTATTATTTTTGTCTCATTATTTAAACACGTATTAGATAGATTATTTAATCTACCATTTTATACTACGTCTATAAAAGTTCTAATTCTGAATATGAAGTTTTAATCTACTTGAAATAAAAATTTTATGTATAATTTTACCTGAATTTATATCTAGATATACATATAAATATACTCTTTTGTTAAGTAAAATAAATGTAACAAAAATTTGTTCATATTACTTAAAAGTTTTATCAAGTGTGCGAAGAAAATTGAATTAGAGAAACTGAAAGAATTAAATTAGGAAAAGAAAAATAGATAACAATAACGTAAAACGGAAAACATGGAAATCTATTTAAAGTGAAAAAGCTACCGTAAGTATTTCAGTTAAGTGATTTAACTGTCAGTTTAATTACTTTAATAAACTTTACGACTCTTTAAATCTCTTTATACTTTTTAATTACGCTAATTATAATTTTATAACTGACGGAATTTTCTTTTTTTCGGAGCGCAACAAATTAAAAACTGTAAGGAAAACATATATAAATCTTAGGCGCAAACGGTAAGTAAGACTTTTATACAGCTTGAAGGCTATATGTGTACAATATTTCGTCATATTTAAATGGCTACAACGTTAATATATAGTATAAATATGTACATATAAGATTTGACTATACAAAGCACGCAAAACTAAAGAGAAAATATAAAAAATTGTTAAAAAATTTTTAAGAAGTACCATTTATTACAGGATGTATCAAAAATTAAATATATGAATAGCCTGGTTTTGTGCGGTAAGATAAATTTAATGGAAAAGTTATAATGAAGTTTAAATTTTTCTTTCAATGTCAAGAGTACCTATTATCCTTTTTAGCCATAAATCCACCTATTTTCTCTTTTAATTTTAACGATTTTACTCGAATCACAGTATCAAATATTGTAGTAAGTATGACTGATGAAGAAGTCAAACCTATCACTATTTTCCTTTTCCGATATTTTTTAAAATGGAAAGTCGGGATTGTACTATAGGAAAACAATTCTAGAGAATTTCATCAAAAATTACAAAGTAGATATGGAAATTGTCTTTAGGTCAGTACTATAAGAACCAAAAACTCATATCGGCTATAGTTGAAGCTGCAGTCAAAGAACGAGTAGTTTCAGATCTTAATTTTTATATATGCCTATATAGTGAGCGTAATTGTAAATCTATAGTCTATAGTTACAATTTAAACGATGTGTCAAACCAGACGATAATAAAAGTTCTCCTAGAATTACGGTTTTAAGTCACTCACTCATTTTCTGTAAGGGAGACTGGGGTAAAGTGGCCAGTGGAGGTAAAATGGCCATTGGCCTTTACTCACCTGAAACTACTCCAATCTCGTGGCGAAGTTGAATACTAGCTTGTAGAGAAGCCATTAATATTCTGTTAAAACGTCAGTGATCAGTTCACTAGATTGTATGAATTATAACGAATTTTCTTAATTTTCGAGTGTTAATGTAAAGTAAGTTTTAAGTTGTATTCCCATTATTTTTTCATTAATTGCGAAAACAATTTTTTTAATTGGGATAATTGAAAACTCTGTCTAATTACCTTCAAAATAATACAGTTATCGATGAATCAGAAAATTCTTTCTTGAAATTAGTTGTGGTTTGCTTTATATTTTTTAAACAAAAGAATTGCCTGAAGTCAATTTTTAGGGTTCCGAGAAAAAATGTGAAAAATAAATCCTTATGATGAGACTTCAATGTCCGTCCGTCCGTCCGTCCGTTGGTATATCATAATTAATGATACAAACATAGTTTGATTTTGTATAGTATAAACTTGCTTATTATACTTCAAGAATTCTTTTTGAGTTAAAATTGGTACCCCTTGCCACTTTACCCAACATAGTCGGGTAAAGTGGTCAAAAGCAAAAATTGCAAAAATACCTTTCAAGATATTGTTGATATATTGATGGTTATTGGTTCTGCACTAAAGCAACTATATACTAAATACTTATTAATCTGTATTTCTTTTCAAATAAATAAACATTTTGTCTTAGAGTGGTGACTTTACCCCAGTCTCCCCTATCTGTTATTGAGAAAATATTTTCACTCTTCTAGGTTTGAGATAAATATAAAAGGGTAACCCTAAATTTCGCCCCCCCCTTTTGGGCACTTTATGAATTCAATTCAAAACAATAGCTTATTGCGATACTTTAAAGTAGGTAAAAATTCAAATTGAGCATGGTTTTAGTATTGGAGATATGACGAGTTGAACCTGTTAGTTGCTCTGTTTATGACAAGATTAATCCATCATTTTTGGCAATTTCATTCATTAAATTCAAAATTCTTAAACAGGCAGTATATTGTTATCTCTTTTAAAGTATAACTTAACTATAATTTAGACCACTTCTAATAAAATTCATGAGATCCTCAAGAGGTGCGAAAAACAGGAATCTTTTACTATTTGGGTCACAAATACCTACTCGTTCTTGAGGAGATATATTTAAAAATAAGATTTGATGTTATTTCCAGAGACTACATCACACTGAAGAAACAATGAGCACTTTTCGTTTGCTGCGCGATAAAGGATAAACAAGCTGTTGCTATCAAAATACGCTTTAGTAATAACGAAGTTCTAATTTCCTCTCGATTAAGATTCTATTACTGTGGCGAAAAAAGAACGAATTTTTTTTATTGACATCTATAATCCTAGAGAATTTGTTCGTAATTTGACCCCGGTAATTTTTCAATTAGACCATTCTGTACTGACGTTGATGGGTATGATTTTCTTGGTGGTTTACACATACAAGCAGCATCCAACTGTTTAACTTTTACATATAACTGATGTTGTATAAGATGTTTACTTTTGACAAAGTCGTACAAGAACACATAATTCCTTTTCAAGCAATATGTGCTCCTTCTCAACATTGTGGGTATTATGGGTACACGTACCTACCTACGTAAATACATCCAAACGTAGGTAATGTGTACAGATGTAGTTAAAACTGTTGTGTGTATGGAGCACAAGAAATGGAAAAACAGTGGTGAAAAACAGAAAAAAGAATTTCTTCAAGTTTTTTGTTCTTAATAAAGCCGTAAATCTTTCCTTTAAACATTGTGGGTTGCATATTTTTAACTTTTCCTCTCTTCTTTTTTTTTTTGCTTGTATATTATATATATATATATATATATATATATATATATATATATATATATATATATATATATATATATATATATATATATATATATATGTATGTTGAATATGTACATCAATGTACAAAGGAAATTGTTCAACTTAACCTATAAATAACCTGATATAAAATAAATTATACATCTGCAGAGTCAGACATAATATAGGTACTCCAGAAAATAGACATTGGATTTATTATAAGAAAATTATCTAGTCATTAAGACTAAGGCCCGATTTACATTAACGCTTCGCTCTCGGTACGATATCACTACGCTCCCGATTCAATAAAATATTCTTACACAATAAACAATGAGTGTGTTCACATCATCGCTCTGATATTGGTCCGATATCAGTCACGTTTCGCTCCCGGTCCAATGCCACCCCAATATCAATACTACTCAGGTAATATTTTATCGAAGCGATATCAGACTTGTTATGGCTTGTACCTATAGTGTAAACACTTTTTTGATTCCGGTCCACTCCGCTTGCATTCAGTTGTTATGAAAAGATATTTGTATCGAACTGAGACCGAATTGCGAGCTTACCTAGAGTGGCATTATAATGTGAATAGAGAACGAATAAGTACCAGCATGAAATCAGCACTGTAATGTGAACACAATAAGATTATATCGGAGCGAGAATGGAGTGGGAGCGTATCGAGAGCGGAGCGTTAATGTCAATCGGGCCTAGTGTATTCTTTAAGAAATTAAACTAGTAAACCTACACAAAAACCACGAAACCTCCGTAAACACCGATCACCGAATATTAAATTGCGAGGAGTCTAGGTTGAAAGGATAAATGATTTTTCTATCAGAAAGCTTGTGAATGGCTTTCTTATTTTATTTATTTATTTATTTATTTTTTCATATAATCGATATTCTTCTTTTAAAATTCTTCTAAAATTGAAAATTTAAGAAATAATCATTAGTCTACATAACTCAAGAAACAACAATTTTAAAGAAAAAGTGATTCAGAAAATTGCAGATCTATAGATATTTAAACGAGTTTCACTTTTAGATTACATCTTTTTAGGTCAGCTGTTTTCTTTATTAGGTTAAAAAAAAATATGGCCGGTAAATTTTAGTTTAATTAAAAATGGTACTAAAAAATTTTGTTGCACTTCTGAACTAAAAAGTAATTTTAGAGTTGTCTACGATAATAACAAAATGACTTACCTTTTCCATACGTGAAAAAAAGTAGATACTAGAAGAGTAACTAAACATATTCGTTTATATAACAGTAACAATACATAAACCATAGCTATCCACGAATAATTCGAAACAAATATTATGTTAAAATAAATTTTTTAATATAGCTGTTATTTTTCGTTAATTTTTCTCATTTTGATTCAGAATTTCAAAAAATATTGTATGCAATACATACAAAATGGGCGTTTTTTCATTCGTCGGAATTGTTCAGTTCGGTCTTCGACCTGTTTTTGTAACAACAAGCATGGTAGAGTAAAGAACGAGGTAGAGTGGATATTTTGAGTTGGTGCGGAATGTGCCAGAATTAATGTAGGGTAGCGTCGTGTAAGATGCCGCGATCGGTAAGAGTGCGCGCTCCTGTTTTCTCGAAACAGGAACGAAATTTGAAACAAACTTTAATGGTGTTTTGAAGTATTCGGGTATCCGTAATTGCTCACTAAAAATATTAGTTTACGACATAATCCCAATATTCTAGATAAGTTTAAAATTTATAGTACGATTTGATATTATTTTCCCCGAATTTGAATGTGTTACTACGGTTTATGTCGAAACAAGTTAAAAGTTGTAAATGTTCCTGAGGCTAGTAAAGTTAGTCACGAACTAACTTTGATCACTTTAATTCGTGTCAGTAAGCGTGGATGGTGCGTATTTTGAAAATATACCCGAAGTCAGAGCTTGTGACGTCACTGACCGATCTAGGATCGGGTATAATTTACAAAACAGAAACTAACAAAATGACTCTTTAAAATATACCTCATTTCAGAGCCAAAATTGGGTATATTTTCAAGTACAAGAATACTACTCTGAGAATTTGAATATATACCCGACAATAAATTAGTGTAGTTACTAATAAGGTATATTTTCAAAATTATTTCAACTGTAATTTATACTCGATCTTCATAAAAAAAAATATGCACATATGATTTAAAACAAGACTTTTGTTGCAAATAAAGAAGACCGTTACAATTTTTTGAAATAATTTTTAGCTTCTTCTTATCTTAATTCTTAATTGTTAGCGTGTGAGTTAAACGTGCAAAATTTGTTTAAAATTAAATAATGATTAATAAAACAGATTTAGAAGGGTTTTTTTACAAAAGCGTATGAATATGGACAATATTATTTGAATTTGAATCCGCTGAGAAATATTTGGTGCAATTAAGGTAGTAGTTTGGTAACTTGGATTGAAAAAATCGAAAATTTTTTTTGTTTAATTCGAAAGTACAACATATTGAGAATATATACTGTGAAAATTTTAGACCAAAATTCAACGAAAACAAAACAAAATAAAACGAAAAATTTCTGAATCCGTTGCTATTTTATAAAAAAATGTAAAAAAAAAACCAATGCATAACGATAGCTACAATTATGTGCTTTAATAATTATTTTTCTTCTTTTAATTTAAAATGATTCATCATTGCAATATCGTTGGTATAATTTGCAATTTTTTTAGGTGCGTTTGCATTATTAAGTTTGCAAATATTTAATATTATTCTGTACAATTTTATATGAACAAATGGATACTCATTAAAGTCTTTTTAATTCGACACTCATATATTCACTCACATTTGGAAAAAAAATTCGCTAAAATTTGTCAATTTTTTTGCGGCGTTACAGTGCTGTTTTTCCTTAACTACTTGATTGAACCATTTGTTTACCAATAAATTGAAACTGGGTATGTTTTTCATACCATTCTTATTAAATATTGAGTTTGAAAATATACCCGAGCTCAGCGCTTTTAATGGGTATATTTTCAAGTATCGAACTATGCTTATTAAACATTGAATGTATACCCGAGTTCAGATACATTAAGCTCTGAATACGGGTATATTTTCCAAATACGCGTGGATGGTTCGCACATAGGATGATTTTGTTGATAATAAACAGACCTGTAAGATGGTGCACTACAAAGGCGTGTAAGACGGCGCACCCATTTTTACACAACAGTTTCTTTTATTATGTTTTTCGTTAACTTTTCTAAGGAATGCTATACAGTAAACTTTCGTACAACGTAATTTCGTGTAACGTAAGTTCCTACATCAAAAGTTTACGGTTATGAAAACTAACAATAACAAAATGTAGTTTTTTTTTTAAATATTCTATTGCTAATAAAATCAGTGGGATATTATTAACAATAGAATTAGTTAGTGGAGCCTAAAATTAACCAATTATAACCAATTTATAAGAAGTAATTCGATATCGATAATTCTCGATAACGAAAACTACATTTTAATAGTCGCAAAATGTTTGGAATACCCACAACTCGCTTCGCTTAAGCCTTCAAAAATTTCGTTATTTTTTCGCTATGACGCATCGTTCACGAGATACTTACAATCAAAAGTTTACGATTACGAAAAGTAACGATAATTAATTTTTTTTTAAAATGTGTTATTGCTGACCCAATCAATCGGACTAATGGAGCCTAAATTAACCAGTTATAATCAACTTATGATAAGCAATTCGGTATCGATAAGTTTCGATAATGAGAAGTAGGTTTTAACAATCACAATATGTTTGAGTAGAAGAGCTATGACAGTACGGCGGTACACTGCGTCGTCAAAAGTATGGGGACACCGTGATCCAAAGTGTACCCACATTTTTGACACGGTAGTGTACCATAGTATTAAGTACAGTGCGGCGTCAAAAGTGTGGGCACACCTTAGGTCAGGATGTTCCCATACTTTTGACGACTTAGTGTGCCGCCGTACCGTCATAGCTCTTCTACTCATTCGGAATACCCATAACTTGCTTCACTTAAAGTCTTAGACCTTCAAAAATTTCGTTATTTTTTTGCTACGACCCTCCGTTACTTACGATCAAAGTTCAGAATAACGAAAAATATGGAGAAGTTCTGACACAAGTTATTCACCTGTTACGTAGGTGCCGGATTGTTTAAATGTGATTTGTGCTAAAATCAAAGATTTTTAATAAGTGCGCCATCTCACCGACCTCGATGCGCACTCTTACACGACCGGTCGTGTAAGAGTGCGCATTTTCCATTTTGTGAATTTTATTTAATAACTCGATCGGTATAGAGTTTATAATAAAAATCCTTTATCACACCGTTAACTAATCATTAAGGTACTACAGTAGATACAATTTTCTTCTATAACATTTTCCGTTATTTTTTTATTGCCATCTAAATGTTAATTGCGCCGTCTTACACGACACTACCCTAACTTTAGATTTTTATTTTTATTATTTTTCAGTATAGATGTAAAAGTATTATATTAGAAATTGGGTATTTAACTTTTCGTGTACAGTGGTGTACAATTTCTCATTTAATAGCTGTCAGGCTGACTCAAGAAAAAAAACTTTTTAATGTAAAAATTATGTTTCTTTTAAGCAAATTACGACGTACTACGTATGATGATTTAAAACTTATACAATTTTTTTTCTTTATTTTTTAATTCATTGTAACAGGCCGAGAGCAAGCACTCACTAACTGACTGCTATATATGTATAAGTATGGTAGCGTCAAATACAAGACCATCAACGAGGCTAGTTCGTAATTTTATTAATTTTTTCTTCTTGTGTATGTTGTTAAAAAGAAAAAAAGTTACGTACTCGTTCGAAGGAAATTTTAAATAATGTTAAAACTTAACAATATTAATAAAAAGAAATTTATTGCCCGTTATTTTAAATATAATTTATAATTTCCAGGTTAAGGTGTAAAAAGTCATTAAGTAAGTACCTGCCTGCCTACAACGAGAGAGCGACAAACTATGTTTTGTTATTTTGGTGTGCGGCCATTAAAAGTAATTCTAGTGGTTCGTTGTTAAAAAGCCGAAATGGTTATTTTACCGACAACGGCTTTTTTATTTCAGTTAGAGTGGATATTAAAAATATAAATGCAAATTGTTTGAAATGTTTTGGTAACATAATTAAATTTTTGAAAAGTTTTAAATTATATTATTCTTTTTCTCAAGTTTAATTAAAAATAATTTCTGTGGGTAACATTAGAGATTTTTTTTCATAGCGTAGCTACCTAACCTTTATCAGTAGCTAGGTATTTAATATTTAAATTTCCTTTAAATAATTTACAATATCATTTATTTCTATTATACAATAGTTGGTTAGCACTGACAAAGTTGTGTAACTATCCAAAGAATTTTTCATTAATCTTGATCCAATATGTTTCAAATTAAAGATATTCGATTCTTGTTTAGCAAAGACATTACAGGATCACTTTTACACAGTCTAGTGCAAGAGAAGTCTTCCAAAGTAGGAATTGTATTCAAGATTTTGGACGGCAGGTCATACAACATTCAAAATAAAGGAAGATAAATAAACTTAAAAGCTTTGAAGAAAGTTCTGTTGTCTAAATATCACTATTCACCGAATGAATATTTTAGTAGTAGGTAATTTTATGTTTTAAATTATAATTAATTTGTAACCCTGCCCCGGGCGTTAGTTTCGGGGGACGCCAAAATCATACTAGGTCGGTCTATATCAAATGGTCTAAAAAATTGGTTGCTTGACCATTTTAGAAAAAATTAATATTCTTCCAGTTGTTTCTATTGTATTTGTGGTATTGAAAACAATTCTTTGAAAAAAATTATCTTGAACCGTTTAAACGTGGTAGCCATTTTTGTTTTCCAATTTGCGCTGACTCTTGTGTTGCAGCCGTTTATGCCAATGCACATATTTCATAAACCGTTCATCCTAAAAGGTTGAAATAAAAACCACTTTAAATGTAATAAATCTCTTTTTATTTTAAGTTATGTCCATATTTGACCTATTTTCGTCCCTTCCATAAGAAAACTTTACTTGAAATTGGATATCAAAATTTAGCAAAATTGACTTTTTGAACATTTTTTTCTTATAGCAGGAGTGTTTTTACACAGCTTGGTATTTTTATGGGTATAGCTGTATATGGGTACAACTACCCAAGAAAATTTCAATTGTGAAACTTGTATCCCTTAATTTTTAGGTACTATGTTGTAAAACTTCTGAGAATTGACTTTTTTCCAAATTTTGGAATTTTGCGCCCCTATATATGTATCTCTGATGGGGCTACTGATAAAAATTTGAAATTTGCACAACTTGTAGTGCTTTCGAAGTAGATCTATTAAAATAAAAATCAACTTGAATATTACAATTTACAAAACTCTCAATCTTTACCATTGCCGCAACAGGAAAAATAGGAGTTTTGTAAAGGACTTATGAGTTCTTTTGACAATTTGTGTCAAACGTTGATGGGGGAGGCGCCACTTTCAAGTTTCTGCCCCGGTTCTAAAATATCGTAGGTCGGAGGCTACCTACATAATATTACTATTATTATTATTATGTTGCTCATCCTTGAATATTTCTGACTTTTGTGGAATTTGTTTGGTATTTGTGATACCATAGTATAATAACATGATTACTTGGGCGTACCTACAAGAATTACAGACCAAGAACCATAAACGATTTTCAGACTTTGTAATGTGTTTATAATGACTTATCAATTGCAAACCAAAGACGTACTTACGGACACACATATCAATTTAAGAATAAATATTTAATACAGTAGATATCAAAATAGTCAATCGACAAGTGATTCCAAATAGTATTAAACGTAAAGCTTAACACGTTGATTGCCGATCGGGCGATATCGTGTGATACGGCAACTTTACTATATGGCTAATCACACTATATCGCGTGACAAATATAAGAATCTACGTATTTAACATAAAATATTTGGCCATCACACAAGTCTATATTTTTAGCTTGCTAATGAACGTGTTAAAATAAAAAAAAAAAAAACAAACTATAACCTTACCCTAACTAATTATTATATCAAAGTCGAAGTATATTATCTAAACTAAACTAACCACACATTAAATAACCTCACTATCTAGTAATTTAAGTACTAAATTATTAAAATCTGGTATAGTCGCTCCGCAACTTGAGGCCACCTGATTACTTTGATCAAGTAAGCTTAGAATTGTAAAAAGCCCAAATCATCACACACGTACAAAAGAAAAAAGAAATTTTAGCATTATTTTTGTCTATATTTATACAAAAGTAATAATAAGTACGCCTGTCGGTGGTGAGGACACCTATAGCAGCTGCCCTTGGCACCCGTGAGGGATATTTATCCCCCATTGGTGTCAAGGAGGCTAAGGGTTCCAGGGGTAGTTTATGCGCAATACAGTAATCTTCGGATTCCATTAGCATCTGACTACCCAAGATCGGCACCGTTCCTTCTCGAGGTACCACCGTTTTCACGAAAGGTGTCGGATCGACAGTTAATTTTTTCATCCTATCTTTTTATTTCGTTTCGTTTTTATTGTTTTTTGTTTTCGTTATTTTTATTTCTTTTTGTTTCAGGTTTTCTTTTATCTTTTGTTTCCTTTTTGTTTTTGGTTTTGTTTTGTTTTCGTTTTTTTCAATGTTGTCCCAATTTCAAGTCATCTTCGGGACCCACACTAGCTCGTGTGTGGTTTAGCGGCGTTGCCTGGAAAAGGGGATCCTGGTGACTGAGGGAAGCCGTTACTTGCGAGTACGGCGGAACAACACGTCACTTCGGCCCTGGCTTCAGGCATAGACCGTGGCTGCGGTTATGCACCGGCCGCAGTAAATTCGAGCGCCCCGGGGTCGTGCGTGTCACTGGGGCAATGGGCTTCGTCCCTAGGGCCCCTCATTCCCGTATCCCTGGCTTGGGATTCCCACGTCCCTTATGAGGCTCCGTGGAGGGTGGGGAGCGGGGTGGGGGATTTTTGTATAACGTTTTATGGGGGAAAATAATACTGTCTATACGGGCGAGTCCGGGCCCTTAAACACGGACGCGAACCCTGCTCCACCGCCGTCAACTGGTGGGAGCAACACCGGCGGGGCTACTACCAGTACCCCAGCCGCAAAGAACGAAACGCCACAGTCAAGCGCTGGTGTTTCAAAGTCCACGGGGTGTAACCCTCCTCCCAAGCAAAAAGGAAAAGGGAAAAATCGTGGGCGTCTAGTTAATCTAGACACCCCAAGAGTGCAAGCAGCAAATTACATGAAGTATCTAGTGGTGAAGCCAAAGGAAGGCGATTTTGGTAAAATCAGTCCTTTCCTTTTGGCAAAAATGGTTAAAGAAGGAATTGGGCAGGTCAAAGATGCCAAACTATCGGGCAGAGGGTTGCTCATAGAGGCATTCTCACCGGCACAATCGGAGAAGATCTTGAATTTAAAAGAATTAGGCCAGTACGCGGTAGAGGTAACCCCCCATGGTATTCTAAATTACTCGAGGGGCGTTATCATCCACCCATCCTTAGCGTACTGTACCCTGGACGAGATAGTGTCGGAGATGTCTCCACAGGGGGTAATCGACGCGAAAAGGCTGAGGTACAACAGGGGGAACAAGCATCCTGAGTCCCCCTTAATACTGTTAACATTTAATAAGGTAAATCTACCAAGAGAAGTTGTAATCGGCATTTTCACAAAAGTGGACGTTCGTCCGTACATTCCAGCACCGATGAGGTCTTACCACTGTCAACGGTACGGACACGTCTCACAACGATGTAACGTCGAACAACAGATATGCGTGTGTGGTAAGCCGTTACACGAAGGACAACCGTGCGGCGAACCAATAAAATGTGTCAACTGCGGGGGCAATCACTCGGCTAAGTCGAGGGATTGCCCCATCTTCAAACAAGAGTCAGCCATCCAAGAGCTGAGAGCCCTGGAAAAATTAACTTACCCAGAGGCACGTCGGAAGCTTCTAGGTAATATGCCCCGTCGCTCAGCTTTGGATGGATACGCACGCGCTGTTGCCGCCCCCGCCCCTTCGGCGGCTGATAAAAACGAGATTAAGGAATTGAAAGATGCGATGAAGACGATGCAACAAACTATGCAGAGAATGCAAGAGAGCCTTATGCGCACTGTGGGTGTAGATAACCCTACACCTACCACAGCCGCTGCAGTGCCAGCCAAGGTCTCTGAGACCAGGAGAATAATAACTCCAACACCTCAGGGACCAGTTGTTAGAAACGTGACGTCTTCTCCCAAGAAGACTTCACCAAAGAAATCGTCACCCTCGAGAAGACGTCACAGCGAGGGGGAAAAGGAGGTGGCCAAATCCCGGTCCCCCAAAAAGGGACCTGCCACCCCACAACCGGAGGCGGAATTCATTCCGCCCCCACCATTGACGGCTTCGCTACCACAGCGGCCGTCCAGACCGGGCACGCCGACACGCCCGGTCACCCCCCTCCTGAGTCGCTCTACAACAACACCAGTGAGCGACTCGGACATGTCGACGGCGTCGGTACGGACGGGTGTCAAACGCCCGACGTCCGACGCTTATACAAATACCTCGGCTACGGAGTCTGATAACTCCGACGCCGAGGTTCAAGTAATTAAAAAAAGAAAGGCTGGCCAAAGGGGAAACCTAGGAAGTAGCCACACTTCCTAGGGAGCAACCCTAAGTAGTAACAAGAATGGCTATCGTACAGTGGAACTGTAATGGTGTTAAGCACCATTACTGTGAATTGCAGATGCTTCTGGCTAAGCACACGCCTATGTGCGTGTGCTTACAAGAAACACATTTAAAGCCGGCGGAACAATTTAACATCAAATATCATCAAGTCCGCCGGCACGACGTACAGTCAGACATCAGGGCGAGGGGGGTGTTGCCATCATAATCAGAGATGGCGTCCCTTTCAGGGACCACCCTTTAAACACCCCCCTACAAGCTATAGCAGTACAATTTTTAAAACCGCCCCAGTTCACAGTATGCTCGGTCTACTTACCAGACTTCGACTGGAATGTCGAATCCCTGACCGAGCTTACATTACAGTTACCACGTCCATTTTTGTTACTAGGAGACTTTAATGCTCACAGCCCCATGTGGGGCTATAGCACAAGAGACGCCCGTGGAAGACTCATTGAACAGTTTCTAGATGAGTCCGAAGCGGTCTTGTTGAATACCGGTCAAGGTACTTTCATTAACGCAAGAACCGGTGAGTTGTCGGCTATCGACTTATCACTCGGCTCACCGGTCATGGCACACCGTTATGAATGGACGCTGGCGTCTGATTCATACGGTAGTGACCATATCCCCATTATATTGAATAGTACCACGCCGATGACTCCACATTCGTCTTCGCCGAGATGGCGTCTCGGTCACGCTAACTGGGACATGTACGTTGATTCATTCCGTACACCCGAGCTGACTGGAGACGTAGAAGATGATGTGGAGCAAATGTCCTCCAGTGTCATTGAAGCAGCACATAAGAGTATACCAAAGTCGTCCAGCATTCCATCCAAACTTCAAGTACCATGGTGGAATGAAGTCGTGAGTGTAGCAGTTGCAGAGAAAAAGCGCGCGTACAACGAACTCAGACGTCGCCCCACGCAGGAAAATGTGATAGCCTACAAGCGTGCGCAAGCACGCTGTAAACGCACAATTAAAGAACAGAAGAGGCTATCATGGGAGCAATATGTTTCGGCCATTAATACCTCCACCACCACCTCAGAGGTATGGAGAAGAGTGAGGGCCATTACAGGGAAATCCTCCCATTCACCTATGCCCTCCCTTCGCATCGTCGACGGTCGGAACATCACTGAACGCGCAGAAATAGCTAATTGCTTAGCTAAGCACTTTGAGAGCGTCAGTGGCTCCCAGAATTATGACCCGGACCTCCTGCGGATTAAGATCGAGCACGAACAAAACGATCTTGATTTTTTCTCAGATGAATCTCTCCAGTACAACCAACCGTTTTCTATGCAAGAATTACTGGAGGCGCTTCGGCGATCTGGGGATACTTCCCCTGGACCTGATGAGATCCCCTACCCCATGATCCGGAACCTGCCTTATCCTGGTAAGTGTAGGTTACTGGATCTGTATAAAGAAATTTTTAGGCAAGGCGTTTACCCTCCGCAGTGGCGAGAAGCTACCATTTTTCCGCTGCTAAAAGAGGGTAAAGATTCATCGCAACTATCTAGCTACCGTCCAATATCCTTAACTTGCTGTTTCAGCAAGGTATTGGAAAAAATGGTGAACAACCGCCTCGTCTGGTGGCTGGAATCCCACAACCTTATACCTAAACATCAATGTGGGTTCCGCCGATACCATTCGACTACGGACCATCTTGTTCGCCTCGAGAATGCCATTCAAGACGCGTTTCTCCAACGAAAACACCTTGTGGCCATGTTTTTCGATCTGGAGAAAGCTTATGATATGACCTGGAGGTATGGCATTCTCAAGAAGCTGCACGACTGGGGTTTAAGAGGTAACCTCCCTCAGTTCGTAAAAAGTTTTCTGACTGACCGTTCTTTTCGTGTCCGGGTAGGTGACACTGAGTCTGAGGCCCACTCCCAGGAGAATGGTGTTCCTCAAGGCTCCACCATTAGTGTCACCTTGTTTTCCATCGTAGTCAGTCATATTGCAGCTTCAGCCCCAATTCGTCGTTGCTTGTACGTTGATGACCTCACCATATTTTACGCAGCCGATTCCATTGAGGATATTCAACAACGGCTGCAACAAGGCATCAAGGAAGTGGTGACTTCTGCAGAAGCTCTTGGTTTCCGTTTCTCACCACAAAAAACATCGGTGGTTCACTTCTGCAGAAAGCGCAACGCACATCCGGATCCTGTTCTCACATTGAAAGGATCCAACCTTCAGTGCGTCGATAGCGTCAGGTTTCTAGGACTTATATTTGATAAACAACTTACGTGGCGCCCACACCTCCAAGCCTTAGCTGTGAGTTGTCGCAGGACAATCAACATGCTTAAGTTCCTGGCTGGTGCATCGTGGGGTGCGGGCTGGGAGTCGTTGCTTCGCCTGTACCAATCGCTAGTTCTGACTAGGATTGATTACGGCAGCATTGCTTACTCCTCCGCCCGGGCGTCTGCGCTTCTACTCCTAGATCCTGTTCACCATGCAGGCATACGACTGGCTACGGGAGCATTTCGAACGAGCCCTTCTATGAGCCTCTGCGTAGAGTCGGGTCTTCCTCCGCTGCGACTGAGACGTGAGCGTCTCTTGCTCAATTATGCGGCGGGGATATATGCAACACCTTCACATATAAACCACCCGACTCTATTCAGATACCGTTTACAGGGGCTCTATGGTCGACGTCCCACCATAAGTCGACCAGTGGCCGTTCGAACGCAGGAGTTATTAGAGAGTCTGCACTTACAGTTCGCCAAGGTACTTCCCAAACGTCCTATGGAAGTACCCCCTTGGCTGATCCCTAACGTAAGGTGTCGTTTCGACCTGACTGGTCTCAACAAGGAAGAGACCAGTTCATTCGAATATCGATCCCGCTTTTATGAGATCATTAGCGAACTTGACTCTCTCTGCATATACACAGATGGTTCCAAAACAGCTACGGGTGTTGGAAGTGCCATCGTCATTCGTGACGATCCTCACGCTTGGTCACTTCCTCCCCAGGCCACTGTGTATACTGCAGAATTATTTGCTATTTTGCAAGCCCTGCGATTCTGTCAAACATCCGAAGACAGCGCATTCCTCATTTGTTCCGACTCGTTGAGCGCGTTGCAAGCGATCTGCCACTCTCATACCATCGATCCACTGGTGCAGAACATCCGAACGTGTCTCTACATGCTCCGCCAAAAGTCTATCACCTTCTTTTGGATTCCCGGACATGTAGGGATACCTGGCAATGAACTCGCCGACCAGGCAGCACGTCATGCAGCCGAAGTCGGTGAGCCACAGGACATTGGCATACGCCCAGAGGATCTGAGAGTGAGCATACGATCCGCGATTGATCAGAAATGGCAACGTGGGTGGAACAACCTCACGGCTAAGCTCAGACAGGTGAAACCTGAGGTCCGAAGAACTCCGGCACCTGCAAATCTGAGCCGGCGAGAGAGTGTGGCCCTGACGCGTTTACGCTTGGGCCACACGGCGTTAACACATCGTCATCTTCTCGCCGGTGAGGATCAGCCAAGGTGCGCCGCCTGCGGGACGGCGCTAACCGTGAGGCATATAGTTGAGGAATGTGTAACCTTTGAGCCATTGCGCCAGAGGTTGCAGCTTCCCAATAATGTAGCCGAAGCTTTAGCTTACGATGCAGTCTCTGAAAGAAAGATGCTTGAATTTCTCCGAAATTCGCATCTTCTTCAGAGGCTTTAGGGGCATACCATCTCAGATTTTACAAGTCGTCTCGTTTTATTTCCCCCGATATTTTAAAATTTTATTTTCAGCAATGTTTTATTTTGTGTTTTCGCGATTTTGTGTGTGTCTTAATTTATTAACGATACCCTGTTCCAGCTGGTCTGGCAGGGTACTTTTAGTCTTTTGTTATGCCACTAAGGGCCTTTACACCCTTAGTGGTACTGTTTGTTATACATACCTGCTTGTTGTTTCCGTTATTGTTTTTTAACGATGTACCACCGAGGGCTCTTTACACCCGAGGTGGTACATCATTTGGTCCTTTTATCTGTGGTATTTTGTTATGCCGCTGTAGGCCTGTTGTTATGGCTCTACAGCGGTATTGTTTTAACCCCTTATTGCTTCACTGGTCGGTCTGTGGCCTCCCAGTGATGCAATAAGTTTTTCTGTGATACTTACCTGTGATATTTTCTCTAGTCGTTTTCTGTGTATTGTCTAGTCAGGTTCCTCCACTCCGGGGCCCTTTACACCTCGGAGGGAGTTCCAGCGATGGCTTCCAGGCCTTGGTGACCGGACGCTCTGTCTAGTACTTATCGTACCATCACCAAGGACTGTCCGCTCTTTTTAAGATCTGGGATGGCAGGGTCCATCGATGGATTTTATTGTGTATGTTTTGTCCCTTGTCTATCGCATTTATGTGTTCCTGTCTGTTTTGTGTATGTTTTTTATCCTTATCGTGTTTGGCGGCGCATGCCCTTAGTTGGCGATGCCGCCGGGTGCTGCTGACCGCGCCATCCACCGGCAGCAGTACCCCAATTTTAATTAAAAAAAAAAAAAAGTACGCCTGTCGCAGCATTTGCATAACATAGCGAATTTCCAAATATTGGATACCGGCGGACCTCATTAAGATCCATTTAAAATAGTTTAGTTTTCTAACAGTGAAACAATTGTCAAAGTCAGTTCAGTAGTTAATTTTTGGCGCTTTTGGGTCCTCAGGACCCTAACGGATCTCATATAGTGTAGCATGTATCCATTTAACAATATATTATTACATTATATAACTATAGTTTTCGATTTTTTTCTAGGTATGCAAATATATATAAATTATATTTTCTGCCTAAAGGAGCACATCATACAAAAATTTCCTTTCCATAACGTACTCTTAAAAAATCTGGCTAATTTTAATTTAAAAAGATGAGAGAGAACTATTGTTAGTATAACCCATACATACATATTGAATAACTAACTAGCACTTGTTTTATCTAGAAAAGAATTGCTAAAACAATGAAGTATTTATTGTAAAAAAATTCAGCAAATTTCTTAATTTTTCTCAAAAGCTAGTTCACTTAGAACAATGTTTTAAAAGCTTGTCTTATGCAATTTTTTACTCTCTTTTTGATGGTGTAAAAAAAAATTAAAAAAATTTTTGAATTCTGACCAAATTTTGCAAAAAATCACTAAAAATGGCGGAAAATGGCCAAAAAACCTACTTCTGAGCATCCGACGTGTCTGGCTAACGAAATTAGCCGAGCCAATCCGGATTCCAGCTCGCATACCAAATTTCATAAGCATTAAACTTTCCGTTCGAAAGTTATCGCGTACACACATAAATACAGTTCTAGAGGTTCCAAAACAAATTTCTGCTATAGTCCCGGATTTAGGTCTTACCACAAGAGCTACTGTAATAGCTGAATTTCCAGAATGGAGATTCGCTAAAACAAAACTACATATTATGGGCGCAAACCAAAAAGAACTTTTCTACCTACATCTGAAATTATCTTTTTCTGTCATATTAATATGTAGAAGTTTACTCACTCACTCATTTAAAAATATAATTACTTCGTTTGGTTGGTAATCATGTAAATAACACAATTTGTGTTCCTCTCACTTCAATTTCTAGAGGTCTTTTGTGCTTGCGACCATAAGTAATACCTTTAAAATTGTTTTATATTAAAATTTCTTGGAACAATTCATTTATTTTTTATTTTTTATTTATTCATCTTCAAAGAAAAAAAAAAAAAGAAACAAATATAAATTTTTACTAATTTCAAAACATTCTGCACATGTCGATTTATATATTGAAAATATCGTAATAGTGATTGCGGTACTAGGAAAAGAAATTTTTTATATTCTTTATCAAGGTTACCATTTTCCTCGAGGATTAAGATGAATCGGTAAACACACTTGTGTTCAATTTACTAACGAATCTCACTTTCAAAATTATTTTCATCAAAATGTAGTGTTTCTCTTCTATCCTCCTCGTTCCAACCGTCGACCGTAGTCGACATAAAATAACAATTCGTAAGGAATTTTTATTACCGCTTTAGAGTGGGTTGACAGCACTGACAGGAGTACCACTGTCTTCCTAATCGGTAGGAGCACATTACAGAATTTTTTTCAGTTGGATCCACGTTCATTGTTGATATTCCACAGCAGTTTGAAAACAGCGCATCGCTACAAAGGGTAGTTCCCAACGTCTTCGTGAATGTAAATATTTTTTTAGTACATTAAATAAATTATTTTTTAATATGTGGGAGTAAATATGTTATTATGAATGTTCAGAGAAGGAAATAAGATATTTGTTTAGAATGTTTCATGAGTTTGGTTGTCATAGTAACGCCAGAAACTTTTATGTCTACTATAGTCAACATTTGGAAAGCGGCTACGTAATAATTAAAAAAATATATTTATGTAAGTAAGTACATTTCTGAAGATATTTTCAATCTGGTTACAGAAAAAACCAATGGTAGCTATATTGAAAAAAAAGGCGCCTGCTAATTTCAAATAATGAGCAAATAAAAAGGTTTTTTGGTGCCCCCATCAAAATGTCCGTAATGGGACTTCCAAGAAGAAGAATATACTATCATTCCAAAACAAAGGTTTCTTCCATTGCAATCTTGCCCAGAGACCAATTTTTTGCTATCACGAGAAATTTTAAAGTTGTTTATGACCATGACGTGGCTCCAGAGGAAAAGGCTGATTCCAAATTTTGGAAAGTGAACCCTCTTATAAATGTGTAAACCTTCATGTGTTCATTGCCACTACAATAATTATTTTTTAGTTATTAGACACGTTTTCCATTCATCTACTGTATTTTTTTAGCCAGCTTATTTCCATAAATTCTTAAGAAATTAACATTGTTTTAGATGTCAATTGAGTAAGCGTTATTCCAAATGTCTACTATAGTCGACATCAAGTTTTTCAGTAAAAAAAAAAAAAAAATTTAAAGTGCTTTTTTGATTTCTTTTAATAGTAGTGAACACAAATTTTACAAAAAATCAAAAATTTGAAATAAAAAAATTTTGTTTGGAATGAGGAGGCTATTACTATTTTCTTGTTATTAGTTTAGTAATACACTGAGAATAAAGTACTTACTTACACAAAACTTAGGTACTGTTAGCTTAATTTATACAATATTGAGATTTTTATTTTAATATCTTCAAGAATACGGGCGAAGTAACTTTAAGTCAATTATTATTATTATATGTAATATTATCTCCGTTACATTATATTACATACTTTTATAGGAATTTTTTTTTATAATAAAACTACACAGCGTTATAGTGTTAAACAGCAACGAAATTAGTTATTTAAAAGTTTTTCGATTAAAATTATGTTTCACATGAAATTATTCACATTGAAACAATGTATTTACTAATATTATATTGTAGAACTACAAAATACAAAATACCTATATAAACAAGAAAGCTATTCTTCGCTAAATTAAAATTTTGGTTTATTTTACAAGGTAGCAACGTCAACAAGTACATTTTTCAAAACTTTCCATATTACTTTTTTAAATTTTAAAAAGTTTGTTTCTGTTTAAGCGAAAAAAGCGAGTGTGTTTAGATATTTGCCGAAAGATTTACATAACGAAACTCATATTTTCATCGTACGATGGATTTTTCATTGGAGTGTTTTCATTCCTCAAAATTTGGGTTGAAAATAAAATTATTTTTAAATAATAAACAAATGTTTTACTTTGCAAAAATACCACTTCTAAAATTATTTCTAATAGACTTGAACGTTACTTAATGGTATTCGGTATTTGCTGTTAATAAATAAAACACATTACTTTGCAATAATGCGACTGCTATTGTTAAAATTCTTACCACATCTTTCGATTAATATCGCCATTCCCTGTTGCCGGGGAAGTCAAAACAATGTACAATGAATTTAAAAAAAAAAAAAAAGTTTCTCGATCCTTTAGGTTGTCTTTTGTTCTCCGATTTAAATTTTCTTTGCCCTGATATATTCCACAACCTCCACTAGTTTACGTTACTTTTCGTTATCGTAAAATTTGACCGAAAATATCTCGTATACCATAGTGAAAAAGTAACGAAAATTTTGAAAGTTTGACCAATATAAATTTGGAAAGTTTGACCAATTTCGAACATATTTTGACTGTTAAAATATAGTTTCCGTTATAGAAAATTATTGATGACAAATACTTAACGGCAATAACAATATCTTCATTAAAGTGTTATTATTTTTAGAGAACGAGAACGAAAAGATTTTAACAGTCGCAATCTGCTTGAAATACCTACATTTTGCTTTGTCTAAGTTTTTGTTATATTTATAATTAACAGTTTACGATTATGAAAAGTATACATTGAAAAATAACCATTATAAAAGCTATAGAGATAATCCTATTATTCAAACACTAATGGCAAAAAGATTAAAGTTTTGTTTTTATAGTTAAAGTCTTTTGATCTCAGAGTAACGAAAATAACAAGGAGACCATTCCATGCAATCAGTGTTTTCATATTTTATGTTTGTGCACAGTGGCGTAGCTAGGCGTAGGCCATGTGGGCGTCCTCGCACTTAAAGGGGCCGCACGAGTGACTGTTTTTCGTTTTTTTTTTTTTTTTTTTGACGTCGCCTAATTCTTAAGATAGTAAACACCCATTTTCGTCTTGCCACGTCACAGTTTGTACATGCACAGTAAATGCCATTACTCCGATTGTAATGAAATTTATATGAGGTCAAACTTTTCTATTGATCGAACGAACTTCTTATATACTAGTTCAATATATTTATATAAAAACAAGTTATCAATATTGAAACATTTTTGCGCATATTATTTTATTTTTTGTAGCAGAATTATTCTTGTCAGTGTATCTAATATGCAGATATATTAACTTGAAAACGAATTTTTATTTACAAATGAACAAATATGCAACACGCATAGTGAATGAGGGTGAAATCTACAGGAAAAAAGGTTACACACGGAGTTATGTATGTTTCATCTAATGGTAAGCGTCATAAAATTAGAATTTTTATTTATTTAGGTTTCATAAATTTAATATCGCCGAAAGAGGAAACATTTCCATTATTGATTCTAAAATATTTACTTGATCTAATCTAAACGTTACGTTTTTTTTTCTATCATATTCGTCAGTTTTATATTATATACTACTTACTCATGTATACCGATTTTTATAAAAATTTGATATTTGTAGGCCTTAAGTTTTTTAAGCTTCTTAAATAGATACAGAGTGAGCTTGAAAGCTTGATAACAAAACTAAAAATTACTGAACCCTTATTATTTTGGAAACTACTTTCCTGGCCTGTCTTAAGGCCCGATTCACATTAACGCTCCGCTCTCGGTACGATATCGCTACGCTGCCGATTCGATAAAATTTCTTACACAAGAAACAATGAATGTATTCAGATCATCGCTTCGATACTGCTCCGATATAAGTCGCGATCCAGTACCGCTCCAATATCAATACCACTCAGGTAATATTTTATCGGAGCGTTACTGGAACGATACCAGACTTGTACCGAAAGTGTGGAACACTTTAAATTCCATACTCCAGTCCTTGTTTATCAGTCTTCTTCATTTATTTAAAAATTATTGTATTAGGAAAACATGATACAACACAACGACGCGACATCTTGCCAATACATTACGATACATATATAACTAATTGATACGTAGATACGTATTCTGATATGATGTTGTCCTAATACAATAGTGTTTAAAATATGGAAAAAAAAGATTTTTGTCGGAGCGAGAGTGGTACCAGCCCGGTGTGTAAACACAACAAGATTATATCGGAGCGAGAGTGGAGCGGGAGTGTGACGATATCGGCATCTTAGTGTGGATCGGGCCTAAAAGTGACGAAAATATATATTAAAACGTGAACTCTATAAATTAAATTCATATAATGTAACAAAACAACACTGCCTAAGTGACTTTCGATATTAGTCATGTACCCAAAATGGTAAAGGATAATTGATGGAATCAAAGTTTATTGAAAATTATATATAATAAATCTCTGACACCGATTGACTGACTGACAGACAACACCCAGCTCAAACCCTCGGGTTTAGAAATTTTGTACAGGAGTCCCTTATATAATGTAGGTGAGCATTAAGAAAGGGTTTTTGAAAATTCCTACCCTATAAGTGGGTTAAATAGGGGATGAAAATTTGTATGGAAATTTGTCAGTTTTGAAGTTAGAAATATATAAAAATATGTTACTATGGCTATTAAAATAAATAATACCTTATTTAATAAATCTTTAACACTGACTGACATCCTGAGATGTTGCCGATGGTAAATCCTATCAGGTGGGTATATGGCTTGTACATATGTAAACCAAATATGTTCATAAACCCATTGAAGTAGTCTCCCGGGTGTGACGACATACTTCGTTATACCCTGTGAACAGTATTTAAAAGTTCTACCCGTAATGATTTTTTAATCTTTGAGTAATTAATTAAAATAAAAATTAAAGCAAATTAAAACAATAGTTTTTTTTAATTTTAATATTTCTTACTATGATAAATATTTATTTATTTAAAATAAAACAACTGGTTTTTACTGTACAAAGTCCTAATCAGTTCATTAGAAAGTCAAAAAAAATTCATTATATCCATTTACATAACAAGTTAAGAACGAAATTACGTCTAGAAAGTAGATTTTTAGTTAGCGTTGTGTGGGACTCATCCCAAGATCCGTGATAAGACGTTTTAAATCGTAGCGTGTATTTAAATGCGAATACATTCGATAAAATTTTTATAGTAACATATTTTTGAAACATCTTGTACCATTTTGTTCTTTATACATAAAAATAAACACTATTTTTGTAAATGGAAAATGAAGACGAGTACAAAGTTCCATACTTCTCTCTCCCTACTCCTCTTTCTCACCATTTTTCGCCATTCGAACATGTTCGAAAGGTATAGTTGTGATAACTGAGTTGAATCTTATATATATTTGTACGACTGAAAAACTAATAACACGGCATCGGGAAAATGCGGGAAATGTGAGGGAAGACTAAAACGTAAATCCATATGTGGAAAAAAGTAATTTTCTTCAATTGAATCTAGATATATCCGCTTTCAAATAGGTGGTTTATATGTTTGTGTGTAGCGTCTTGTTTTTCTTCGGATCGTATTCAATTTGTAATTGTATACTTTTCTACTTAGATATATACGTCCATGAAATGAAATTTTTCCTACAGGTAAACAAGGTAAAGCTGGGTAGTTTAATCGACAAAACAGTTCATAGATTGAGTTTAGTGAGACTGAAAATAATGCGAGCGTAGATCACAAAATGAAAGGTTATATATATCATCATCAACTACAACTACATCAAACTGTTAATTTATTATACAAAATTTTAGATAAAATTTTGTACTTTACACACAATTGTGTCTAAAGAACCGCTACTTACTATACTTTTATTAATTTTTATATTGTATATACTATATACCGGGTGTTTCAAGCAATAACGAACATATAAATTTTAACATAGGAAAATTAGTTATAATCAAGGGGTGCTTTATTTTATTATTATTAGGTATTTGGCTGAAAATTTAAATGATATTGTTTCAAAATAATGTTTAAAAGTAATTAAAAGCTAATAGCAGTGAATTTATTGAAATCAATATAAATAAATCTTAAATTAATAGGTATTAAAATATTTATTAACAGACTAGCCGTATACCCGATGGGATTTCCCATCGACAACATCTTTTTATTAGGTACTCACTTTCTGCTCAATTTTAATGCTTTTTAAAAGCCTAAATCAATATCTACGTTTCTAACTTCAAAAATGACGAACTTCCGATACGAACTTTCATTTCCTGTTTTAACCCCTTAGAGAATAAATTGCCAGAAACGTTTACACAACTGACGTTTATTTATAAATAGAAGCCTAAACGCCAATTTTCATATCTCCTGTGCTAAATTTCGTCCCTCTAAACCCAACAGTTTAGGCTGTGCGTTGTCTGTCAGTCAGTGTTAAAGCTTTATTCGATAATATATTATTTATTTTAATAGCCATAGTAACATATTTTTATATACCATTAACTTCAAAAATAACGAATTTACATAGAAATTTTGATCCCCTATTAAACTCACTTAGGGGACGAATTTTAAAAAATCCTTTCTTAATGCTCATCTACGTTACAAAGGGAACCCCTATGCAAAATCTCATTCTTCTAAACCCAACGGTTAAGGCTGTGCGTTGTCTGTCAGTAAGTCAGTCAGTCAGTGTTAGAAATTTATTAAGTAGATAATACTATTTAGTAGCAAATTGAACAGTTATTGCAAAATTATTCTTTTGTTTTCAGATTTACTTTTTTACAGTTAAATAAAATACTATAATAACTATGGATACTTTATAAAAATTATATCCAGAAAAAAATAAGCACACTCTAATCCCAATAATTTTTTTCCATGTTAAATTTTGTATGTTCTTACTTGTTTGAAACAGACTGTATATTAAAGCCTGTACAAATTTTGTACCTACTAGCAACTCAGTGTTGGAATTAATTTTTAAGACACATCAATGAACGTATTATTAAGTCTATAGACTGACCGTATCAACGAATAAGTGAAGCATCCAGATACGCTCAAATTACTCATTGCCACTTTATATAATATTGTAATCAGTGTAATGACCGTGGTATTCGTAGTAACCTTTTCAGATAATTATTGAATTACCTTTTTTGAGAGAAAACTAGAAAACTAAAAAAAAAATTGGTATTCGTTTTATTTTTAAAATATGAGCATATATACAAATTATTTCTTGTGATAAGTAGTCCTGTTTACTGAAAAATAGACAACACCTCTCTCACCTGTTTCATACCGTTACCTGCGTCAGGGAAACTGCCAATAAATTGGTGTGATTAATATATTTTAACCAATTTTAAAAATCTTCAACACGAATTAAAAGCAGCCTATAATGTCAGAGCTCGATTAGATGTCACATGATTATAAGTATTGAGTTATACAATGGTAGAGAAAAATTTGAAGACCAGTCGCAGGCTACAATTTATTTATCGGACACATATTTGACAATTCCAAAAATAAAACAGTTGCAATAAATGGATACAAAATAAAATAAAAAATTGCTAAAAATCAGAAATTTTTCATTATTTTAGTTTAGGATGCTCGACTTAAGATTACCCACTACGAAACGATTTCTTATATTCTTAATATTTGCTATTATTAGCTTTGGTTCTTTAAAATCCTACTGCCTATCTAACTTTAAAAAGGATTACGAAGAAATTTGTAATATAGGTAGTGGTCTATCTTAATAAACAAGAATATTGGTAAAAAAAAGAATTTGCAGAAATTCGTTTTGAGAGATACCCATAAGTGAAAAAATTTACTTAATGGATACGTGACAGAAAAAGGGTCCAGAATCGCTGAATTAGAGAATTAGGGGGAATTTTGGTACGGGATCCAAATGTATGAGATAATTGAATTAAATACACACATCAACACTCAGATGCACTAATGCAAGCGCTTCTTAGAAAAATCACTTTTAATAAAAATAATATAAATAAAATTTAAATGAAATTTCTCAAGGCAAAACTCGCAACAAAAAAGTTGAAGTAGAAATGTGTAAAATCAGAACTTGTGTATAAAGTAAGAGTTTTAGAAAATTCCACGAAAGTCTAGATTCTCATATAATGTATATTAAATATTAGTTTATTTTCATGTATCTACCATATGTAATTATGTATGTATAAACGTATGTATATTCATAATTTGTATGTTTGCTTTTCTTTCAATATACATATGTGTATTGTTACAAAATGTTCCAGAATCAGAGCCCTCTCTAGGGGCAAAATTAAAAAAAGCTCCTCTAACTTTAAAAAGTCATCGCTCTCGCCGGGGTGGAATTTTTTCTTTTCGTCCGTATCGACGTAAACGCTGTAGCGGGCGCTGGCAGAATGTTTTTTCACTTATTTATTACACGAGAGGTTTGTATTATTTCGAATAAATTTGAATTTGTCTAACGAAAATTTGTTACCTATATAGCAATTTAACGAGAAGAACTGTCAACTAACAAAAGTTTATTTTTTTGTTTTGTTAAGCTGGCCTTAATTAATTCTTTCCTTCATTATGACTTTGATATTTACCACAATTATATTCAACTTAACGAACCAATAATTTTTAATACTGGCGAAATGTTCAAATTAATCGTATTTTCATAATCGAATTAACGATTAACTATTACAATCAGTAATCGTTAATGGTAATCGACAAAACGATTATGATTGATGAATCGTAACCGTTGATTGCGATTTACGATTGCTAATCGATAATCATAATCATAATCGTTAATCGTTAGTCGTAAAAATTGATAGTTTCAGACAATTTCAAGATTATAACGGCAGGTCTGGGAACTATTTAAAATGATTTCATTTTAAATATGTATTTTACATTTAAAATGAAAATGCGTGTAGACTCAAATTTATGTATATATGTATGACACTTATATTGATCATAGAACTCGAGTTGAACTCAGTCTAACAAATTGTAAGTTAAATGTAAGTTGATACAGTTGACTCAATTTTTTTATAACTCGAGTTGCAATGTCACTTAAGTTAAATTTATTACTATCAAGTCAAACTTTTCTGACTCAAGTTCTGTGTTATTATCTTTAAGACACGCCGATAAGAAATGTTTTAGTATTTCGAGTAGATGATTTTTATATGTAATTTAGGAGTCGTAGTTGTAGCGTAGTTTTGAATATGTTAAAGCTGAATTAAATTTTACAATATTTTTGAGTAACATTATTTCAAGAGTTAAATTTCGTTTTCATATGCAAACTTTATAAAATTTTCTCAAAGGACTGCCCTTATTTTATTTCAGTACGTTTGACATTTTCTTAACTTTTTTTTTATTAATATAAATCAAGATAAAAAGTTTATAGAATAAATTTAAAGTAAGAAAAGCACTTTGCATTTTATAATCCATTTTAAATAGCTATTTTCCATTTTCTATTTTAAATATGTTTAGCAAAACCATTTTCCATTTTGTATTTTAAATGCATATTTGGAAACCATTTTCCATTTTCTATGTTAAATGGTTCCTATGAACCATTTTCCCAAGCCCTCTATAACGGGTATTCGTCTTCGCATTTGTAGCATTTTCCAAAATCGGCAAATTCTTACATGTTCATTTCGTGTAATGTTCTGTCATTCAGTTATTGCAAAAATTCCAGTGATTTGTGATGTTACAGCGTTGCTTCACATAGATTCACAAATACAAACTGAGTTTCGCAAAGGAAAAATAGAAAAAATAGTTTTCATATTCGCTTTCGAATTTTCCGTTTAACATCTTTTTTGCACATTCCAATTTGTATTCTCTAAAAGTATATAACAGTTTTACAACGTCATACATTAGTTTATTATTGATTAGGCTATTCGTACAGGTTACTGGTTGGAACTACAGCTCTTGTAAAGAAATCCAAACACCCTCTAGTCAAGTGGTAGGCAATCGTATTCTACTAATTATTTTTTTAACATACAAAACGTGTTTGTCTATGGAGTATCTATTCATAATTCGTTCTGAACATTCGTTCTGAAACATTCTGTATATTATAATACGAAATGAACACAGATACGAGGGCTGTTCAAAAAATATCGGACCTTCTATCTTCCCGCTTAAACGAATGAACCGCTGGCGGCCAAGCTTAGTAGGGATGTGGAGGGGACTGCCATGCGCGCGCACGGTAGGCAGTCAGCCTAGTAGTGTAGACCTCTCTGTTGTGCTTGGCGGTTTTTATCAAGTTATAAAATGACAAAAAAACTTGAGCAGCGTTAGGTACTGCATTAAATTTTGCCAAAAGCTTACCGATTGGCAAGTAGAAACAATTCGCAAGATTCAACAGGCCCCATCAGGACAATGCACCTGCCCACTCTGCACATCTAATTCAGAGTTTTCTCGCTAAAAACAACACTCCTTTGGTTCGCCAAGCTCCGTACTCCCCCGACATGGCTCCCTGCGACTTCTGGCTATTTCTTAAGCTGAAAATGCCCCTGAAAGGAACTCGATTTCAAGAAAGAGAAAACATTAAACAGAATACGACGGCCGAGCTTAACAGCATTCCAAAAGATGCCTTCCAGAAATGTTTTGAACAGTGGCAGAAACGCTAGGAGAAGTGTGTGCATCATCAAGGAGACTACTTTGAAGCGGATTAGAGGTCTGTAGCTCTAGTTCAATAAATGCACTTTTGATTAACAAACATCCGATACTTTTTGAAGAGCCCTCGTATATACCTAAGCCGAATGTATTGTGTATGTTGTCCGGGAAACAAAATCATTTTATTAAAATGTTCAATTTAATAAAGATCAAAGACAATGGTTCTTTTCGATGTTAAAACTCTTCAAAAAATAAAATTGAGAACAGTAAGTACACTAAATTCTCTACACCCGTCTCACACTTGCAAATCTTCGCACGATGCGATGTAGGTTTAACAATTCCGTTTTACCATATCTTTGCAAACATTATACCGGGTAGATGCTGCTGCTATATGTACTACTATGTGCATATCTTCTATTGTTCTTTTCATCAAGTTAACAAATTTTCTTCCCTTCGCGTCCGCGTTGGTTGGTTCGTTCACTGCTGGAAAATTTTCTTTATGAATATTAAGTTTTTTGTTTTATGGAGATGTGATATATACTTCGGGTTTTTTGTTCGGTCGGTAAGTATGTAACGATCATAATTCCTCAGTTTATTTGTATGCCATTGCTTTCGCATTTAATATTCCTTTGACCTTTTTTTACAACAGTAGGATATTTGAAAATATATATTATTCTTATATTATTATTATTATTATTATTATTAAATTAAACTTTTGACTTGCCAATGGTAGGGAATTATAAAATATCTCTCTGTTGCAGCATTCTGCATAACTTAACGAACTTCCCAAGACGTACTTTTAACGGTGCAATTTACTATCACACAAAACGAATGTGTATTTCAGTTCCAAACTATAATTTTCGGCAATTTCGCAATAAGCGTGTCAGCAAAAATTTGTGACAATTTCTGATTATAGATTTTAAACATGGCCTAAAACAATTAAAAATGATCATAAAAGTTGTCGGCTGTGTTTAGTTTCCATTAAAAAACATTAAAAACTTAATTTTTAATATTTAGTGGATTACTTCAAATCACGTAAACTCGAAACTTTTTTAATCACTTAAATTGAATAATATAACGTTATTTAAAAAAAAAAAATAATAAATTTGACATGATTATATTAAAACTAAATGTCCTCTAAAGCTGGACATTAAGTGAACATATGAATATTGGTGTATGCTTAAATACGGACAAAAGTCCGCCATACATTAATAATGTTTCACAGACACTCGATAATATCTGAAATTAAAAAAAATATAAACTGCGCCTCGCATTATAGAGAGGTTGTGTTTGATTGATTATCAGATTGGAATGGTACTCGAACAAGCGGTCGGTGGCCTAATTGGTAAGGCGCTTGGCTAGCAAGCAAGAGATCCGGGTTCGAGTCCCAGTCGATCCAATCTGATAATTTTTCTCTATGTGAATTTTAATGAATTGGCCATTTGCCAGAGTACATCGAGTGTTCAAGTATCAGCTAAAGCTGGACATTAAGTGAACATATGAAAATTGGTGTATGTTTAAATACGGATAAAAGTCCGTCATACATTAATAATGTTTCACAGGCACTCGATAACATTTGAAATTAAAAAAATATATTAAAACTATTTGAACTAAAATTGTTTTTAAATAAAAGCTCTTTTAAAAAAATAATTAATAGCACGAATTTTGAAGTCAGGCGGGGCGACGTATGAAAGATTGCGATAGGATGTGCTTGAAAAATTCATGAATTCTTCCAGGTCTACATTTTTTTTATACTACTTCCCACCTGACTTCAAAATTCGTGCAATTAATAATTTTTTACTTTTTGAAATCGTTTTTTTAAAAGAGCTTTTATTTCATACCTTTTAGTGACAATGCTTATGAATCCACCCCATTACAGTTTTTAATTTGGTTTTTTAAATTTATATTTTATTAATTCTAAATTTCATACGGTTAAGTAGAATAGTTTCCATAATACCAGCGTCTAAAAATCATTATTTTGGACACTCACCGACTCTACTTTGAAATTTGGGAACATTAATAATGTTTAAAGAAATATAATTACCTACTAGGAAAATAAAAAATCAATGAATATCCACCAATTTTTCAAATCATCAAAGAATTTTTTAAATTAAGTACCAACAGAAAGTTATATTTAGGATAATTGGATCAACATAAATTAAAAAAATGTGTTACTATAGATATTAAAGTAAATAATTTTGCACTTACAATTTTTAAAAGGTAGTCCGGGTTAAGAATGGCCGGTTGGCCACCAGACGGGATTTTCAACGGCTACTATAAGGGAAGCTGATAAGAAGCCTTACGTGTAAGTTTTAGCCTCATATCTTGGGTAGTTTAGAAGTTATCTGTGATAATATGTATTAAGGCCATGATTTTTTAAAACTTTATATCTCGTAAACTATTACAGATATTGAGATAAACTAAAAACCATTGAGTAGATCTAAGTTAGTACTATAATATGTATTTCTTTCAAATTTTTCCGTTAGTAAAAAATCATAGAAAATTCCATAAGAAAAATATAAAGCATTTTTCTAGCGGTTCTTTCAGAGTGACAATCACGAAAAAAGTCTCAAATATTGCACATTAGGTCCTGTTTAAGTACTGCAAGTTTCGTTAAAACCAAAGGGGTGGAACAGTGTCAAACAGGAGAAAACTCGATCGAAGCCTCTATCGGAAAGATGGATTTCATCATTCTGTTATGTTTTTATGCCGTGCGCACAAGATTAATTAAAACCTGCTGATGTTTTAATAATACATATGTACTGATATGCCTATCATGACTTCCAAATATACAGTGTGTTCAAGGTCATGCGAGGCCAATATATAAATATGTAAAAAAAATTGTCGGTACGATAACGGACATATTTCTTGACCGATGGAGCTGCTATTTGGTATTGTAACTGTTTACGCCAAGTTCTAAGCTAAATTCATAGATGGAGACTTTTCAGAGATGAAAAATGGTGACTTTTCATTATGAATAAATTTGTTATTATATTATTAAATTATTGCCAGTTTGAAACTATTCAGCGAAAAGAGCTCGTCTACGAACAGCTTAAACCTTGACCCCAATTATAATTATAATAAAATTAAGCTGTCATCCGATAAAAAGGTAACCGCTGCCACAACTCTCATACTTCAGTATACATTTCGGTATTTGCCTGCTACACTATGACTATATATCTATCTAACGTTAATGATAAGTAGCTATTAACTGAAGCTGTAATTTACCTCGTATATAGGTACAACTGATTAAATAGTTTCTCAAATGACAATAATTTTGAACTTAAAATTCTCAACTTTTTGAAACTATCCCATATTGACAATCAACTCCACCTATGAATTTAGCCTAGAACTTGACGTAAACAGTTACCATACCAAATAGCAGCTCTATCGGTCAAGAAATTTGACCGTTATCGTTTATTTTTTTTTACACATTTATATATTGGCCTCACATAACCTTGAACACACTATATATTTGGAAGTCATGATAGTTATAGCGGTACATATCGTTAAAACATCACCAGGTTCTTAATTAATCTTGTGCGCACGGCATAAAAACATAACGGAATGATGAAATTCACCTTTCCGATGGTGGTTTCGATTGATGTTTCTCCTCTTTGAAACTGTTCCACCCCTTTGTTTTTAACGAAATTTTCAGTACTTAAACAGGACCTAATGTGCAATATTTGAGACTTTTTTCGTGATTGTCACTCTGAAGGAACCACTAAAAAATTGTTTTTCTATTTTTCTTCTCGAATTTTCTATTATTGTTTACTAACGTAAAAATTTAAAAGAAATATATATATATATATATATATATATATATATATATATGTATATATATATATATATATATATATATATATATATATATATATATATATATATATATTATAGTACTAACTTAGACCTACTTAATGGTTTTTAGTTTATCTCAATATCTGTAATAGTTTACGAGATATAAAGGTTTAAAAAATTATGGCCTTAATACATGTTATCACAAATAACTTCTAAACTACGCAAGGCTTTTAATCAGCTGCCCTTATAGTAGCCAAAGTGCCGTTAAAAATTTCGTCTGGGGGCTAACCGGCCATTCTTATCCCGGGATACCCTTTGCCATAATTATTCATATTGTTCATATTATTGAAGATGGTTAAAAAATTACTCAACCAATATCAACAAAATTTTTATGGGACCACCTGGAAAACTTCATCTACTAACTAAAAAAGAATGGCGAAAATAGGTCAAAAATGTGGAAAAAATAAGTGTACATACATTAAAAAAAAAAAATCATAGGAGTTGAATTGAGAACCTAATGAGTAAACTAATGTCCTAACATATAAACGGCATAATGTGAATTCGCCTTTAATCTGATATCCAGTGTTAAAATAAAGTAATAAGCGACAAAATTGTGGCATCTTGTAAGAAAAAATACTAATTGAGGCATTCGAATAATTATCTGAAACTATTTTTTATTTGAATTTTTTCTAAAAACCTTAATAAAACTCAATATACCTAAAAAAAATTATTCAGCGCCGTTGTGTGTCACAATAAAATTCTAGCCATTCCAAAGCTACATTACCACCTAGCTTTTAAGTGCGTATATACAGGATATAATTATATGTTATTTATTTACTAATATAAATTTTACATATTACATAATAGTAGTCGTTAATAAACCTAGTTAATTATTAAGTCAAGAAAACCACATAAAACTTTTCTCTAACTATCTAACAGAGAGTTCAGTGGAATCTTGTGCAACGAACATCACGATTTTTATGAAACTATTAAATAAAAATTTAAAACAGTGTTATAAGTGATTTAAATATATTTAAAATCAATGAAACTAACATAAGAAGCTAGGAATTTCATTAAAACGCAAAATAAAAGTGCGAAATCTTAAATATGAATTATAATCAAAAAAATTATGGACAAAAATAAAATAAGGTTAAAAAGAAACAAATTCAGTTCAGTGTACTTCTGTTTAGTGTTAAACTGGACAAAGATAGAAAAAAAGCAAAAGTAACCAAACTACAGAATATATGAACATACGTTACATACCTTACATACGTTTATGCCTATAACATAATGTGTATTGTTTTTATTTTTAATATATAGTGTACATAACCAATAAGTGATTACTGCTTACAAAATATAAGTATTTACCTAAATTAAAAAATTAACAAAATAAAAATATAAATATAACAATTAAAATTATAGTTTAAAAATGACTGAAGAAAACATTTTAAGTTTAACTAATGCAATTAAAACTTTAAACACAAATATTTTAAATATGAACAGTGAAATTAAAGATATGAAAATAATGCTTACAAATATGAATTCTACAATAGGGACTATAAATAATGAAATTAAAAAACTTAAAAAAGAAAATAATCAAATTAATAATCAATTGCGAAAACAGAAAGATGAAATCGATAATTTAATGAGGGAACTTCGACGAAAAAATTTAGTTATGTATGGTGTTAAAATTAATGAGACACTTTTAATAACAGTTATCGAAATAATAAATAACAAATTAAAAATAAGGTGTACCGAAACTGATATTGAAGACCTTCAAAAAATTGGTTCAAATAAAAATGGTGATATAATTCTTGTGAAATTTAAAAGTCAAAAATTAAGAGACGAAATATTTAAAAACAAAAAATTACTAAACGATGATAATACTGAGAATAAAATATATATAAACGAACATTATAGTAAAGAAATTATTAAAGAAAGAAAAAATTTAATATCAGTGTTAAAAGACGCAAAATTAAAAGGACAAACTGCCTATTTAAAATATAATAAACTATACGTTAATGAAATACAATATACAGTGAACGATATTGATAAAATAAAAGATATATTAAACGATCAGGAAACCGACACCGAAAATGAGATGGAAAAAGATGAAGTTCATAGTAAATCAAATAAAAAAACACAAAAGAAAAGGAAAAGAAATCAAAATCAGATGCAGGCAAACATAACTAATTATTACACTAACAAAAATGAAATTGGCATTGAAGAACATCTAACTGATTCTTCTATTACAGCACAATCCAAAACACTACCGACGACAAAAAACTGGAACCTCACCCAGAAATGTTAAATTTGAGGAAAGAAATTGATGAAATAACCAATAACGTATCCTTAACATCAAAACAAATCAATTTTAAACAAGACTACAAAGTAATACACTGGAATATAACTGGATATTATAATATATATAACCTAAGTGAAAAAAATAAAAAATTACTTTATGAATCAAATATTATATGTTTGGTAGAAACTTGGCTTGTAGAAAACAAAATTCCATTACCGTCGTTTTTAAACAATTACCGTACTTTTAATGTTACAGCAAAGAAAGAAAATATAAAAGGAAGAGCGAGTGGAGGGCTTATGATTCTGGTTAAAGATTCAAATGTAATTGCAATTGAAGAACTGGTCAAGACAGATACTGTAATAATAATTAAAATTAAATATGCTAAAAACACGCTCATAGTTGGAACAACGTATTTTAAACCTTACATAGAAAATGAAGATTTCATCAATACTTTTAAGGATCAATTGAGCAATATTTTAAGCAATAATCTAAATAGCACTGTAGTATTGACTGGTGATTATAACGCAAGAATAGGTAGCTGCATCGATACTGATGAAAACCTCTTTTTGAATGGAAACTTAAATAACTTAATGACATCTACTGATACCGTGTTAAACAAAAGAGGCAAACAATTAATTGAATGCATGGAAGATAACGGATTTATAGTTATAAATGGAAGATCGTACAGTGATCAACCTGCCCATCCTACTTGTATAATGCCAAATGGAAAAAGTGTTAACGATCTAATATGGATACATGTAAACGATTTAGAACTTGTCCAAGATTTTGAAGTGGAAGGAACAAGTGAATCACTATCGACGCATTTTATATGTAAGCTGATTTTAAAGAATATTTTTTACCAGAATTGTATTAACTTAAGTAATAAAAACGAACTATTACACTTATTTATATGGAAAGAAAACAATAAAGTAGAGTATTCAATAAATATGAATAACAGTGAAAATATATATTTTAATAGTGAAAATATAAACGACTTAAATGATAATTTAATTAATTCAATTAAGGTCGCAGCTGATACTTCAGGCATGAGCATTAAAAGAAAAAATGAAACCATGACGGAGAAAATAATATCGAGAAAAAATCCCTGGTATGATAAAGAATTAAAAACAGCCAAAAAGAATGTGAAAAAATCCTATAAAATATGGAGGAAAAAAGGTTTTAAAAACGCTGAATTAAGAATGTATCATAGGAAACGAAAACACTATAAAAAATTACTTAAAGACAAAAAACAAATATATAAGGATAAAATTATAACAGAATTGGCAAACACAGGAAATTCGGTGAAGTTCTGGAACGTAGTAAATAAATACAGAAAACAAAAATTTGAGCATACAAATATAAAGGTGGAAGATTGTGAAAATCACTTTAAACAAATATATCGGAATAAAATAGTATCAAATATTGAATATTATGATGTGTTTAACCAGAATTTTGACTACAATATAACTGTGGACGAATTAGAATTAGCTTTAGTGAAAGTAAAAAATAAAAAATCGCCCGGACCGGATGGGATTTCCTATGAATTCATCAAGAACTTACCCAACAATTGGTTCCATTACTTGTTAAATTTTTATAATCAAATATTGGAAAAAGAAACTGTACCCGAAAAATGGACGCAATTTAAAGTATCTTTAATATATAAAAAAGGAGATAAATTAAATCTTAATAACTATCGTGAAATAGCTTTAGCGAATTGTTTACTAAAAATTTTCACAAATATCATTAATCTAAGAATAACAGCGTTTCTGGAGGAGAATAATATTATTTCTGACATACAAAATGGATTTAGACGTAATAGATCTTGTACGGATAACATATTCATACTTGATTCACTAATTAATATACACCTGAAAAGTAAAAATGAGTATTTATATGCCATCTTTATCGACTTCAAAAGAGCTTTTAATGCAGTAAATCACGAATTGCTATGGAACAAGATGTATAACATAGGAATAAGCAGTAAAACAATACGTATAATTAAAAATATATATGATAATGCGTATATTAAAATTAAACTTGATAACAAAGAAACCAATGCTATTCAAATAAATACTGGAGTACTGCAGGGCGAGAGTTTGTCAGCTTTATTATTTAATATTTTCATAAATGACATTGAGGAATTTTTTAGGAAAAATGAACTTAGGGGTGTTTCTATTGATCACTCAAATGAAATTCTAATGTTATTTTATGCAGATGATGCTGTTATTTTTGGATATTCCCCTTTCGACGTGCAAAAGAAGCTGGACTGTCTCAAAATGTATTGCGACCAAAATAAGCTTACAATAAATACAGAGAAAACTAAGATTTGTGCCTTTAGAAAGTCTCCAAAGTGCAAAAAACTTCCCGAATTTAGATATGGAAACAATATAATTAGAACATGTAACGAATATACTTACCTGGGATTGAAATTTTCATCCACTGGTAAATATTTAAAAGCAACTGAAACAATGATATCTAAAGCCCATTTAGCATCTGGACGTATACGACATATCTTATCAGCAATCAAGTCTGACTCGTGGGAATCAAAAATAAAACTTTACGACTCAATTGTAAAATCAACTTTATTATATGCGAGTGAAATCTGGGCGTGCAATTACTTTGACAAAATTGAAGCAGTTCAACTAAATTTCTTCAAGAAAATTCTAAATTTACCCCGAAATACACCAAACTTTATGATAAGACTTGAGGTAAATCAGCCGCATTTAGCAGTAAATGTCTTCTCCAAAATGTTAAAATGGTGGCTACATCTTCTGAAACAACCAGACTCAAAAACAATTAAAAAATGTTTCAACCACTTAGTTAATTTGGACAGAAATAATATTATAAAAAATAATTGGTGTACTAAACTTAAAAACATTTTGAATGATATTGGCAAAAAAGAACTATGGACATTGCAAAATATAAACCCAAACAATGTAAATGAATTAATTACACTTTACGAAGTATATTTAAAGAACAAAGATATCATACGAATAAAAGAAACAAATTATAACCTGCATTATAATCTTTTGTATGAAAAATATAGTTTTAACGAAAGTTATTTATATTTAAGATGTAGTTTGAAAAAGCAAAGAGTTATAAGTCAACTAAGACTAGGCAATCGAGCAAGAATTAGGATTTGTGCTGAAAATAATATTTATTTTATAAACCAAAATGAAATATGTTCCATGTGTAATCTTCAAGAACTTGAGAGCATATATCACTTTCTTATAAAATGCCCAATATTTAACTATATTCGAAATAAATATATTGTACAATATATTGTGGATGATATTGAAAATAAAAACTATTGTATTCAAAGAATTCTTAATATAGAGAATCTGAGACAATTAGATAATGTATTTCACTTTACAATTTATGCTCTTAGATTGCGAAGATTGCATATGGAAGAATTTGTATAAACCTCGAACTCGAAAAGTCTGCTTAGATTTTTATTTTATAAAGTACTAAAAAAAAAAAAAAAATAATAATAATATTCAGATATCAATTCTTGACTTACAACTACAAAACAAGAAATGTGCTTACTCAGTGAATCCAAAATAAGAAATTGTATTTATAAGAAATTGTATTTATAGAAACGATCTCCAATATTTCAAAAACATCGTGAAAGTTAATGTTTTCAATAGAAATTTACAAAAAATATGCATTCAGCACATTTTTCTACAATAATTGACATTAAAATTTGTTAACCAAGCTCTGAATAAAAATATTAATATTATAATTAAAAAAAAAAAAAAAAAATTTCTAAGTTGTAATTTCTAAGTTGTAATTATGTATGTAATTTTAACAATGTACACTGAGTTATAACTAGGTTATAATTATGTATGTAACATTAAAAATTTTCACTGAATTCCTTTGTTAAGCCTTGTATTGGGTAAAACAAATAAAATATTTATTTATTTATTTATTTATTTATTAAGTCAAGAAAACCACATAAAACTTTTCTCTAACTATCTAACAGTGACAGTAATATATGAGATAAGATTACACATATTAGAAGTTGAAGATATTTGTTATAAAGAAGATCACTCAGTATAACTCTCTATAGGTACAACTTCTTAGTAGTGTCTTTATTACTAACAGACAGAGAACGATACAAAAAGAAATTTTCTTCTTTTCCGTTTACTTATACAATAGGGTACTTGACTGCTGCTAAAAAATGATTCAAAATGGTTTGTTTTTGCGTAATATGAATTAGTTAATTTTTGATAGATTTTATAAAAATCATCAAAAAACCATAGTTTATTTTTAAGTGAACAAATTGGCACGAAAAACGACTTGGCGTAGTGATCCATGCAGTAACGTCACGATTTAACTCAAGCAGATGTCACTTTCAATCATGTCAACAATAGTCTGTGATCATATTTGTACACAACACGGTTCTATACTTGCCATATAATAATATGTAATATATGTCATACTTCTATGTTACTAGTCGGGTAAGGAAGCAGGCGAAAATACAACGGCGCCGACAATCTGTTTGTTTCACTTCAGTAGAAAGTAATACCTTATGCGGATAAATAATATTCAGATTGTTCAGTATATTTACATTCATTGGATACATGGAATTTAACAGAATCGTTGCACTTGAGCACAATAGGCTACGTCCCTTTCTCTGTTTCACTCTTAGGTAGCGGTTACACTGGATACAAATATTACAAATTCATCCGAAAATTAAACAAATGCATACATTTAGACATGCGTGATTACACTGCTTACGACTCTTTCGTACGAGCTCGTACGCCTTTTTGATACGACCAAAATATTTTGTTTTTTGATGCGAATTCGTACGAAAAAAATGATGGATTTAGAAAAAATAATTATTTTTGTTGAACAAAGGCGGTCTTTAAGGGATTAAAAACCTAAATATTATCATAATAGAAAGTTAAATAAAAAATTGTGGAATGAGGTGGCAGAGGAAATGTTTAGATAATTTTTTAATTAAATATATTACGATATAATAAAACTAACCTAACCTAACAGAAACATTTTAAGTATGTGTAATGAAAAATTAATTAACTAAATATTGAAGCTAAAATTCAGTAGATTTTAAAATATAACTGAATGTGACTTGTTCAAATACTCTAAAAATTTCTATTTGTCTTGAAAAATGTCTTCAAAGTAATTCCAGAACTCAGCTTTTTTGCTCTACATGAATAATAAATAATCGTTTACTCAGAATTGTTTGTTTTCTATAATTAGAAATTTTGAAAACGCTGTTTCTAATAAATAAGATTCGGTAGCTGAATCAATTGTTTGATATCATTTAATATGTATTAACGGTTTTCAGTTTAAATTTAAATACGAATTCGTATTACGATTCCGTATCCAATGTAACCACACAGTCGTACGAATGAATTTCGTACGAGCTCGTACGAATCATTTTTCATACGAATTCGTATCCAATGTAACCGCAGCCTTATCGTGACCCTGCCACTTATAGCCACTGGCAATAATTATAGTAGTATTACATATATGATATTTGTACACAACATAACCAACAATACTGAGAAATGAGCGAATTGAGTTTTATAACCTAATAATTTTAATGTGTTTGAATTTATATTTAAAATTTGTTTAAAAAGTTGTGCAATGTTAAATTGTTTAAATACTTCGAGGAAAGATCGAGGACGGTAATTCATATACATATTGTCTATCTTGTCTATGGTATTCGCATATAAAGCTTATAAATCGTGACGTCATTTTGGGGATTCCCCAAAATCCGGCAATATTTTTAGAGAATTAAAAAAAATACTTTATATAAATAAATTCACGACGAAATGATTCAACATGTGTAAACATAGACATTTTTAATAAAAATAATAACAGCCAAACACACTGATTTTTGTGATTGTATTGAAATGCGTACATTTAGATGTACATGCTATTTATAGCACTGAATTTCATTGACAAGCAAAAAATTATACCAGAAATATGTATTGAGGGAATATTAATCTATCTTTTTATACTTAATTAATTTTTATAATATAAAGGGACTTTTTTATCTTATTTTATCTCAATTTCGTTAGTTATTGGAAGTATTTTGCTCATTATAAGTATTTAAAGATAAATAGGACAAAATTATAATGATTTGGAAAGTTTGTTGCGGAACATTAATAAAAACATCATAAAGATAAATGATACTTTTATGAAGTTTCTTTTTGGATACGAAATAAATATAATTATAAATCAACTTTATAAATGATACTTCAACAATGGTTTTTTTTTGCAGTATCCGCTATTTAATTATCCGTTACTATATTTATATTTCCTGGAATTGTTCAGGTAACTTCATTAATTGCAAACAATTTTCATCTAATGACTAGATTAAATTTCTAGATTAAATTCTAGATTATATTCTATCAAAGAAAATTGGAATAATAACGCATATTTAATCCGAGTTTAATTTTGTAATAATAAACAATGTTTCTGGAATTAATAAATTTCAACAATTTAATTATTTTAATTATTTTTAAAGTAAAATTTCTATAATGACAGTAAGTTTGTGTGGGAGTGTAATGAAATATGTAATGGTCCAGAATGTAATGAATACGGTAATACTTTGGTTGTAATCAAAACTTCAGCTCGGTATATAACTAAGGGCAGTAGCGTATCACTACCGACAAATATTAATTTTAAAGAAATTTATTTTTTCTTTAATAATAACATCAATAAATAGATGTATTTTTATATGCTTAGTAACAATAAGAGCATTTTTTTCATTTCAAATCTTATCGATTGTCTGTGCAACATTATTAATGCATGCCGAACTTTTGTTTGTATTTATACAAACACCAGTGTTCATGTGTTCACTTAATATCCAGCTTTAGCCGATACTTGAACACTCGATTTACTTTGGTATGTATGACCAATTCATTATGTTAATTAAAATTCACATAGTGTTTGAAAATTTTCAAACTGGATAGGCTGGGACTCGAACCCGGACCTCTTGGTTGCTAGCCAAGCGCCTTACCTATTAGGCTACCGAACCGCCGGCTTGTTCGAGTGCCACTCGACTTTCACAATCAATCAAACACATCCTCTCTTTATATATACCCATACAAAGTGGAGTGGCACTCGAACAAACGGTTCGGTAGCCTAATAATTGGTAAGGCGTTTGGCTAGCAACCAAAAAATCCGGGTCCGAGTCCCAGCCGATCCAGTTTAACAATTTTTCAAAGACTATGTGAATTTTAATAAGAACATTCTTAGGATTAGATTACTACTTTGATTCACTAAAAATTAGGTAAAGATAAGGTCACTTTATTGTCATTACTGTTACTTATCGGTTAATTTCCGTTCTTACGAGGCTACCAAATTCATCAAATCTCGGTAGATCAAGTTAAATATCAAAATAGATTTTAGTAGCTAAAATCGTCTATAAATTGAAAAAAATTTTTAATTTCTTCTAAGGTTGTAAGTTGACGAAACTAACGATAACAAAGATGTTTTCTTCAGCTAATAAATCGTTCAAATATATTTTATGTGTCAAAAGCAAACAATCCCAGTTTCAAAAGATAATAATTTCCTTCCAAAAATTTTGAACACAACATAAACTTCATCACTACCGTTTCACAAAATTCATAATGTTATGTAACAGTGAATGAAGAAGATAAATGCATCGCTATATTCTCACTGTAATACATATATGCTGCTACCTTCTTTGTTGTTGTATCTGTATATAAATTATAATTATGTGTAAACTGATGACTGAAACTTTTCAACAGGAATAATTTTCAATCTGAGAATATTAACACCCCGTCTATTTATAATTAACTATAAATAAGCAGGATGTTGTTAGGTGGAATATACAGGAGTCGCTTACGAAATAGGTACGTAAGTACGGAAATCATCTAAATATTTAACGAAAGGTTAAAGAGAGTTCTGAAAGTATTGTCTAGATTTTATAAAATTAAAATTTTTGTAGAAAATACTAAAGATTTATCTGGGAATGATTAACAGAATGTGTTCAAGGGTCACAGTTTTACCTGTTTCAAAATTCGTTATTTTATTTTTTTTTCTATCAACTTTAAATTTTTTGTTGAGATCATTTTTTTCCAATTCAGTCAGATTTTTTTTTATTTTAAAGAGAAAATTCTAAGTGTTATATTCATTTTTAAAAATCTGTGTAAAACTGAACCGCCAGTTGTATTTATGAAGCGAAAAACCAGTGTCTTGTTTAGATAGATGACACATTCGAGAAAAATAAGGAAAAGCAAATTTTTGCAAGATTGACTACGTATTTGTGCTGAATTTGTTGCTTAATAGTCTGAGTTAAAGGTTTAGCTCTGGCTCAGATTATTTGATTTCGTTGAACAGAGGTAAGCTTACATAAATGATATTTCATCTAAAGTGATACCATTCCCATTGAAAAGGTCTATGAATTTAGTTATCCATCTTGCAGTTGCTACTTGCTAGTTTGGCTCTCGTAAGTTACATATCCATCCTAGAAGTCAACACCTGTGCAACTGGTTTATCCGTAACGTAACTACATTGGTTTTAACTAGATATAAAAAATTTAGAAAAAACCGATTATTTGCAGGCAGCAACTCTTCTAATCATTCATGTGGTTAAACATACGCTCGGTAATGCTTATGAAGATTTTTTTGGAGTTTCCGTCCATAAATCCGAATGAATATCTGCATAGTTCCTTTGAGAATAAAGTAGTAGTGGCGCAATTCCCAAAACCTAACCCCATTTTTTCCAGTCCCCACCCACCTCATTATAATGAAATGTAAATATACAATTTCATCTCTATCTCTTATAAGTGCGTAGTCTAAAAGTAGAGGTTAAACGCATCAATATTTACTGTTATTACGAACTTTTTTTCATTAATCATGATTCAAATCAAGAGAGTTGAGAGGACATTTCATATCTAATCTGCTAGAAGTCCTGAGTTCAATGTCAGCTTTAAGGAACTGATGATTTGGACCACAAGGGCCAAGGAAGCATCACTCGTACGTTCGTCCAATGTTGCCACTGTTTTCCTTTCTCGCTTTGCGCTAACAAAGCGATGCCTATTTACAACTTTTGGAGTCGTAAACAAATTATTGTAGATTCTGCTGCGATAGTTAAGTTATTGTACACTCAGCAAGAAAATTTATTAATACTAGATTGAAAATGCTAATTATTAGCACTATACCGTCCGCGCGTCTACGCAGTAAAATTCGCGAGGGGCCAACAATATTATTAACACGATAACGCAATGCTGCACAACGTCAACCATTCCGTATAAAGTATACACCAATAAGGAACACAAACATAGTTCGCTCTCTGTCTAGTTACCGTGAGTAATGAAACGATATGATGTGGCAGCAAACCTATTGTAGCTATATACTTATGGGGTAGAATCACATACATATGTTATCAATGATCGCGACCTATATGGTTATTATGGCTATTACACAGATGCTGTGCAACTGAACCGTAGTGTTAATAAAAATTGGGAGCGTTTGTACCCGATACTAAGCCTGGATGGAAAAGGGAAGGTTTACGTTTACTTCATTTAGTTGCAAGCTCAATTCAGAATTAGTTACTCTATATAAGCAACAGTTGGGGTGCCTTCCGCAACAGTGTAAGGTATATTTTACTCTTTTATTTACCAAATAATGACTGCAAACACGAAACATCTTCATGTTAAATATGAATCTCATTTATCATCAAACACTCCGGTATAAATGAATGTATATATAATTAATTAGTTTAAAACTTTTATGATCTATCTTCCATATATTATAACTATTATTCTCCAACACTATTATATGACATTAAAATTCATCATACCCTCTCTTGGTAACAATTTTCAGTTTCATCATACACATACATAAATAACAACGAACCAACTACAATAATATATTGTTCCTCTCTCGGCTTTCTTCATTCTAAATAAACAAGAATCCAAACAGTATGAACCTCTAACTTAAAAGTGAATATAATAACATACCTACATGTACTAGTATGTGATGCATCATACTCACACAGTCACGCCGACAGACCGACAAAGCGTGAGTGGGAATCAGGAACACATCAGGAACAAACAAATAAAATTTTATTGTGTCATGTAGTGACTGTTCCGCCCGCGAAGCGAATGTCTTTTGTATAGTGTAGTTGTGGAAGCTATTTATCTCTTTTAGATGATGTGTGGTGCGCTACTTCGCTCGTACCACTGCACTGACACGAGAGTGAAGAATGGAACATGTAAAAGTAAAGTTGAGCAGGAGAGGGGGGAAGGGGGTCTCTCCAGCTACATTGCTGTGGTTTTATGTACAATATTGCAAGTATAAAGGAAATTTGTTTGGGGAACCGGGAGTGGAGTAAGAATAAAAATTTTATGAGTTGTGATGACAAAGATCCATAATTAGATTCTTCTGCGTGCATTAGGATATACAAACACAATGAGGTTAATGTCCATGTATTCTACATGATTTAAATTGTTGTAAAACGTCTCCCAGTTTCGAATCTCTCATATTCTTAGTCTCATCAATCGCTAGCCTTTTTCCTTCAATACTTCCTCATTCCAAACTTTTCTTACGCCTCTCAGTAGACGGCTAGTTGATGTTCTTATTAGCCGACTATTGACTATATTTCTAAATATTATTTCTTTAGTACAAGCTCTCTCATAATTACCAATACTAATACTAATTCGCGAACAAAATAAAAATCTGTGGTGGTGGCTTTACAATCTAACTCCCTCATATTTTGAAAGTTTAAGGCGCTTTTCTTGAACTTTCAGAAATACTCAAATTTTTTTCGTATTTGGTGAAAAAGCAAATTTTTTAGTAAGTATTTTTAAGATACATAAAAATTTTTTCAAATACTTATAAGATTATAACTCAAAAATTTAGATATCATGTTTTCAGTGTGACTTTTCCGTTTAAATCATTTAAACGGGCAATCATTTATTCAATAATATCTTTTACGTGTTTTGGAAGATTGAAAAAATTTACAGATTATCGAATTTTTTTCTGAAACTTTTCTTCCCATTGGAAGTTATTGTAATGGGTTCGATTTTACGAATCGCTAATTTGGATATATCTCCACCTTTTAAGATCATTAGAATTCGAATCCATCGTTATTAGCGAGATTAACGTTCTTTAGTTTGTGAATTTTTTTTTGCTTTGCATATCTTGAGAACAAATTATGATATCGACTTCAGACCGATTTCATTAGATGCTTAATCTATACATATAATAAAATTGTAACGGGACCACATCTGTACTTGGAGTATTTTTTGAAAATTGTACTGCTATTGTAAATTGTTATTGACGTAGATACCAAAACAGCTATTTTAAAATTTTTATCTGTCTGTCTGTCTGTTCACGCATCACGCAAATACGATTGGACGGATTTTAATGAAATTTTGTATGATGATAACTTATTACCTAGGTCAATTCACTCTCAGGGGAAAATAGAAAAACCATTTTGAGCATGTGCGCACATTATCCAAAAATTATTGTTCGATGCAAGTCCTGTATAATTATTACACTTATATACTTCTTATTGAGTTTATAATAATGCGTCACGCGAACGACGTCGCGGGAAGAAAATAGAGCCCGGGTAAAGTTTCCAGAAAGTTCGGATTAGCGGTTTGTTATTTATAATAAAAAAACGAAATTACAAAATTTTGGTAAAATATTTTTCAGTTCAGGCTTCTTTGTTATCGGGGTGTAGTAGCATGTAAAATAGTCAATAAGAGCACTGAGTGGGAAGTTAACAGTGTGCCTAAACCAGTCTCTCAAAAATTTTAGGAAAAACTTTACTTGTCGCATAAAAAATACCTTGTTGGGTGTTGAAAAACTTACATATACCGTCATAGTATAAGACTTTTAATTTCAAAATACCAATAATCAAGTTTTAATACTTGACTTTTGTGTATCATCATGGTAAAACTCATGGTAATTATTGTTGAGAGTTAAATGCTAATCTACATCACCAACAATAAAATGGTAATCCTCGTTACCATTACTACTGTCATAAAGCACACTTCGTCATAGAAATTGAATACACAATAACAGGAAAAGCAAGAAAATATAAAACACCAACTATACAACAATTTATAATAATAGTTTGGTGCAGATTGAACTCTTACAAGTTAGCGTCAACGAACATGCACCATAGCATCACCGTTATTACCCCTACCGTGCCGTTGCCACGTCCTCAATTACAACCGATCGTAACAAAGCAACTAACGCCATGCAGTTGGATGTGAATGTTGTAACAAGAACGCGGTAACGAGTGCAAAAGAAGTGAAGAAATGAGTAAGTATAGTAAGTGATAGTAGTAAAGTGTCAAGAAGTTGCTGAAGCGTCTTCAGAAGAGACTTTCATTCCGGATAATCATTCTATTTTAATACACATAGTATAACAAGAGTCAGAGAGACGAGTTGAGTTGTATCTTTTACTTATTATATTAAGTATAGGAAAGAGAGTATACTCATCAGGGCCGGTGCAAGATTATTTGACGTCCTAGGCGAAATATTTTTTGGCTCCCTCGAACTTGATAAACACTTAGTTATAGATATAATAACAGTTACAAGTCATACAATGAATCTGCAACATTTAACGTGTAAAAGTTTGTCACAAAATATATACCTAAAAATAATTAAATCAGTACTTAGTTCTTAATTATTTACAATAAATTATTTGTTAATAAAGAATTTCCGTTTATAAAAGTTAGTTTTTCTCGAAAACTAATTGACATAGAACAATAGTTTAAAGACCTTTTTTATGTAATTTTTTCTCCTCTTTTAAATGGTGTAAAAAAATTTCGCAAAAATTGTTGAATAAGTGGAAATTTTAGCAAAAAACTAATTTTTTGCAAGAACAAAAACCACGTTCCTGGCATCCGACGTATCTGGTTAACGAACTCGTCCAACGGTTTGGGACTTCCAATATTTTCACCAAATTTTGTAAACCTAGGACATTCCGTTCGAGAGTTATCGTGCGGACACATATATATATATATATATATATATATATATATATATATATATATATATATATATATATATATATATATATATATATATATATATATATATATACATATATATATATAAGACTAATTAGTCTCAAAAACGGACGTTAAACGCATTATTATTATTATTATTATATATATATATATATATATATATATATATATATATATATATATATATATATATATATATATATACATATACATATATACATATATATATATATATATATATATATATATATTTATATGTATATATATAAATTTTAGCGAATATTATTTTCGGTTTCTACGAACCTCAAAACAAATTTCTGCCATGGTCCCGGGCTCAGGTCGCGTTATGACAGTGGCTGTAATAGCAAACAGAAAATAAAAAAACTGAAGATTATATTTTACTTTTCCTAGTCTTAAGCTTAGAAACTATAAGAACTAATTCATTAAAGGCGATGGTTTACGCTAATTCTTGTTCAATTGATATTGTCACTAAGCCTCCCAGTCGTTCCTGCATCATGGGCTGCGTCATTCTTATAGTTGGAATCATCTCCGTCATTAACTGAAATAACATTAGATAGTGTAATATGAAATGTCGTTTCCCGACCACATGTTCGACCATGTAAATCAGATAAATATCGACACTTTTCTAAGCATTAGAGAAATGCTTAAGGGCATTTCTTTAACTCTGAATAAATTTCTTTTAACTTGGAATCATTTCTGTCATTAATTAGATCGTGTAATACGAAATGTCGTTTTCCGACCACTTGGCGCCAACCATGTAATGCAGATAATTTTTAGAGCATTAAATTTCGGAAATTTTGAGCATTAAAAAAATATGTTAAAAAAATATGTTAATAAAGAATCATAAAAATAGATAATTTAGAAAAAAAGGTTGACTGATCCCTTTCTTAATATACTGTTCTAGATACAATGTATTCGATCAACGTTTTTGACATAAAGATACATAAATATTAAAATCGTTTGGAAAATGAATTTCGTTAACAAAATACGTAGAGTGATTGCAAAATTTATACTTTTTACGTCCCCAGTTTTTTGGCGTCCTAGCCAGTCGCCTAGTTAGCCTATATGGTCGTGCCGGCCCTGATACTCGTATATGTATGTATCTATCTATATTCATATTGTTAAATGGAAACTGGTAAGTTACTAGTTTGTTACTTTTACTTCTTCTAACGAAGAAACAAGTAACGTAAAGCACGGAACCGAGTATACGTATGTTGACGTTGAACTGTCTGTCACCATTTACATGTAACCCGTTTTCAACCCATTGTATTGTACTGTGTGTGCATTTCTAGAAAAGTTTTCAAAAGAATTCTCAAAGATTATTCATTTACTACAAGGTGTTTGACTTTTAATGTCTCACCGACAAGTGAAAATCATAAGAGTAAGAAAATAGTTATTTTTATTATTGTAAAAGAAAGTTTCAAAATGATGGAGACTGGAAATTCAGAAAGCCTTATTTTATTATTATCTGTTATTTCTAAAATACATCGAAATTTAATCAAAATTCTATTAATATGTAATAAATTCTGCTAATATGTAGCCTATAGACTGACAAGTAAAGGTCCCGAGGCCGGACCTATCGATTTTGATGAAACTTAAATATGTTGTAGAACACTAAAAACTAAGGGACACGTATTTTTTTTTATCTGCGGAAAAACGGTTTGAAGGGGTGAAATCGCCCTCCAAAAATTGGGGTAAAAATTTAATTTTTCAAATATCTCGAAAACAGTAAGAGATAGAGCAAAAGTTTAAATTGGCGATATTACTCTTTTTTAAAGAGCTATCTATTGATATGCAATTTGTTCAAATTACATCAACAGGGGTGGTTGGGGGTTAAAATTTGGGGGTTAATTTTACAAAAAGGGGGTGAAAAATAAACAATATAAAAATTTTGTTTACAGATTTGAAATCTACATCAAAAAATCTAATTGACCTGTTTTTGCTCAATATCCTAATATTAGGTCTAGGGGTAGCTAACTAGAGGGTGACTATGTCGAATAATCGTACTATTTAGGTATTTCAAGAAGTTCTTCTTCATGGAAAATAGCTTAGGACAATTAAAATAACGTAGAAATGAAATTCTCGAATTCAAAATTGAGTTTGAGTAACATTGGAGAGGGGGTGAGTCACCCTCTTAAATTACATACTAGTTTATATACACTAATTTTTTTAATTTAACACACTGATAGTGGGTAAAATAATGTCACAATAAGTGGTTCTGAAGTTGGACTATCATATGTAAGGTCTTTATTAGGTTTGTTTTTTAATGGATATTATAGTTTTCCTTATCGAAAATTATCGATACCGAAAATTACATAACCTAACCTAAAATAACGAAACCTAACAAAAACCTTACATACGATAGTCTAACTTCAGAACCATCTATTATGACATTATTACCCCCTGTCAGTGTGTTAATTGCAAAAATTAGTGTATGTAAACTAGTATGTAATTCAAGAGGGTGACTCTCCCCCTCGTCAATGTTGCTTAAAATCAATTTTGAATTCGAGAATTTCATTTTAGTCCAACATCAGAACCACTTATTGTGACATTATTTTACCCACTATCAGTGTGTTAATAGCAAAAATTAGTTTATATAAACTAGTATGTAATTTAAGAGGGTGACTCACCCCCTCTCCAATGTTGCTCAAACTCAATTTTGAATTCCAGAATTTCATTTCTACGTTATTCTAATTGTCTTAAGCTATTTTCCACGAAGAAGAACTTCTTGAAATACTCAAATTGTACGACTATTCGACATAGTCACCCTCTAGTTAACTACCCCTAGACTTAATATTAGGACATTGAGCAAAAATAGGTCAATTAGATTTTTTGACGTAGATTTCAAATCTGTAAACAAAATTTTTATATTGTTTATTTTTCACCCCCTTTTTGCAAAATTAACCCCCAAATTTTAACCCCCAACCACCCCTGTTGATGTAATATGAACAAATTCCATATCAATAGATAGCTCTTTAAAAAAGAGCAATATCGCCAATTTAAACTTTTGCTCTATCTCTTACTGTTTTCGAGATATTTGAAAAATTAAATTTTTACCCCAATTTTTGAAGGGCGATTTCACCCCTTCAAATCGTTTTTCCGCAGATAAAAAAAAATACGTGTCCCTTAGTTTTTAGTGTTCTACAATATATTTAAGTTTCATCGAAATCGATAGGTCCGGCCTCGGGACCTTTACTTGTGAGTGTATAAACAAATAAATGAAGTCTTAAGATACACTCAAGATTTGTACTTGCAGGGCACCGCGATCCTAAAATGTTTTGGAACTCCTGCTCTACAATGATACTGATGGTCACTTACTTTAAAATACATGACGTTTGGTCTACGACCAAGTTGAAGATCTACATTTTGTACGTTTTAGTCATCTCTGTAAATTCATCTGTACATACATATGTTATTAAGACAGTGAAATATTATCAACAACTCAGATAATTTTCTAGGATGAAGCGAGGTTAACAAATTTTTACCATTCATCACGTGGTGTCAACTGACACAAAGTGTCATTCTGCAAAAATGACCAACAGTCACGGACTAGTTAGTGAAAAACAAAACTCGTTTCTATTTGTCAGCGGAAATTTAATTTGTTACTTGTAGATGTTTTGTCAATGATGTTTTTTTATTAGAAGTAAGAAATTCATTAATATTTTAAATAATTACAAAAAATTATAAATAAAATCCCATCTCAATATTGAAGAGAAAAACAGCTTCAAGACCTACTTCTGATATATTCACCGATGTCCAACTTTGGGAAGCTCCAAGTAGCGTACGTACATCTTAACATGTTTCTCAGATTTAATTTATCTTTTCCCTACTACAAATTTCATCTCAGTTCAGCACAAAAATTCATCTCATAAAGTAACAGAGATAAACTACATCATTTGTGGTCTGTCCTCCATAATTATATTTTATGCTAAAAGAATTTTAATTAAGGTTACAGAAAGTATCCTAGCCCAATCACAAGAATTCTTAAGTTTATAAAGCTGATCAAAAATAAAGATCTAAAAAACGAATAATATTTTTAGACAAATATAGTAAAAAATTTGCCGCAAAATTACCCTTATTTGTAGACCCGAAAAAATGATTTGAATAACATTTTCTCTGGGTTACTTAAGGTACCATCACAGTGTAATCGGCCGAAAAATAATCAATTTTCGCGATTATTTTTTCGGATTGGTAGGATGGGAGAATAAGGATGAATTTTTTTTACGATTAATACCACTATTTAACAAAACAAAAATTTCTTGTTCCTAATTCTTTTTATTCATTTTTATTTATCTTTTATAACTATCATAATTTTTTGAAAACAGTGTCCTTAAAAAGGGCGAATATTGGTACCCACGACTGCGGCCGCAGTTTTCATTTGGAAAAAAAAATTAAATAGTTTATCAATCTGTAGATAAGGCGCTATGCACCTATGAAAGCTTTTTTTTTGAAATTTGAAAAAATTGCGGCGGTTTGCATAAAAAAAAACAATTTTTTTTTATAGTTTTCCGTGTAAGAAAATAGGAAGATTTCAAAAGAAAGCTCCTATAGGTACATAGCGGCTTACCTATAGATTGAAAATCTATCTGATTTTCTTTTCCAAATGAAAACTGCGGCCGAAATCGTGGGCATATAGAGATTTTGCGAATATTACTTTCGGTTTCTAGGGACCTCAAATCAAATTTTTTGCCATAGTCCCGGGCTCAGGTCGCGTTGTGACAGTGGCTGTAATAGGTAAATTCCATTCTGGAAATGCCCTAAAAATAAAAATTAACATTATTTTTTTATTTTATTTTATTTTATTTTACTTTATTTTTTAGATAAAAATATTTTTATGTTCCATCAATAAATAATAAACTATAAAAATTTTTCCCTCTTTTTGTATTATTTTATTTGCGTGTCAGAATTAATAACAAAATATTGTGATTAACATACTAGTATTATTATTGTTATCAGAATATAATTAAACTGTTTGAATATGATACTAACATGTAATTAGAACTAAAACATAATTCAAAATCATGAAAAAAGCGAACAAACACATTCAATACAACTGAAATATTAAAAGAGGAAAAAACCTAAACCGAAAGCCTTTGATACAGAATAAATTTGAGAAAATAATGATAGCACTATTCATATCAAAGCGTACAGAGGAAGTAATAAGTAATTGAACGCACTGGGAAACGTAGAAAATAATTAGAGGACCTGTGTTCTGAATTGAAAATGATAGAAAATAGAAAATTTTTAAGAATATATGATACGACTGGCTCTTCAGTGAATAATATGTATATGTATATAACTAGTAATGTGTGTTAGCATTGAATTAATTACCCATAATTTTTTTATGTCCAAGTTACCACCTAAACAGATTCTTCCATCACTTAATAGTAAAGATGTTCTGTCAAATTAATAATAGTTAAATAAGGAAATCAATGTCTGGTAGGTGTTCCGTGGTTACAAAAGTACCCTCTAAATTTTCAAGATGCAAAATAATTTTAAAAATTAATGTTCTCCTACTATACTGGTCTTTGAGTATGTGTTAATCTATACAATTTATAGAAAAAAATTGCCAGACAATTCTCTCGCCAGTCAAGTCTAAAGTTATTGAGAAGGGTAGTATTTCATAATGTCCTTTCACAAAACTGAAACTGGGAAGAAATATTTTTCGAGATACAGCTGAACTCTTTTTTATGCGGTCCTTTTTTGTGCGGTTTTTATTTACGCGACTTTTTTACGCGATTTCTTTTATGCGGTTTGTAAAAAATTGCCAATAAAATGCATAATGTGGATCAAAATCACGAGACAATAAGAAACTTAAACAATTACTATAATAACTTTCTTTGATAAAAATAATTTTAACGACTTTTAAGCATTTAATCAATACATTGCATAAGAACATAAATTATTGCATCAATTAATTTTTTTTACATATATGCATTTTTTAAAATTTTAAAAAGGAAATAAAATGTTCCTACGTGTAAATTAAGGCTCTATCTTGTTTATAGAAGCATCTTCTAAGGAAATTTCTAAGTTTTGTGCGTTTCGAGTGATGGTTTTTCGATGAAACAATTTTTTTTGTACAATCTGGATCGAACTATACTTTTTATAGCTATTTACGATACTTTTGAATATACTCTTTTTGTGCAATTTTTTATGCGGCCCCCTTCACCGCACAAAAAAAGGATCAACTATACTTAAAGAAAGTATATTAAATGGTAGTGCGAGTAGGATAGACTAGTGTAGCTACATAAGCGAGAAAGAAAGAGAAATTATTATTATTACATTGCTTTGGTGTAGCACCACTGTGACCTTATACTGTTATCAATATATTTTACTTTAAAATTATACAGGCTAAATATTTTGAGACTTGCCATTCTGTTTATGGCTAAACTATTGTTCAAATAGCACTCTTAGTTACCGCCGCGGAAATTGATTGCTATAGCCAGGAGTTTCATAGCTCCTTTAGTTTTTAGTCAATAACGAAAACTTGTATTTTTAAAATGGGAATCTATATTTAAAAGTTTCTTAAAATTTACACTGTAATTCAAAAATATCGGAAATACTCTTTCCATTATCTTATCTCATGTTCTTAAGTATTTGGCTTTTAAAAAGCAATTTTGAAAAGCACGCAGTGCGCCTGAGTTTAGACGACTTAAAAATTTAATATTAAACTGTCGATTAAAGTGTTTATTAAAGCAAACATATAAAAAATGTAAAGAATTTTCAATGAATTAATAAATTTGTGTTAATCGACAGTTAAGTTAGTTACCAATATTTTAATTTATCTATTTTTTCGGAAACAATTTAAATTATTAAAAGCTAAAGTGTGGGTGGCATTTACATGTTAATAGGTAAACTACTTCTTGATCTCTCTATTAACTGCTTTTGGATGAAAAATATAAAACTATTCGAATTAGTTTATACAGATACGTATCTATTATCCGCAAAATTAATAAATTTAAGAAAAATTTAAAAAATAAAATCGCGAATTTTGAAATAAATGATTACTGTATTAGATTTAAAAAAATTTTTGTTTTATTTGGCTACGTACGCTTCGAGTCACAACTCTTCTTCAGGCCATATTCTTAAAAATATTAAAAAATTTAAAAACAAGAAATTACATTTTTCTGAACAATAAAACACAATTTCTTTTCTAAAAAATAATAGAACAATATCTTTTTAAATTATTTAATATATTTAAGAATATGGCCTGAAGAGGAGTTTTCACTCAAAACGTACGTAGTCAAATAAAAAAAAATTTTTTTAATATAATACGGTGATCATTTATTCCAAAATTCCTTATTTTAATAATCAAAAATCACCAAATCTCACTTAATATTAAAAATAAACTTAGAAAATAATTTTTTTCCTATTTTTTATTCAGCTGTGTCAGTTATTCTCAACAAAAATATAATTCCAGTTAAGAAAGTAAAATTTCGTATTATAGCGCGAAAATCAAAGAAGCTATAAAGCACCTTTTTACCGCCTCCAGCTTATATAGCCGTATCTACAGTTGTTATCTGGACAATTTTTGAGTCAATAGTTTATAATAAAAGTAATAAAAGTGACAACTCTCCAAAAGTTTACTTGTATGTATAATATATATATATATATATATATATATATATATATATATATATATATATATATATATATATATATATCGCAATGAATAGGGTCACCACAAGCTTGCTGTCTTATATTACAAATTCTAGCGTCTTATGATTCCTTCCATAACTGTAAATTTTTCTTTATAAGTATAATATTATGTACGTTACGGAAAATTTAAAATTCAAATTTTTCAAACAAAACATAAACACTTTACAAGAACAGAACGGAAAAGAGTTTCGTAGGAAAAAGAAAAAACGAAAAACTCCGAACCCAAACACACACACAGACACACGTAGTGTGCTGAAATAACACAATGAAAAATAAGACATAATAAATTAAAAATTTAATGAATATTAAATGAAAACAGGAAACCAGCAGAGGAAAAAAAAAGAGTTATGTAACAACACGACTATACGTATGTATGTAGTACAAACAGCTATATTCACTGCTATGAATGTGTTCAACTGTGCATATACACACTATATGTTACTTATTTCATATTCATTCTGTATATTATTACCGGAGAGATACATAGGTACAGTGTTATAAGTTTGCTTACCTATCTATATAGGTACTATGTGTAGTTTTTGATAACAGAGGTATGTATTGTACATATATATAGGTATAATATGTAAAATAATCATTATAAATTCTTTTTAGTGGGTCATATGTGTAAATATCAGTTATACCAGTCGGTATGTCGGCAAGTATATGTTTTTTAATCGAATACTTTATGACAGGGGTCGGCAACCTGCGGCCCGTTGCAAGCTTTCATGCGGCCCGCCAAGCAATATAACTTTTCGAACAATTTTTTTCTCCGCCTATGCAGAGTTGAGCTTTTCTGTTCTTCGATGTTTTATGACATGTAAATAAACTGTTGTTAAAAATTTTTCCACATGTTGATTTTTAATAATATTTATATTAATTTGTGTTAAAAAAAAAGGAAATACCCCTGTCGCAGTATCCTGCATAATATAGCGAATTTCCGTTTATAAAAATTAGTTTTTCTCGAAAACTACTTGACAGAATTATTTTTCAAAAGTCCTTTTTAAATGATTATTTTCTCCTTTTTCTAACGGTGTAAGAAAATGTCACAAACCTGAGGAAATTCGGGCAAAAAACTAACTTTTTCCACAAAAATTTTTTTGGCAAAAACGCCTAAAAATCCATTCCGGGCATCGGACGTGTCTGACTTTTTGGACTTCCAATATTTTTACTAAATTTAGTGAATATCATTTTTGGCTTCTAGAGACTTCAAAATAAATTATTTCTACCATAGTTCCGGGCTCAAGTAGCAAAAACAGTGACTTAAATAGCTGAATTCTCGATTAGAAAATTCGTTTAAAAAAACCTATTTAAGCCACATACTACATTGAAAAATATTTGACTGTGCGGCCCGCTAAGTTATTTTTTTTAAAACTAGCTCGCCATCCAAAACAGGTTGCCGACTCCTGCTATTGACTGTTGTTGCGTCCAAGTACCTATTAACTTTTTTTTTTGGGGGGGGGGGGGGGGTTAAAAAGCGAAAATTTGGTCAAACATGAATAGAATTTAATAATCTTCAAACTCAATATAGGGTAGACCAGGGCATGTTTACACAGTTTTTGGTTTTTGATTATTCTAATTTTAGCGAATTTCCATTCTGAAAATTCAGCTCTTACAGCGGCTCTTAGGACCTAAGTCCGGGACTATGGCAGAATTTTGTCTTTGAGCCTCTAGAATCCGAAAATCTACTAAAATTTATATATATATATATATATATATATATATATATATATATATATATATATTTGTGTGTGTGTGTGTGTGTGTAGGCGATAGCTGTCGAACGAAACACCCAATTGTTTCGAAATTTGATGGAAGAAAGAAGTCCCAAAACCTTGAATGAGTTCGTCAGCCAGACACGTCGGATGCCTAGAAGTGGGTTTTTTGGGCACTTTTTGTCACAAATACCGTAAGTGTTAAAAACATTAGGATTCAAACGATTTTTTTTCACCAATCGGAAGAAAATTCGAAATCAGGAAATAAAGATGCTTTGAGTTATCTTTCTAAATCATTTCGGTCTCCAGAAAAATTAAAGATAATTTTCAGCATTTTTAAAATATGATTCTCTGTCTTTTTTCCTCTTATATATGAAATTTTACATAATTTGTCAGCGTAATATATCTAATTTGTAAATAATAAACAAATATTTTACTTCGCAAAAATACCACTTTTATTTGGAAACAGTTCATTTTCAAACAGAATAAATATTACGAAATACGAAATACGAAATATATTTTTTCTAAAAACGGTACAATATTTATACAAAATTTTAATGTAATTACAATACTTCACTTAAATCTAGGTACCTACAACTAGTGCTTAACCCTAACCTAACACGTACAATCTAAGTAATACAATACATGAAAATACTTAATTATTAATGACTCTATACAAAGGAAAATTTTAAAAAAACCTTTAAAATTGAATAATTATAAAAACTTAACCTAAACACCCTTACGCGCACACTTTCTCTTCACTTACTCCGTCCGCACGTACACATTTGACCGCCCCCCGGGGCCGAGGGCAGTCACGGTGGGGAGATATCCTTCGGCAGGATGAACTTCTTGCTCCGTTTGGACAGCGTCTTTGAAGGCAGGAATATAAATATTACATTCTTTACATGCCTTATATACTAATTTTATCTACCTATACTTATTAAGGGGGAGTGGTGTGTGATGTGGAAGTGGAAAGAATGGGAGTGATAGGAGAATCCAAAAATCAAGAAAAACAAGATTACATTACATGTGACAAGAGGCAAACAAACACGTGTGGCAAAAGATTGAACTTGAAAATGACAAAAAGACAATATTACAGTAAATACAGTTTTAAACAGAAATTAAAATTTAAATAAGTTATAATATTGAAAATAAAGTTGAACTGTAAATATCGGTGTAATCATTTAAAAGGTGATCGGAGTTATGTTTATTTATTTCTATTGCTTCTAGGATTGTTAACATCTGTCCTTTGCTTGCCTCGTGTAACACAGTAATTTCCCGTTCCGGTGTGTGTCCGGTGTCTATTAAGTGCCTCGCAAAGCAGAGTCGGATTTCTTATTTCTATATAACCTAAAATGCTCTGCTCTCCGGGTTTCAAAGTTTCTGCGAGTTTGACCGATGTAAAAACCATTACAATCTTGGCAGTTTAATTTGTAGATACCCGATTTTTTAAGTTTATCAATTTTTGTTTTATTGTTATATATTAAGTTTCCTAGATTAAAGCCTAGAAAACAATAAAACAAAAATTGATAAACTTTAAAAATCGGATATCTACAAATTAAACTGCCAAGACATAAAACATTTACTGATACCTTATTTCATTACATCTGTACATTTTGTTTTATTAAATTTTAATTATCTATTTTTTTTTCTTATTTTTTTTACCGTCATTGAAGCCGAAAACTTAGTAATTAAATAAATTAGGACAAAATATCACAATACTGCTTTAAAGTGTGTTATTTTATAATAATTAGTAAGAAAAACATTTGGTTTTTTCATACTAGAAAAAAAATTATTTTTGTCGCACTAAATGCGTGACATTGCCGTATGTGGCTGTAAAATACCGGTAGGCCGGACAACGTAAAAACAAGACGAGGAACTACAGAGGAAGAATTTGAGATTGCTCATGGATTACTATACGGTCCCGGATTGGCTGATTAAGCTGTTAGTATGTTTATCTATAAATATTTTATAAAATATGACTAACAATTAATTTCTAAAAAACTTTAGATGTGTTTAACTCAAAACGACTCAATAACTTTTTATGCGATTTTAATAAAACATGACTTATTTTGTTTATTATTATGCCTATTGTACATTTCCTCACCAACCTGGTGATTTTTTTTCTTTTTTCGCCGTTTAGATACTTCAAAAATTGCGGGAAAGTCAGACTGTTTTTAAAACTTTTTTTAAAATACGCGCCATTTTTCGATAAAGCACTTCACTTCCGGTTTTGGTGGGCCGATGTACAATAATATTATGTCTATATTAAAATATTATATAATTTTTTTTTTTTCGGATGTACTAGAGAGACTCTATCATTTGCGCATACTTGGGCTGTTTCCCTTTTTTCTTACGTCAATTTCAACGTCCTCTGTACTAGGGGAAAAAATTATAAAGCAAAATTTTTTTTGTAAAATATAGATCCTAAGTTATCATTTGTAAAAAAATTTAGCTCTAAAAATAAATTTTTCACTTAAAAAAAATATTTAAAGAGAGTTTTTCTTTTTGACTACACTCACTAATACTTTAAACATTAGACATTAGTACATTAAACTGCAGTAGCCTAGTCGTAGGAAATTCGCCATGTTATGCAGGATGCTGTGATAAGGGTATTTTGTATTACAGCTATTTACATATTTTTTATACTCAATTATAACTTGATTTTTAAGCTTCATTTTGACACCTATAAAAAGCTTCCAACTATCATGCCGTTTAAGATATTCAACTTATTTTTGAGTGAGGTCACCTATGTAAACATACCCCCCTTAGGGGGCATGTTTACATAGTACTTGGGGTAAGTTTACACGTTCCTAAAATGAAAAGATTTAAGGGTAATAACTGTAAAAAACACAAATAAGTAAGTAAATCAGTTTCATTAACAAGAAAAAGAATATAAAACTTCAAATTCAAGTACTAGAAACCACAAAATAACGACAAATTGACAATTAATATACAAATTACTATGAAATAATGAGTAGAGTCTACAAATCGGCTAGAATGACACATTCAAAATCGCTTTCACGGTTCACGCATATAAAAAAAATTGAATCAGTTTCAATAAGCCTACAGTCATTAAATGTTCTCTTACTTTTACACTACGTGCACTGTTATGCACCAGGTTTCGAATTTTTGAATCGTTTCAAGCAATATATACAAGTACAGTTCTCATCGTCAATTTCATTATCCGACTCACATGAACCGTTATCTTTTGGTTTTGTAATTTTTGCTTTTTTGCTATTTTTGTCTTTTCAGAGCAAAACAATTTTTTATTTCCTTTGTGTTTACTTATTCTTGAAAATATCTTTCTATACCTTTTCTTCCTGCCTTTACTAGTTCTTTTTTTTGGATCTGTTTTCTCAAATGGTAACACATCTTCTAAAGTATGAAAAAACGTAATACCATACCAGATGTTTCATCGATGGGTTGTCCAGAAGACTGGATACGACACACGTTTAGAAATCGATAGCATGCCCAGAAGAAGATGAGAGTGGTGCGGACGCAGATGGAGCACATTCGGAAAGAAGCGTTGATGAATCAACAAATCAAACGCGATTTAAAGAATGTTTAAATTCTTGGGTCAGTGCACGACTAGGAGTATGATATGTAACACGAATACAGAGTTATTGCCTTTCTAGATATTTTAGTAAAATATCTAGTACCTAATAAAATTGTTTAAAAAAAACTTACATAATAGAAAAACTTGAATTAATTTGCTCTCTCAAAGAAAAGTGTAAAGATGACATATTTGAAAACCGAAACTTAACATAAACACGTTTGGTTACATAGTTTATTGGTTTGATACTTCAAAAATAGGTTAAGTACTTTTTTCACAAGCTCTTCAACCTCTGTATATATACTAGCGCATCGTCTTTGTCAACTTTGCTTAGCGACAATGTTGTTTATTGTCATCTGCTCTAGTTGTAACAAGCATTACCAAGTGTATCATTTGTTTAATGTTGCTATCAACATATTTATTTTAAAATTTTTAGATAATCCACTTCGACAAGCACCAATCAATACGTCAGTTTGTATATAGTTTAAAGAAAAGTTATTTTATAATGTTTCAAAACTGTTTCGCTATTGGGGTATTGCCGTTATTCCAAATATGGTTTCATTTTTACTGTTTTTTTCTGTAATATTTTCTTTCCATTTGCTTCATAAGAACTTTAACTGGAGTTGAGTCTTGGTAGTTTGGTAACATTAGCTTAAATAACCTTTTAACTAACCCTTTAACTAAGCCTTAAATACTACCTATACCCTTACAAATCCAAAAGATATTTCGCCTACATAGGACGCTAAATAACCTTGCGCCGAGCCTGGTGACGACAAACGTATACGTATATAAGACGTATCACTGGATTTTTTACAAACGCTACTAAAATTGGTACGTTATACATGATAACTTTTTAATTTCAGTTTTAAAATATATCTAAGTCATTGTACCATATTGCTTCCGAGACTATACTAAAGTATCGGAAGCATTGTGATCACTTTTGAGAAATAAAAAATTGTTTATCCAAAATAAAATTTAGTACGCACATTTTACGTTGTAGAGCTTTCTGAACAATTTTGGTTTGGTATCTGTCTGTCCGTCTGTGTATCACCAGTTTGCACCAAGTGGCATAACTTCTGAATTATTCGATTGCTTTTAATGAAATTTTCAAAAATTATGCACTTTGGTTCCTAGATGGTCCTCTATGAATTTAATCGAAATCGGAGTAACGGTAGCTACGCCGCTACCATGTCATTCCATTAATATACTAAATTGCACCAAGTGGCATAACTTCTGAACTATTCAATTCTTTTTTATGAAATTTTCAGAAATTATGCAGTTTTGTTCCTAGATGGTCTCCTATGAATTTAATCGAAATCGAAGTAACGGTAGCTACGCCGCAACCATCAAATCCCATTAAATGTCAATATCTTATTTACTTCTAGTCCCATTTCACTCAAATTTTTAAAGTATTTTGGGGGTTAGTTTCTAAAATATTTTTGCTATCATTTTATAATTTAGCCTTTAAGTATTTTGAGTTACAACAATTTTTTATGAACTTTAAGGCGAAAATATAATTTCACGGTACTTATATACATTTGGTAAAATACTGTTTTAAAGTCTTTTACGAGTACGAGGAAGTTGTGTGTCACACCCCATTGGCAGCGAATTTTAATTTCAGTTTTAAAATGTACCTAAGTCATTTGTTTTTTCTGTTTTTTCTTTTTTAGAGCACAACAATAATGGTAATTAACATTTGAGGAAGACTACCACGTGAAAAGAGCCTCAGAGCTTTCAGAGGTGAATCCGGCCCTGCATAAGGAGTTTTTTTGGGTACCACTAAATCGCTAAACATGTTAAAAACACTTCAAAAAAACAAACTTATTAAATTTTATTGGAAAAAATTATTTTCTTTAAATTTTATATACCTACCAGTGAATATTAAATAGATCCCAGCCAACTTCAATTCTAATAGATATTTATTACTTTTGAGGTGAATATCTTTTATATGTTTTTAGTAGTTAAAACAATCTCTAAGTACATTACTGTTATTATAATCTTACATATTATGTAACTGTTTGTATTATACGCATATATCTGTCTATTTTATAAAAAAAACTTATTTCTTACTTTATAAAAATTATTTATCTACGACAACCACTAAATTGTACAAAATACTGACTAGGTAAGCTATGTTTTACATACATCTGTATAAAATTTTGCACTATACACACGCCTGTGTGTAAAGAACAACAGATTGTTACACTTTTTTTAATTTTTATATTGTACCTACACAAAATGAATATATTTTAATAAAATATACTTTAATGTATTGTATTCGTACCAGATTTATATTATTTATTGTAGATTTTATGTTGGTCGTAGATAAAGTACAGTACTAAGTCGGTTGTAAGGTATACTACACACGAGTGTAAATACAGGAGTTAATTTAAAGTTTTGTAGCAATTTAAAGTATCAATTGTAATTTATACTTTAAAAAGTATTTTATAACTTTTAAAAATTTTCATGTAAGTTGTACAATATAACAGAAAAATGAAAATTTTTTTAAATTTTACTTTGTGTTTTGATATGTATATTGAAATTTTTGATCTGCCTTTGTTTCTTTTCAACAGAAAGTTTTATTGAAGGTATAGAAAAACTAAACTGGCGATCTATATACTCAGTAAAAAAATTTTATATATAAAATTTTGGAGTTCATTTGGTCAAAAAATATTAATAACATTAGTTTTAATTTCTCTTATTTATCGAATTCTATGATATTCAAATGTTCGTATTTTATAAGAAAAAAGCTTGCTAAAATTTACTAAAACATATCATTGAAAATTTGCTAAAATTATTTGAGTATCATATAATTTGAGAGGAAAGGGTAAAACTAAATTTATTAATATTTTTTGGACCCGAGAAATTCAAGAATTTTATATAAAGTTTTTTTTCTAGGTAAGTAGATCTGGTTCACCCTGTATTGCAAAAGGTAAGTAAATTTAACAGGTATTTTTAATAACTATATGTGAATTTTACCAAAACCTGCTAAGAATTTTACTTAGAAATTTTACCATGTTTGATGTAAATTTACATGGTATTTTTTCTGTGGAAATTTACCTAAAAATTTTACATTAATATAATAGTAAAGCTGTAACCAATGATTTTCAAGGTAATTTTACCGGTTTTTTTTTTTTTTTTTGCTGTGAAGGCCGAAAAATAGTAAAAGCTCCTTTTTTTTGCACGTCACTCATTTTTTTAAGAAATGTGCTTTATTCCTGGAGCTCGGTATTTCTCTCCACGACCCCGGACTAGAAACGGTCCTGCTCAGAAATGCAATTTAAAGTTCATAAACAAAACGATTTTAATAGTAATTTGTGTTAGTAATGTTTAACTTTAACTTTTATTTGAAAGATATTTTAAGATTTTATTTAAAAAAAAAGGTAGGAAAGTTTCCATTAGGAAATTTCAGAAAATAGAGGAGGTATATTTGCTGTTTCTTAAAGTTATAATCTTGATTTAAAAAAATTGAAACGCTTATTATAATTTTGAATTAGAAATAATTAATGCCTAGTTTCGTCAATTTCGTCCCGGGTCCTGTAAATGCTAGAGGTTGGCTCGACGAGAGGGTGAGGTAGCCGTGGTTGCAGTCCCGGGGCCCCAGTTTTAAGAGGAAGTCCGAAGAATAGTAAAAGCAGCTTTTTTTTTGCTCGTCATTCATTTTTTAAAGAAATGTGCTTTATTCCTGGAGCCCGCTATTTCTCTTCACGACCCCGGACCAGAGACGGTCCTGCTCAGAAATGCAATTTAAAGTTGATAAACAAAACGATTTTAATAGTAATTTGTGTTTATAATTATAGAACAAACTATAGTACGTTAATTGCATAAAACATTAATACAGAAGTAGATGCGAGTAGGGGAAATTTTAAATTTCTTGTTAGATTTACGGATGTATACAAAGTACTGGTAGTGAAATATTTTTAGTGTTTCAGTTGAATACCAAATTAAACCTATACTAATCCGTACAGGTGGTTCTTGAATCAGAAAGGTATAAAAAATGAAAAATTAAGATATAAAATCAAATTTTTAGGGCATCCATTTGTAAAAATTGTGTTTTAATCTAACAATAAAATTTGATTCACGTTTTTTCCCTGCCTCTTTTTTCCGTTCCTTTTTTTGTAACAACAAAATGGTCCATAAAACGTTTATAGGTATGACGCGACGACGTTGCGGGGGCGAGGCAGCCAAATAAAACGTGAAAATAAAAATAAAATGAAGACATTGTTAAAGAGACTGTTTTTTCTTTCTTCTCCTTTTTCCAAATGTAACATATATGTAGATACAGTGTGTTTGATTCTATCAGGTATATTTTATTTTAAAGGTGCAATTGCAGAGAGTTCTTGACATTTTAAATTAAAATTTTTGGTTTCTTTTTTAAACACTGTACACATTGTATCGAATTTGAAAATTACCTTAACATTTGAAAAAGCAAGTAAGTGAAGATATAATGTGATATCTTCTAAATTTTACAGATGAAGACATGAAGTATTTAAAATTTTTTAGCTGATATAATTTAATATAAAAAATTTATAATTAAATTTTTATAAAACTATTGAACACTGTGAAACCAAATTTTAACGCAATAATGATATTTCAGCATAGAATGTTTCTAAATTATCACACTATGACTTTTTTTTAAAAAAAAAAAACATACAGCTTTTTATCAACTTGCCCTTTCAATTCATTCTTTAAAAATACATTTTCCACATAGGTAGGCAATGGATAAGTAAAACATTTCGGAAACTATTCTATTGCTCATCTTCAAAATTCATAGGCATAATTTTCATTGCTAAGATTTTGTTGAAAACTCTTCTAAAGAAAAAAAAGTCGTAAATTAAAAAAAAATAAATATTTTCAGCAAAAAAATTGGCAAAACCGAAACATTTATGGAATTACTTCGATGTCCGTTCGTCTGTCACAGGCGATTTTCTCTGAAATCATCCGACATGAAAATTTGTAATTTAACACACGAATAGAGTGTGGAAGCCTAATTATAGATGTCAAGTTCAATTTTGATGCTAGTGGCTAATTTCAGGAAGTAATCTGGCGAGGAGATAAAATTTTCCAAAGATCATTGAGTAGGATATCATAAAAAACTCATAAAATTACAAATTCAATAAAATATAATTTTTTTTATCTTTTTATTTCTTTTTTTGGAAAAATCTTAAAAATTGCTGTCCGTACCCTTATCACTTTACAAAAAATCTGAAAAAATTCACGAACATTACGAATGAGGTATAAATTGAACGAAAATTATCAGGACTGCATTTTCTTCAATAATTTCTTTGGTACAAAAGAATTTCTTTTTAGGGACACATATTTAAATTAAAGGTCTATATGTTCAGAAAATTAAACAAACAAAAAATTCGAATTACATATTAAAAATTCTAGACTAGATTAATGTCTAAAACAATTATCAGTGCTTGTGTTTATAACAAAATGATCTTTCTTAAGACGTTTGATTTGTCATAAGACGTCATTTCAACACTTTTATTTACAAAGCAAAAACTCTTTAATACAAAACATTTTGTTTGATGAAAATACATTATGTTTGTAAAACATTGATCAAGGGAAAATATTTCAGTTTACAAACATTTTACTTAAAACAGTTTTTGATTTTTTTTTTATTGTTTTTGTTTTGAAGTACTATTAATATGTGCACAATGCATTCATATTAAAAACATTTAATGAAAGTAATTTCTAACGAAATTAGTAAAACATGTTTTATATCTACGCATTTTTGCTTTGTCAGTTTCCAGGCAGCCTTATTGGTTGTCACAACTCTGTGGTTGTCACCATGTGAACAACAGTGTACAACAAATGAAAACTGACGGTATCTTTATACAACTACATGCTGCGTGATCACTCACTTTGTTTAGCAAATATAGATATTGTTAAATAAAAATATGTTTCTAATCGCATTAAACACACTGTTTACGCTCATACACGCATATAGTCACGCATGTAAATGGTAGATATGTAGGTATAAAAACAAAGCTTATTATATAACGCTCACATATATAGAGAATAATATGGAAGTGAAGTAATGAAGATTATGGTACAAGAACAGAAATAGATTCAAAATAAAATGGAAAAGATTATTAGAATGGCATTTTTTTGGCGTTTTAAAACAATAACCATAATTTTGAATTACATCTTAGGAAATTTTCGTATTTCTTTTTAAGTTGTTTAATGTTATTTTGTATTTTCTTGTATGTCTTGCCTGTTTTTTTTTTCTTATTTATTGTGGGTTAAAATTTCTTCACAGAAATGGGTTTAAAAATAAAAGAATGTTAGGCACCTATAAATTTTGTCAAGTTTATTGCTGCAAGGTAATGTTTCAGTTATCAGAAGTGATAAACCACTTTATCAGTTTAGTCATTATTGTGTTATAAATTTTCAAAAAGGCCTTTAATCGAATTTAGAATACTCAGGGGCAGATTTTGTTAATATTTTTTTCATTATAAAAAACAGTCTGAGCAAAATACTCACTCCCTATTCAAACAATTTTTGAATCAAGAGTTGTTTCTGGTCGAATTTACTCATTGATGTTAAAATTATAGTAATTTCGGGTGAGTTTTCGATTTTTTCTTAAAACCATCGAAATTACTTTCTAATTTTAAAGTTTATTTAGACTACATTAACTTATTTTTAATTGGATCGTTAAATATATTTATTTTTTACTTTGTACTGAAATTATTTGTCCATAACTATAGTTACGGTAGCACCCAAGTAGTATTTCTCCGTGTAATTCTAATTTGCATCCATATATTTTGTCTTTTTAATAACTATTTTGATATTTAATTCTTTTCAATTCTGAATTAATACTTATATATATATATATATATATATATATATATATATATATATATATATATATATATATATATATATATATATATATATATATATATATGTATAAACCTTTAAAGGTTATCGGATTATATTCGTCAGTAATCAGCACATCATCTGCGCATCTTTTCAGTTTTTTTTTAGATTTGATATAATTTCATCCATAATAGTACTGAAAAGAATAGGGCTTATAGAATCACCTTGTCGTGTGTCTTTTCCTACTTTCACCGTTCCCAGTCTTTATCCATTAGCTTGAATGTGTACATATTCCTTTATGGGCCATGAATATTTTTAACAATTGTACAAGTATGATTTTTGGTACATAAGTATAGTTTAGAAATATCGTAAATAATGAAAATCTGTCACATATTTACCAGGGAAATGCATGGAAATTGATTTTTCTCTTCGTACCCATATGGCTACATTGGTTTTTGTCTGTAAATGTTGCTTTTATGTAAAATGTTGCTATATGACTACACTGGCTTTTAAATAAAACAAACGTTTCAACAAAAAAGAAATATTTATCTATTTTCTGCAAGATAATTTTATTGATTTAGTTGCAAGCAGAAATAATATCACAATTTATTACTGGTGAAATGAAGTAAAATATTTCTTTGTTTTGGTGAGACAAATTCGTGTATAATATTTTACATATTTTAATCTTGTGAATAATTTTTTACAATACTAACATCGACCTTTGTTGGCATAAACTGGCCAATGATTTATGAAGTTATCTTTTTGTGACAATAAGAACACAACATTGCTAACGCTTGTGACTCTTATTTAAATAAGGTTCTTCAAAATTTGATTCTGATGCCAGCACTTCTGTGTTCTCACACTCTAACTTAGAATAATCTGACATATCGGATACATCTGGTGGTAAAATAGCCATATCACAGAGTTTACTATAAAAGTTGCCATAGCGGATATAACTGCACGTCTCATATCCAAAAATAAAAAATTTTATTTAAGGGCCAATGTATCCATACGGCTACAAATTGTATATAACGGGTATAATTTAAAAATTATTTATCTAAGCCAGTGTATCCAATTGGCAACAGCAAGTTTTTAGTAAATTTATAAAGGTTTCTAGCCACAAATAAAATAAAATAATGTTAACATAATATTAGAATTAAGCATATAACTAAAGTAGTAACATATACATATAAAATAGTATATTGTGCAATAAGTGCGGGAAATTGTCGATTGCCCAAGAAAGAAAAGTTGAGCGCACAAACGTAGTGAGTGCGGTCATTCGCTTGAGTTGGCTATCGGCAATCCCGCACGAGTTGCACATACTATTTTTTACTACGAATCTCACATGCTTTTTTCTATTATTATTACTAATTTTGACATTTTTATTACTTTTTAAAATAACATTTTTGAGTGTTCGTCCTTTTTTTCTGAATTAAATATTGTTTAAATTACTTTTTCAACTCCTGTTGAAGAGCACACTCATTACATATCCGTTAATTGTTGAGAAAGTTAGGCATTATTCAAAGGTGTGGAGGAATTTTCACTACTCACTACCTTTTTGACCAATGAAATCACCGTATTAATCATTATTCAATGGACTGGCTTTTGTTTTGTGTGTAATATACGTATCAATTTTTAATTTCAAATATGTCGCGTAGTAACATCTAAGTAAACAAAGTAGCTTGTGTTTTGTTTTCATCGTTTGTACATATATAAACATTTAATGAAATTAGAGATAGATTAAAAATTGTATTCTTTTGATTTAAAAATATTCAACATTTAAATAAAAAAAAAAAAAAAAAAATATATCCTATTCTACTCGCTTGCAATGGCTATTACTCACTTAGATGCATTACGATACTCGCCTCGCAAACTCGGCTCGTGTCCCAATTTCAGCTTCGTGAGTATTAGCTGTCATTACCAGCTTGTTGAATAATATACTATTGTTGGTGGTTTCTATAGAAATAATTATGAAATATTTATTAGATAAATGAAAAATCAAGAGGCGGCTTTGCGTATTTTGATTAAATTTTGCGTGTTTTATTGTCAATTTTCGTGGGGAAAGTTTACTTTCCGCACGCAAAAAAGTATGTGGGAAGATTACAATGGGCAAACAGCTATTTTGCGTACAGAAATGTGTGCGCCAAATTAGTACTTCTCCTGCATGAGTAATAAAAAAAATTTTAAAATGTATTAATCACCAAAAAATGTAATTAATTTAAACACTTTGAACATCAGTCAAACAGGCAACTTTCGTAGCAGTTTTAGCGTATATTTTTGTTCAGTAATGAACAGCACAGTCCAACAGGATATTAAATATGGACCATTTTATATCTGTATGCTAGTTTAAATGTATAATTCTTTACATTCTTTACAAGGAAAAACGGCAATAAAAGTTCACGTAACTATTTGGCTATTGTGGTCCATAAAGGGATATATAGTTATTCTTATATAACGAAACAAATAAATACTGGTTTTCTAAATTCTCACGATTTTTCTACGATTTGACGGATTGTGTATACCTACCTATAGTATATGCAGTGGAAGATTTCCGCTTTCTGAAGTCCATTTGTTCATCAAAAAGATTAATAATTTTATTACTATAGTTCGGCTGGATGAAGTCGCACTATATGCAATATACATAAAAATAAAACTTGATAGCGGAATTTTTTTTTGAGCTATTGCCTTGGAACAATGAATAATTCTTTCAACAATAAGTGTATACAAAATGAATGTATTTTCCAGCGAAAAAAATATTAATAATATAAAAATTCAATAAAAAAAAAAAATTATCGAAAACGAGGCCGCATTAGTACGAACGGTTATATTTTACATAATAAGACCAATTTATAAGAAAAAGCTTGTTATTTTAATTTATTTCCAATGACGTCAATATTTTGACAGTATAATAGAAAACACTAATGAACTATAAAAAGTATGTTATTGTCACTGATTGATCTTAATTAACATTATTCTAAAAATTTTCCATTAATTGACTGCAGCTGACATACGGAAAGATTTCACGTGTATAATAACGAACGTATTATTTTATAGATAAATAATAAAAAATTTAGCCATAGTTATTGTAACATTTTGGCATTTAACAACTATTTCATTACGTCAGCATATAATTTGTTTGAGGATGTAATGTTCTGTGAAGAATGGGGAAGAAGAACTAAGTATTTAAAAATGCACTTTTACAAATACATAATATACAGCCAAACCTTTTTTTTATGCGGTCCTTTTCTGTGAGATGTTTTTAGCCGATTTAATACGAACCCTAACTTAACGCAGATTGAATACGTAATGGGTGAATTTTTTTATAAAAATAGAACAAATAGGTGAGACAGAACTTGAATAAAACAAAAATATGAATGATTTTATACACAATTATTTTTGAAAATTATCTTATTTAAAACTAGCTGACCCAGCCACGCTGTGTTGTGGCTTAGTAGTTATAATTGATTGAATTAATTTTTTCTTATCATTTTGATACAATCAAATCAATATTTACTAATAAAGCTGAAAATAGTTTAGCCAATGGGATTGAAAATAGGCGCGATGTAGATTGAGATAATAGATTGAGAATAAAGTGCTTCGCTTCGTTCGCTAAACAGTTCAAAATTCTATAAAAGGTTAATTCTATGTAATTCTTCGCTCCGCTCGCCATACGACTCGAAAGTAACCATTAATATATTTAATATTCACACTCTGAAACTTTTCCATAGGTTCCCATAATGGTGGTTTTAGATACACTGCACAATTATGACACAAAAACACTATAATAATAATAGTATATTGTACAATTACTGGGAAAATTGGCTTATTTCTCAGGCATCTTGCCCTATATTTTTTCTACGAAAACATTTTTTTCGTAAAATTTACATTAATATTTATTTAAATAAATAGTAAAATTTTTGATTAATTTATGTCAGTTGTAAAAAATGTTCAAATTTTTGCAAATGTATACTTTGAAACTATGGAAACCAAAATCGATAACAAACATACCTATGTATACTGTGTGAGTTTTTTGTGTTACGTATGTATACTGTAAGAGTTGCCATTTTTATTACAGTCAAAACGTTGATTTAATCGAAAAATTGTACAAATACGAGTTGTAGACATCGACGGGGGCAACCGATTGCTATCGTCAGGAGCTTTATAGCTCTTATGGTTTTTGAGCTATAATACAAACTTATAGATTTTTAAATGAGACTGTATGTTAATTTTTCGATAAAACTGATCTAATGCACCAATTAGTAACATAAATGAAGAAAAAAATTTTTTACCCAAGTTCATTTTTTGAATTTTTCATTAATTTATCAATTAGGCTAGTTCAATCGATAGGGTTTTGACCGGTTACATTTCTATTACATCCAAGAAAAGAACCTTTCTCACTATTGTATCTATAACACAAATGGTAGTAATTCAGATTTTGGAATATAGATGTCGGATGAATATAGATGTTTATATTTCAAGTTTTTAACATTTCTGCATAATAAAATCAAATTACTTTAAAAGATTAGTATTTAAAGTAAATTAATTTAAAAATAATTTGAAGTTATTCATTAATTTACTGAAAAATATATTTATTGTTTATTTATTTAGAGAACAATAGTTGGCAATAAAATACATGTATACAACAAAGTGACATTGGCGTTTCCTAATAATAGCAAAGTGAAGTTAACTAGAAATGAAAATATTAATAAATGTACTCAAATAGTGTAAAATTTATTAAATTTATTAAAAACCAAATTAAAAATGAGAAGATTTTTCACAAAAAGCTTTTCATTTATTTTGAAAATACTTACTATAAAAATATGTTTAGACGCCTATGTATCTGTCAAACAGTAACATTTCAGAAAAATAATTTTTTTATTTTTCAATGAATTAAAACCGAAATTCCATTTCCTTATTGTATTTAGTTATCATTTTTATATGATAATTTAATCTATTTAACAATTTTAATTTCCGATGCAAAACGTACCAATCGTTTAATTTTTCGTTACTACATTGATTAAAATGGCGGCCATATTTAGCTAATATCTTTTTAAATTACGTAAAATCATAATTGTTTGCAAGCACTTTAGTACGAAATTTAAAAGTGTGGTATTTAAAACGTAATTACTCAAAAATATAAGATATAACAATGAATATTTAAGTGTTACTGGTAGTTTTGAATCATAAACAAATTTTTGAAAAACTTTTAAACATATGTTTCCATTTAAAAAACAAGTTTGCATCATAGCTTTAACACCATAACAGCTATAAAGCTCCTGATTACAGCAATCGCTTACCCCCGTCGATATCTACAACTCTTATTTGAACAATTTTTCGATTAAATCAATGGTTGGGCTGTAATAAAAATGGCAACTCTCAAAAAACTCACACAGTATTTTCAGATTTATATAAATTTTAAGTACAAAATAGTATATTGTTATTAAAACCTTTAGTTTGCAAAAAAGAAATATTAAGGTCAATAATTGAAATAAAAACTATCCTATATTTTAAGTTCGACCAGATTACAGATAGTTACCAAATGTGATCAAAATCGGTTCAGTAATTTCGGAGTTTATCGTAGCCAAACATTGTGACATGCGATTTTTATATATATAAATAGATAATCAATAAGTTGTATGTATGTATGCATAATTTGTATTCAACTACACCTTCAAAAGCAATAAAGCAATAAAATACTGACCACGGGATGCAATTCGTGTGTTTCCCTTTTTACCTTTTTTTACAACTTTAGGGTCGGATCGACCTTTTTCAATCGTTGGATGCAACTCGTGATCAGCCGTCTGCCCACATCCATCAAGTGAATAAAAAAGGGAAATTTTTAATTAAAATGCTAATATCAAAAATTAACTCTTTGAAGTTATTAAAAACGACAAACGACCAATGAAAACTCATTCTTCACTCCCCCCCCCGCCTCATCGCTTCCTTCCACTTTAACCATTATGTCCATCTATGTATATTCTATATCGTATGTGCTGGTGTATCTAATGTTTTGCAACTATAAAGAGCTCCTATTACGAGTATGGTGATACTTTTCTATACTGATAGCAAGGATTGACAAAATAAACAAGAAATTGTTGACCAGTATCAGTTTGGTCAGACAGTCTGTGTGTCTGTTTGTTTTTCGGTTATTTTGTCATGCTTGTTGAAATTATATAGAAACGATACAGAAAATTTTCATGTTTGTTCGTGGGGGAAAATTTTCCAACGCTTGTTACAATTTCACAGAAATCGTTTTGTAAAATATCATATTATTTATTTATAATAATTTTTTGAGTTTCATGTGGTTTCTATCGTAATTAAATGTTTTATTTACAATCTCGATGATGTTCGGACTTCAGCCGATGTGTCCTTGGAGGATCAAAATTAAATTAGTACGTAATAGATGAATATCTACGTAAGGGTGGGTAGAAAGTTTGAACTTTTTCGGTATGTACATAATAAATTAGCCCCGTAAAATTGGTATGGGGTGTTTTTAAATTTTGTTTACAGTTCGTTGCTCTTTGTAAATTTGTACATTTAAAAAATGATATTTAATAGTTACTTTCGCTTTAAATTGTTCCAAAATAAGTATATACTTTAAAAAGGTTGCTTATACTCCTATACAGGGTAGTGGAAATGGGAAGACATAAAGGGCAACGTTTTACCTTGTGGCATTACATAACTTGGAAAATTTTTTTATTGGTTTCTTTATTGGCTTAAGTAATATATTAACGTCTCTGGGACAGTATCCAAAAGAATTTGTAGCTACGAAAATATTTTAAAAATAGTTTTGAGTTTTCTTAACTGACTTCAAGGGGTTGAAAATGTTCAAAAACGTAGCATGTTGGAGTTTTTTTAGCTTGGCCCATAACTTTTTTTAATTATAGGTCAATTATATTTCCGTAAATAACACACAGATAGTGTTAATGATAAGTAAAAACACACAAAACCAAAACAGGTTTGAAACTTTTTATGCTTTTTTCTCCTTTGCGAAGTACTACTTTAGTACAACTAATGTAAATGATGAATATTTTTTTTTTATCGTCTGTCTGCTGTTTGAAAATCGTTATGCTGCCCACCAGCAACCTCTTTGAAAAAGAAGCATCTGCGCTCAATCTGCGCCCACAGCGCAGAGTTGGAAAAAAAAGTTTTTTTTTTTTTTTTAAATTTGTATAATAAACATTTCAAAATGTTTTAAACATGTGTTCTTATGTCAAAAATCATGTTTTTATTAATTTAATTTAAACATTTGTTTCGAACATTTTAAACTTGTTTTAAACAAGTTTAATTTCTTTAATTGAAGTATATGGGAAAAAATTTTTATCTGGAAATTCCTGGATTTTTGCTGTCAGTCACTGGCATAAAATAATTATATAATAATGTACATAATTATGTACTATTTATAATAGATGGCATTAATTAAAAAGATTTGAATATTTTGTTTGTTGTAAAATTTATAAAACCGTTTGTTGTTTATACAATCACAAATCGACCCCAAAACATTTGATTTGGTAACACAATTGCATTCGGCTGTAGCCTCAAGGGCTGGACTTGAAAGATTTTTCTCAACATTTTTAAACATACTGGATATAGAAAGAGCTGTAAAGATAGTTGCTGTTTTTCAGGATTTATATAAAAATACTTAGACGAGGTGCAAGGTAACATTGTGTATGCACTGAAAGAGGTATAGAATCTGACTTTTGATTATTTTTAGAGGGTCTTAGGTGAGTATGAAAACGCATGCCGTCGACAACTTGGGGGGAGGGGCGAAAGTTGCGGAGAAAGCCGATCGGGAAATAGCGTATATCTTGCTTAAGATTGATCGTAGAGTGATTTTTTTAAATTTGTTTTCAATGAAATAATCTAAAATTTATGTTATATGGAAACTTTTGATATACCTAACGGTTTTTCTGTAAAAAAATGAAAATAGAAGCCAACGTAAAATTTAAGCATTTTGAGTATACAGGGCTACTCAAAAGTACGAAAAAGTCAAAAATCTTAGCGGGAAAGCATTTTTGGAATAAATGATAAGGACAAAAGTTTCACCATTACGGCCATACGGTGCATCCGATAATGACCTTGACCGCAAAGAATTTGAGTTTGCCATTGAATTGACCCTGATCGTTGACCTTGAAATCACGATCAAGATCATACTCGGATGCAGAATTTTCCGCTCCTTCTGTTTCCGGGGTCAAAAGTGGGGGTTGCCATATAAAAAAATGGACTTGACCTTTATATGACTTTGAACCTTGACTTTGAGGTTAAGGTGAAGGTCATCATCGAATGCGCCGTAACAAATGGTGAAACTTTTGTTCTCATCATTTATCCCAAAAATGCTTTCCCGCTGAGATTTTTGACTTTTTCATACTTTTGACTAGGCTTGTATACTCAAAATCCGTAAATTTTACGCTTGTCTTCTATTTTCATTTTTTTACACGAGAACCGTTAGGTTTATCAAAAGCTTGCATAGAACATAAATTTTAGATCATTTCATTGCAAACAAATTAAAAAAAAAAGTCATCACTCTACGATCAAAAATAAGCAAGATATAAGCGATCTCCCGATCGTCTTTTTCCACAAATTTCTTCTCTCCCCCAAGCTGTCGACCACCCTAGAGGTCGACGACATACGTTTTCATACTCACCCAAGACCCCCTAACAATAATCAAAAGTCAAATATACAAACAGAACTTCTACTTAAAAAAGGAAAAAAAAAACATTAATAGAAATACTTACTTTTTACTAAACCTAATTACCAAGAAACCATTACGTTTATTGTCTGCAAAAAAAATGCGGTTATGCTTTTCAGCCGCCATATTGAAGCCATTATTGTGTGAGGTCAATCATGCCACTCATATTTGAAAAGTAGAGTTCATAACCTTTAATTTGAGCTATTGTACACCTATTTTAAGCAACACAAATTTTGGCCAGCAGGGGGTCTCCCGTTCAGAAAGAATGCCCCATATATATATATATATATATATATATATATATATATATATATATATATATATATATATATATATATATATAAGACATTTATTTTTTCTACAGAATTGTGTTCTACGGGTCCGAAAAGGGCTCCTACTCTCGCCTTTCGTCCTTCTTATCGTATAAGCTGTATAAGTCTAATTTTTTTCAAGGAAAAATTCGACTAAAAATGTGATTTAAAACACTTTATTTTAAACTTGCCAACCCTACAACGCCGTCGTTGTGTTTTTTTAAAATTGTAAAAACTTTTTCTGTATACCCCAGACACAAATAATACATTCTGAAAGTATTATATTGATTGAATTGTTTGTTACGAAAAAAAAAAATTTCAATAAAACCTTTTTGACATTTCAAAATGATATAACGCCCCCGTTAATCAAAATATTCGCAGTACCTTTCTTGAAGAAATTACTTGCAAACCGTTACGTATACCTACTTCAAATATACCAAAACGCACTGCTACTAGAGCTCATATTTGGCACGAATTTTATTTCTGCTATAGTTTTTTCGTAAATGTACTCAGGACATATGCTTACTAGTAGACACATAAGACTGCTGCTTTGATAAGACAAAAACCCTAATTATAGACACTTAAAATTGTCAATTACTCATTTAGAAGATGATTTTCCTGCAATAAATGTGTTACTATTTCTTTAATAAAATACTTAAGGCAATATGAAAACTCAGTGGTCAAGTTCGCTAAATCTAAATGAAATTTTTCTGAAATTTGATAACATTATAAGTCGAACACTTCAACAACTGGTTTAACTTTGATTTGTACATCATTTTTGTTTATGTTCTTTTTGATTCAAAAAATATAATTATTTAAATTGTTGTTCACCATTTTTTTGCCCGTGTAGATTAATTTCACCAGATGAGATGCGCAATCCAAATAAACTAATCTTTTGCTGCAGTCTTACTTTAAATTTTCACTGACTTATTGAGAATTCAGTTCTAACTACGGCCCTGCTTCTACAGTAGACTAAAAGTAATTAAATTATTTGTCATTTGTGAAAATAAAGCTGTTTAATATATACTAATTTTGAAATTATTTTACTATTTACCGATTTAAAGTGTAGAAAAAGAATATCGTTTCCTTCCTTTAGTTTTTGTAATCTAGAATAAATAATGGTAAATTTATTCTTAACATTTTTTTATCAGAGAATTCGTGCGTAAATGGACATACGAGCAATAAATATGGCACGAAAATTTTATTCCACTTTTTTCTGTTATCAGAAATAATTCGTAATGAATACAAAACAGTTGTAGATTTTGGAATATCCAACTATATTATCTTCTTTGATGTATTAACGTTGATCAAACTGCAAAAATTATTATGCTATCCTTTTTATTGTTTAACTTTTCGTTACTGACATACCTCTTATTTGATTTGTGAGAGTTACAAAAATATTTTGATTAAAGAAAATTTAGTAATATGAAAACTTATCATTGATAATAGATAAATGAGTGGTACATAAACATTCGAAAAAGGAAGTTTCAAATATTGTCTGGGTATTGACTAACTTTGGATTGACATATTGGATTGACAAAGCGTGGTATTTATTTTGGTAGAACGTAAAATATGGAAGCTTTAAAACTATTTTACTTTCCAAACTCGTTATTATTTCTGACGCACAGCAACTGAGGTCCAGATGTTTCGGTTGAGGAAACTTCTCTTGTTTGTATGAAATTTTCCAACTGCAGGCGGTATTAATTAAATTAAATAAGAATACGACAACCTGCAAAATCCAGTAGGTAACAACATTAAATTTAAAAAATCCGCTTGAACCTGACCTATTTCGATCAATTAACCTTCAGGGGTGAAAATCAGACAAACGAACAAAGCGATGCCATGGATAATGAAAGCAACATACGTGAATACTGTAAAAAGTAGCTTCTGATAAATTAAGGCTAATACAACTAAAAGTTAAAAAACTCATTAAGGTACGAGCGAACTAGAATGCACCATTTTGACTACAAGGGGTACGTTTCAAAGAATGGCTGTGTTACAACACTAGTAAAAAAAGTTATAAAAGTTTTAATCCATCATTTTGGAAAATAATCAAAAATTATGAAAAATAAAATACCTAACCGATTTCGACAAGTGAGATCTCCATCAACAGAGGATGACTCGTCACAGGTGTGGCAAATAGAGTCCGCATTTTAAAGTCCGGCTTCGTTTCTATATTAAAAATACCAATGTTTAAAATTTTTTTGAAGAACCAAACGCAAACTAAAATATCGCTTAGTCAGTTCTCTAGAAACGAATAAACAATTGATATAAAATATTTAAAATACTGTACTCATTACACAGATCAATGAATATAATATTATGTATAGTCTATAGACAGAGTGTAGGTATCAGTGAGTAAATAAAGTCGATACGCTCAAAATACAACCAACTTCTACTTTGTAATATTATAATCAGTGCAGTAACCGTGGTATTCGTAATAACCATTTTTAGGGCCTTTGCCAATAATTACTGTCAAAATAGAAACTCAAATGGAAAAGGTTATCTCTCAAGTTATCTGTGGCAATAATACTTCACATTAATCAATACGTTACCGTTTTCATTACACTCTCAGCCGTAACAGATTTCATTATGCTCACACAGAGTTACCATCGCTATAGAAGTTATTATTTCAAAAACATTCATATTAGAAATAAGAGGTAAATAAAAGACTTAGATAGAAAAACTTAAGTTATTGTTCAATCCGGCCAATGGAAACTTTCAATTTAAAAACATTTTGTTGTTATTTTTTATTCATCCAAAACAACTGAAGAAGCAACTATGCAATATTAACAATTGAATGTAATTGAGAATTTATAACTAAATATTATTTAACAATTGATACTTGAACAATAATTATAATTAATAATGAATAGGGTTCACTACAAATTGGTTAGCAATGCCTACTCTACATAGATAGAGATGTACGAGTAGCTATATATTTGAATGAATTCATTAATGCATAAACTATAATTATTTAGATATTTCAGTCTCTCCACTATTTATTGGAAATAAAATTTATGAATAATATTGTTCTAGCTCTATTTTACAGTATTACACAAAGATCTATTAATTATTATTTGTGTATACGTTATTTATTTGTTGAAGTGTTTATATTAACAATAGTATTATCTATGAGCTTCTTGATTTATTTTCTTTGGTACTGCCTGTATTAAATGTTATATAATAAAATTCCAATTAATTGGAATCCATTGTTGTCTTCGAATTCTATTATTATTATTGCAGAAAGTTTTGGTTGTGTAATAATAATTGTAAACTTATAAAACTTACTGGGTTGTAACAATTACGGAAACAAAACTGAATATGGTACCTTTGCCACTAAACTATACGATCCTTGTTCGAGAGACAGTTCGACAACGTATCACTCACATATTTTACTCTATTGATTAGGAGATCAGCTACTCTAATCTCAATATTGTCGATATGTACTTTCAGTCATTAATTGAAACAATGCACAGTGTTCCGTTTAGTACAAACTAGCTGGACAAAAATAAAATTAAAATTTCTTGAAACCATTAATGAGGCTAGGTAGGCCATTAGTTGGTAATCACATCGACAGATATTGTTTTGGTATCAGTCGTACGAAACGTCGGTAATGAGAGTAAATATACAAGACAATTAGGTAAAATGCATAAAATCATTCCCAATTTTGCAACTGACATGACTGTATCTTTCGAGGTTTTTTTACTAGTTCTGGTGATTTTTTGTAATGGATTCTACTACTAGGGATTAGTACTTTTTTTATTCAGTATAATAATAAAATAATATACATACTTTAAATAAAATAAGGGCTTCGTAAGTCCGAAAATTGATTTTTTTAAAAAATTTTAAATTCAAAAGACCATAAGTAAAAATCCCCTTTTATCCCCGGCCTGTAATTTTTGCAGACAATAGACACGGGGGGTGCCTTTGGGGGTCTCAGCTTTTAACCCTTACCCCCACCATTTTGATACCAAAAAGAAGATGATTTTTCTGGTTTTTTTATTTTTTTAACAGTTTCGTTCGCTCAGAATCTCCCCAAATAAACCTAGAGGGCTGATAAACCTAGATTCTGTGTACAGGTTAAGCTAATAGCCAGCCACTGCTTTTTGGAGGTTTCAACTTTTAACCCTTACTCCCACGACTTTTACGCCAATATTTCCTTAATTTTTTTGCTTTTTTCTAACACGTCTAGAGACTCTCTAAGGAAACCTGGAGTGCTAAAATTTTGTACGTGTATTGAGTTAGTATCCAGCTAGTGTCTTTTAGGAATTCCACATTACTTTTTCTCCTACTTCTCCCATTTTTACACCGGAATTCAATGGTATCGTTAAATGTGTTTTAAATGCATTATTTTTATTCTAAATACAAGTAGGCGAATAGTAATTTTAAAAATTTTAAAAAAATGACTACTTTTATAACAAATGCAATACACAAATATTAAGTAATTTGAAAATGTTATTAAAGTCACTGTTTATTTATAAAGTAGGAATTTTGGATTTTTATTATTTATAAAATAGAAATTTTGGATTTTTTTGGAAAGAAAAAATATCTTCATATAGGCCTTCCAGTTTACTATTTAGGTTCCTTTTTTAATATTTAAAAACAAAACACAAAGGCAATTGGCGGATAAGCATGGGTAGGAATGCCTTCGTACGAATTGTGTTGGCGTTTTTCCTGCTAACTGCTATCGGCACAAAATTGAAATTTACTGGGATTCAGCCCCTAAAAACTTAAAACCTCTTTGTAAAGGCCCGATCAACCGGACACTCATCATCAGTTTTCAAACCACCAAAATAACAAATCGCTTCTAGACTTTCAATTAAATTTCGCTTGTAAACATTCAGTACTGAAGATGAAGGGAAAAATTCTACTTCCGTGATGGGGCCCCGCTGCTCACGGCGTTTTATTCTAGAATAATTTAGGATTCTGTAATAAATTTCAAAATCTTCAAATCAAGTCGAATAAAGAACATTGAAAATGAGTTTGGCTACCTTTTTTTGGCTCTGATGAACATTGTATTGTATTTAATTTCTTTCTGGGATAAATCTCTCATAATATGCCTTGAGAGATAGACCTCGAATAGGCTCTTTGATCAGTCTCTTGCTCTATAAAATTAATCCAGTGATGATACTTTAGTTATAGTTACTGATAGTTATTCTATCTACTGAATAACATTTTGGTAGTTATTTATTCAGAACCAAAACAAAATTTAAACATATTATACATTTTTTATTAAATGGTTACTGCATATCTCATTTTTCAGAGACACGGTTATTAGTGTCTGTGAGGATGATGTGGAAACATCATAGCATGCCCCGGAGATGGATGTGATTAATGATTAAAATAAACATTTTTCAAAATAAAAGGAACAATTTATTTTCAAGATTTGCAAGAAGAGGTGCGTATGTCGCTTATACATATCTACCATACAAGTTAGAGTGAATATGGTGTGAAGAGAACCAAATTAGAAGACCCATGTTTTACCTATGTCTTAATAAATCATAACTTTTACAATCCCCGCCACCGACCCTCTACGCGGCCTTGTGTATGCAGGTACGTACCATACACCTGAAATGTAGGGTACTCATCATAATTTATTACACGGCTTTATATTAATACAAATGCTACAGCACGCATTAGTATAATCTTTACATTAAAAGAAACCTGTTACGTAAAAGCTTAGTAAAAATATATCTAGAGCAATCATGCCCACTTCATAATATTATTTCGTGTATTCAGCCGTAATATTTGATGAATCTTTAAAGTGTTTCATTTAAACTAACAAAGCCACAGTCTATTTGGATTTCATGAGAAAAAAAATTTGGAAATAATAATCCAGAAACAGTCCGTCTTGATAAAGTGCCAGTCAAAGAAACTGGCCACTTACAAAAGTTATTCTCACAAGATAACAAAACTTGCTGTTTCCTACGTTCCGGATGAATTACTGAATTAGCAAAAGTTCGCTTTTTAAATTCGATGATTTTACAATTAAAAAAAAAAAAAACTTTTTTAAAATATGCCACCCCCTTTCTACCCATAAATCAACCCCTAGCGTAAGGGAGGATGAATATGTCTCATAGTCATTCTTCCTACTACCATCCGTGACAGGGTGAGAAATATTCAACATGTTAACCTAGTATTAATCCACATATCCCACTACTACTCGAATGATAGCACCTATGAATTATTACATAGGCAAGACGTTGAACTTTGAAGGTCAGTAGCTTAAAATTTCGAGTGCTTGGGATCAGTGGCGGAGCAAGCGGGTGGCAGGAATGGCCCCTGTCAGGGGCGCAGGAGCAGGGGGATGCAGTCGCGATAGTTACGCTTAATCGTCTAGGTATAGATATCACCTAATTTTGATACTAAGAACATTGAAAAAAATACTCAAAAACATAGACTGAGATAAAATAGCAATTAAGATATATGGCTGCTCTTAAACTAGGCTACAAATTGAAAGTAAAAATATTTCTAGTATTTTTACAAGTCTGAAAAACAAAGGAACTGGACCTCGTTATCGCCTAATTTCGTGAAATTTGTGCAAAAGAGGATAGGAGACGTATGTGATTATCGGTAGGGGGAAGATGGGGTGGAGTGTCTGTTCGTATTTTCTTCCTCCATTGCCCTAGCAGTAACTAGTAAGGAGATGCAGCATGCAGGTGGATTGACTTGCCACGGTGTGTCACTCACATTAACAATCACTCTGCTTAAATACATAAGTTATTTTGGTTTTTTTATTTAGCTGAAATTTAGAAACTGCAATGGGTGCACAGGAGCTAATCAAACATATTGACTTCAAAATTTTGTGTTTTGCAGTTATGGGAGAGGATCGTTATTGCTAATGACCAAATTAACAAAGCCCTTCAAAAAGAAACAATTTCTGTCAGCGAGGCAAGCAAAATGATTAAGGGGCTGTCAGCAACAATTCAAGAGATTACAGATGAGGGTATCAAGCTAGCAATCGACTTTTCTATACAAACATCGCAGGAATTTGGCATAGAAGATCACTTTCCTGAAAAAAGGCGAAAGACAATGAGTAAAAGACTCGAGAATTTAGAAACAAAATCCAAGAATGAACTCTTTCTACACCACAGAACATGAATACCAAAGAGAAGTTAATCTTATTTTTAATCAAATTCTAGCAGAATTGAAGAGGGGGTATGAAGCGTTGGAGTCATTACTTTCGGACTTTTACTTTCTAACAGGACCAGCACTGGATAAAGAACCACCAAATGTGTTGAAGAAACATGCTGCAGACTTTGGTCTTAATACACTACTGACGTAGACGTAGTTGAAACGAAATAGAGCCTATAAATTCTCATCATTTATCTTCGTCAATCTACTCTCAGGATGGCTGAAAGGGCTGAAAACGCGTTAAGTATAAATATAATTTTAATTTCGTGAAATTGACAAAGTAATTTAAACTTTAAATATTTTTCAATATTTAAAATGCAAGCAAAAGAACTGACAGAAAAGGATTTAGAAAAAGTAACACCCCTGGATCTGCTAAGAAAAATTCAACAACTTAAACTGGAAGATATTTTTCCGAACATCCAAATTGCTTTTAGAATCTTCCTGACTTTATCTGTTACAGTCGCCTCTTGTGATCGAAGCTTCAGCAAATTAAAGTTGATAAAAAATTATTTGAAATCTTCAATGAGACAAGGTCATTTGACGAATCTAGCGATACTCTCGATTGAACACGAAGAAGTATGTAAATTGGACTTAGATGTGCTAATCAGTGATTTCACGTCAGTTAAAGCCAGAAAAGTAACATTTAAGTAACTTTTTGTCTTATGTTGTTATCTTACGTTGTTCATATGTAAAGCCAAAACATTGTTACAGTACACATTTCTAAAAATTCTATTTACACATTCTGTTTTAATTTAGCATGTGGCTATTTATACATACAGTATGTATACGCAATTGGCTATTTATACATACACTATGTATATGCAATTGGCTATTTATACATACACTATGTATACGAAATTGGCTATTTATACATATATGGTATGTATATAGAAATTGGCTGTTGAAATGATAATATGATATGTATGATATATGTATACTGAATTGGCTATTTAAACATAGAGTATGTATACGCAATTGGCTACTTATACATACTGACTGAATGCGCTATTATTACAATTAATATTTTTATAATAACTACACCATTATAATAATCTAATACCTCCGATTGAGCTGATCTTTGTTTTTTTTTTACATAATCTTTTTGGCTTAAGAAATTATCTCCTAAACGGATTTTTGGCGATGCTGACCGGAAGTGTATTTTTAAATCCTTCGAATGTCAAGTCTAGGGGTTACTGAAAGATGTTTTCCGTTACCATAGCAACAAAAATTAAAGATAAATTCTTATAGAACTTGGTGAGTAGAACAAAAAAGAAAAAATGAAAATTTTTCGATATTTTGCTTATAGTTTTCGTGATATTACATGTTAAACTTGTAAAATTTACTATATTGGATAGATAATTACTGTAGGTATATTACGGCTTTTATTGATAGAAGTAAGTGGAAAATGGACCGGAGAATCTCGAAAACTAAACAGGATATCTAAAAACTTTGCTTTTTCTTTTCTGTTCCACTGATCAAATTCTATAAGAATCTGTCTCTAGTTTTTATCACCATAGTAACAGAAACCTTTTTTTAGTTGTGTCTGTTTTCAAATGATTAAAAAATACACATTCGATCAACGTTTCTAAAAATTAATTTAGAAAATAATTTCTTACTCTTAGGCCAAAAAGAGTATTTAAAAAAAAAAAAAAATTAGTTAAGTCGGAGGTATCCGATAGTATATTTGCTATCTACTTACTATCTAGTATATTTGCTATCTACTTACTACTAATTTTTACTACTTTAGACCCTCAGATATGCAACTGACGATTTCTGTCTCTAAAATCCGTTTAAAGGATAACTTCTTAAGCTAAAAAGATTATACAAAAAAATTTAAATTCAATCGCTGGTACGCGATCAATTCTTTATTATTTGAATCGATAAATTCGTTATTATAAATTATTTTACTGTCTTCAGTGGAAAAGTCCATTTTAATATGCGCACCACAAAATTTGGATGATATTTTTGGTGCTCTAGGTGCGCGTTATATATCGGAAAATACGGTAAGAAGTAGGCGACTGCGTATACATACTGCATGTTTAAACAGCATATTTCATATACATACTGTACACTCTAAGAAAAAAATGTACCGTTTTACTACTATTATAGGAGGCAATTAAATGCCTTCTATAATGACAGTAACATTACAAACCGTAATGTACGAAGGTGAAAAATACACCATCATGGTGTAATTATTACTCACTCATATGTGTAGTTTTACACATGTCGTACGTAAAATTACGGTCCAGGTGTGTAATAGATTACGTTTTATTTGTGTATTAACTACACAACAAGATGTAATTTTACACATTCAGTTCGCAATAGTGCGCAGTTAAACGTAAAATTACATCATATTAATGTATTTTTAAACCACGCCTGTACACCTGAAAATGTAATTTTACACACTTATATAGTAATGTTTACACCCAGAAAAGTGTAATATTAATCCAACTGAATCACTCATTCTGATTCAATTAAACTGAATCAGTATGAGTGATTCAATTGTGCTGAAAAGAATAAACTGATTCAACTTAATTGAAAATAACGAATCAAAAAAAGATTATTGATGGTTTTTTTTACATAAATATTTATAATAATATGACGTATAGAATAATTTGGAATTATATACAAAAAGATTCGAGATGTTAAATATTTTGCTTATTATGTCTAAATTTCTATATAAGTGTGTCGTATGATAAAATAATAATTTTTTTTGGTAAATTTTAAAATAAACACTCCAAAAAAGTAAGATTATAAAAGTTTTATTATGAACGTTTACTTGCTTTCATGAACATAGGTAATCTTTATTTTGCAGTGTAACTGCCAATTAAACTGGTCAAAATTTTGAGATATGACTTTTTTTACAATGCTTACGTTTTGCAGACACAATTATTTAAGCAATATCTTATAAAAAATTTAATTGTAATTAGATTACAATGATAATATTAAAAACTTATGGATTAAAATTGTAGTTACATCATATCAAAAATATAGTTTAAGAAAATTAACTAAACAATACTTAAATATAAGAAAAACAATATTCTTCTGACTCTTGCCATTCTTAGAACTTCGTAGAAAATGCATGCTGTGCTTTCATAGATGTCTTCACTAATTCCAGTTTCTAAACAAATCAGAAAATAAGGGTTACTTAATTTTATAACCATTTTTGATTATTATTTTTTTCTTTTTTTAATAACTATTTCACAGCAATTTAAAATTAAGAAAATTTCGCTTTCGCTACAAAATTACTTCTAGGCTATTTTAATGAATGTACAGATATTAGATTTTTGATTAAAAAACTCACCAGCAAAGTGACCCGGCGTGCTTATGGCACTGGCACTTCCGAACTGGTAGACGGAGGGTTTGAATTCCGTAGCCGGTTATATGCTGGCGAAAGTTTTCTGCTATTTCCCATCATAATTCCAGATGAATATCGACATTATCCTCAAGAAGATGGTTGCAAACAGACACCTACCAAATCCTTATACCGCTTTTCTTGTCCTCCGCCCAATATTCTGCTGACTCTTGCCATTACTAGAACTTCAGGGAAAATGTATGCTACGGTTTCACAGATGTCTTCACCAATTCCTTTTTCTAAACAAATCAAAAAATAAGGATTACTTAATTTTATAACCATTTTTGTTTATTTATTTTATTTATCTTTTTTCAATAAATATTTCACAGCAATTTAAAATTAAGAAAATTTCGTTTTTGCTACACAATTACTTCTAGGTTATTTTAATGAATGTACAGATATTAGATTTTCGATTAAAAAACTCACCAGCAAAGTAACCCGGCGTGCTTATGCACTGGCACTTCCGAACTGGTAGACTGAGGGTTTGAATTCCGTTACCGGTTATATGCTGGTGAAAGTTTTCTGCTATTTCCCATCGCAATTCCAGATGAATATCGACATCGTCCTTAAAAAGATGGTTGCAAACAGACACCTACCAAATCCTTATACCGCTTTTCCTGTCCTCCGCCCAATATTCTGCTGACTCTTGCAATTACTAGAACTTCAGGGAAAATGTATGCTACGGTTTCACAGATGTCTTCACCAATTTCGATTTCTAAACAAATCAGAAAATAAGGGTTACTTAATTTTATAACCATTTTTGCTTATTTATTTTTTCTTTTTTCAATAATTATTTCACAGCAATTCAAAATTAAGAAAATTTCGTTTTTGCTACACAATTACTTTTAGGTTATTTTAATGAATGTACAGATATTAAATTTTTGATTAAAAAACTCACCAGCAAAGTAACCCGGCGTGCTTAGGCACTGGCACTTCCGAACTGGTAGACTGAGGGTTTGAATTCCGTAACCGGTTATATGCTGGTGAAAGTTTTCTGCTATTTCGTATCGTAATTCCAGATGAATATCGACATCGTCCTTAAGAAGATGGTTGCAAACAGACACCTGCCAAATCTTTATACCGCTTTTCTTGTTCTCCGCCCATATCATCATGAAAAAGTTGAGAAATAATGATGTGAGTGACGTCCGTTACATACCATTGTCTAAAAAACGAACGTTAAATTCCATTATTATTATTACTTAAAAAACTCGATTTCCATACGTCGCGTCGTTTCAATTTAAACCTGTTATGAATTTATATTACTGTAAAGCAAAAAAAAAAAAAAAATTCGTTAAGTGCGTGTTCTTGACACGCACTAACAAGTAAAGGTCCCGAGGCCGGACCTATCGATTTCGATGAAACTTAAATATATTGTAGAACACTAAAAACTAAGGGACACGTATTTTTTTTTATCTGCGGAAAAACGGTTTGAAGGGGTGAAATCGCCCTCCAAAAATTGGGGTAAAACTTAATTTTTCAAATATCTCGAAAACAGTAAGAGATAGAGAAAAAGTTTAAATTGGCGATATTGCTCTTTTTTAAAGAGCTATCTATTGATATGCAATTTGTTCATATTACATGAACAGGAGTGGTTGGGGGTTAAAATTTGGGGGTTAGTTTTGCAAAAAGGGGGTGAAAAATAAACAATATAAATTTTTTGTTTACAGATTTGAAATCTACGTCAAAAAATCTAATTGACCTGTTGTTGCTCAATGCCCTAATATTAAGTCTAGGGGTAGTTAACTATAGGGTGACTCTGTCGAATAGTCGTACAATTTGGGTATTTCAAGGAGTTCTTCATGGAAAATAGCTTAAGACAATTAGAATAACGTAGAAATGAAATTCTCGAATTCAAAATTGAGTTTGAGCAACATTGGAGAGGGGGTGAGTCACCCTCTTAAATTACATACTAGTTTATATACACTAATTTTTGCTATTAACACACTGATAGTGGGTAAAATAATGTCACAATAAGTGGTTCTGAAGTTGGACTATCATATGTAAGGTCTTTATTAGGTTTGTTTTTTAATGGATATTATAGTTTTCCTTATCGAAAATTATCGATACCGAAAATTACATAACTTAACCTAAAATAACGAAACCTAATAAAAACCTTACATACGATAGTCTAACTTCAGAACGATCTATTGTGACATTATTACCCCCTGTCAGTGTGTTAAAAGATATCTGAATTGTAGATAATGTTTTAATTTTCACAGAAATTGACAACCCCCCAAAGTAAATTATTAGTCAAATTGTAAAATAAACTTTTATCAAATTACATAACTATTTGTATGAAGCAAAATTAAAAAAATTAACTTACCTGAAATATTTTAAATGTATCATCAGGACAGCATTTTGGAAACAAACAAATTTGTATTACAGTATTCTTTGCCCATTATTCCAGAAGCCATTTGCACAATGCAAATAAAAACAAAACACCAGTACACCACTATAACACTGTTTTTGTAGCATATTTAAAGATTAATTTATCATACACGTTATAATCATATTAACTATATATCTTATCAAAAAATACTTTTGTTTAATTCAGCTAATTTGAAAACATAACTTTTAACCTTTAAGAGTATTACTTATGTACGTATAAATAATACAGCAATTCAATAACAGATAATATTAAAATACATAAACTCATTTGCGCGCGCATGGGTTTTGCTATTTAGTGGTGTAAAAATAAATCAAAAACGTTGTAAAAATCCAAAGTTACACCTTTATTTGTGTAATATTAAAAAAAAACAGTAATTATACACAAATTATATAAAAATACACCAATTTTTTCATATTACACAAATAATAGTGCATATTTTCAGAGCGAGGAGTAATTTTGCTCTAAATTTAAGTTATTTTACACGTTTTTGACCCTTTTTTCTTAGAGTGTATGTATAAATAACCAATTGCGTATACATACTGTATGTATAAATAGCCAATTGCGTATACATACTGTATGTATAAATAGCCACATCCTTTAATTTAAGTAATTAAATTTCATTGTTGTCAAAGCAGATTAACTGTAAATGTGCTTATTTTGCAGAAATAAATCTGAATTAATTTGATTTGATCTGAGTACACATTTTTTTTATAAACAAAATCTGCAAAAGATTCTCAAATATAAATATACGTGCCCACAACCTCACTTAAGAATTTCACACTTATAAAGTTTTTAACACAATAACAATTTTTTCCAATTAATCCATTTGATAATAAAACTCTGTTTAACTACATTTACATTTTTCTAGGTTACTGAACCCTCCCCCCTCTTTCTACCGAAGACGGGGCGCAAATTTCAAGTCTCGCCAGATGCGCCAGTCACCTTAGCTACGCCACTGCTTGGGACTTTATGCCCACTGGGACTTCTGATTGGGAGGATGTATAGAGTAATATATCAAAAAGTTAGACAATTTGACGGAAACCTAAATTACACCTAATAATTGCGGGAGCCTTTCTAATCATAATTACCAATGTCTTTAACCAAACGAAACTCTTTGTCAACTGATCTATCTCATTGCTAGTTGTGTAATCAAATATTTTATCTGAATTGTATTAAGCTATTTTTAAATAGATTATCTGAAAATATATAAAACAATTAAAATTCAGAAATTTCATATTAAGATTAATTTAAGTAAAAGTAATGTACAAAAATTGGCTGTTTTATAAATTGTGTTATGTATGTATAGACTTATTTAACGTAAAAGTGATAGAACTAAACTTTTCCAACTACAAAGTTGTTACCAAAAAATAATATACTGGTTTCTCGTTGTAAGCAACAGCAAAATTGAAATAGAATCATATGCCTTACTCTTTTAATGTATATGCGAATTTTATTATCTAAAAAGAGTAAGATATATGATTCTATTTCAAGTTGCTTACAACGAGTAAAAAGTGTACATACAAATTTGCTGGACCTGCATGTAATGCTAGTAAGCTAATGCAAATGGTAAGTATGTTTCAACAGTACCATATCCGTCGAAATTTCCAAATATGTATTTTATGTATTTTTCGACGCTGATCACAAATCTGAACTTCTGAAGTTTAAATTCCTTTACGTTAACTGATTGAGTCACTAGAGTACGAAAATTGTTTTTAGTCAAAGTAGAGGAGAAGTGGCATGAAAGGGATATTTTTGTTTTAAGCTTGCTAGTAAATAGACGAGATAACTAAATATTTACAAACGGAATTAGAAAGTATAAATAAAAGATTATTACCATAGACAGTAGCGAAACGCACTTTCTATCCTTTTTTGATATAAGTACAAACAATTATGTATGTCCTTTTTTACTTATGTGATTGTATGTGTTTGTACATGTGAGATTGAGGGTTGATAATGGTCATGTTAAATTATATGAACAACTAAAAGCAACTTTCTCCAAAATGAATTGAGCAAACGCGAAATTGATGACAGTATACAACACGAGAATTTAGATCGTCACGACCTATTAGCAGCAACCACTGTTGAAATCGAAAATATTAACTGAATTATTATAAAATATTAATAATTATTTATTATTTAACGTTTATTTACATAAGCATTCAAATTATAATAATACTTACAAATTATTAATATTTTATAATTATCAAATGGCACTCAGAAAAAACATAAATTGAAATTTTGTTTTGAATGATTTAAACAAAATTTAGCAGCACAAGAGTTATCGCCAGACATTTTAAGCCACCATAATAATTAAATACATATCAGAAATATCTTACAGATCGCAAAACACACTAAAATTACAAGGAAATATCAAAATTAACTGATGATAAGCTTTAAATAAAAAAAAAATTTAATGACAGTTCAAATTCCACTGCCATCGTTGTTAAAAATTTTAAAAAAGTCAGTGGAACTTAGTCAAAATTAAATAATTTACATAATTATCAACTGTAAATTTTCACAAAATAATTTGACCTGCAAATTTATTTTTCTAAATTAAATTTACTTTAGTGATGATATTTTCACTGTATCAGTATGCATAATGTTATGCATTATTTAGGTACATAACATGGATAACCCTTTGGAATTTTTGAATTCCAAATGACACTCTTACGTCATCTCGTTTCGTAACTGTTTGTGAAACAAACTATTATTTAAACTGTGGTATAACCATAATCGAAAACCATTTGGAAAACTTTTAAACGTAAACTTACTAAGACGATAACTTTTGTTAAGAACTTACAAACATTAAGACCATCGTGTTTCCATCAAGACAAATTCAATTTAGTGCCTTGTCAGTTCTAGAAGCATTTTACCAAGTAATTTTCTTGCTACATAAACACAAAAAATTAGAATAACCTTATTATCTTTTACTAAATAACTATCTTGTGAAAAATGTTGCCATTTTTTCCTTTACTTTAGTATTTCTAAAAAGGAAAAAAATTGTAAAACAAAAAAAAGTAAGAAAAAATGAAAACTACTCTAAAAAGTAAACAATCAAACTACTGCTAACTTACTCTTTCAACTTTTAACTAAACAAAACAAAATTCTAGTTGCTAACGTGAACCGTTAACTTATACATACATCCATACAATAAATGTCGTGTTTCGTACTCGTTATGGTTAAAAAATTTTCTCACTACAAAGAATTCAAGAGTTGCTTGTCGTCATATACTCTACATACAAGAGTACAGTCCATCATCAAAAACGGTCAGCTATTTGTACATCTATTTTAAAGAGGAGTACCTATTAGGTGGGACAGATAAATATAAACACAGAATGAAAGCAATTTGTTCGCTAATTCTGATGACTGATTGTACCTATATGCGCATACACAATAGCAAGTACATTATGTATAATGATCTGTTATTGTTAAAAGGAGCAAATTCTTACTTGTGACATTTAATTTTAGTATCTTCTGAACGAATTGTGTAACTTAGTGTACATAATATATATGTAGAAAATTGTCTAATGTATTCTCCAGATGGATTATAATATGCAGTAATGGATAAAATTATGTCAATGCCGTAGGATCCGCTGTTGCAAGGATGTTAATATAAAATTTGTCTGCAGAACGACTCATCACACCAAGAACAAAGCAAAAACACCTTGATTTTAAGTATGCTCGACAAGCTCTTTTCTATTTTCTAAAAATTAATTTCCACTACTTATTGATTTAGAAATAGTAAAAATTAATTTGAAAAAAATAATTAAAAATTAATAGATATTAAAAATTTACAAAGATCACTTGAACGCCAAAGTGTTATTTAAATTAGGAATTTATATTAAGTTGAGAGCAATTTAATAACCTTGACTTGAATTTTTATACACCCTTAAGAATACTTTTCTAGAATTGTTAAGCAGTCTCCACATTCTCGTCGAAGTAGGACGAGGTTCCTCGTCGAAGTTCCTCGCTGAGGTTGGCCGAGGCATATGAATAGCATTAAAACATCAACCGCGAGACACAACGAAATGACCCTCTACATTCTCGTTTCGTCCAACCTCGGCGAGAATGTGGAGACTCCTTTATTGGAACCTATACAAAAAATCAACTTTTTGTACACTCCAAGAAATGTAATAAAAACATAAAGTGAGAGGGGCGAGCCACGCATCGCGTATACACGTATCCTATTTCCTTAAGTATATGTGTGTGTTTAGATCACTTTCTTGCCATAGGGCATAGACGGTCCGTATATCTCCAATATTGTTATCATTAACTGTACTCGCGACGTCGTTCACGTATAAAATAAATGAAAAGTATGTAAGTATAATAATTACAAAGCATTTGCATAGAACAATAGCTTTGCGTAATGCATGCACATACTCAAAATGGATTTTGTATTTTCCCGAGGGAAGGAAATATTTACCTGTAATAAAAAGTGTTGATGCAGGTAATAAGTTATCACCACACCAAATTTCATAAAAATCCGTTAAATAGTTTTTGCTTAATGTGTGCACATGTTAAAAATGGTTTTTCTACTTTCTTGTGGGAATGAGGTATTTTCTCGGAGTAAAAATTTTCTTCGATGCTGACCCAGGTAATAGGTTATTACCACACCAAATTTCATAAAAATCCGTTCAATATTTTTTACGTAATGCGTGCACATGCTCAAAATGGTTTTATATTTTACACGCCCCTATACAGTTTACTACTTATTGCTTCGGTCTGAACGAGGTGTAATACATATAAAGTTACTTTTCCTTTTACTATAAAAAAACACAGATAAGCACCCTGTTTGGAACTCAATTTTATCATATCTGAACATAACAGTATCAAACGCCTATAACAGACTGTGAGACTGAAATTTTGTATTTGATCTGATTCCCGTGTTTTATAAAATCAATTAAATTAGTAGTTATAATGTCTATCTATAACATTATGTCCACTACTGTACAGAGTGCATGTATATTTAAGTAATTATCATTTACAGTTATGACAATTGTACAATATAAAACTATGACAGTCTATAAATTGTTCTTCATCTGTTTAATGTAACAGTCATAATGGTAATTTTACTGAAAGCGAAAAAGACAAAATAACAAAAATAAAAATTAAAAGCGACGAACGAAAACAACGAAAACGAAAAGAAAAATAGAACAAAATATAAACATCAGAAATGAAAAGCAAGGAAAAAAACAAAACACTATGAGTCATTTTTGTAATGATTTCTTTTATGTTTCCATAGTAACGCGTATAAAAATGGATATGAAAATTTTCACAAAATAAGCTAGTTTTTTTCGCTGTTATTTGCTATTTTGCCAGTTTTTATTTACATTATATAGAAGAGGTAGATATTTTAGAACTTTTATATTTTTAGTTAATGTTATCGTAAAGTTATATTTATTTTTAAAAAGGAGTTGAGAATAATATATTTCTTTTTAAATTATCTCACTAAATTTTACAAAAGATATTTACAAAAGATCAATCAAGAGCGAGTCTAAGTAAAAAAAATATGAATAATTTTTTCTTAATATCGCACTGATTGCTATATATACTTATTTAAAACAAATATCAGTGAATTTTTGCGTCAGGTAGTTTTTCAGCCACACCTATCTGACTGATCCAATAAGCTTAGTATAACAATGTATTCATAAAGCTATTCAACACGTTCAAAATACTACCAACTGCTATTTTTTAATTGGTGTAGTAATCGCAGCAACCAGAAAATATACAAAATTTTGACCACCTAATGATTTTAGGCAGTATTGTATATAAACATAATACTAATAAAATATATAAATATTAATGACGAAAAACGTATAAAATTCAGTAAATTATTTAGCCAAAATATATTATTTTAACACATATACATACGCGTAAATTAAGAAAATAAATAAAAAGAAAACCTTTAAAACTTTTTTTATACTTTGACTACACTGACTTTAAACATACTTGTTTTTTATGTATTTTCAAAACTTGAAGTCCAGTCAATGCTGGATTTACATTAGGGGCACGCGGGGCTAGTGCCCAGGGCAACAAATTTTTAGGAGGGCGGCCAAAATTCGGAACAAAGTGTGACAATTTGGCGCTTTTTTTTTGCTGGTCACTTATTTTTTGCAGCAAAAAGTTAAAAAGGTATAATTAAGAAATGTTTTTTTTTTGCTTCGCTTCATTTTTTTTTAGGGTAAAGTTTATGTTGTTTTTCTTCCGGGGCAGCATTTTTCATGGTGCTAAGGGCGGCATTTAGGGTAAATCGGGACCTGAGCACAGTAAATATAATAAAATACAAATGTATTTCTTGGAGTACATTATGTTTCTCATATCAACCTATAGATGTTTCAGTAAAACACTCTATAAACTCGTTTTATGCTATCTATGTTTATAGGTAGGTACAAGGCCGTGGAGAGAAATGGCGGGCTTCGGGATAGAAGCCACATTTTTGAAAATATCCTCCCCAAAAAAAATAAGTAGTGAGCAAAAAAAATCTTAACTTTTTTCCCGGGATGTGTACCGACAGCCACGGGGCCCCTACTCAAGTCCAGGCCCCGAGGCTGCAACCCCGGCTACCCCACCCTCTCGTCGGGCCTGGGTAGGTACTAATGTAAAAGAGTAGTGTTCATTGATCTTTGGTTTTAGTTCACGCCATATGTTTACAGACAAGTAAAATAGTTTCCGAGATTCGATTATTTTCATTGAAAGAAACAAATTCTGGTGCGGTAATAATACCTACAATAAAGACGAATAACGATTCCAACTATATATTTCTGATATATTCCCGGTGTTACTGTTGTTAAATTTATTTATCTCTTTAAACTTTTAGTTATCAACCGTGACAGATTTACTTATTTGTGAAGTAGATAGCTACATGCATATACAATTTGCTTCCTCAATTTGCACTCCATCTAGCTCCTAAGGTTTAAGCTCTGTGTGGGTAGGTAAGTATAAAATATGTATATGAGCTTTATATACAAGTAAACGTGTAACATCACAAATGTCAAATACAAATTGTATTTGTACGACTTGTAAATATCCTATTTCGATATTTACAGAATGATTCAAATATCTCCAAAAACATTTAACAGTGGAAATTATGATGATATAATGGTAACCGTAAAAAATGACGTTAGAAATTAGATTAAAACAAACAATACTTTTGAAAAAACCTTGCTAATATCATTCCTTCAAATAAGCACTTTGCGTTAAAAAAAGTTTCGTTCCAAAGCGTCCAGGAATTTTTTGCGAGAAATGTTAACCTAATTAAATGTTAAGAAACACTGCTTAAACTTTAAGACTCCGACACGAATCTAGTTAAAATTCTTCCCTAGTATACAAGATGTCCGCTAAAAAAGTTTCATTTCAATCTGTTTAGTAGTTTTTCTGAAACTTTAAATATTTTTTGAATGTTGAAAACCGTATACTAAATCTAGATAAAAGTCATCCTTAGAATACAACCTTTTCGGCAAAAGAAAATTAATTCTAATCCGTCTAGTGGTTTTGGAGGAAATCACAGACACACATACATATGGCATACATATTAGATAGTGATCGAAAAAAGAAGCTTCTTTTCTGGAAGTCGCTTAATACTGATATGGCCGGTGACGCCTGTCATTGACTAATTGTCTGACAGACTGACATTAAATTCAGTTATTGGAAAATATAATAAAATCCCTCTTCACGTGGGGTTTTTGCAGCACTTTTTTCCCAATACGTACAAAAGCTCATCAGCTTAAATTTAATTTAATATTTCTTGATTTCAATATGGAATTGTTTTGTCAGGGTTAATAGTTTTAGGTATCATAAATTATGCAACAAAATTTTATTCTATTCTATTCTGTTTTAAGTAGCAAGGACAATGTTTACGAACACTTGTTAAAAAAAATTTTGTAGTTTTTCTAAGTTTACTAAATTTCTCCTGGTTCTTCAACTATCGTTCTCGCAGAAACAAATCAATTCTTTAAAAGTGTTACGGGGTGCTGCTTCTAATATTATTCTCAGTTTTCAGTTTTTTAGTAATATTAATTAGTTTTTTCATTTTTTTTACCGTAAATTTGCGTTCAAGGATTATGTAAAAATGAATAATAATCACCCAGTATAATAAACAAATAATATTGACTTATATCTGTAGAAATTCACTTAAATACTATTTTATTAACATGTAACATTTGTATCGTAACATAATGTACTCAAGATACATAGCAATGATCCATTTATAATAATGCAAATAATATATTATAGCATAAATATTACGCAGCAATTCATCTTTGTTGGACATGGAAATGCATCGTTTTGGAAATTCAATGCTTTTTATTAAATAAAAAATATTTTAAAAAACTGACTTCAAAAGGTAAAAAATAAGGAAAGCATGTATTTTGAAGTCAGGCGGGGCACATAGTATAAGAGAATGTAGTTCTTGAAGAACTAATGAATTTTGGAAGAACATCCGATCGCAATTTTTTTTGTGATACGCGCCGATTTGTTACGGTTGCTGATTTGTCTTTGTTACGGTTGCTGATTTGTCGATATTGGACAACACTTACGTCAATGTTTTCCAGAAATTTTCCCCTCAACAACTTCAATAACACATAAAGAAGGTCACTTCAAAATAGTATGTCTGTTTCTGGCCATGGGCATTCCATCTATTATTATTTTTTTAAACTTTAAATTTTACTTGAAAAAATTTTTTAAATTTTTATCAATTTTTGTAATTTTGACACAGTTATTATTTTGAATAATAATGTAAATACTAACAACTTAATACAACAAAAATTGTTTTATGTAAATATAGCATGTTTTTTAAGAAAATTTTTCTAGAATTTTTTAATGTTCTAAATTTTTGATATTTTTATAAAAAAATATTTTTTGACATTTCTAATGTTTTTGTTTAATTAAGCATCTGCAATGAAGATGAGGTTAATACCTCGAAACCGGTAGCAGAAAATTAACATATTTTTTATCTCATTTTGATGACTTAAACTCCTAATATCCTATCCTTTCATATGTACCTAATAATTATTATTAATTAAAGTAAATAATTTTGCCTATTATACAAATTTTAAAACTATCATATTCATTCATGAAGATGGTTAAGAAATTACTCAACCAATGTTAATAAAATTTTTATGGGACCATCTGGCGACGTTTATCTACTAACCAATAAAGAATGGCCCAAATTGGCTCAGAAATGTATGAGAGATCCAGACAAATCGGTATACTGTCGACTTTCGGAGATTGCCCATCAACATACATAAATAAAAAAAAACGCCGTGAGCAGCGGGGCCCCATCACGGTAGTCGAATTTTCCCCTTCATCTTCGGTATTGAATGTCTACAAGCGAAATGTGATTGAAAGTCTACAACCGAATTGTCATTTTGTTGGTTTCAAAACTGGTGATGAGTGTTCGGCTGATCGAGGCTTTAAAAAAAGGTTTTAAGTATTTAAGGGCTGTATCTCAGTAAATTTCAATTTTGTGCCGAAAACAGGTAGCAGAAAAAAAGCCAACACAATTCGTACGAGGACATTCCTGCCCATGTTTATCCGCTAATTGCCTTTATGTTTTAGTTTTAAAAATTAAAAAAGGACCTTAAATAGTAAACTGGAAGGCCTTTATAATGATATTTTTTCTATTTTCAAATTGGCCTTTTCACAAAGGCCAATTGCCTTTGTGCTTTATTTTTTAATATTAAAAGAGGAACCTAAATAGTAAACTGGAAGGCCTATATGAAGATATTTTTTCTTTCCAAAAAAATCCAAAATTTCTATTTTATAAATACTAAAAATCCAAAATTCCTAATTTATAAATAAACAGTGACTTTAATAACATTTTTAAATTACTTAATATGTATGTATTTCATTTGTCATAAAAGTAAGTTCACTTTTTTTTAAATTTTTTAAAATTACTATTCGCCTACTTGTATTTAGAATAAACATAATGCTTTTAAAACACATTTAACAATAGCATTCAATTCCGATGTAAAAATGGGAGAAGTGGGGGGAAAAGTGATGCGGACTCCCTACAAGGTACTAGCTGGATACTAACTGAATACACGTACAAAATTTCAGCCCTCTAGGTTTCCATATGGAGTCTCTAGACATGTTAGAAAACAAGCAAAAAAATTAAGGAAATATTGGCGTAAAAATCGTGGGGGTAAGGGTTAAAAGTTGAAACCTCCAAAAAACAGTGTCTGGCTATTAGCTTAACCTGTACACCAAATTTCAGCCCTCTAGGTTTATTTGGGGAGATTTTGACCCGAACGAAACTGTTAAAAAACAAGAAAAATCATGTTCTTTTGGGTATAAAAATGGTGGGGGTAGGGGTTAAAAGTCGAGACCCCCAAAAGGCACCCCCTTGATACTAACTCAATCCGAATACAAAATTTCAGCCCTCTAGGTTTATTCGGGTGACCTGTGCGAGTGGTACAAACTTCGAAAACGTCGAAAATGCATGAAATTGTAGCTTAAAAATGAGGGGGGTGGGGGTAAAATATTAAAACCTCCGAAAAGCACAACCTAGGTACTAACTTTATCAACACACCAAATTTCAACCCTCTACGTTAATTCTGGGGGGCTGGGGGCCTGTTAGATCCAGCGAAAATCGTTTTTCCCCCCTCTACTCCCACCATATCATCCTAGGAAGCTGAATTTTGGATATGTTGTAGATAATTGACCGAAACATTATTTAAAACCGGTTTGGAAAGGTTTTATTGCTTTTCCGCCCCCCACCACCCCCTTAAAAGTCGGGTCCGAAAAAAAATTTGCCCAAAATTTGACCCCACTTTGATAGTATTGTTGTGCATCGGAATAAGCCCCACTTACCAAATTTCATCTCTTAACTTCCATAGGGGGGCCCTACACATATTAAAAGGTTGCGGGAAAATATATATATATATATATATATATATATATATATATATATATATATATATATATATATATATATATATATATATATATATATATATATATATATATATCAGACATCTTTTATTTACATAATCGTGTTCTACGGGTCCGAAAACGGATAGCGCCCCTGGTCTCGCCTCTCGCAGCTCTTATCGTATAGACTGTATAAGTCTAATTTTTCGGAGAAAATTCGACTAAAAACATACGGGTTGAATTGAGAACCTCCTCGTTTTTGAAGTCGGTTAAAAAATCAACCATAGCTCGAACAATCTTACAGGCCTATCGCGATCAGTGATTAGATGTCGTGTGTGTGATGCTACCGCGTAGGTACATAGCTTACAGAGGCCGAGCTAGGTTCGTGTTGGTGTTTGCTTAAGGACCAGTCAGACCGAGACGGTCGTGTTGCGGGCTAAGTGGATGTCAGATAATTATATTGCACTACTTGACTTATACTCAAACATTTAGTAGGTAATAATTTCTGAACACAGTTAAAGTGGAATTAAATATTGACAAAGGAAATGTAATACGTGTTTTGGTCAGTTTGTCACGTTTTAGCTCTTATATCAAGTATGCAATATAATTTCTTAATTACCGTTCCGGTAGGCCGTACCGGTCTGTTCTCACACTTATATGGAATTGTTGTGTAGTGTTGTGACAACCTGTTAAAAATATTGCTGGCCCTCGGGGAAGTTTAAAACGTAATCGTACGGACCGTACAGTGTTAAAGAAATGGGAAACTTTGAAACAAGTGCACGTAGGTAGGTACCTAGCTCGTAATTGGAAATTTTTAAAAATATTCTAAATGCTCCGACTAGGGTTGCCAGGTTTTAAAACCGAAAAGCCGGACAGATCAGTCAGTTTAGCCGGACATTTGGGTAAAAAAGCCGGACACTCTTAATTTTAAGTAAGAAAAGGCTTTTTTTATCAATTACCATAAAATTTTCTTTAATTCTAATGAAACAACAATAAAATTGAATGAATCAGTTTTCTAATTTATCATTAATCATTCAATATTAATTTCAATAATTGCATGGCAATTGTAGTTAGCAGAAAATGCTATTGCAATTTGCAATAAAAAACAAAACTAAACAAAAAACTAATGAATTAAATAAAATTTAAATTAATTGTAACATAAAGTAATAAATATTTTTCATTGATAGGCATATTCTGTTTTAAGGGGAACCACTAGTGTGACCGCCTGAAAAAGGTGATTTTTGGGAATTTTTTTTAAAGAAAACTACTGTATGGAATGTTTTAATATTTTCAGGATATATTTTCGCTTATATATAATAAATTCATGATAAAATTTTTGGACCAAAAAACTGAAAAATCAGTGAGTACTAAAAGATAAAATTAGGAAAAACTACATTTTTCAAATTTGCTGCATTTATAACTCGAAGACAAATCATTCGATCGATTTGATTCTAATTGCAGCTTCTCTTATATATATTTCTTCGTACCATGAACCTCCAATTTTGAAAAACTTTGAAACTAGTTCACGTACTATCGAAACAAGCAAAAAAAATTTTCTGGAAACGTCACACTAGTGGTCCCGCTTAAAAGCTCATTTTCTTTTAAAATTGAGTTTTAAAACTCTTTATAAGTAAAATTTTTAAAATTAAATTGTACAACCAACATTTTGGCTACGGTATCAACATTTAATTTGTTGCGTTTTTTTGACCATTGTTGACCTATTAAAGAAAAAACTCTTTCAACATTTGCATTATGACCCGGAATGGGAAAAATAATATTGACAAATAGTAAGGAATTCTGAAAAGCAATCTGAATTACAAAAAAAAAAAGAAATTAAAATGGATTCATGAATCGAATCACGGGCGGAGCCGAAACCAACACATGACAAATGTGAAAAAATAATGGTCAAATTTAAAAAGCCAAACAAAAACTGGACAGGCCGGACACCGTCTAATTTGGCCGGACACGCATCCAAAAAGCCTGACTGTGTCCGGCTTTATGCGGACGCTTGACAACCCTAGCTCCGACTATTATTTATGGCCCTCTTGTTATTTTCATTTTTACCAAAATTTGATAAATAGAACCTCTAGAAAAGAGTCTTCTGTTGCATCAGTCACATTTATAAAAAAAGATTGGGTCATTTTTATAACAAAAGTGGAAGGCTCATACTCAAATTACGCCAATTCAACCAATCACATTATTTCAAATTACTTGCATAAAACTTGATTTGAAAAAAAATAAATTTTTGATGTAGTGATTTACTCATCAGATTTACTCAAATTTTTCAGTTATGTAGAATTGCTGATTTTCGAAGTCGTTCTTTAAGGCTAACTTAGATACATATTTTTAAAATTTGTAATGTCAAAAAAGGGTTATAAAGTTTTTTGAAAAAACATGACCACCTGCTAGTTTGAGAGAATACGAAAATCGAATTGTAACGCAACCTTTCAATAGAATAAGACATAATATCTATACCTACATCTATTTGTGTACGTTACATAATTTATATAAACATCCCCGAGCTCTGTGTGTGAACGTAACACCTATTTATATACAACAGTTAGTAGGTGCCTCACCTCATCGGTCATCCACCTCGCCATGTCTTATCATCAACATTATTATTATGTAACAAAACAGATTTATCTGTCTATGTTGGCTTGTCATTGTTGTCGGTGCATGCATATGTCATAAGATCTTGTAACTTCATCGACTAAATACCACATTACTATACAATTTCCAAGAATTGTGTAGACTGTCGTCTCCAGTACATTTATTAATATCTGCAACCGAAATTTGGAGCCGGAGGGTTAGATAAAGGTAGAAGTTGTATAGATCTATGTTGATTTGATAAATTGGTTGGGAAGGATATTAAATTAGGTATAAAATAATATTTGACAGCACTGTTTGTTGTTTACAGTGGCCCGAAAATACAGTTTCCGTGGCCCCAGGGACGCATGAAATTTCCGCATTTTTCTTAAAATACGCTTGGAATTAGTCAACTGTTTGTTAAATAATCTCTGTTGTAAATTCCGCATTGGTCAGAAAATTAACATAAATATGTACACACAGAAGACTATGTACACGACAAACCTACATATATTACCCCTATATATATATATATGTATATATATATATATATATATATATATATATATATATATATATATATCTGAACATATCGCTCCATTATTGCAATAGTCGGTTATCTGGGAAATACCAACTTTTGAGATAATCAAGTTTTTTAGAATATATATTTATTGTCTTTTGAGAGTTATTTGAAATCCAGTTTTAATGCAATTTTGACAGAAAGGTCTTTAAACACGATATTAAATAATGCTAAAAAAATTAAAAGAACTATTTTATTTTGTCGGCCCAAATTTTCAAAATATTTCCTAGATAACTGACTATAACATAAAAATATTTCAAATAGAATTACTACGATGGTAAAATAATCCAATTTTAAAAATGAAAACCATTATTAACCGAAATAAAACCATTTTATTTAACATAAAAATACCAAAAAAAAAGTTAACAAACTTATCACTAATTAAAACCTAAAAAGAATTGCTAATATTTTCCTTGTTTGATTTGACAACGAATTTCTTATTGTTACTAATGTCAACACCACGTAATAAAAAAAATCAGTTAAACTTAAACATTTATTTAAAAAACACAATAACCTACAGAAACTAAATCATTAGAGGACGCTTAAATTTTAAAATTCGGTTATCTTATGTCTAATCTGTGAAATTTTCAAAATTTTTTTTGCTTTAATACTCGGATAAAATGCAATAACCTAATATTTTAGTAAAAACAAATTGAATTTGACGCTTCAACAGTACAGATACATCGCTAGATCTTAGCCTTGCAACAATTAAAATTTAAATTTTTTAAAATTGTCATACAAGGATATCAATTATATTAGCAAAAATATTAAACTTAGAGCTTAACTGATTGTAGCATCTGAAAGATACGCTTTTCCTCTTTCGAATGGTGTAGATAACTCAAAAACGTAATTTTGCCCATATAACCGACTATTACAATAATGGAGCGATGTATATATAGATATATATATATATATATATATATATATATATATATATATATATGTATATATATATATATATATATATATATATATATATATATATATATATATATATATATATATATACATCGATGTGTATATATATATTATATATATAAAATTAAAAAAAAAACAACCTATAACCTTAACCTAACTAATTTTTTATAGTAAAAGTATATTATCAAAACTAACTAAACTAACCTAATCTTTACTAACTTCACCACCTAGTATTTATATCATCTACCTACCATTTAAATATAATTTTATAAAAAAATAATTAGTTTTATTTTGAATGGCTTATTGTTAGTGCGGAAAATACACATATATAGGATTATGATAATTTCGGAAATGTACCTGCGATCTTATTTCAATAATTATTTAGTGTGTAAATTACTGTCGGCCGGCCTCCCATATAGTTTGAGAATCCGAGAATTCTTCAAGATCTATGGAGAAAAAATGAGTTTGTATACTCACAACGAGAGGCCCTAATGATTGTATAATGCTACTTATTTTAATTAAACGTAAAAGTTTCTGTTTGGCTAATACGATGTGGTACGTGATTCTAATATCGGAAACCAAACGGTTTATACAAGGGAAATTAAAAATATCCCCATTCCAGTTTAGATCTGTTTAAAATTAGATTTCAAACTACCTACATATTATGGAATTCAAATTTTATTTGCAACAGTAAGTTGTTAAAATATTGTAACAATTAAAATTTAAATTTTTAAAAGCAGTTAATAAATAAATAAATTTTTAAAAATAATTTCAAGTTTTATTATTTAACATAATAAGTGAAACAAAATAATAAGTGAGTCTAGATTGACTCCATTTCTTCCAAATCGAAATTTATGGGAGATTTATAGAATTTTTATGTTTATTTACTTTAATCACTCCAGTAGTTGTGTACAAGGACTAGTATATATAGTTAAGTGTTCAAAAACTAGTTACACTATACTGAATAATAGTCAGCACATTATGTTCCTATTACATTCCGCGGTAGGTGCTTCAGTGAAATACCTTACAAACTGGTTTCATACTCTGTCTATTATAAGATAATAGGGTTTATTGGTCAATGAAATTATCAGAAACAATTACTTTCGTCAAAAATTGACAGTGATATAAGACAGCTAACAAATAAAAATGGTATTTTTGCAAAGTGTTTCATTTATCAGTAGCATATATGGAATACCATAAAGCAGTGTTTTTCAACCTTTTTCATGACGCGACCCCCCTCTGCTAGTTCTAACTTTTATTTTATTATATGTTATAAATATCGGATCCGTTCATCACTATTGATTATTTTCAGTTAGGTGTCAATTAAATACATACGTAATAAAGAACTTCAAACACGCATATTTTTATATTAACGTCGAAGTTGGCGATTTTGATAACTTCTGAACGCGCGCGTGACTTGTGTAAGCGAGACATAGCGCGACCTGTTGAGCGCTGCGTGGAGCATGAGGCGAGCAAAGGATAACACTTTTGAATTCTTTGAATTGTGTATTCGCTTTGAGTTGTGTTTAAAATTGAATTGACTTGTTGTTTGTTTAGTAGTTGCTCACTGTATTTTATTGTCTAATATTCAAAATTTTGTGCTCACTGTAATTATTGAAAATGGATGAGTTTTTGGAAATACATGCACAACAGTCAACTTCAACCTCCAATGAGAGTAATGAAAAAAAAACGAAGAAAAAGCGTCTATATGACGACAATTATTTAAAACTCGGATTTACTATTATTGAAAATAAGCCGCAATTTTTTGTTTTGAAATTTTATCAAGCGAAGTATGAAACCATCACATTAATGTAATCTTTAATTAACCTTTTCTTTATTAAATATTATATATTGAATTAGAGTGGTTTTATTGTTAAAGTAACTGCGACCCCACTAAAAAGCTTCGTGACCCCCTAGGGGTTCGCGATCCACACGTTGAAAAACACTGCCATAAAGTAACGCTCAAATCTATTAAATTTATAAAAATTGACAATTTTACAAATATTTTTACTATACACCTATACTTTTACTATATAATAAAATCAAAAAATTGTAGAATCTGAGATACGGTTCTTTCCACTTTCACAGTACCTACTGATGCCCTATCAGGGCCGTGGAGAGAAGTGGCGGGCCCCGGCCTTAAATTTCTCCCCAAAAGTATAAGCGAAGTCAAAAAAAGCCCGTTTACTTTTTAAAAAGCACGGTCGGTAAGGGGGCCCTTCCGACCGCTACGGGTCCCCTCTTCCAGCTCGGGCTCCGAGACTGCAACTCCGGCTACCCCACCCTCTCGTCAGACCTGCGCCCTACGTGTATTCCTTCTGATACAAGATCAAATATTAAAGAAACAAAATCTGTTCGAGACGACAGTTTTCATATTTTTGTCAATTTTTTCATGCAAGTTCGGTTTGAACTTGCATGAAAGGGTTAATTTGTTTGAGAACAATAAATAACATCTAGATAAATGCACAAACGCACTATCATTCGAAAATGTTCGAAACACTAGAGACGTATATAAATATTTGTTAGAAAATTTGTTTCCCTCTGTGTAAACGTTACAGTTCATGATAGCGTTTCATGTGAAAATATATGAAAATTATTTTCGTATAAGACACTTCTACAAACTGTAACTCTCTCCCTCTCTCTCTCTCTCTCTCTCTCTCTCTCTCTCTCTCTGGCTACTATTACAAACTATGTATATATACACAACTGACCATTGCATTCACATTTACAGACATATAATATTATGTACTTTGAAGTTTACACGGTATACACAAGTATATTAAATTTATGCGGTGTCCATACGTTGTTTTGTCGGCTAAATTCGATGTGTATCTGTGGACAAGAATGTAAATAAAAAATTAAACACAAAGAATAAAATATGAGCTGGTAATTTCATGGTAATTATAATTAATACTATTGAGAATTTGAAAGGTACATTTTTTGTCTGGTTTTTCCTAATGATTTTCCTTATGAACAAGTTAGTATTAATATGTTATGTTTCGGTTTTTATGTACATTACTGTACCTGAGTGTTACAAGCATATACGTACGGTAGGTATGTATACCTATATCGTTTTCAAATATTTAGTGTCCCGGTTGTATTATTTAGAGTTTCGAGTTTAGAGAGCAACGAGTTGTTTAACGTTCAGTGAAATAGTTATGTTATATATTGGTTTAAGAAGTTATAAATATATCGCTCTGAAGGAAATGTGGTATACGAAGTAAATGGGATGAGTTCCATTTAGGCTTATGTGGTAAGTATAAGATTTTTATTTTATCATTAAAAAATAAATTGGTATATTCATTTTTAAATGACCCCTGCGAATTTGTTATACGGGGGTCGCTTAGTAAGTCATGCCGATTTAATTTGCTCAAATACCTATATCATTAACCGACAACCATTCTGGATTACTGCGTAAAGACTTCTCTTCAGCATACTCAAACATTTTCTTCTAACAGACAAATATATGCACTAAAGTGTTAGATCATAACTAGATACCAGACAAAATGATTCCTAACAGAGTTGGAGTATACCATATTTTAGACTGACATACATAAAAATATTTCTAATCTTTTTTTTTTTTGAATGTCACTTTTATTATCATCCGTTTTACTTCAAATGTATGTGTATATTATGTATTTCAGAACAGATGTATATATCTTTAACAAAGCAATACAATTTATAGTCCCCCACTGCAAAATATTATATAGGTACTCCAAATCTGTCAGGAGCCAATGTACTCCGCTTTCTGCGCTGACAGTCTACCTCATCAAACAACAGACTTTCTTAAATTATCCTGGAATAAATTGTTAGACTATCTTCCGAAGAGACCTAGTTTTATTATTCACAGTTTTCCTACTTTTTGTGTGCCTAGAAAATCAACTAAAAATACAAAAGTTCTTAAAAATACAGATTTATTAGTAAGAAAAGAATACTATTAGTTTGAATGCTTAAACAAAGATCAGTCGTAGATATTATTTTGAAGAATGATAGTTTTGAATGGTATGAACGACCTATCAGGAGACTTACATATATGAAAGCTTTTAAATATTTACAGTTAGCTCGCATAAGAGATTGTAGGATCAGAACAATAAAGGCGTTCCAAGGATTACTTACACTGGGCCATTCACTGTCATTTTATCAAACAACTGACAAAATTTTGGAAGAATTTTCAATCTCTAGTTTGTTGGTCAATCGGTTTTCTAAGCATCTTAACAAAAACCTGTTTGAAATAGACTTCATGATAGCCAGAGCCAGATTCAGCTCTCAAATTAGGATGGATAAGGAAATTTTCTAATGGCTTTATAGCCTACGAATGTCTAAAAAATAATTAAATTGTTTTGGGAAATATTTTAAGAAAATTTTATTAAGCGAATCTTAAAAAAAAAGTTTATTATCTAAAATTTAAAATTATCTTTGTTTACGACCCCTATTTAAAACAAATCAACATTAACGCAAATTAAAAAAAAAATTGGACGTTGAGTACCTACTTCCAGTTTTCCTATTATTTTCCTTCCTTTGCCATTTTTTTTTCTTTAGAAATATATAAAAGAATTGACAATTGTAAATACTTATATTTTTGACACTGATTGTAATTCATAGTAATATTTATTTAAATTTTTTTCCATTTTGTAAACAATAAATTTTTATACAAAACAAACATCTCAACATTTAACTTTTATTGTTTAAAATGTCAAAACAATAATGATTGTCATTTACCCCTCCCGCCTTTTTTCCAGCCATTCCTACTGTAGTCGGACAATGAGCAAAAATAAAACACGCTGAATAAACATTGAAAGGGCGAATGAATTTTTCGTTTTTCATTTTACTACGCTTTCTATCAGATTTTTATTTAAAATTAATTTTTTTTATAAATAGCACATAAATGATTATCTTATCTCGTATATATGAATAAAAGAAAAAAAAGAGATTAAAAACATCATAATACAAATTTAAAAAAAATTTTTGATGATAAAAATTTATTTTTGTTAAATCTTATTTTGTTTATTGTAACAAAAATATAAATAAATAAAATGTTAATTCAAGTGAACAATTTTTATTTTACTGGCAGTTAAAACAAAAAATAAGTTTATTCAAGTCACATTTAGCGATTATAATACTTAATTTAAGCTAATTATAAAATATGAAAATAATTGAGAGAAACAAATTGATCAGCAGATCGTAATTAATAATTTTTTGAAAGCTGATTATCAGTTAATTAATTAAAAATAAATTTTCAATAGCTTGTGATTAAAGTTTGCCAATTAATGAAATCATGTTAATAATTAATTCCTATATTATTAGTAGATGGTTTTTTGACAGTTTGAATAATGATAGAAAATCTTTTAACAAAATATGTAATGTGAAAAATAGTTTTGTTTTATTACTGACTGAAAAAATAATTCGGTAGTAATGTCACTGTGATTTGATTTACCGTTAATATCAATTCTGTTAAGAATTTTTATAAAAACAAAAAGAGAAATAAAAATTATATGGATGGCCACGTTGCTTACGGTAATATGTTAAAATTTGGTTTCGAGATTTCAAACCTACATAAAAAATCAATTGGCTTGTTTTTGCTCAATTTCCTAATATTAAGTTTAGTGATAGTTAACTAGGGAGTGACTGTGTCGACATAATCGTGCTATCTGAGTCATTCAAGATGTTTTTCTTTATAGAAAGTAGCTTCAAACAATTAGAGTAACATAAGAATGAAATTCTCGAATTCAAAATTGCATTTTAGCATCACTGGTGAGGGGGATAAGTCACCCGGTTAAATTATATTACGTTTTTATACACAAAAATTTTACTATATACACACTGGTGGCGGATAATATTGTCACAAAAAGTGTTTCCGAAGTTGGACTGTTTTATATATGTATAAGGTTTTAATTATGTTTGTTTTTAAATGATACTTTTTCGTTTATACCGATAATTTTCGATAATAAAAACTACATTGTGATAGTAGTAATAAGTTTGGAATGCTTATAACTTGCTTCATTTTAGTCTTCAAAAAATTCGTTTTTATTTGCTATGATGCACAGTTTACAAGTTATTTACAGTTAAAAGTCTACGATAACGAAAAGTATCAATTAAATACAAACATAATAAAAACCTTACATAAGAATTATACTACCAACCAATTTGTATAAAATTGTATGATTTAAATCAAAACAATAAATAAACTAACTAAGCAACCTTACACACGACGGTCCAGCTTCATCAGAAACACTTATTATGACATTATTTCTCACTGCCAGTGTGTTGATAGTAAAAACGTATGAAGACTATAGTATGTAATTTAAGGTACCATCACACTGTGAGATTTGCCGAAAAATAGTCAATTTTCACAATATTTTTCAGATGGATAGGCTGGAGAAATGGGCATGAATTTTTTTTACGATTAATACCACTATTTAACAGTACAAAAATATTTTTTTTTTCATTTTTATTTATTTTTTATAATTATTATAATTTTTTGAAAAAAGTATCTTTAAAAATGGGCGAAAATCGGTACACACGATTGCGACCGGAGTTTTCATCCGAAAAACAATCAAATAGATTATTAATCTGTAGGTAAGCCGCTATGTACCTATGGGAGCTTTTTTTGAAATTTTCCTATTTTTCGACACGAAAAACTATAAAAAATTTTGTACTTTTTATTAAACTGCCGCCATTTTTTTAAATTTCAGACAGACAGAAAGCTTCCATAGGGACACAGCGGCTTACCTATAGACTGATAGTCTATTTGATTTTTTTTTTGGGATGAAAACTGCGGCCACAATCCTATGTACCGATTTCCGCTTTTTCTTAAGGACACTTTTTTCAAAAAATTATAATAATTATAAAAAATAAATGAAAATGAATAAAAAAAATATTTTTGTGTTGTTAATTAGTGATATTAATCTTAAAAAAAATTCATTTCCATTGCCCCATCCTATCCATCCGAAAAAACATTGTGAAAATTGACTATTTTTCGGCAAATCACACTGTGATGGTACCTTAAGAGGATACTTCACTCTAATTCTTACCCTCATTTCTTATCGTTTTTTAAGGGCAAGTTCATTTCTTCAAACCGTTTTACCACCGCGCCGCTAAAATCGGAGGGGCACACGTGAAAACGAGTAAGAAAAACGAACGCCACGTCATCTGCTATTTTTAACGGTACAATAAATAATTTTTACTCTGTCTAGGTTTAATTATCTATATATTTATATTAAACCATCGACTAATTCTAAAATTAAATTACATCAAACGTGGATACAACAAACTATATTGTATGTAATTTTATTTCTTCTAATGATTAAATCAGTAAATTTTTGATTGCTTCTATTGGAATTTTATGATGGTAATTAAATGAAAACATCACCGGTAATTCAACATTCATAGTCGTAATGTTTTTCGTCCTATATGTATGTCCGTACGTCTATGTCTGTTTGTTTGTTTGTTTGCTTGTTGGACACATACTAATGACTTTAATAACATTTTGATGTGGAATACGAAAACATAGGATTTGCAATCGTATTTAATATACACGTATATGTGTGTATGCGAATGTACAGAGTGGGACATTTTAATCTATGCACCAAAATATCTCACCAGAGGTGCCACCTATCAAAAAATGATCTTTACAAAAGTTGTTAGGTAAGAAGGGGGACATTAAATGGTGACCTTAAGTTTGACCTTGAGCTTCATCCTCAAGGTAATTTTTTGCGGTCAAGTCGTATTTTTTAAATGGAAAGGCCTATTTTTTATTTCGGATTCTGAAAGAGCGCGAAATTTCATGTCGAAAATGCTATAAACGAATTTTTTTATTATTGGCCTTAAGAGGTGTAAAGGCCACCAAAAAACAATAAAAAATTAGGTTTTAAAGAAAGAACCTAACTTTAAAGTATCGGCATCTTTTGGAGACGTAAAATAGGAGCTTCTGTTCGTTTCTAATGACCTTGAAAAGTCAAAATCCAGAAAAAAATGACACTAAAAAGTTATGAAAAATTAATTTGTCATAACTAATAAATTTCATAACTAAAAAATAAAAAATGAAAGGTCAATAAAAAAATTCATTTATAGCATTTTCGACGTGAAATTTTACGCTCTTTCAGAATCCGAAATAAAAAATAGGTCATTCCATTTGAAAAATACGACTTGACCTCAAAATGACCTTGAGAATGAAGGTCAAGGTCAAATTTAAGGTCACCATTTAATGTCCCCCTTCGTACCTAACAACTTTTGTAAAGGTCATTTTTTTATAGGTGGTACCTCTGGTGAGATATTTTGATGCATAGATTAAAATGGCCCAGCCTGTATATAGTACTGTTAGTTGATTGAGGTTGAACCGTGTTAGAAATCATTAATCTTGAAATTCTAATTTAGTTGTAATGTTCGTGTTAGATGGTGCAATTCTGTGAATTTGTGAAAGTTATTAGAAGAAGGATTGGAGATTGATTTTGTGTAAATATGATAATTAATAATTCCTTTTGTGTGAATATGATCTCAACATTTAAGAAAAGTAATTTCTTCGATAATTAAGTGAAAACGGTTGTGACAAAAACTTAAATAGCGGAAATTTTTTGACACTCAGTTTAGGAAGTTTTTAATATAAAAGCGATTGAATATACTTGATGATGCCAGAAGAGTAAATTTTCATATTTTTTTTTAATCAAATGCTTTCTCAATATTTTCTCTTCCAATTTATTGACAAAATTATTTTCTGTTTCTATCAAGAATTTTGAAATTCGTAATGGGAATATGATCTATCCTTTAGAACTATATATTCGATAAATCTTATAACTTTCATTTTTAGAGCAATATATTAAAACTAGAGAGTTATACTCGGTTTACCCGTCTCTACCTTGTTAATAAATACCTTTCCCCTATTCGAAACCCTATTGGTAAAGTTTTAGGTGTGTTTCGAATTAATTTTTGATAATTATTAGCAATTTTTGATATTTTTTTTTTGGTTGTTTTATAACTTGCTTACTTACTTTAGCTAGGTATTCCAACAGACCACACACCATTTTCACTTCTTTTCACTAAAGACAAATCAATTAAATTTTTTTTTTTAAAAATACTTCCAAGGTTAATCGAACGATTGGCCGATTGACTGGACCAGTTGCCCAAAGGTACCAAAAGTGAAAGGGGCATATATGTACTAACAATTAAAAAGTAAAATGATTGATTGATTTCCGGTAAAAATGGGTAGGACTGGGATACGGGGTTTTATCGTATTAATAAGCTAAAGTAAGTGCGCAAAATATTAAATTAACAAAAGTTTAAAAATCTTTACTACCAAAAGTTAACAAAAAGTGGTTCAAGCCACACCGTAATTATTATATAGAACCGCTAGAATAGTGCTTGTAGTAGAATAATGATATTTGCCTATACTGTCGAAAATCATCTACCAAAAAGAACAGTAGCTAATCCTAGAGCCAATTCTAAACAACTTTTTAGCTACGTACGTTTCGAGAAAATCTCTCCTTCAGGCTATACCCTTAAAACTATTGTAGAGCAAGATATTACATTGTTGACCCCTGCTGAATAATGAGTAATAAAAAAAAAATTCTTAAAATTTCTTTTAAAAAAATGATCAATATGAAGAACGCTATAATTATTAAAATATGAAAATACAAAAATAATTTTGAAATTTTTTAAAAACTTGACACTTAATGTAAGTAAAATTAGTTAATAAAATAAAATTTAAACTAAGACTTTATTTTTTTAATCAAGTAAAATTTCCCTAGCTTAAAAAAACCCATTAATTAAATTCTCCATTGAACTGATGCGGTTAAAAATAGCATTACAAACGACCGTAATTACTGCAAGTTTGATCAGGAAACAGAAAGACTGAAAGATACACAACTAACGATCAGTATTTGCTCAAAATCCCCCGTCTTTTCGTTATATAAAATTTACTCTCTATATCAGTCTACAACTACATATTTTCATTTGATTTGCTGTTAAACACAATTTTGATCGTATCAACTTGTCTTTAATATCATTTAGTTTTTGTCGTAGTACATAAAATGGTAATTTTGATTATCCAGTGACCCTTTAAATAGTTGTGTTATATCTCTATATGTGCATACATACATACATATCGAACAAACGAACAAACAAAGTAACATGACTGTAACATGTTAGCAAGTAAATTCGACGACTCGGTTGCCTGACAACTTGGACTTGGATGTCGTTGTCATCATCATCATGTAGATTGTAATAGTAATTTGAACGAAAAAGCAACTTAGCAGCGAGAACGGGACGAGTTTCTCTCTGTATTGTACAATGAGCGAGTGGGTGAAACCGCTAAACAACTTGATGTTGATGAGATGAATCAAACAACTTGTTTTTGGAGACCAAAATGATGCGAAAGAGGGGCGGGGGAGGGTTGTGTAAGTTGAACGGATACGAGCATATAAGTACTATGGATGAAGTAGAAACTAAAGATATATTAGATGTGTTAATGAGACTTGAAACATACAAAATTAGATGTATATGTATTGAACATGTATAATGCATGTATGTACAAGATTATAGATGATTTGCAATAAATTTTGCCGGATGTGATTCTTTGAATTCCATGAGGGGTAATGATTGTGTGAACGAATTTAAGTAATTACAGTAATTTAAATAATATATTCTTTTATTTGCTTATTGTGCTTAATGCGATAAACTTCATTTACTTTCAAAGAGGACTAAAAATATTGATGTCTTAACAATATTGTGTTTCTGGGGTAGTAAGGTAACAGCGGTTCTGATTCATCATATATATGCCTACTAATACCATAAATATTTCTTTTACAATCAGTTTTTTGTGACTATATCAAAATATTTTGGAAGTATCTTTAACAATCTCTTATTCCTAAGAGTTAAAAAGAGTGTTAAATATTGAAAGAGTGGCACAGAATTTCGCACCTTTTAGAGCCATCACAAAGAGTATTGCAAGGTAAGCATAGGGAAATGGCCCTCATGGCCGATGTCTCTAATAACATATGTAGTAACATTGGTACCCCAAGTAGTTGCAAAATTATAGGGTCATTGGCCCTTGAGATATTAACCAAAATGTGTATGAGTGCTGTAATTTTTTAAATTAGATTTTCTTAAAAACTATAACACCTAGAAAAAGAAAACCGACGCCAAAATTTAGGTAATACTTGAGACTATATTATATACATTTTTTTTTTTGATATTTTTCCCTAAATTTTAAAAGCTCAAAATAATTGCATATTTTATTTTTTAGTATGTTTCTAATATATGGTCAATCATTAGTCAAAAAGCGCATCTTCTATTATAATGGGCTTTGGTGTAGCATAAGTAGATTGGCTAAACAATATACCACTGCATTTTTCTGAACGGTGTAAGTACACTAGAAATTTACCAAAAACTTAAATTTTAATATAATATATATCATATAGTTCCAAGTATTGCCTAAATTTTGGCGTCGGTTTTGTTTTCCTATAGCTAGTAAATTTTTGAGAAAATTGAGTTTGAAAAATTACAGCACTCACACCTATTTTGGTTAATATCTCAAGGACAAATCAAAGCTAAGGGTCAATGACCCTATATTTGGTAATCATTTGGGGTACCAATGTTACTACATATATTATTACAGACATCGGCTATGGGGGCCATTTCCCAGAGCTTATATTGCTATACCCTTTAGTTCACAATTGTTGTAAATAATAGCTTATGGCGATACTTTAAAGTAGGCAAAATCACGAGTCGAGTATAGTTTTTGTTTTGAAAATACAGTAGGACCTCTGTTAATCGGACACCAGTATTACGTAAAAATTTGTCCGGCTAACAGATGTGTCGGCTTAGCAAGGATAAATAAAACATTAAATAATGTAATATTCCTAACAAATTTTTTAAATTTTTTACTTCAAATCAATTTTATGAACGAATTTAGGTACTTATACTAAAATATAACGTTTAAAAATGCTTCATCCCATTAGAATCATTGTTAATACATTAAAACATAAATAATGGTACATATGCACTAGACGTCCTCGCGTTCGGCTAACAGAAGGTCCGCATAAGAGAGTGCTGGATGCATTGATTTTAGTATAGCATGCCATCGTGATCAAAAATTTGTCTGGCTATAGTAGGGATTTGTCTGGCTATAGTAGGGATTTTAGTGTCGAACCTGTTCACGGCAAGATGAATGCAAGCTTCTTGGCAATCTTGTTCATTATTTTCAAGATTTTCAAATCTTCGATTCTATTCGAATTTATTATTGTATTCTATTGAAAACTTTGTCAGGTCTGTCCGATTTAGAGGAAACATCAGGTTGTGTTATTTATTCAGCGATTGGAATCTGATCATTTTGCCTGTTGCATTTAATTTTATAATATGTAATTTTCGATTCCCTTTTATCTCCGTACCTACTGTGTTGGCAATTATATTTAATCAAAGAATTATTCATAAACTTATCAGCCGTATATTATATTTTATGTACGGACTTTTTACAGCTGATATTATCATGGTATAATTGCTACATAATATGATTTTAATTATCATTAATATTATTAATTTATTAATAACAATTATGATTATTATAACAATAATTCATGAATGTTTAATATAATATTAATTTTTCTAATTACATATATGGAGTAATAAATTTTCATAAATTTTCATAAACGTACTCGTGTACCACCATAGGATTTATGCGTTTGTACAATGTGCTTAATATAGATATACTAGACAGTATGTATTGGAAATATCAGGTATACATATGGCAAAGAATAGTCAATCGTATACAGAAATGACATTCTTGCAAAACATCAATACTTTATTTACGCTTACGTCTGGGGATATTGCACATCAAGGGTGGCCAGCATATCTTAAATATCGTCATTGTGTTTTATGTTTTATTATAATTTTTTTAAAAATAGTTATTTATTAAATTCGTCTAATTTTGTTTTGTTTTAATTATTTGAGTGTTACTTTATGGTATTCCATATTCGATATTAGTAAATAAAAACACTTTACTTTGCAAAATACCACTTTTGTTGAATATTAAAACTCTTATGACATGTTTCGGTCAATATGACCATTCTCAAACGTGTAAAGATTATATTCAGATACATGCCCATTTATTCTAAATCTTAACTTACAAATAACATTAAAACAATAGCAAATAATAACGGATATAATTCATAATTAATTGATAAATTAGTAGTTAAAAAAGAATTTAAACAAATCTTAAAAGAAATTTTTCCGTCCGTTAAATCAGACCCCAAATCAAATTTCAAAACTTTAACTTATTTTGGTAAAATTTCAGATAAAATATATAAAATTCTAATTAAATCAAATATAACTACTGCATTTAAATCGAGCCTTAATTTAGGAAATTTCATATATATAACAATAAAACAAAAATAGACAAACTTAAAAAATCTGGCATCTACAAACTAAATTGTCAGGATTGTGACAGTTTTTATATCGGTCAAACTGGCAGAAGTTTTGAAACTCACAGAGCCGAACACTTCAGATGATACAGAAACAAGAAATCGGACTCCAGTTTTTCCAGACATTTAGTCGACACAGGACACATACCGGAGAGAAACGTTACAGTTTTACACGAAGCAAATGACCCAGACTAAATATTTTAGAAGCAATAGAAATTTACAAACACAATTCTGAATTACTTTTAAATGATTATACCGATACTTACAATTCAAATTTATTTTCTGTTTTATCATTTTTGTATACGACTGTATTTCCTACTTTATTTGTTTATATGTCACATGTCTCTAACCCACCTAAACTTGTTTTTTCTTGTTTTTGACTCCGCCCATTACTTCTATTCCCACTAATTTCCATTATCCATTGTTACAATTTGTAAGTTAAGATTTAAAATAAATAGGCATGTATCTGGATACAATCTTTAGAGTGTTTTTGAAAATTTTCTCCCTGATGAAAGGATAACAATTATCACTAGAAATTAGAACTTACGCAAATATAAAGATTGTATAAAGAGTTCACGATATCTAATGATTATGTACATATAAAATGTAATGTAAAAACATTGTAAAAAGTTTATAATCAATAAAACATTTACGCATTTACGTATATAATCTTTACACGTTTGAGAATGGTCATATTGACCGAAACATGTCATAAGAGTTTTAATATTCAATAAAAGTGGTATTTTGCAAAGTAAAGTGTTTTTATTTACTGATACAATTTTTCTTTTTCTTTTTAAATCTGAGGAAAGTAAGCTAAATTAGTACATGAAAAAAAAATAGATAATACAGTGTCGTATCTGAATACGATACTCTTATATCATCTATACCTACGGGGTTCAAAGTGCTGAACTCATTTTTATTCAAGAGAGAAACTCACTAAATCTTTTTAAAATTATTTATACATCTTTCTGTAGAGTCAATTTTATTAGAAACCGTTTACAGTCAGTTTCGTACCTGTAGGTTTTCAAATCTCAAAAAAATTTTCACAGAAACAAACTATTTCTGTGGGAATTTACTTATTTATTTATTAATAGAAACAAATTTTCGCTATATATAATATATTTCGATACTAGATAATTTTATTATGAATATTTCGCAGAAGTCTAGAAATTTAGAAGTATATAGGTATTCCTTAACAAATCATATATAGGTACCTACCCAAAAAATCACTAAATTAAAAAAAAAAAAAAAAAAAAAAAAAAAAACTAAGAAAGATAACAAAAAAAATAATTTGAATTATTTTATGATTAATTTGTCCTTTTTAGGTAATAAGGTATCAAATATATTTTTTATGTTAATATCGACTTTGAGTCAGAGGTAACAAAGAGATAAAATTGAGCTTGAGAACAGCGCCGCTTAACTTTTTTCATTTCTTTATGTTTGTTTGATTTGATTGCTGTATATTTAATTTTAAACCGTTTGGGGAGCCTTTTTGCATTTTACATCAAAACTTTTTTCAAACTAGAAACTGCATTCGAGGCCACAAAAATAACACTTAGAGTCATCGCTAAGTAATAGTCTATTAACATTTTAGTAATAATTCAAGCACATTATCAATGTCTAAAATTTCTTTTTTTTTGTAAATACTTTTTTGTTAAACCATTCTGTAGGTACGTATATATAATTCATAAATACACAGTCGCACATATACAAATAAATATCGATAAACAAATACAAAATCGCTAGCCAGGCTAGGTGTATGATTGTATCGCATAGTTTATCAATTATTATCACTGAAGCGCAATGAACAAATGAAATATTTCATTTAAATTTAATAAACCTAAATAAATATTATATTGCCATACAACATACACTGCCAATACAGTATCAACCAGCATATTGTATACAGTTTAGGAATATAAACAGAATAGAGAAATAAGATATACATACTGTCCGGGAGTCGGCAAGTCATGATATTTTGCCGGACAGCCTTTGAAAATGCGATACAATCATAATATATTGTAAATAGTCTACGTTAATAAAATTTAAAACTGATTGATATCGAGTATCATAGCTTACAACAATGTTTCCCAAACTTTTTTAATCGCAGAAGGTGCTAAGAATTTTACGGAATACTAATTAAAACACAGCTGGTGAGAAAAAAAAAAACTTAATCATTATGTAAGTAGTGCGTAATCTTAAAAAAGTGCTGGCTAACAAAAAAGAAAACATAAAAAACCAAAATTAGACACAATTCAAAATTATTCCATCTTGTTCCCTCTCCAATTTGGGATAAGCCCTGTTTACCTATAACATTAAAAATCACATAGTAATTGAAAAATTAGCAAACTGGGTCGACCGAGTCTCGAACTCAGGATCTTTTGTTAACTAGCCAAGCGCCTTACCCCCTAGGCGACCGTTCCTTGTTCGAGAGCAACTCCAGTTTGATAACAATTCAATCACATATATTACTCTGGTTTAATGCGAGAAACAGTTATTTTCATTTTAAATATTATGGAGTGCTTGTGAAACATTACTAACAATAAATGTGATGAACTTTTGTTTATATTTAATCATATATTAGTATTCATATGCTCACTTAATGTCCAGCTTTAGTTCGTAATTGAACACTCAGTTTATTTTGGCCTATATGACCAAATCATTATGTTAATTAAAAATCATAGTGATAAAAAAATTATCTAGAGATTTAAAAATATTTTCTTAATTTTCATTAATTAATTAATTTTTTAAAAGATATATCGACAAATCTATCTACCTAAACAAAATAACTAAAAGTAACAACACAGCAAATGCTATTTCAATAAGAAGCCATTTTATAGTAATAGAAAACAGTGAATTTTAAAAATGAATTATACTTACTCACGGGTGTCCGATAACTGTTAACGAAATTTATAAATTCAATACATAGAGTAGCTGTAAGATCAACTAGACTTTTTAAGATTTCAAGTTTTAAAAAGGTTTTAAAAAAGTAAAATATAATATGTAACATAATATGTATATACACAATAATAATACAAAAACCTCCTTATAACACACCGTTTTAAAAAAATTTTATTCTTTATTAAAAATTCTCTGGTATATGTATTATTAATTTGTGGTTTCATAAATATTTCACAGTATTCAAAACAGTATTTGAGTCCAGAAAATACAAAATATCCTTGTCACAACATCCTCCATAGCATAGCTAATTTTCAATTACAAAAATTAATTTTTCTCGGAAACCAATTTACATAGAATAATGTTTCAGAAAATGTGACCTTTTCCCCTCTTTCCAATGGTGTAAAATTATCCCGCAGAAATTTTTATATTTTGGGAAATTTTGGCAAACAACTTATTTTTTTTTAAGAAAAATACACAGAAAGCCATGTTACAGGCATTGGACGTATCTGGCTAAAAAACTCATCCAAGAGTTTAGGACTTTAGAACTTCAAAATTTCTTAAAAATAAGATACCACTCTTTAGTTATTGTACAGAGTTGTTATTGGTGATAGATGATTTTCGGGTTTTAGAGACCTCGAGGAATATTTTCAAACTCAAATTTAACTTTGGAATAAGAAGAAAAGAAAATTTACATTCAAGATACTAGAACTTTACTGAAACAAAGGTATGCCTGAGACACAACAGGAGAGGAACAGTTCCGTTAAAATAATATTGAAGTACCCTATAACCGTCTAGACCCCGACACTTTCTTACATTTTTTGGTATAATTTTATGTTTATACATGTTTCCTTCATAGATATCACCAATAAAAGTATTACCATTAGAAAGAGCATATATTATTTGTTGTATCCCTGACCCATTTGTTTCAGTATAAGTAAAAATAAAAATAATAAAAAATAATTAGTAAGTGTCCGAGTCTACACCCCAAATCCGTCTTGACCCGGATACTTACTTAAATAATGTAATAACATGCAAACTAACCTCTCCCGTCGGGGTTAGGACAGTGTTTTATATCGTCTGATGTCTTTAAACCTGTCAAAGGTTTCAAAATATTTTGTGGGAAGGGAGAGGGGTCAATACATAATATACCTCTCTATGAAGTAAACATGCGAGATGAAAGGAGGCATAAACCGGGTAATTCTGGCGGGAATATAACGTATGGATAGTGGAAGTTACAGCCAGTGCGAATTGCGGCCATAGTGTAATAAACTGATGTGTCCGGCTCTAAACGGATATATGTATATAGCATGTATTTTTTTATATATATGTACATCAAATATAACTTCAAACGTCATTAAATGATGCGGAATAAAATTCTGAACACATACATATCAAAATTAAAACAATATGACAATTATGATGAAAATTACATGTCTAAGTTAGACACACATTTTATTTCATTGAAAAACTCTAGGATAGTAATCCTGTAAAATGAGACAGTAAGAGTGGAAATGCGTAGTTTTTATTGGTACAGCTGTTTAGAGGATGTTTTTCTCTCTCTAATGACGTCAAGAACAAATGTTTATTGTAGCAGGTTAATGTAGAAACTACTTACTTTGGAGATTGGTGCAAAGTGTCCTGGTCTAGACCCCCGTCCAGGTCTAGATGGTTTTACGGTACTTGATTCTAATTAAGCCTATTTATGTGAACATATTTTTTGTAATTTTTTGAGAAACTGGTTAACAGACGTTTTCAATGAACTATGAATTTTTCGTCGGTTACTGTACAAGTATTGTCGGATAGTATATTGGTTACCTACTGTAAGGGAAATTGGATTGATGTTTATTTTCTATAATTGTAAATTATATGTGATGATCGTAAGCGGGGCTTTTGAATACGAATCCAATACATTTATGTTGGTATATTATCTGTTTGTGCCAGTGTAATTAATGTATTATTTTGGTTGTAAATAATGTTAATTTACAAAACAATATATTGCATGTTAATATTTTTAATTATATGGATTAATATGAACTAGACTAGGTGCCAGAGTAAGTGGTAATACACAAGGTACTACAATATGATCGGTTGGACTATTACAAGTCGCAAACATTTTATCTGTTGAAAGGGCAACTTTAATAAAAGATTGCCTCTCCAGATATTAATATCAATAACTATGCACTTGTTTACATTATTTAAGTATTCCTTTGGCGATCACCTCACATCAAAGTGTGAAAGTGCATATTTTCTATTTTTTTAAAAATTAAAATATAATTTTTTTAATAGATAAAAATTGTTTTCTCTTAATTAACGTTTCTATCATATTAAATAACACATTTTTAGCTTTCTAACAACCACCGAAAAATTTCCGTACGATGATTAGTTACAACGTTATCAACAGTGAAAATTTAGTGTGTGCTTTACTCTTTGAATTACAATAACTCGGTTAAAAATTGTCGTACAGCGATGAAAAGAAAAACTAAATTAAAGGAAAAAAGTGATCTTTTTGAATATAATATTAAAATTAATTGAAAAAGAATTCTTTGATTTAATAGTAAGCTTTTAACGTAAAAGTTCCATTTTATATTCTTATATCAAGTTTTTTTTTAATCATAAATCAAAAACAGTAGAATATATAGCGGTGATTTCTTTAAAATTTTTTGCTTTGGTATTGTATAACTATTTAATTATGAGATGTATCCACGTGTTTTCAATAAAATTTTGAGTTAAAACACGTGGATACATCTCATAATTAAATAATTAAAAAATTAAAAAATTAAACTTGGGTAAAAAATTTTTGTTGCTCATTTATGTTGTTAATTAATGCATTAGATCAGTTTTATCGAAAAATTAATATATAGTCCCATTTAAAAATCTATAAGTTGGTATTATAGCTCGAAAACCATAAGAGCTATAGAGCTCCTGACTATATCAATCGGTTGCCCCCGTCGATATTTACAATTCTTATTTGAACAATTTTTCGATTAAATCAACGGTTTAGCTGTAATATAAATGGCAACTCTCGAAAAACTCATATAGTATATATATATATATATATATATATATATATATATATATATATATATATATATATATATATATATATATATATATATATATATATATATATATATATATATATTTCAATCACTAACGATTTTTCAAGGATCTATAATAGTTAAACACAAAATTATAAATTTGTTAAGTTATAAAAGTTAAAATATACATACTTTGTGATATTGATTCACTGTTTGTGAATTCTTGTCATTATATTTACATATTTTAATAATAAAATTTTGAGTTAAAATATATAGCGGTGATATTGTATAATTATTTAATTATGAGATGTATCCACGTGTTTTCAATAAAATTTTGAGTTAAAACACGTGGATACATCTCATAATTAAATAATTATACAATATCACCGCTATATATTTTAACTCAAAATTTTATTATTAAAATATGTAAATATAATGACAAGAATTCACAAACAGTGAATCAATATCACAAAGTATGTATATTTTAACTTTTATAACTTAACAAATTTATAATTTTGTGTTTAACTATTATAGATCCTTGAAAAATCGTTAGTGATTGAAATATATATATATATATATATATATATATATATATATATATATATATATATATACTATATGAGTTTTTCGAGAGTTGCTATTTATATTACAGCTAAACCGTTGATTTAATCGAAAAATTGTTCAAATAAGAATTGTAAATATCGACGGGGGCAACCGATTGATATAGTCAGGAGCTCTATAGCTCTTATGGTTTTCGAGCTATAATACCAACTTATAGATTTTTAAATGGGACTATATATTAATTTTTCGATAAAACTGATCTAATGCATTAATTAACAACATAAATGAGCAACAAAAATTTTTTACCCAAGTTTAATTTTTTAATTTTTCTTTAATTTATCAGTTAGGCGGTAAAAATTTGTATATGTAGTTGAGGCTACTTCAACCGATAGTGTTTTTTTTGGTTACATTTCCATTACATCCAAGAAAAGAACCTTTTCCAATACCGTTTCTAACATAAAAATTTGGTTTTAATAGAAATGGCAACTCTCAAAAAACTCACATGGTATATATATATATATATATATATATATATATATATATATATATATATATATATATATATATATATATATATATATATCGGATTTAATGTAAATATTAGCATTTTTACTTATAACCAAACTTGGTGGTATAAAACTCCAAAGAAAAATACTTACAATATCTGAAGTTATATCCACCTAAATCCCAACACATCGAATTTCACTTTAAAAAAGTTTATAAATTATAATATTTTACTAACTTTTTATTACAATGTTCATTTATTATACCTACCATTTTAATGTGAAAATCATAATTTAACTAAAATTTGAAATTTGGGTTTTTTTGTACTTTTCTTATAAGGAATCAGTAACTTATACCTACTATTTCTGACATTTCGCAAAATATCTAATTGATCATTAATTTTAATACAATATTTGTTAAAAATAAACGGAAATATAAAAAAGGCAGTATTACTTAATGTTCATAGATACCTCTTAAATACATACAAAACAGACGTTTTAAAAACAAAATTTTTCTAAATCTTTAAAAATAGTATAAACATGTCTGATTTTGGGAGACTGTCTGATTTTGGGTCATTTACCATAATTTATATTTTTAAATAAAATTAATTTTAAATAAATATGTTTACAGTTTTCCACATACATGTTGAACTAGGTTGAATCTACTCAGTGTTTGAATCATTTTATTTTATGTATTTGTTTATATAAAGTTTTATTTTATTTTATTATTATTTTTTTTAAATATTGCCGGCTTCCTGGGAAGCTTACTATGAATGTGCTCGGGCCTTATTGTGTTAATAAACATTAGGGTTATAATTTAAATTTTTAAAATCAAGCAATGGGCGATTCATTGTTTAATTAAATGATTTTCAGCATAATAAATAGCATTCAAAGAAAATGTAAGTAAAAAGTTCTGATGAAGTTTCAAGCTACTGGGCGGTATTAATAATTATTACAAAAAATAAAAAAAAAAAATAAAAAAACCTAGTGTTTGTTTGTGTCCAATGTTAATATGTGCTTTTACAAAAATGTTAAAGACTTCATCAACCTTAAAAAAGCAACGGATTTTTAAATCACAAATACTATGTGTCACTAATTTTTAAAACATATCGTTTAATGGCCGCTACACACGATCAGTTTTAACTGACAGTTTTCACTGAACAGTTCAAACTGACAGAGAAAACTGATCGTGTGTAGGTAAAAAACTGACAGTTTTTTTTACTATCAGTTAAAACTGATAAAATATTTCACCACATATTTTTTTAACTGAACTGATGGAGCTGATCAGTTTAAACTGAGCGTGTGTAGGTAAATTCTCATCAGTCGTATTGTGATCTGAAGAAACACATATGCTAACCAACGTATACCTACTATATTCTGGATGTAGTGATGGAGAATGACATTTGGCTCTATTGCGAGAACATTTGTAGTTTTCAAAGATAGAACCTGCCCCATTTCCGTGGGTGTTTCTCTGTGATATTTAAAAATCAACTACCCAATAAGAATATCGTATTTCTCACGTGAGCACCTATTTACAATCCCTAATAGTAGATAAAAGTGGTGGTAAACATATTGAAACCATTTGCCACAGATGAGACAGATGAAGCCTACATTTACAAGCCTAAAAAAGTGTGGTCTGAAAGTTGCAATAAGCTGCATTTTATACTAAAATATCATCGTCGATGACATCTTGTAAGGAACTGATGTGTCTTCAGTTTTAACTGACAGCTTTAATATGAACGTGTGTAGGCACAGCGACGTCAATTTTAACTGTCAGTTTTAACTGACAGTTTTCACTGTCAGTTAAAACTGATCGTGTGTAACGGCCTTAAACGACGATATACTGTTTTGAGAGTTTCTTTTGTTTCTTGAAGTAATGACTACGTTCAGCAGAACGCAACAGTTGCAGAACGGTTAATGATTTTCTGCTGAATGGTATTTTTTTTCCGTTGAATTGCAACATGTTTGCTCAGCGGTCGCCATGTTTTCCATAATATTTAAAGTACGCTGCAACGAAGCGGAATGTGTTGTCGGAAATAGTCAACACTGATTGGCCGGTTACTTGTCAAACGTTAACTGTCATCGTCCTTGTATAAAGAACGTTTACCAGAATAAAAAAAACTGTTGCAATTAATCACTAATCGCTTATTAAGCACTGAAATCTGCTAAACGTAACCAATGTCTCGTATCGTTCGTTACTCTAATAAACAAACTGCGATCGGTATTTGTCGTCATAAACTCATTCAATTATTTATCATTAAATATATTCTTTTTATTGGCCATGATTAGTGCACAGATATTCACACTTGGAAATAAAAGTCAACAATGAATACAAATTCAACTGTATTTGGTTGTAATGCGCCAGTTGACAAATAATAACCTATCCGTCGTACCACGATTGCATCAACTAATCGTCCAGAACGCGTTGTGGCTTTTTTAAATGACCACGTCGCATTGTGGTCAAATCATATGAACGCCACGACGCGAATTTCGCCTTGTGGTCTTTTTAAGTTAGCCACAACGCGTTGTGGCTGTTTTTACAACTGCGATAGCACGAATTTCGCGTTGTGGATATCTTTAAGTAACCACAACGCGTTGTGGTCGTTTTTTCTGCTCAATGAGCGATTTCGATCTTTGAGCGTAACATATATAATATGTTGTAAAGCATATCACGCCGTTTCATTTTTTTTCTCAGTAGTACCTCTGGTGCCCAGATAGAGAGCCAAGTGTGTTTGTTTATGGTATATATCATATTGGTGAACATTTTATACGGAATTGCTGACACCGTACAGCGTTATGTCGCAGTTAGTCAGTTTTCACTTAATGCCCTAGGGTGTTCATGACCCTTAACATCTTAATCAGGTATATCTTCGAGTTCACTATTTGGGCCGCCAACTGAAACTTTTGAAAATTAAAAGTACTTTTTACTAGCAACAAATGTTTATTCACTATGTGAATGCTTTTTTAGAGGTACGTGTTGACAACAACGTACCTCTTATAGTTTCTGTGATTCTGTCCGCCACAGCCAAAACCTTTATAGCGCAACGTATTTAAGTTAAAAAAGGTAGGCAGTAAGATATTTTTCATTCAAACAAACATATTCAGTGTATCCCTAAAACGTTCTTCTGTATTCGCTCTTGTGATATTTTTAGTTCGTTTGAGCTTCGTTCGTTTTTTTAGATAGGTGACAGCACCTCCTTATATAATATGGACCTACATATATAGCTATGTAGATAAGAGAGAAATCACTTTAAGTTGAAAATTATTTTTTTAGATTTCGCTTAGTGATTAAATGTTGTTTTTGAATTATTATTTTTTGTCAATAATTTCCTAACAATTCTCATTTAAAACTTCATTGTATATTCTTGGACAATCAACAAATAAAAATGACAGTCATCGTTTGTTAAAATTAATAAAAGATAAGCATTAGAAGTGAGATATATACATATGAGATCCCAACAAGGGAGACGGTCGTGACATGTGTGCTGTAGAGTCCCTAAGAGTCGTGACATGTCATCCATTTTCTATCCAAAACAGAGCGGGAAGGTTCAAAATTAATTATCACATGTTTGAGTAAATATTTTTGATTACATAATTATTGTTAATATGTTATAAATTTATGAACAATTAAAAAATTTTAATTTTTCTTTCTAGGTTAACCTAAATGAATTTTGTTAAATATTTAATTTATTTTCAATTTGTTTTACTCAACTTTGGACAGAAAATGCCGTAACCAATCAGCATTCAGTACACATGTCACGACTCTATTTATTATAGGGACTCTAGTGTGCTGTAGAGTCCCTATAATAAATAGAGTCGTGACATGTGTGCTGAACGCTGATTGGTTCCGGCATTTTCTGTCCAAAATTTGCGTAAAATACATTGGCAAAAATTGAATTTATCAAATTTTAAAACAGTTTCCCAGCTTTTCCATTATTGGTATCGAGTTGTTGTGTTTTTTTAAAACTAATCCGCCGTAGCGACGAACATTTTAAAAAAAATCATTAAAATTCGATCATTCGTTTTTCTTTTAGAGCCAAAAATAGATGGAGCCGTGCTTCTGCGTAATTACCGAAAGTGAAAAGCTTTAAATTGACACAACACTTTATTCTTAGAGAACTTTCTACTGATGTATAGAAAGCCAGGGTCGGATCTACTGGAGAAGCCATTTAGGTAAAATTGGGGGTAAATTTTGAAATAGGGTGGATATGCTTTGGTATATTAAAATTTGGATAACATATATGAAATCTACATGAAAAATACTAGTTTACCTGTTCTTGCTCAAAGTTGTAAAATAAGCCTAAAGTCTTAAAACTGGACAGCTAATTTGAGGTGCGAATCCTAAATTTTACTACTCATAATCAACAGAATAATAATTTTTAATAAGGTTCTCAATAAGTCAGTTGTCTTGTAGTTAATATTAATAACTGGCCAAAATACATTAATAATAACCTTTATTAAGGTTTTAATATCTAGGTACTAATTTTATAAATTAACAGATGATACTGTGAATGTCAGTTTAATCATATCCTAAGAATTTTGAACACTTTAGAGAAATATCATTTTTTTTCGGCGATTGCTAGTTATCATTGTTATGTCTATTACAGGCTGATTCAGAATTTTGTACTGTAATTGCAAAAGGTTGCGATTGTGTGTGAAGAGTCACAGCTTTCATTCATCTTTTTTGTTAATCTTTATACTGTAGATGTAGGTATATTGTATTAAAATCTGTCGAAAATTGTCTCCTAACAACTGATTCATTGATATACTTGACATACAAGTTTGACATAATTCTGATGTACCATTTTCGTACCAAATTTTTTATTGTGAATTTTATGTTAGTTGTAGATAAAGTATAGTACGTAACTGGGTTGTAAGGCATATTATAGACTCGCGTAATTATCCACTCGTCGCTGCGCGGCTCTTGTGTAATTTTTACGTTTATATGTTATATGCGACTTATAACATCAATTCCGTAATATATATATATATATATATATATATATATATATATATATATATATATATATATATATATATATATATATATATATATATATATATATATATATATATATATACTATTAAATTTCCTACATTTTATTTTGAAAATTATGAAAAATTAGCTATTGAACACGGACCTCTGAAAATGCGTGTCTAGCACACACTTGGCGAATTTTGTTAGGCTAAAATTGACAAGATGAATTTTGCGAGGCCCTCTTCTCTGATTAATAGACCTTTTTCTTACAAGGAGATGCACACAGAGTGAAATTCGGGATTTTGATGAAACTTCGCTGGTGTGTAGAATAGACAAAAATAAGGGACCCGTATTTTGTTTTATCGGCCATCTTCCACGTTTAGGGGGTGAAACAAATCCCTAAAGCTGGGGGTTCAAAACATATTTCTTAAAATATCTCGAAAACTATAAGAGATAGAGGAAAACTTTAAATTGACGAAATGTTACTCTTTGAAAGACCTATTCACCTGTATAGATTAAACCAGGAGCGCGTTCATAAGAGGGGTTGGAGGGGTGAAAATGGTGGTAAATTTTCTTATAGAGCCTGAATGGTTCAATGTATCAAATTTTTGCCATTATAAATAGAAAGAACACTAAACATTAGGGGACACGTGTTTTCGCGTTTTTTTGAAATATGTGTGGTATCCAAGCTATATAAGGAAGAAAAAAATAGGGTGGATTATATTGCATTATTATTGATCACATATACTTTCTATATTTTTTTATTTTTATGTTTGTCTTCACCATGAAAATGTAAACGTTACTTTCTAATAATGATTCATGTATTTTTCAGTACTTACTTAATTGGTAATTTAGCCATTTGTATATTTGGTTACTAATATTCGATATTTTTATACCTATTTCTATCAAAGTCCTCTGGTCTCCAAGTGTTAATGAATGTTCAGCAAGAAGCAATAATCTTCCGTTTAACAGCTGCCTTTATCTTCTTACAAATTCGTTTTAACCAAGTAAACGCAGTTTATTTCTTTCTTAACATTCAAACTATTTTTCTTATTCTTTTTGTAAGTTTTATAGGTGTCAACCCCATTTCCCAAATCGCAAAATTTATTACAAAGCACTTGAATAGTGAGCGAAAGAAATTATTGCTTCTTGACGCAAGAACTATTCATTAACACAAACACACCAGAGAACTTTAACTTTCGCAGAAATAGGTATAAAAAATATCGAATATGAGTAACCAAATAATGTACACATGGCTATACTTTTAATTTCAAATGTTATCGAGTGCCTGTGCCCATTATTAGTGTATGGCGGATTTTTATCCGTATTTAAACATACACCAATATTCATACATTCACTCAGTGTCCAGCTTTGGCTGATACTTGAACACTCGATGTACTTTGGCAAATGGCCAATTCATTATGTTAATTTACGATCCAGTTTGGTAATTTTTCAAACACTATGTCAATTTTAATTAACATAATGAATTGGCCATTTGCCAAAGTACATCGAGTGTTCAAGTATCAGCCAAAGCTGGACACTGAGTGAACGTATGAATATTGGTGTATGTTTAAATACGGATAAAAATCCGCCATACACTAATAATGTTTCACAGGCACTCGATAACATTTGAAATTAAAAGTATAAAAACTGCGTCTCGCATTAGAGAGAGGTTGTGTTTGATTGATTACTAAATTGGAATGGCACTCGAACAAGTGATCGGTGGCCTAGTTGGTAAGGCGCTTGGATGGTAACCAAGAGATCCGGGTTCGAGTCCCAGCCGATCCAGTTTGGTAATTTTTCAAACACTATGTCAATTTTAATTACACATGGCTAAATTACCAATTAATTTAGTACTGAAAAATATATGAATCATTATCGGAAAGTAAAAATTTACATTTACATGATGAAAATCAACATGAAAATTAAAAAATATAAAACGTATTTGCAATCAATAATAATGCAATATAATCTATCCTATTTTTTTTTTTTCGTTATATGGCTTGGATACAACACATATTTCGAAAAAACGCAAAAAAACGTATCCCCTATTTTTTGGTGCTCTTTCTATTTATGATGGCAAAAATTTGATACATTGAACCATTCAGGCTGTACAAGAAAATTTACCCACTTTTTCACCCCTCCAAACCCCTCTTATTAATCTGGATCTGATTTAACTTACACAGGTGAATAGGTCTTTCAAAGAGCAACATTTCATCAATTCAAAGTTTTCCTCTATCTCTTATAGTTTTCGAGATATTTTAAGAAATACGATTTGTACCCCCAACTTTAGGGGCTGGTTTTATCCCCTAAACGTGGAAGATGGCCGATAAAAAAATACGGGTCACTTATTTTTGCCTATTCTACACACCAGTGAAGTTTCATCAAAATCCCGAATTGCATTCTGGGTGTATTTCCTTGTTAGACCATATATACGTATTTTAAAGGTCCTCTAAAAGTTACCTTAAATTTATATTGAACACTGCCTCAAATACAGTTGGGAAAAAAAAAACATATCATATTATTTGTCTTTACGTTTTATTAATTCTTCGCGGTACGAGGCCTCAGAAAGGGAGAGTTTAAGTGTGGTCATCCACTTTGTACACCCCATGCACCGCCGCTGCAATCACAGATCATTATTTTCTCTTCAAAATTTTACTTTATAAATCTTGTTAGGTACTTACGGAAAGTTTTGCAATGATGTAATTTCAAAATTAATATTAAGAAGATTCATTACCTGAAACAAAGAGAAAAACAGTGTTAATTAGATCGCCTTTTTTAAAGATAAAAAGTTCGATAAACAAATTGAAAATTTTCAATCTAAACCATTCTATGCTTATTTTATAATTACATTTCTACATTGAGGATTTTACGGAAAAATTTAGGGCAGTTATTGTATACCTCTTTTCAGATAAAATTGATCATGAGTTTTCGTTAAAAAATTAAATAATTCTTATATTCGAAACAAATCGATCTTCTATTCTTTTTTAAAAATAAACTGCAAATTTAAAATTTACATAAATGCAATAATAAAAGAGATAAAGCCAAGAAAACGGAAATTATTTAAATTCAAAGTTACGAAGCATGGTTAAATTTAACTGAAATAGACCATACAATAATCATACTAAAGCTTTCGAGTGGTATTTTTAGATTGCTTTTACCATACTTACTATGTATACTGTAACGGCACCATTTTTCGTCTAACTATCGGTCCGCCATTTTGTTTTATAACTCGTGATTATTGGCCATTTTTCTGAGGAGGCTTGTCTATTTAATTTATGACGTCATTAATTTCGATTTAATATGTTAACGCTTTATTCTGATTCTTTGATTTCGTAATGCTTCGGTCCGCCATTTTGCAATGTCGGCCCTCCATATTGTCCCCATTTGTCCTACATTACTAACTAGTACTAATCCAAATTATGTCCACTATTGTATTTTGCTGTACTCTTTTTAATATACACTACTGTACTTTCATTTTTAACTATGTATTTTGTATATTATATATGTATCACTTGCATACTTGCTTTTTTCACCAAATATGGTCATGTGTTCTATCGAATTCTTTATGCGTGTATTATGTTTTAAAGTTCAAATATATTTTATTCTTTCTTTATTAATGTAATGGAGTGAGAAGGATGATTATTCCCGAATCATCCAAATATTTACTTAAGTTTGATGTTGCATTGTTGGTGTCCTGTCGAAACCACTCTATCCTTCTCACTTCAACATATTTAGGTTTTCATATTGTATTCTCTCTGATTTGGTTGGTTCGTCGTCACCACACGTATATATCTTGTTTATTGTGTTTGGAATATGAATCTGTTCTGCAAAACAGAGAAGGAAATACGGTGTTCACAGGTATATATCATATTCCAAACAAAATATATAGCTTTTTATTTTGTTTGGAATATGAACACCTGGAATGAACACCATATTTCCTTCTCTGTTTTGCAGAACAGATTCCAAACTCAATAAACAAAATATACTTGGATTGTTTGTCAAAAAAACATTCTAGCAAATATGAAAATATAATAATATATAAGAACCACGATCAACCAGTGCGGAGTCGAGTCTAGTTTTAACCATAATTCCATTTAAATATGTAGCAAATCTAATTTTAGTTTTAAAGCAGCCTCCACATTCTCGCCGAGGTTGGACGAAACGAGAATGTAGAGGGTCATTTCGTTGTGTCTCGCGGTTGGTGTTTTAATGCTATTTATATGCTTCGGCCAACCTCAGCGAGGAACTTCGACGAGGAACCTCGTCCTACTTCGGCGAGAATGTGGAGACTGCTTAAGACTCCATTTTAGTTATGTAATCATTTTCGGAGCCAAGCTCAATTATTTTTTCAAAATGTAATCAATAATTATTATAATCGTTAACGTTTGTATTAAATTATTTTAGTAATAAAGTATCGTTTATCCGTAAAAACGTAAAACGTATTATTTTATTGAAATCTTCGAACAAGTATCATGAATTGTTAAATCAAGCAACATGTTCAAAGAAGTTTGGAAGCAACTCCAGTACTAGGCGGAATTTCTCGCGGCAACAATCCCAAGAACCTGCGGCAAATTATAAGATCTGAGATTGGGACAACTAACATCAATTGTTGAGACGTTATACAGTCAGCCACACTTGTATTCGTACAGCAGCATATTTACTCATATGACAAAATTTAAACCAAATGGATTCCCATAATTTACCACAAATTTAAACTTTTTTGTTTATAATATTAATACTTGGATCTTCTACTTCCTATGTAAGCTAAAAAAAATTTCATTAATAGTTTTTAAAAAAAAATTCTCTAAGAAAAATGTTATGCATGCAATTTGTATCAACATGTCCAACGCCACATTCGTATTCGTACACCATAAAATTTGATAAAAATTTTTATGTTTCAAAAATGAATTACTTTATTTTCAAATTTAGAAGTATATTTACGTAGGTATGTACCTTTATTTTAAATAAACATAAAATATAATAATCCTCAAAGACAATTTTTCCATATATTTACTGTAAAATTAGAGGAATTTCAATAGAGTCTAAGAAATCGATTATTGATCTATGCTACCAAAATAAATTCTTCAGTAAGGGCTTAAATTGTAAGTAGGCGAATATTTAACACTTAATATGTCATAAAGGACCACAAACAGGATAATAAATTAGAAAATAATTTTTGAAATATGGATAAAAAATACTACATCTTGTTCTAAATTGTCTTTTTTGAATGAATAAATTAACAAAAATCCACCAAAGAGCCCTAAAATGGTCAGGAAAAGGTGAAAGGATTGCATAGCAAAGAAATTTCGCACTAAAAGAATTTCTCGCGTTATTAAAACACGTGATATATACCGTGGGAAAAAATGCATGTAAATAACATATATAAACAAAGATAGATAGATTGTTCCAGAAACTACGTAAATAGGGATTCTGAATTTCGATGTAACAAAATATTCACAGATAAACGCAAAATTAAGATTTTCATCATTGACCTTGTCCTTAAATCATTATTTTCCTACATTTAGGAGCAATATAAGTTTTATTATTTATTTATGTTACTTACTACATACATTCCCACGGTATGTATCACGTCTTTCAATAACGCGAGAAATTCTCCCAGGACAAAAATATTTTGCTAAGTAATCCTTTCACTTAATCCTGACAATTCTATTACATTTTTATGGATTTTTTTTAATCTTTTCATTAAAAAATGACAATTTAGAGTAAGACGTAATATTTTTTATCCATATTTCAAGAGTTATTTTCTAATTTATTATCCTGTTGGTTATCCTTTATGACAAATTAAATGTGAAATAGTTGTTCACTTATCATTTAAGAGATTTAAGGACTTTCTGTAGGAATTTATTTTATTAGCAAATAGCAATAACAATTTCTTGAACTCCATTAAAATTTTTTTATTTTTTCGGCAAATTAATCAAAAATTTCACCTTAAGGATTATTAAATTTTATGTTTATTTAAAATAAAGGTACATACCTACGTAAATATACTTCTAAATTTTAAAATAAAGTAATTCATTTTTGAAACATAAAAATCTTTATCAAATTTTATGGTGTACGAATACGAATGTGGCGTTGGACATGTTGATACAAATTGCATGCATAACATTTTTCTTAGAGAATTTTTTTTTAAAAACTATTAATGAAATTTTTTTAGCTTACATAGGAAGTAGAAGATCCAAATATTAATATTATAAACAAAAAAGTTCAAATTTGTGGGAAATTATGGGAATCCACTTGGTTTAAATTTTGTCATATGAGAAAATGTGCTGCTGTACGAATACGAGTGTGGCTGACTGTAATTCCTTTGCGCAACAATTAAATCACAACAATGACCATCCATAACGTTTCAATACGTAATCTTATTTAATCCTTTCCAAAATACATAATGTCAGGTGCATATCAAGCTAGATAAAATGCAAACTCATTTGTAAAATTAAAAATTTTTATGCAGAGCTCGTCATGACAGTTCGGTATTTGACTGAATTTGTTTAGCAGTAACGTCACATTTTAAAAACGCATATTTATTGGTACGCGTAATTTCATTTTTTAAAATAATGCCGAAAATCGTCAGAAACAATTAATTTATCAGGTCAGACCATAAGTTAGTGCGTATTAATAGCATGCATGGAATTCACTATGACTCATTTACTAAACCAATACAATTTTGAACCTGTCGAAAGTTATCATCGTTTGACTAACATATTATTCAGTTCACCGACTTTCGTAAATATCGAACGCATTTTAGTACCCATAGAAGATGAATATAGATAATCAGTACAAACGTGCCGTGCTACATTTTTTATTTTGGTGAGGTGAATCTGCCAGGTCTGCAGCGATAAAAATTAATAGTGTACATGGTGAACACACTATTAGTATAAGGACAGCCTAGAAAAGGTTTAAAAAATTTAAAGTTGGAGAAAGCAGCATTTATGATGAACCCCGTTCAGGACGTCCTGTTCATTTTGATGATGACATTCTTCGAAATCTTGTGGAGTCAGAGCCACAATTAACAGTGAATCAGATCGCAAAAAGGATGAATTGTGTTTAACTGTGTTTTTTTATATTATAAGAAATTTACCAAAAAAACACGCGCGAACTTATGAACTGACCTGATAATATATATTCTCAAAATTTAAGTGAAAACGTTGATATTTCTTATATATTAGAAGAAGAAACTTTTTTTTTTGAGTTAACTAAATTTGTGCTAATTTCCACAGTTATGTTTAATTACAATAGAATAATCACTCGAAGTATAAAAAATGTGACGTTACAGCTTGTATCTGATCATATGGTTAATAACAAAAAAATTATCTTGTTAATTCAATTTTAAAAATAAATTTTAATAGAATGAATTAACATAATAAATTGTTTTATTATAAATTTTTATTAACTGAAAAAAGAAACTTAGAAACTGAAAAAAGCATTAAAATTTTTTTTGTAGCAGATGAGCAAATGTAAGGCGAAACCTTACTCACTTTAATCTGTATCATGTTTCTGCGTTCTTGGTCCTAATCGTGCTGATACTTTCATAATCTCAATTTTCATCACTAAGTCCTACAGAAATTTGATTTTGATCTTAGCAGATATACAAAGAAAATACTGCAAGACCAAAGCTTGTCCCGCTCAGTTTTACACTTTTAAATTGTGTTGTGATGATGTTTCTTGGATATCTCCCCAAAAATTTGGTTTCCAAAAAGTATGTTTTTGTCTTAATCTTATTTATCGGAATCTTGGTACTGGTCTTGTAACTACTCTTATAATATCGGTAATAAACCAAAACTGATACTGTGCATCGACACTGGTGCGTATTTGACACAAAAACAAAAGAAAATATTCAGACAATTATGCCAATCTATGCCTGTAGAGACCTGCAGATATCATATTTTTAATATTGTATACCGGTTTCATTGTCAGTGTGTCTCGAATTTTACGAATTTTGTACGACAATGAAATATGTGTTAAAACAAAAGCAATAAAAAAAAGAAAATCATTAAACACTTGATAGCCAAACAAAAAAATAAAAACAACACTCTCTTTGTGACCGTTTTTTCTTTTTATTCGAATAAAAATTTTTATTTCACTGTTGTTGTTTTTTGTCTTTTATCAAACACATTAGTGCACTTTTACGAGTATTTGCAAATACGAATTAAAAACTTTTTTTGTGCGAATGTATTCGTTGTAATGTATTTGGAGCAGTTAACAAATTTAACTTTTTTTTAGTGTAGCTACTTTTAGATTGTTTGAATAATTAAAACCACCTACCACGTTGTATTAGGAAAACGTTATGGATTGCAACTAAAAAAAAAGCACTAACGATTTTTTTTCTCAGTATACTATTTTTAAATTTATTCGTGTTTTAACCGTAAGTGTAGTTTTTAAAATAATTGAAAATGGAATAAACTTTATCGGGGATGTAGTTTTAGTTTCTAAAATATTGTTATAAAAATTTTATTTGTCGAGTGTAATCTTTTTTTTAAACAATTGTTTCCAGTCTTACAAACAGGAAATAATCCTATTCTGAATTGGACCATACAGAATACAGTGTACATCTGTAAAAACACATTCAGCAAAAATTTCACTGTATAGATCTTTCACTGTAAGTTCACTGTATAGATCTGCCACTAGAGCGTCTAAATTTTCCAAAAATATCTTTACTGTAATGTACTACAGTTTTAGATATTATAAAAATTTTATTTCACCAGAACTAATAAAATATTTTCCTTAGAAAAGTGATTAATGCAAACATTTTCTGTGACAAATAAAAAGGAAAAAATATATAAGCTACAATGTATTAGAAAGAGAAAAAAAACATAACATAAAATAAAACACAGATAACGACAAATTCGCAGAGGAAAATTTTATTTAATGACGTACAACATAAGCACTGGATGCCATTAGTTTTCAGAATAAATCAATTATTTTTCCCTTCTTTCTGGGATATTCTAAGCAATGAGTACCATGTATAGTTTGCACTTTTTTCATCATATTTTTTAAATTCTTTCCAAACTAAGACCTGGGCGAGGAAATTTTTCTTCTAGCTTTCAGTTATTTGGCGAATTTATATCATCTCTAATTTTTTACTTATTTAATGCCAAATTTCGTTTTCTTTCTACATAAAACTTTGCTTTTGGGAAATATATGTCTCCAGAGGAAAAATAGATTTTATCAAAAATTGTACATATTTGCAGATAAAAAGATAATAATAAACCAAACGTCCTCATTTAAATTTAGAATTTTGAAATTTACGCTTTAAGCAGTGTCAAGAAGTTTGTGATTTTTACTTAGAAAATATACAAAATAAGTTATCTAAAACAGTAACAGTTAAAAGTGACATTCCCCAACGTAGTATGCTTTACCCTACCACCATGCCACTACTGTTTTTACACCATGATGATAATAACCTACACTGAGAAAAAATTACAGTAAAAATTACGGAGCTGCCTCCGGTAAACCAGACTCAAGTGATCAGTCGGTAGGAAATCATCAAGCAAAAATATAAAAAATGCCTTTCAAACATTATTTTTTACGATTCATTTGAAAATTTTTCCTGTACAGCTTAAGAATTTTTCCTATACAGCTCCGTAAAATTCAATGGGCTAGTAAAATTTCAAGTGGATACCAGCAAAATTTACTCAATTTTTGTAAAATTATACTAGACATAGAATACTTTTTACGGAGCTACAGTGTAATTTTTACTAAGCTAGACGGTAGACGCTATTTGTTATCTCTATTGTCTCCTTGAAACCTGTCTTTCAGCATCTCTCTCACACAAATATCACACATAACTGACGATAAACAGGCCGCACCAAAGTCATTTTGAATACCAAATTCACCAGCAGGCCGACCATTACCAGTTTAGTAGCAGTGGAGCCATGTTAGTGAGTGGATGTGTACCAGGAGCGTCATCATTTTTTTTTTTAATAAACCATTTAATGGACTTTACATTTAAAACAAAGAATTATTATTCGTTTTTCATGAAAATCGCATTATTTTATTATTGATAAAGAACTAATAATTAAGATATACCAATTAAGATTTTTATATGTATTGATGTTTATTTAAACATGTTTTTCCACAAATAATAAAAAACCACAGAACGTTTTTTCAATATTAATAATTTGATTTTAATCCTTACCCTTCTATCAATACCTTTTTACTGTGCAGTGAAATTTTACGGAGTCATAGGGTAATTTTTACTATACTCATCGTACTTTTTCCTTTGCCTGTCACTTATGCCCGCATTACCAGAGAGCTCCGTAATTTTTTACTAGAAATTTCCGTAAAAATTACCGTATTTTTTTCGCAGTGTATACTAACAAAACACCCAACTGGTACACTATCTTAATAAAATAGTGTTCCAGTTATACACCTTACATCGAAATGTTGAGCTTCTGTCTACAAATATCGACACTTTCATAAGAGTTTGAGAAATGTTTAAGAGTAATTCTTTAATTATAATATAATTCTTGCAGCGTAGACGCCTCTCCACCGTGAGCTGAAATAACATTAGGTTGTGTAAAATGAAATGTCGTATTCCGACCACTTAATGTACAGTCTACTTGACATAAATAGTGACACTTTCTTAAACATTAGGGAATTCTTCCACCGTTAGTTACAACAACTTTGGTTGTGTAATGAGAAATGTCGTATTCCAACCACTTGGTCTACAATAAGTAATTAAGATAAATATCGACAAATTCTTAAGCAATAGTCAAAATGTTTAAAAGCAGTTCTTTGATTTTATACATAATTCTTGTATACTAGACTCATTTTGGCCAATAATTGGAATGTAAGTTGGAAGTTTGCTATCAATTGATTGTAATTCAAATATCTGCCTGTGGACCAGTGGGATACTTTCGCGGCCCTGTTCGGGTTCGCGAACCGATGGTTGGGACATACTGTCTTAAAACACTAGATATCACTGGGAAGCTACTGCATGTATCATAAAATATATTTACTTAAGGGGGCTCACCAGTCCAGAAATTTCAAAAAATCGACTTTTTTGTTTTTACATTTTCTTATAGCTATACTTATCAGAAATCAATTCAAACGCGTTTTTCTCGAAATAACCTTTTTTGACACTTGTGTTAAAATTACTCTAAATCTATTCATCCAAATTAGCTCAAATTTGGACAAAATATTGACAACACATTTCTTTATTGGCTAAACCACAACCAGATTTTTTGGATAAAATATGGCCATTTTATGACCATTTTAATTCCAAAAAAATAGTAAAATTCCAGATTTTTTTTAAACTGCGGCTATGTGGTATATATCAATATAATATAAACTTGTAATCTTGAATAGTTAATAAAAGAACTAATATCATTTGTTATTTGTTTTCATTGTCCAACTTATCAAAAAAAAAATCATTAAAAAACCTGTTTTTTTCGATCTCTGGACTGGTGAGCCTCCTTAATGCTATAAAATGAAACAAATATTATTAAAAAAATTCAACCATAGAGCATGCTAGATATGCATTAGCTCAGAATTTCCGTAGCTATTTAGCTAATTTAGTATTATAACTAACCTTTTTTTTTCTATTGGTTTTTGGTACGCAACAGCTTAGGTCATATGTATCCTTGTAATGTGCTAGAACTAACCTTTAATTTGTTGATAATATGTTCATCAAAACACTTTTAGATTTATTTTCCATATGAGTTAAAAAAAATTCAATAGTTAAAAAAATAGACATTGTTTCTTAAATTACGTACGATGCAACAGTGACTACTACAATGTGGTTGAGTGGGTGTAGACCACCTAGTACGGTGACAGAATCCACTAATTCATAAGGATTTCGTCACTTGAACTACGAAATTATAAAAAGACGAAGGACAGTTGGCGCGACCTTCCCTTTTTAGATGAAGCCTAAATGGGATACCTGATGGGTCTCATACATTTCTTTTCCCATCGACTCTTACAAGGATACAAGCATAGATTAAGAATCATTAAAATTGAAGTTAGATTCTTGTGGCTAGGCAATGACATCAGTGAAATACTCATCTATTAATTATATGGGGTTTTTTAATAAATGCCGGAATATGGAATGAAAATGGACTCTAGAGAATACAGTAGTAGAGCTCCGATTAATCATTTCAAATCCTTTTACAAAAACTTGACTTCTTTCGTCAGAATATATTACAATTACTACATACCGTAAAACCGTCTAGACCCGGACACTTTTTAACATCTTTTGGTATAATCTTATGTTTATACATGTTTCGTTCATAGATATCATCAACAAAAGTATTACCATTAGAAAGAGCTTATATTATTTGTTATATCCTTGACCCATTTGTTTCATTCTAAGTAAAAAAAAAAAAAAAAATAAATAAAAAAAAAATAATTCAAAGTGTCCGGGTCTACACCCCAAATCCGTCTTAACCCGGACACTTACTTAAATAATGTAATAACATGCAAACTAACCTCTCCCGTCGAGGTTAGGACAGTGTTTTTATATCGTCTGATGTCTTTGAACCTGTCAAAGGCTTCAAAACATTTTGTGGGAAGGGAGAGGGGCCAATACGTAGTATGCCTCTCCATGAAATAAACATGCGATATGACACCAGAAGGAGGCATAAACCGCGTAATTCTGGCGGGAATATAACGTATGGATAGTGAAAGTTACAGTCAGTGCGAATCGCGGCCATAGTGTAATAAACTGATGTGTCCGGGTCTAAACGGATATATGTATATAGCATATATTTTTTTATAAATACATCGAATATAACTTCATACATCATTAAATGATGCGCGATAAAATTCTGAACACATACATAACAAAATTAAAACAATATGACAATTATGATGAAAATTACATGTCTAAGTTAGACACACATTTTATTTCTTTGAAAAACTGGAGAATAGTAATCCTGTAAAATGAGAAAGTAAAAGTTGATATTCGTAGTTTTTATTGGTACCTACAGCTGTTTAGAGGATGTTTTTCTCTCTCTAATGACGTCAAGAACAATTGTTTATTGTAGCAGGTTAATGTAGAAACTACTTACTTTGAAAATTGGTGCAAAATGTCCGGGTCTAGACCCCCTGTCCGTGTCTAGACGGTTTTACGGTACATATTAAATTCATGTACCTGCCATACACACAACTTATGTTGGTATATTAGGCATCTAATAAAAATGAAAGCTTCCATTATAGCATGTATATTTGATGAAATGATAAAAAAGACAACAGTAAAATAAATATTATTAAAAGTGAAATTTTTGAAATGTTGATGTCAAGCAACCTATATTATAATAAACGCAATTTTCTTGCACACAAACACGCAATAAAAGCCAGTAATGAATGTTTATTTTTTTTGATGCTTTTTTATTTAGTCCTGTTTGCTTTTTGTTCGTCATTTGTTTGCTGTTTTTTTTTTTTTTTTTTGTTTTTCCCTTTTTTGCCTTTTTTTCATTTTTGTTTTGTTTGTTATAAAAAAATACCATCATTAAAATAAATTATTAAAAAGAAATGGTAAATATTGTTCAAAATATTAATTATGGATTTTAAAACTTTTAATCTTTTCTTTTTATGTTTAATGGGGCTTAAAGAGAGCGTATATTTTTTATTATGTTGTTTTTTCGGATTTAAAGTATATAAAAGTAGTTGATGAACTAAATGTCTGCAGTATATTAAATATATATAAAAAAAATTGATAGTTTTCTTAAGTACATATTAAAAATATTAAAATAGGAATGACCTATATAGGCTGGGTCTGACTGGATCTCTTAAGACTTTGTTAAGGCATAAATAAAGTAGGGATCAAATAATAAAAATAAAATATTATTTGCAAAGAATTATTATTTACTCGCTAGTAAAAATGTTGGAAGGTCTTTTAAGTTAGGGTAAAAAACTCTTTTATGCTCAATTTCGACATTCGTTATCTGACAGAAATCATACCATAAATACAGAAAGTAACTATTTGATTTAATAAGTCAAATTCACTTTTTCGTTAGCACTTAAAGGAAAAATTTATTAAATTTCTCAGAAAAGTTTGTATTACATGTTATTGAATTGACTATAGGCATATAAAAAATTAAATATGACTTGCTGTATACAGGGTGAGATTAAAAATATAAAAATGGCTAAGGATTAAAGTATCCTGATTGTTGTAAATGGGAAAAAATTTTTTTTAAAAAATATTAATTTATACGTTTACTTTGTGCTTACTTTATCGTAAGTTTGAGGATCTCATGACATATACCTATGTATTATAATAGTACTTCCTTACGTAAAATTTAAATGTCTTTTAGAAATTTTCTTTAACTCTCCATTTTTGAGTTACGACTGCAAACATTTATTCTTCTTATGGATGTGAAGCAAAATCTTTGAAAATAACCACATCATAAAAGAAGGAAATCGTTTTTTAAAACATTTTTTCAACAAAGCTTCGAAATTTTTTACCTTTTCAAAAATAACTTTAGTACAGTCTATCACACAAGAGCGTCGTGTGCAAATTTTAATTATTATTTTTCAGAAATGAACAAATCGATTTAAAGTACACTAAAAGCACTATTACGCATTTACTTAGTAAGTTGTCCAGACTTCATTATTGTCTAGAATTCATGAGCACCGTTTTGGCATACTTTTTTATAGTATTTTTCGTATTTGTTGCGGTAACGACCACCAGAGTGCTTGGATATGGCGGCTCACCTGTTTTAATAAAAGACCAAGTATATTTGGCAGAAACCCACGTCTAAAAACACGCTTCGTCAGTAAAAATTACATTACTCCAATCCCGATTCAAATTTTGCATAGCCCACAAACGTCACTTTTTGATATGCTCTGATTTGAGGAAAAATTTCAGCATCGTACTACGCCAAGAAATATTTGCATCGGTTAATCACCTATTCAGAGTCATTATACTAATATTAACTTCTTTTTTAGTCAATAATTTTTGTCCTTGTCGCAGTGTCAAAAAAGACTTTCGTTGAAATAACTTGAAAATGGTTTTATCTTCTTTTTCAGAAGGCCCTCGCATTTTTCTTTCTCGGGAAAATATTTAACGTTTTTCCGACCATTATATCGCAACATCTACTTCCATACAAAGTCTTCTGACTTGTGCATATATTTAGTAGCAGCTTTATAAGTCATTTTAGGTCCTTTACTGTGATTACACAAGAACATTGCCTCGAAAAATTTTGCATATAATGCACTAACTTTGGAAATGTTGTGTTCTTATCGCAATACAAAGTAGGTACTACTGGTGGCTCAGGCACAAAGCGTAGTAGTCTATCCTACCCTTCGACGAACACTACAGTGGAGCTTCCTACTAATTCTCTTGAAACAGTCCACCGGACGCTCTTGTGTGACACACTGTAAATCCAAAAATATTTCCATTAATTACAAACGGCCCACGGACAAGTCTTGAAACTTATTTAGGCCACAATTCTTTGTTCATCCAGATGCTAGATTCTAACCTATACTTATAGATTATTGTTAAAGCACATGTTAAGGAAGAGGTGTGTCAGTAGTAACAGTGGGTAAATTGTTATTTGAAATTTGTGAGACATCTATGAATTCTACTGAAAAGTATTACGCATCATAAGATGTGTATCTACTGAAGTTCTGCTTCACCGATAAAACTTTCAGTAAATATCATTTGGCGGTTTTCTCTCAGCAACCATCAGTTAGAAGCAAAGTGATTTTGTTGGAAACACAAACAACTGAATAATACTTATCATCAAGGAGGTAATTTTGTTTTTTAATCATAATTAGTATTTTACGAACTTTTTGTAAAATTAACAGCAGTGGAATGTCCACGCTCGGTCGTCCCTGTTGGATCAGTCCTTAATGTACCTAATTTACGATATTTTCAGAATAAAAAATTTTATATAATGGAAAATGAAAAACTAGGAGAGAAACTGTACCCGATGATGTATACCTGAATGCTCTTAGAAGAGTAAAAAAAAAATTAGACCTGTTAACAGTGATTGTGGTATTGTGCCAGTTATTTTAATTATAGGCCAACATAGAATAATTTTATGTAGCGTATTTAAACTTGAAAAATGTCCGTATCTTAAGTCCAAAGGTATTAACTAGCCCTTATATTTTTTGCTACTGCTTACACATCTCTCCGTAACACATAAACCACATTCTAAAAGTACACGAAACATATTTTTAAAATAAAATTACTAGAATCGGCACGTAAGCATATCTGCTGTCCTGTACAATATCAAATTTAACATAACAAGCGATTTTACAGTTTTACAAACTAAAATGGTTGGCAATAATAACAGAAATTTAAAGTCAGGGTGGGAAACTACAGTGCAATGTAGGATTGGGGTTTATCCGTATACGCCAAATAAAGTAATAAATGTACTACCGCACAACCGACTGGTAGTCGGAATGAATACCGGTGGGAACAAAAGTTGGCCGAGAAGAAACTAAACGGTCCATGGCATCAACAACTTTCTCTTCGCCGACGCGACGGGACGCGACGCTCGACGACAACGATAATAGTATATAACACTGCAGAGAAATGTTCATATTTCCATTTTCTATGCTGTTCTGTACTTACCGTAAAACGGTATGACGAGGCGGGACAGTGAGGTGAATAGAGACAAAATTATGAATAAAATATTGTCATTATTATGTGAAAATTTGAGGCTAAAATCTGACGATTGTTAAGCATCTATAGGCACAAAAATAAACTTATGGGCCAAGTATGAGTACCTAAGTTATTTTATGAACCGACATAAATTGTGAATAAATTGTTATTATTTACTATTATTATTATTATTTAATTTATTGTAAAAATCAGTTGATTATCACAAGAGTTGGTCTATTATGAATGACATTTTATAATTTTTAATTTACATACCTTTTTCCTAAAAAAGTTATGAATAAATTGAAAAAAATGATTAAAAAATATTAAAATACTTATAAGTCACTTAATAAAAATGGATAATAAGCGTCTATAAAAAAAAACAAATATTTCAATAGAAACCTACCTTTTTTAATTTCAAATATTATCGAGTGCTAGTGAGACACTACTACGTATGACAAACTTTTGTTTGCATTTCAACATACGCAGTATTGATATGTTCACTAATCGTTCAGCTAAACTGAAACTTTTAAGCACTCGAATTTCTTTGGTATAGTTTGACCAAAAACCACATGTAAATTAAAAATCACAAAGTGATTGAAAAAATTATCCAGATCGGCCGGGAATCGAACCCAGGATCCAAAGAAATTCGAGTGCTTAAAAGTTTCAGTTTAGCTGAACGATTAGTGAACATATCATTACTGCGTGTGTTGAAATGCAAACAAAAGTTTGTCATACGTAGTAGTGTCTCACAAGCACTCGATAATACATATTTGAAATTAAAATTGTAACTGTTTCTCGAATCAGAGAGAGTACTAATACACATAGGTGATTGAATGGGTGTCCGGCTTGGCCGCTTACTGAGCATGGGATCGTTGGTGTAGAGGTCAGCACACCTGGCTAGTTACCAGGAGATCCTGGGTTCGATTCCCGGCCGATCCGGATAATTTTTTCAATCACATTGTAATTTTTAATTTAAGAAACCTACCTATTAGTCCGGCTGCACACCTAGGAGGTCGCCCGACATGAGCGACACAGACATTTTTCTTAAGACATGGCATCTGCAGACCTATAAGACACGAGCGATACGACATGAAGGACACTACAACAAGGGGAATTTTTCAAATTGCTGGCCGTAGTTTTTCACATCAAATTTGTGATATTTCTTTTACAATACTGTTTTTGGGCATAATTGTATGAAAATGGGTAACTTTTAACAAAATTAACTATAAACGTTACATATTTAGGAACGTTTTTGGACTTACCTCCTTGGTAATACACAGTATTTGAATACGGTATTTGACAATTTTTCGAAAAATATTTTAAATTGTCGGTATGCATCTATAATATTACATTAAAAAAAAATCTGAGAAAATTTACCATTTCTTTCAAATGTATAATATAATTTTTAAATTTATCTTACATGTCATTCGACACGAGCGACAGGAAACAAGCATGCTATGTCGCTTAAAACAAATGTCTGTGTCGCTTACGTCTTATCTCCTAGGTGTGCAGCAATTTTGTGTTTTCAAAGCAATTTAAATCTACTCAAGCGATGCGTGTCTCCAAGCGACACATCTCTTGTGTCTCTCATGTCGTATCTCTCGTGTCTTACCTCCTAGATGTGCAGCCGCACTTATTGACGGTAAGCGATTACCTTCGTCCGTAGGAAGGTAAGTTTTTTTACGCGACAAGTTACCGGCTATGTAGATATCAGCTTACAATTCAAGAGGTTGAAAAACTACTAAAAGCCTTGTTCAGATTTTCTATTGATCCGCCATTCGTTCCTCTTGAGTGGAGAAATAAAGGCTGACTATATTTTAGGGTTTTACAACTAAGTAAAAAAAATACTGAATTATTGTCAAAATTAATGAATATAAAGAACAAGCTATTGGAAGCCAGTCTGTTCTCTATTATCGAATATGTAACATAGGAATGTTTACAAAAATGAAATACAAAGTTCAAAAATGTCCCGATTAATCCATTCTTACGGTACCGATTATATTCAGCTCAATGCAAAGTGCAGTGTTCAGAGAATGAGGGTTTAAAATTCTGTTCTATAAAATATGCTATGAGCTTCGTGATTCTCTTATGTATATTATGATAAAAAATGCTATTATAAATTTTTGCATACGGGACACAAGTTTAAAATATTTTTAATGTTAATTAAGTGTGGAGCAGCTGGAGCAGGTGGAGCAACTCTAGAAGTGGAAAGAGTTTATTGTCAGAAAACCGTCTCTTGTCAATTTTTAGGGTTCGTTACTTAAAAAGAAGGAAATTTTTTTTTTTTTTGCTAATCACCGGTATATATTTTACCTATATACAATATATAAAATGAAGTTTAGCGAGGCCAGTTCAGTCAAAATCGCTCCAGGACGCAAAAATTGTACTTACGCTTCTGATGCTGTATCATATGTACTTTGCTTGTGAAGATTATTTGCAAAAAGCGATTGCTTTATGTAAGCAAATTTAGTCAAAATCTTTAAAATACATATTATATTTATGTTTATTTTATGATATTGGATCGGTGATTTTTCCACAATGAAACGGAATAAGCTGGATTTTCTTATACACATTTATTTTGGCATCCTAAATGTTCCGTTAAAAGACTCACTAGTTCACGTGTGAGCTTCCTTAGATATTGAAGGTCAAAGATCGTTTTATGGAAATATCTCGCTTCTTTGCCTTAAATCATTTTTTTTATTTTTTATAAACGTTATAGAGCATAAAACTTTCTATAAATTTTGTTTCACTTTTCGATGCGTTTAGCTGTTCTGGATCTAGTTCAAGTGACGATGATGTAGCTGACTTTCTTACAGTTTCAACTGATGAAGACGACAGCGAGAATGACTGTGAATGTCATTGTGGTTAGTCGTATTTAACAAATAAAAGGGCGAGAAGTGGATCATTTGTACAAAGTGCCGCATTTGGTAGCACAAACAACGTTCAGGAACGGAAGATTACAAAACATTTATTTGTGATTATTGTTTAGATGGTTAATTAAGGTGGTTACCTTGTGACATGCTAGTAGAAAAAATTGCGAACCAAAATTACTTTATGTCATTATTGTCTGTATTATTGGATAGATGTTGATACGTATTAGTTTTCATACCAACATGTAGATGCATACTTTCAAACAGCCTGTATATACACACTTATACTATCAAAGTTTTTTATTATAAATACGCTGGCATCCTTGTCATTTTACCCAACAAACATATTAAGTGGTATGCATATGCGTTTGGAACCCTGTATTTTTTCACCTGTACAAGATAGATAGATGCTCTCGCGGACTTTTTTGTAGAGAATTCGGTTCTCTACAAAAAAGGTCTTAACACTTTTCAATGTATCTATCACCGTTTTCGCTACGTAAGCGGTGAAAGGTCAAAAAACGCGATTTATGAATTTTCAATATTGTTTATAAGTAAATACGAATAAACCAGTTATTTAATATACAGCGTTGCCAGACTGCTTTGGTTCAGTTGCTTGAAATTGATGTATTTATAAAAATACTATAATTTCTCTGATGATATCTTCAATTCAAAACGATCAACAAATAATTCAATTTTCTCTTTACATTCAGAACTTATTAATCTTCCTATCCCTAGTTTTTTATTGAATTCTGTCGAGTCATTATATTATTAAATACAAAATAAGGGTACGTAGTCAGAATTTTGAGATCTAATACATGGAGTAGATACAAACTTTAACCCTAATTATTAGTCGAATTTTCTCCGAAAAATTAGACTTATACAGTCTATACGATAAGAGCTGCGAGAGGCGAGACCAGGGGCGCTATCCGTTTTCGGACCCGTAGAACACGATTATGTAAAAAAAAAAGATGTCTGATATATATATATATATATATATATTTTCCCGCAACCTTTTAATATGTGTAGGGCCCCCCTATGGAAGTTAAGAGATGAAATTTGGTAAGTGGGGCTTATTCCGATGCACAACAATACTATCAAAGTGGGGTCAAATTTTAAGCAAATTTTTTTTCGGACCCGACCTTTAAGGGGGTGGTGGGGGGCGGAAAAGCAATAAAACTTTTCCAAACCGGTTTTAAATAATGTTTCGGTCAATTATCTACAACATATCCAACATTCAGCTTCCTAGGATGATATGGTGGGAGTAGAGGGGGGAAAAACGATTTTCGCTGGATCTAACAGGCCCCCAGCCCCCCAGAATTAACGTAGAGGGTTGAAATTTGGTGTGTTGATAAAGTTCGTACCTAGGTTGTGCTTTTTGGAGGTTTTAATATTTTACCCCCACCCCCCTCATTTTTAAGCTACAATTTCATGCATTTTCGACGTTTTCGAAGTTTGTACCACTCGCACAGGTCACCCGAATAAACCTAGAGGGCTGAAATTTTGTATTCGGATTGAGTTAGTATCAAGGGGGTGCCTTTTGGGGGTCTCGACTTTTAACCCCTACCCCCACCATTTTTATACCCAAAAGAACATGATTTTTCTTGTTTTTTAACAGTTTCGTTCGGGTCAAAATCTCCCCAAATAAACCTAGAGGGCTGAAATTTGGTGTACAGGTTAAGCTAATAGCCAGACACTGTTTTTTGGAGGTTTCAACTTTTAACCCTTACCCCCACGATTTTTACGCCAATATTTCCTTAATTTTTTTGCTTGTTTTCTAACATGTCTAGAGACTCCATAAGGAAACCTAGAGGGCTGAAATTTTGTACGTGTATTCAGTTAGTATCCAGCTAGTACCTTGTAGGGAGTCCACATCACTTTTCCCCCCACTTCTCCCATTTTTACATCGGAATTGAATGCTATTGTTAAATGTGTTTTAAAAGCATTATGTTTATTCTAAATAAAACGCCGTGAGCAGCGGGGCCCCATCACGGTAGTCGAATTTTCCCCTTCATCTTCGGTATTGAATGTTTACAAGCGAAATGTGATTGAAAGTCTACAACCGAATTGTCATTTTGTTGGTTTCAAAACTGGTCATGAGTGTTCGGCTGATCGAGGCTTTAAAAAAAGGTTTTAAGTATTTAAGGGCTGTATCTCAGTAAATTTCAATTTTGTGCCGAAGACAGGTAGCAGAACAAAAACCAACACAATTCGTACGAGGGCATTCCTGCCCATGTTTATCCACTAATTGCCTTTATGTTTTAGTTTTAAATATTAAAAAAGGACCTTAAATAGTAAACTGGAAGGCCTTTATAAAGATATTTTTTCTTTCAAAAAATAAAAAATAAAAAAAATAAAAAATAAAAAATTATTTCTTCGGTATTGAGTGTCTACAAGCGAAATATAATTGAAAGTCCACAAGCGATTTGTAATTTTGGTGGTTTCAAAACTGATAATGAGTGTCCGGTCGATCGGGGCTTTATAAAAGGATTTTAAGTTTTTAAGGGCTGAATCTCAGTAAATTTCAATTTTGTGCCGATAGAAGTTAACAGGGAAAAAGCCAACACAATTCGTACGAGGGCATTTCTATCCATGCTTATCCGCCAATTGCCTTTGTGTTTTACTTTTAAATATTAAAAAAGGAACTTAAATAGTAAACTGGAAGGCTTTTATGAAGATATTTTTTCTTTCCAAAAAAATCCAAAATTTCTATTTTATAAATAATAAAAATCCAAAATTCCTAAATAATAATTAAATAAATAAATAAACAGTGACTTTAATAACATTTGCAAATTACTTAATATGTATGTATTTCATTTGTTAAAAAATTGTATTCACTTTTTTTAAAATTTTTTAAAATTACTATTCGCCTACTTGTATTTAGAATAAACATAATGCTTTTAAAACACATTTAACAATAGCATTCAATTCCGATGTAAAAATGGGAGAAGTGGGGGGAAAAGTGATGCGGACTCCCTACAAGGTACTAGCTGGATACTAACTGAATACACGTACAAAATTTCAGCCCTCTAGGTTTCCTTATGGAGTCTCTAGACGTGTTAGAAAACAAGCAAAAAAATTAACGAAATATTGGCGTCAAAATCGTGGGGGTAAGGGTTAAAAGTTGAAACCTCCAAAAAACAGTGTCTGGCTATTAGCTTAACCTGTACACCAAATTTCAGCCCTCTAGGTTTATTTGGGGAGATTTTGACCCGAACGAAACTGTTAAAAAACAAGAAAAATCATGTTCTTTTGGGTATAAAAATGGTGGGGGTAGGGGTTAAAAGTCGAGACCCCCAAAAGGCACCCCCTTGATACTAACTCAATCCGAATACAAAATTTCAGCCCTCTAGGTTTATTCGGGTGACCTGTGCGAGTGGTACAAACTTCGAAAACGTCGAAAATGCATGAAATTGTAGCTTAAAATTGAGGGGGGTGGGGGTAGAATATTAAAACCTCCAAAAAGCACAACCTAGGTACGAACTTTATCAACACACCAAATTTCAACCCTCTACGTTAATTCTGGGGGGCTGGGGGCCTGTTAGATCCAGCGAAAATCGTTTTTTCCCCCCTCTACTCCCACCATATCATCCTAGGAAGCTGAATTTTGGATATGTTGTAGATAATTGACCGAAACATTATTTAAAACCGGTTTGAAAAAGTTTTATTGCTTTTCCGCCCCCCACCACCCCCTTAAAGGTCGGGTCAGAAAAAAAATTTGCCCAAAATTTGACCCCACTTTGATAGTATGAGGTGCCTCGAAAATGAGCCCCATTTACCAAATTTCATCTCTTAACTTTTATAGGGGAGCCCTACACAAATTAAAAGGTGGCGGGAAAATATATATATATATATATATATATCAGACATTTTTTTTTTCTACATATTCGTGTTCTACGGGTCCGAAAACGGATAGCGCCCCTACTCTCGCCTCTCGCAGCTCTTATCGAATAGACTGTATAAGTCTAATTTTTCGGAGAAAATTCGACTAACAAGTAGGCGAATAGTAATTTTAAAAAATTTAAAAAAAAGTGAACTTACTTTTGTGACAAATGAAATACATACATATTAAGTAATTTAAAAATGTTATTAAAGTCACTGTTTATTTATAAATTAGGAATTTTGGATTTTTAGTATTTATAAAATAGAAATTTTGGATTTCTTTGGAAAGAAAAAATATCTTTATAAAGGCCTTCCAGTTTACTATTTAAGGTCCTTTTTTAATTTTTAAAACTAAAACATAAAGGCAATTAGCGGATAAACATGGGCAGGAATGTCCTCGTACGAATTGTGTTGGCTTTTTTTCTGCTACCTGTTTTCGGCACAAAATTGAAATTTACTGAGATACAGCCCTTAAATACTTAAAACCTTTTTTTAAAGCCTCGATCAGCCGAACACTCATCACCAGTTTTGAAACCAACAAAATGACAATTCGGTTGTAGACTTTCAATCACATTTCGCTTGTAGACATTCAATACCGAAGATGAAGGGGAAAATTCGACTACCGTGATGGGGCCCCGCTGCTCACGGCGTTTTTCTTAATTTAGAAACGATCAATCTTTCCTAAATTACAAGGGCAATCAGATATAGCATTCTTCTTTATACTATTAAAATTTGAAACTATTCTGTCGAAAAGTTGAATGTCGAGGTAACTACCTTAAGAACGTAATATAAGTAAAACTACAAAATTTTAAGTCTAATTTACTTATGATTAAACATATATTAGTGTAATTTTATGAAATCTTGCTCTACTTAAGAATATAAACAATATAATTTTGTACTAAATGTGTTTTTTTGTTCATAAGCCCTGTCTGACATTGTGACAGAAATATTAGCCTAATATCGTGCAGGGTGATATTTTGACCACTATTGGTGGACCATATTCAGACAACATTTCATGAAACGGTCAAAACCAGTTTTTTTTATTAATTACAAAAAGATATATTAGATACATGTTTAATCAATTCCCAACTATTTAGTATTTCAAGAGCATTAAATGAACTAAATAGAAGTACAAGTGGGGTTAATTAAAAAGTAAAAATAGCAGAGAAAATTTCAATTTTCAAAATGGGTGCGATATTAGACACTCTTCCCCTATTTTTTGAATTCTCTTTAGGAGCAATGTTATTTTTTATGGTATCTTATTCTTTAGTGTAGCTGCTAGCACAAACGTAATACTACTGATAAAAATTCAAATAATGTTAGTATACTATTGTACGCGAACAGTAATATAATATTGAACAATATTATTTATTGTGATAATATCTAATGTTTAATATTTTTGTCAAGTGTCCCCGGGCACGCTAAAGCTTGGACAAAGTTTGGTCAGGCAAGTAAACTACAAAATCCCAGGCCCATCTCGTTTATTATCAAATCTAAATAATAATTTCAGGAAAATAGACATGATTTACATAAAGAACCAATAAGACGGGTGAGATCGTCCATACCATTAGATGCAAAAGCCATTAAAGTAATTATACTGTATATTCGACATAGGAGGAAAACAACAGACAAACTGGCCAAAATATAGGGTAGGGAGGGGGGCAAACCGGGGTACTTAATAAACCATTAATATTTTAAAGACTGAAATATGCTGAATCTTATTATTTTCAGTCGTAAGTAAAGTAAAATAATCAAATTTCGAGCTGCCATGCCGTAAGAAAAAAGTTTTTTTTTGCGGGCAAAATGAGGTACCCCTTAATAATGTAAGATTATAAATATATTCGTAAGAAAACGAAACTACTAAATAATAATATTTTTTAGGAGTAATTTACGTAAAACGAATCACCATTTATGTTAGTATATAGTGAATGCAGAGGCGAAAAATAGTTATTTTTTTAATAATTCTGAATTGTTCTTCTTTATCGAATAAAATGTTTTTATCAATTGAAACACTATTTGGTTTTCAATATTATCAAATTTGAAAATATAAAAATTTTTACCAAATTTTTGGGGTACCCCATTTTGCCCAACCCCGTATGCCCCCCCCCCTATATTAAACATTTTTTTGTCCAAAACCAATATCTACTTGATTTTAATTATTTGGGAATTATTAAAAATTCAATTTGCCAACAATAAAGTTGAACTAGTGTCAGATTCTTACTTCTGGTAGTAAGACCAGAGTATATTATCTGCCAGTTAGAGGTGCTTTAGTAACTAGAGTTAAATATCTTAAAAAAGGTATCCCATAATAGGCAACTTTACATATGTATTTAAAAAAAAAGTTTCTCCACTCTGGCGTCAGCTTCTTTTTGGGTGGTAAAATAATTTACAAAAAAATTCATATGATGCTGTCAGTGTTTCCCATTCAGAAACTTTGGAAATATTTAATTAGCTTTAAAATTTATGGTAAATAAAGTCACAGCTCTTCTAGCGCAAATTTGCTCCATTAATTTACCGTCGTAGAATATAAAATGTTTACTTTCATTAAAAAAAATAATTATCTGTTTCTAACTTGACGCGTAAATTCATTTTTCTAAACTTCTTCAGAATTAAAATTTTTTGTAATCACTATAAACCTAGCATTCTAGATTGTAAGAGAAAAAATCCGAGTGTATTATCCTTCTATCTAATACAATTTTATTCCTTTTGATTCCTTATAAAACTTTTAATTGAATTACAAATTCATTAACAAAAGGATAATAAATAAAATAAATAAAAAAAAGAAAGACAAAACAAAAAGTACACGAGAAAAAAAAACAACACAAACTCCATAAATAAAAATCCATTGAATCAATGATTCAATCAGGGAATGAATGAATGATTCACATCAGTGTGAACAATAAAAAAAGTTTTCTGCCTATGTAAGTACCTCCCAATATTACCCATCGAATACCTACTGCCCCATGTTCTTTTACCGGTCACTGGTTGGAGGCTTCTGCCGTTTCTCTTTTTTTTTCAAAGAAAACTATCCTCTAATAAATAAAATTGGGAAAAAGTTTGTTACATCAGAATGATTAACGATGATCGTGGTGTATGTAAGAAAAGTTTGATTAGATTAGACAGATATTCGCCTTTTACAGTACAATTGTATTACACATATACCTACGAATGCTTTCAGCAGAATAAATGTGCCTACCTGTGGCAATTGAATGCCCACTGACCATCAGTACACCTTGATTTTATCATTATTACAAATAACTAATCGTTTATCCTCATTGAAAATGAAAATTCATAGTGACATGTTAAAACACTTATCAAATCAAAGTAGATAGAAGTTATTTTTGTAACCGCCAATAACAGAAAAAAATATTGGATGTACTAGAAACGTGATTTGTGTTACCTATCATAGGATAGGTAAATGAAAAAGAAGTAGAATCTTTTAGGGCTTTTAGGGCAGTGTTCTAATTCAGAAACTGTTTAAAAAACATTATTGAAAAAAAACAATTAAAATTTAAAATACTACTGAATGTTATATTCTGTCGTAAAAAAAAATATGCTGGTCCACTTTTTTAACCTTCTCTCTATAGGTTATTTTTTTTTTCTAACAGTAAAATAAGTTTTCTAAGGTTCGGATCATAGCGAAACATATACTGAGGGTTCGTAGTGAAATTGAAAGTAACCGGTTGGATGGAACTTAAGATTTTGTGTTGACCTAGTCGAAAAAGTAGTTTCAAGAGAAACGTGTTTAAAATTTTCAGCGCTGTTTTAAATCACCTTTTGTAAACTAACGTTTACAAAAAAATATATTTATTAAATTATTAAAAACGTTCTGTGAAAAACTTGATAAACATAATTTGTAGCGAATACTTTTACAAGTAAAGGTCCCGATACCTATTGATTTCAATGAAACTTAAATATGTTGTAGAACACTAAAAACTAAGCGACACGTATTTTTTTATCGGTGGAAAAACGGTTTGACGGGGTGAAATCGCCCTTCAAAAATTGGGGTAAAAATTTAATTTTTCAAATATCTCAAAAATAGTAAGAGATAGAGCAAAATTTTAAATTGGCGATGTTGCTCTTTTTTTAAGGAGCTATATATTGATATGCAATTTGTTAAAATTACATCAACAGGGGTGGTTGGGGGTTAATTTTGCAAAAAGAGGATGAAAAATTTGAAATCTACGTCAAAAAATCTAATTGACCTGTTTTTGATCAATGTCCTAATATTAAGTCTAGGGGTAGTTAACTAGGGCGTGACCGGGTCGAATAGTCGTACTATTTGGGTAGTTCGAGAAGTTCTTCTTCATGGAAAATAGTTTAAGACAATTAGAATAACGTAGAAATGAAATTCTCGAATTCAGAATTCAGTTAACAACATTGGAGAGGGGGTGAGTCACTCTCTTCAATTAATTACTAGTTTACATACACTAATTTTTACTATTAACACACTGACAATGGGTAATAATGTCACAATAAGTGGTTCTGGATCAGGAGAAAAATACCAAAATCGGACTTCGGTATCATAGTGATAAACTTAAGTTAGACTTGTAACATTTATATATGTAGGTATATATAATTTCAATATCTGGTTAATCAAGAATTTGAGTCCATCTAATTTTAAATTCAATTATGAATTTAATACAAGATAGTCTGAAAATGACGGGAAAAATTACCTGTTTACTGTAGATGGTTGTAATACCTTTATTTAGATATAGCAAAGTCTAAAACAGTCTAAACAACTTCTCAAATTTTGTAATATTTTTTTACGATTAGAATATTTAAGTATTTAACGAGTATTTACATACATATGTAGGTAAAATATTAATTAAAAAATAAAAGAAAAAAATAAATTTTAATATCTATCGTCACTAACACCCACTTCTTACCCATTAATATGGAAAAATTTTCTACCTAATTTAATTATTTTTTGCGTTTTTATTATATCTGTAATTTTTATCAAATATTTTTCATTTTATTACTATCATCTCTGTAATATTATTGCTGGGTTTTCAAGGGTCACATTTTATGTGACTTTAAAATATAATGTGTGGATAATATTAACTTGAACCTCTATTAATATGTGAAGTATTTGTGGGAAACTATATTAAAAATCTACTCATCTTCTCATTTTGAAAAATTAATAAAAGTATGAATTAATTTTTTTTAGAAATTATATAAACTAAAAAATAAAAAAAAAAAACTTACTTGTGGTCGTGCAAATTTACCTTTATGATTATGGATGTTTAAGAATCCTTAGACCGCTAGCTATATTTCAAAGCCTTAGTAAAAATCTGGACTCACTGGAAGCGAGTTGGTTGAAACGTAAAAAAATTAAACAAGACTGGGATTGTGTAGGATTTGTTAATTTTCCTGAGGTCACAGAGTGTAATGGCAAACCAGTTTTGGGAGGAGACGAGGACAAAACAAAAATTAACACTAGGCGAAATCTTTGCTTCAAACTTTAGATGCATTATTCGTAAATTCGCAGTCTGTTAGTATGGTATTTCAGGAATATTTGTATCGACAGGTTTCAAGATCCTATTTGATTAACGGAAACTTCTTTTCTTACGAAAATTTTTCTTATAGTTAGTAAAAAACAAAACAATAATATTACAAAGATACGCCCGTCGCAGCATCCTGCATAATATAGCGAATTTCCGTTTATAAAAATTAGTTTTTCCCGGAAACCAATTTTCATAAAACAAATGGTTTAAAAATCTTTTTAATGTGATTTTTTCCTCCTCTTTCTAATGGTGTAAAAAAATGTCACAAAAATTTTTGAACTTGGGAAATTTTGTCAAAAACTAATGTTTACACGAAAAATGTCCAAAAAACCATGTTTTGGGCACCGGATGTGTCTGGCTAACAAACTTATTCAAGGGTTTAGGGACTTCCAACATTGTCACCAAATTTCGTAAAAAATAGGACATTTCGTTCCAGAATTATCGTGCAGACACCTATATGCATGCATATATATATATATATATATATATATATATATATATATATATATATATATATATATATATATATATATATATATATATATTAGTAATATCATTTTGGAGTTATAAGGACCTCAAAACAAATTTCTGCAACGGTCTCGGGCTGAAGCTGCGTCATGACAGTGCCTGTAATAGCTGAATTTTTGATTTGAAAATTCGCTAACAGACAGAAGAATTTAAAAGATTCTTGAACGTATTTTGACTTTGAATAATTTTGCATGAAACGAGCTTATCAGGATAAAGTAATTTACACAGACATTACTTACATGTCATGTCTTTTAATAAAATTTGCATAAATAATAATAAATAAAAATTAAAAATAAATTATTTTTTTGGATATGGAACTGGGTATCTTCTCTTAAAATTAACCAACATTTAAGAAAGCTGCATGGTTTAAAAACTTATGATGAATTCCATATTCCAATTGAAATTCACTGTGCGGTCACTTTAGAAATTGAAAAAAGCACAAGAACATTTTATTTTATCAACAAACTGTAAATAATTCAAGTCAAATATTTGTCAACGAATCTGTTAACGGGTTGTTGGTCACTTTCAGTCCATGTGAAATATTATCGTATCGTGTTGTTGAACAAAAAACTCACGATAACCACACAAATAAGATTTATTCGGGCGTTAATAAAATCCTTTAATTTATAATTGACAAAGTTTTCTTTATACGTAATATTATTATACATATATATTCAGTGCAAAAAGGACCAATAAAACTATAATATGAGAAAATGAATGATCCACGCTGAATCCACGGTTTTCTTTATCCTGAAAGAAAATATTTATATTAAATGGTTTTGAGATCAAACATTATTTCAATAGTGTGATGTAATTTTATATTGAATGAAATATAGATGAAAGAAAAGCTAAAGCGGAATATAATAATTGGTAGGAAATAAAATATCATAAACAACATTGACGTATATGAACATTTCAAGCGAGGAGAGGGTCTAGGAAAAATAAATTATCAAGAGCTTCAAAAACAAAGATGAAATAAAGATTTTTTTTCACAAATGAGATTTTTTGAATTCTTTTTTAAAAATATTGCTTGTAAGCAGTGGCGGATTTACCCTAAGTGTCGCTCCAGGCTCCGTGAAAAATTCCGCTCCTGCTTTATCCCAAAAAACTAAAATTAATAAATTTTTAATACTTTTTACTAAAAAAAAGTAAGTGACGAGCAAAAAAAAAAAACAAATTCTAAATTTTGCCGCCCCTTTAGCTCAAATTTGCCGCCCTAGGCTCCAGCCTACTCAGCCTGCTGTTAAATCCACCACTGCTTGTAAGTTAATTCACGGCAGCATTAAAACGAGGCAAAAGAATAAAAAAAAGAAATCATTCTTTATAATCAAGCCTCTTACTTTGCATACTAAAATATTTACGCAAATTTAGATTCTAACTAAGGAGGGGTTGCATCGAATACCTTCAGTTTCGAAACTTCAGTAGCATAAAACCGTATTTGATCTCTAAATCTTTAGGAACTAAAAAGAAAATATTTATTGGAAGATAACGACACAAAGGTTGAGCCTGATGATTTTTCAAATTCTAATGAACATTAAGAAGTTCCGTGAGTCAACAATAAAAGGATTTGGGAAGTATCGGGAATAATAGATATTTTATTTTGTCTCTAAAATCTAAAACAACTGGCGGATTGGGTATATGCTAAAATTATTAAACTTCAGGTTACCAAAGGGCGCTGCAAATGGGCACCCCGAAATTATCGGGGTCGAAGAAGAGACAGAAAGAACTAGTATCAGTACGAAAATTTAATGGTCTAAAGATTTGTATTTCTCCCCCTAGGTCAGCGTTTCTTAACCTTTTGTCGGTCACAGTATCCTAATTTACATTTAGGGGAGAGGTGTGTCAGTAGTAACAGTGGGTCAATTGTAACTTTGAAATTTGTGAGACATCTATCAATCCTAATGAGGAGTATTGCGTATCATAAGGTGGCTCCTGAAGTTGTGCTTTACTGACAATACTTTCAGTTAATACCATGTGGCGGTTTTCTCTCAGTAATGTCAAATGTGTTTATATAAGCTAATTGTAAATTTTGAGTTGGTTGACAATTTTTTGATTTTTACAGTAAATACCTCATCACTTGGAAGTAAAATGATTTTATTGGAAACACAAACAAACAGATAATATTATCAAACAGGTAATTTCGCCTTTATAATCATAGTTAAAATTTTACGAATTTTTTTATAAAATTAAACAGCACTGCAACAATTGTAACAAATTCAGTGGTGTCAATTGTAACATGTTACAACTGATATTTCAGTAGTTTTATATATCCACAATTTTTCTTTTTAGTATTTTATTATTTTAATTTTAAGGAACTGAGCACACTGGTAAAATCCGTTTGTTTTTTATATCGATTTTCGGTTACGGTTATCGTTAGATTCAAAGCTACCACGATTAGTTTTGCTTGTTAATCTAATTCACGCTGTTCTACAAATAAAAAAATGCTATATAAAGCAAAACATAAACTAGGATTGGAACCGTATTCGACAATGTATACCTGAATGTCGTTAAAATGGTAATAGAAGGAAAAAAATCAGGCCTGTTGCCAGAGACTGCGGTATTTATCACCTTACTCACTCAATATGCAAAGAAGAATTTTGGAAACCAAATTAATTATAATAACTAACATGTAAATTCCACTAAATAATGAGTGTTACAATTGAACCTAAACTCTGTAACAATTGGTCCTCTGACGGTGACGATTGTAACATTACACTTTGGTCCACATAAATGCAGTTATTTCAGTTATGAACCGACATAAAATATTTTTGCCAAAAATTTTTGCCAAAAATTTGATTCCCTGTGACTAATAAATATAAAGTTACTAGCCTGTATATTTTTTTTGTTACTACTGACACACCTCTCCCCTATATACCTGTAACATGAATTCATCCCTGTCTGTAACAGGAAAACGACCAAATGGTCGTTTTCCGACCATCTGGTCTACCATGTAATTTACATCGATATCGAAACGTTTCTATATGCATTAAAGAAACGCTTAAAAAAGTTCTCTAATTTTAAATAGAATTCTTATTGGCTGGAATAGTTTCTTCCCTTAATTTGAATAACATTAAGTTGTGTAATATCAATAATGTCGGCTTACGACCATTTGGCCGAACACGTAATTGAGAAAAATATCGATTCTTTCTTAATCATTAGAGAAATTAAAAGCAATTATTTAATTTCAAATAAAGTTCTTGACATAAGATTAGTTCGAGTATTATGAAATGTCGTTTTCCGACCACTTGATCAACCATATAATTCAGATAAATATTGACACCGGTTTAAGCACTAGAGAAATGACCAGAAGAAAATCTTTAATTTTAAATAGAATTTCTGCCATTAACTATTTACAACATTAAGTTGTGTAAAATGAAATCCCGGTTGTGTCGAACATTTTTGTTCGACCGCATATACTCGTATACACCCATCAAGTTAACCTCGCCATTTTCTTTTTTAAAACAAAAAAATTGTTGCACTCTATTATACTAAACGTGTGCTACCATGGGCCGTAAATAAAATAACTAAATTCCAAAACATTTCTTTGCCTTTTTTTCTTTAAAATTTTCTTTCTTTTAAAGCAGAAAATAAAAATTACTTATAAACTCTAATTGACGCAAGATTTTATAGTATCTACTTTATACTAACATTTTTTCAGACTTTTCTTAAATAAGTTAACATCTTTTTCTGTTTTCGATAGTTATTTGTTGCAATAAACTTGTAATCCTTAAATTTATATTTTATCTTATTTTAACCGTCTGTCTAAATTACTTTTATCATTTTGCATTTGTTCTAATATATTGTTCTTTTTTTTTTTTTGTAAAATTGAAATCAGAAATTTAAATTACTTACGAAAAGTGGGTAACAAAAATATGCATTTTCCACATCTGAAAATACAGCATAAGATTACCAAAATAATCATAAAACATTTGTAAGTATAGGGACACAAGCCATTGATTGACGATCATTTCATTCAACATTTGTCTACATCTGTTCAATTTATTACTGCTTGCGTTATAGAGTTTGCCATCATTCACAGCTATAACTGTACAACTGTACAATCTTCTACAACTTTTCTCTATTAGTATATCTTGTAATATTTATGAAAAGCATATGGAATTGTGAAGAGCATATAGAAAACACAAAAAGCTCATTTCAATTTTAACCAAACCAACTTCAGTTATCTGAATGAAACGAATTCAATTCAAAAACCAGAGGAAAGTGGTTGGTACTGGTATGTATTATATTAAGAGGGAGAAAATTTTCTAACGTAATATTCATATTATTATTAAATTCGAAATAAAGGCTCGACATACAGCCTCAAGTACTAAATTGCCGTCAGATGATCAAAGAAATGTTAAGAAATATAAATACCGATATTTATATAAGTATAATCTAATCATTATAAGAATTTACTTTTAAAAAAATTACCAATACCAGCTAACTATTCTAAATTGCCAATAAAAAATGGAAGACATGAGTGGATGAAGGTTTTATATTATATTTTTATAATTTTACAGTAGAAGCGTTTGAACGTTTTTATTTACATATACTTCTCATGCAATAGCACATTTTTGTTATTGAATTTTATTGGACTTAATGAAACCAAATTTTAATATATAATACTTCAGCATGGAATATTTCAAAATTTGGAAAAAAATGAATTTTTGAACAAAACGCCTTCATCCACTCATGTATTCAATTATAGAACAAAAATTAAAATTTATGAAATTCTTAAACAGTAAGGTTCCGTTCTTTTTTAGTAGAACTAATAATTTCAAGGATAAGGTAAGAGCACCAGTAGCCGTCATGTTAAGACATGAGCAGGACTTTACATTAAATTTTTTCGTTCATAATTATAGGAAATAACCAACAGTAAAGCTAAAACAAAAAATAATTTTATGATCTTTCAGGAATATTTTAATTTATTTGAATATTTTTATAATAAATATATATATTAATAGAAATAAAATAAAGGAAAAAGTGTGGTGTACCAGTACCCGTCAATAAAAAATTAACGATGTTCCAGTATCCGTCAGAGGAGCGACCCAGTATCCGTCATTCTTTAGAATATGATTAATCTTAAACAATTGAGCTATGTAATTAAAATACTTGAGGATAAATCTTTATTAAAAAAAAAAATTATTTGATTCTGTTATTTCATTTCTACAATTCCTGCAGATATATTGCTTAGATTGCCACTGGACTGATTCTTTTAAAATTTTCGTTAACTTTAGTACAACCATCCGTGATACTAATTCTTCTTAAGCATTATCCATAATATCCATAAGTGCTGTTTTTGAACATTCTATTTCATTGGAATTAATAGCAATATGTACTGATTTTTGTCCTTTCTATACAATTACATGGTTATTAGTCGGGCTCAAAAAGATACTGATCCATCATAATTCCATCAGACGCTCTGTATCTTTCAAAATTTATATAAATTCTTCTTTCTTAAAATATTCTTTAATTTCCTTAAACCAGTTTTTGATATTTTACACTACCGAAGCCCTTGATTTTCTTAAATTTTGAGATGACTCTGGATATCTATTGCAAAAAGACAAGAACCATCTTCGTCCAGGTCGACCATGAGTAAGTGGATTTTCTCAAGTTTTGGATTAGTTGTTGGCTGCTGTCTACCAGTTAGGGATCACAGTTTCGTTCAAATGTATCATCAACTTTACTATGTTCTCATCTTCTTTGTTGGTTAAAATAATTGTGGAGGCACTTTTTGCATAATATGGGATACTTTCTTTTTAATTTATTTGACAATGTCGTCCGACAATTATATGTGATATACGAAATTGTTTGACTACGATAGAAATCAGAATTCTTTTAAATGAATAGCATATTAAAAGCATTTAGGTATTTAATCTTTATTACTGTATTTTATATTGAAATTTACCTACAAAAAAGACGGTACGAAAAACCGTTACTATAATTGTTACAGAAAATAATCACGGGTATTGGCCAGTAGCTTAATCGTATTGTTGTGAATTTACTCCGGATTTTAAAATATTAGTGTAAAAAACATAGGAGAATATGTATTCTTTTTTAAAATACAATTTGTTACCCCAATCACCGTCACTATGACGGTTACTGGAAAATGCCTGTATTTTATGTACCAGTAGCCCGCATCAAAAATAATAAACTTCTGTTAGGTCTTCTGGTCTAAAAACTATTTTTAACAAAATTTAGTTCATAGTAAACCTAAGAAAATAAAAAATATAAATAATTATTCGTTAAACCAAAATTACAGTAAAATTAAATTAGTGCTTTCCTTAGCTAAAACTTAAGAGTTTTAGTGAATATATGCAAATTTTACAAACACTAACTTTCAGATGAGCAGTTATTATATCTAATGGTAACTGAATGCTATCATAAATGGAATAACGGTTGGGAGTATTTTCCAGAACATGTAGCAGGAAACAAAGTATATGCTTGCTTAATATCTTAATATTTATCATTTTAGTGAAACTTGACGGCTATTGGATCAATGACGGCTACTGGTGCTCTTACCTTATACAGTAACCCGATTTTGATATAGTTGAAATTAATTTAAGTACTATTACGTCATTAACAAATGAGATAAAACTGGACGTACAAACTTATAATTAGTTTACTGTCAGTTGTGTACGAGCCATAGAAGAAAAGGAAGCATTGCTTGCCTTTAAAAAATCACATTTCTTATCTTCACACTTAAAAAAATATTAATTTTATTCAGTTCCATTAAATATTGTTTAAGTATTTGATAAAAAAAAAGAAATAAAAATAAAAATAAAAAAAAAAAACAAAAAACAAAACATTATATGTAGGTAATACTGTATATAGGTATACAGTTCGTTGTATTATTCCTTCCTCTTATACAGTCCATATTACTACTGCATATACGATATGTTTGGGAGCAATACCTAGATATATACCTTTCTCAGTTCATAAATTTTAAAATAGATGTCGACAAGAGTGTTAAATAAAATTTTTAAAAATGATTAATCTTTAAGTGTGTAACTATGAATGTTAGGTACATACATAATTAAATATTAATTTATTAAAGGGTTACGTGGGTTTTGAAGCCAAAAAAAGCAGTTTCTTTTATTTTTTTAATAACAAAAAAAAAAAAAAAAACGTAAATTATTTTATTCAAAATATTAATTTAGCACATGAAAGAGCAACATTTCAACAGTATTAAAAAAAATTTAATCCAAAAATTTGTGAAATTCAGCCAATGAGACCTGGTTTTCGGAGACCCTAAAAAAAAAGTGTCCTCGCGGTGGTAACGATAATTCATAACAGTCTGATCGGAAACTGCAAAAATAATTTTTTTCTATTAATAGAAAGTACAGCTAGTAATTGAACGAAGAACTACTACACAGTGAAAAAATTTGTGTTAAGTAAAATTGACACAAATCACATGTCCAGAACGGTCCACTCAATTTTTTGTGTTGTTTTAACACAAAGCATATGTGTTAAATCTATACACAAGATTTGTGTCAATGATTTAACCACACAAGAGGACATACATTTTGTGTTAATTTTTCAGATTTGTCAGCGTTAGTTGTTAAACTACAATATTTACTCAATATTTTAATTCCACTGAAGTTTAAGATATTTGAAAGTCGTCAAAAATTATAACGATTTTGTTCATATATTATTATAAATGAGTTGTGTTCATATATATCTACGAAAATATATATAATAAAAAAGATGAGAGTAGTTTTTATTATTAAACAAAACCCAAAAATTATAAGTTTTTTTATTTATTGACAAATATAGTTTTATTAAACGTTTAAGCATGCAACAATTTTCTTATAAGTATTTTAAGGTTATTTTGTTACAGATTCAGTTACAAAAAATCACGTAAGCTTACTTACATGTAAGATTGTATATTATATAATACAATCTCAAATAAGCTTACATGATTTTTTTAACTGAATCTGTAATAACATTAAAATATAAGAAAATTGTTTCATTTTTAAACGTTAAATAAAACTATATTCGTCAATAACTGAAAAAACTGATAATTTTTCGGTTTTGTTTAATAATAAGAACTACTCTCATCTTTTTCATTATATATATTTTGGTAGATATATATTCTAATCTAATTTGCGTACTTATAACATTCTTTTGTTCTACACAAATATTATGTTACTTCTTTGTTGTTCAAAACAGGTTAACATGTTTTTCTGTTAAATCGAAATTTGTGTTAATATTTTCATTTAACACAAACACGAAATGTTACATTAACGCAAGGTTGTGTTACTCATTTAACACAAAAATTTTTTGAACTAGTGTTCAAAAAACACTAGTTTGTTTTTTCTTTTACGCAGAACACAACATTTTTTTATTGTGTGCAGACATCATTATGCACATCAGAAACAGCCTTATAAACGTTCACATGGAAAGTATCTAGCAGCTTTCAAAACTGAACCTGGCCGTTTTAATATTTCTGCTTTGAAATGATTTACAATATCGTCCACCCTGTATTGTAATTCATACCGATTTTATTCTCAAAAAGGATAAAACACATTACCAACGAAATTAAAATCCCTCCAAATTATTGACCATTAAACTTTTTTTAATTTTCTCTCGACAATATCGTTCGTATTTAATCACCAACAGCAATATATTAAAGCTATAATTTATGGAACACCTTTACGTTCGTACCTATATATACGTTATGTAATATTTTTTGATGACATACGAGTATGTATGTATATACATGTGTATGTTAAACATTTGTACAACAATAAACAGTGAACATACAAACTCACATATATGTAACATGTATGTAATATATCCAAGCATACAAATAGTGTAGCCAGAGGAGTATGTGAGGTCTTGACAGTGTGCTCTACAGCAAGCCAACGTTTATGAGCCATCAACGAACTGTACGATATGTACACGCGCGCCCTGTGTTATAACTTTTTATATTGTTACATTATTTGACACGTAAAATTTTACTATTGTACGAAATGTTTCACGACAGCATATTTTCACTATATTTTAGTACTTCTTATATGATATTATATTTTATATACTGACGACAAGAATAATGCTGTCACTAAGCTGTGTAAATAATACGCAATGCAACTTACGCGCCCAAAATTCAGACTGGTATGCAAAAATTAGGTCAAACTAATTAAAGTTTCCCTGACATTATTAACAAATGAAGCAAAATTAGACGTACAATTTAAGTTGCTATAGCTATTATTAAGAGACTATTGCACATGAATAAGTTTTTTTTATTTCAGGAGGCTCTTCCCCCGATCCCCCGGCAGGAGCTTTACCGCTTTCATTCCACGGGGGCTTTGCCATCTGCATCCTGTGAGGGGCTCCACCCGCATCAAACAAATGGTATCATAATTTGTTTCTCGAGATATGCAAGACGAAACATATTTCACAAAAAGTTTTCAATTTCGCGTGTTTATTATAAAATACAATTAACCTGAATTTGCTGAAAACTTTATCCGGTTTTCAATTTTTAATTACGCATCTAATGAAATTAGTCCGGAGTCGATATCATCAACTGTTCTCGAGATATCTGAGACGAAAGAAAATTCACGAACGAACTTACGAACCAGCGAACGCACACACAGACATCACGCTAAAAACGATGAATTCGGATTCTAGTGAGCTGAAAGGCTGGAGATATGTCCAAATTAGTGATTCGCAAAATCGGATCCATTAAAATAACTTCCAATAGGAAGTGAACAAAACGGAAAAGAGACAGAAAATGTGGGTTGTCTAATTTTGCTTCATTTGTTACATCTATTTAATGACGTCAGACCAAGTTTAGTTACTTTAAGAGCCAAGACACACATATCACGCGACGACCACTCGACAGCGACAAAATAATGGCTGGTCTGTGGCCGATTATAAACGCATGTAGTTTTCTTATGGATAAACTTTAAGACACACGAACCACAACTTGTCGTCGTAATCGGACACTGTCGCAATATGCCGCCTACTGTCGTTGAGTGTCGCTGTTAGTGGTCAAAACTTCCGACTAGTGGACGACTTAATAAGCGACAGATACATAGTACTGGTACTAGTACAACACTGTAAGTATGATATAACAGACAATATTTGTGGGGTTGATGTTGTCCGACAATGATTATACGTCACTCGGCCACTAAAAAGTGGCTCGTAAGTGATTGTTAAAAACACACCAACGATAGTACAACCACACGATAACGACAAAAAAGTGGTTGTCACGTGGTACGTGTGTCTTGGCTCTAACAAGTAAAGGTCCCGAAGCCGGACCTATCGATTTTGATGAAACTAACATATGTTGTAGAACATTAAACTCTAAGGGACACGTATTTTTTTTTATCTGCGGAAAAACGGTTTGAAGGGGTGACATCACCCTTCAAAAATTGGGGTCAATATTTAATTTTTAAAATATCTCGAAGTTAGAGATACAGCAAAAGTTTAAATTGGCGATATTGTTCTTTCTTGAAGAGCTGTCTATTTATATGCAATTTGTTCAAATTACATCAACAGGGGTGATTGGGGGTTAAAATTTGCGGGTCAGTTTTGCAAAAAGGGGGTGAAAAATAAACAATATGAGAATTTTGTTTACAGATGTGAAATCTACATCAAAATATCTATTTGACCTGTTTTTGATCAATGTACTCATATGAAGTCTAGGGGTAGTTAACTAGGGGGTGTCTGTGTCGAATAGTCGGACTACTTGGGTAGTTCAAGAAGTTCTTTTACATGGGAAATAGTTTAAGACAATTAGAATAACGTAGAAATGAACTTCTCGAATTCAGTTTGAGCAACATTGGAGAGGGGGTGAGTCACCCCCTTAAATTACATACTAGTTTACATACACTAATTTTTGCTATTAGCACACTGAAAGTGGTTAATAATGTCAGCATAAGTGGTTCTGAAGTTGGACTACCGTACGTAAAGTTTTTATGGTTTTTAAGGTTTTTAAAAAAGAGCAATATTGCTAATTTAAACTTTTGACCTATCTCTTACTGTTTTCGAGATATTTGAAAAATTAAATTTTTACCCCAATTTTTGAAGGGTGATTTCACCCCTTCAGACCGTTTTTCCGCAGATAAAAAAAAATACGTGTCGCTTAATTTTTAGTGTTCTACAACATATTTAAGTTTCATCAAAATCGATAGGTCCGACCTCGGGACCTTTACTTGTAAGTTAGATACTTTAAGTGTACAGTTTGAGAATTTGGAAATGTGTTTGTGATACTTTAACTATGCTTTCAATATTTTACTTTTAAATCCCATTTTCCGTTATTGTTTGAATTAAATAGTTTATACCGACGATGGAATGAATATTGTAGATGACGATTATTACACCTGAATATTTCGACGCAGAGTTATTCTTGTCAAGATATACCTATGACTATAGGTAGATTTTTATTGTGTGTCTATGATTGCGTATTTAGTTATGTTTTAAATATTAACAAAAACGAAAATTTCTTGATAAATATAGTTTTAATGGCGTCATAATCATAACTGAAATATATATATTTTTTATTTATCACGCTTTTGTCAGAATATTATAGTCGAAAATTAAAAATTTATTGTAAATTTCTCAAAAAAAGGAAAACAAAAAAATAAAACGGTTGGCTAGAGTGAATTTTATGCTCTACAAACCTATAATTTTTGAACAAACTATTTATTGTGCAAACATAAAGCTTATTAATAATACGACTGAAATATTTTATAGTATGTCCCTTAACAGCCAAATCAACTAAAAATGGCCTGACGTCATTAAAAAATTAAGCAAAATTAGACGTACAACTTAAAGTTACTATATTTACTGTAATATAAAAATAACAAAAAGGAGAAGACAGGGAAAACTAGGTATATCTAATATTCTTTCAGTGATATATTAGTTGAATTGACATATTTTTATCTACATGTCGATACCTTTCTATCTCAACGCCGTATGTGGTTTTTTGGCTGTTTTGAGTTAGAAAGTCATTCATGTACCTATATAATTCACTCCCCCATATGATGCACTAAGAAATATTATAAAATAGTTAATGGAAAAAAAATTATTTAATTAAAGTTAATCTCGTATGACATGAACTTTTTTTTTATTTTTCTTAATTGAACCCCTCTCCCCAGGTAAAAATTTTACATAATACTTAAATGTTCCCTTATTGGTGAATTTGCAGTAAAAATTTATAATTTCATTGTTTCTGCAACAATATTGAGTAATTTAAACTTGACACTTAAAGTTTTTGGTTATCAAACAGTTACTAATTTTCATAAATAAATTATTTTTGAATGCTCCTGAAAACCTGGCGTCCAAGGCCCGCGCCTCCTCATCCTTATGTTACAATATCTTAAAATGTAATAAAGTAAATCTGGTTTAATGATTTATATCACATTTTTTATTCGATTGAAAAACTGGAGGTTCATGGTATGGAGCTGCACATATAAAAGACGCTGCATAAAAATCAAATCAATCAGATGGTTTTTTCTCGAGCTAAAACTGCAGCAAATTTGAAAAATGTAGTTTCAAGTAAAACGCGAAAAAGTTTAAGGTACTGATTAGACTATCAAAATATGTAACAAAAAAATATATTTATTTCATAACCTCATATCTTAATAATTCTAAACAAAAAAAAAAAAAAAAAAAAAAGAAAAAAAAAAAACAAACAAAAAAAAAACAAAAAATACAAAAAATACAAAAAAAAAAACAAAAATAAAACAAAAGCAAAACGGATTGTAATCACGTATTTACTAAAAAACAACGGAAGCTTGTAATTTAATATATTTAAATGTCTGCTTCATATCCACATAGGTAGCAAACATCAAAAAGTGTACATACATAAACATTAAATTGATACTGATGAAAATACAGTATTTAACATGTTTATTTGTGTTTCCTGATAACTGTAGTTTTTGAGACACGTGATTGAGATAGAAAGATGGCGATATATAATATGAAATGATAATTTGGATCTTGGATGTACGCGATTGATGCAAAAGCCACTGCAGCTGTCAAATTGGCACCTTATATTTTAAAAACGTAAACTTTAATTTCACTTTAGAAAATGGTAACAATATTAACTATTATAATTACCGAAGACTTGAATATAATCTTAAATTTTATTTTTTATTTATTTATTTATTTTTAGGAAGGGGGGGGGTAGGTTAGGTACTAGTCAATGTAAAAGTTTAAAAATAAAAAGGGGTAAGAAATAAATGATTAAATTATTATACTACTATGAAACTATAGGTATTAATATAATTATTTGCCCTATCAGTTTATGATTAAAGAACTTAACGTTAACATTTTTTGATAACTATCAAGGAAGGATTATGTATCAAGACTCTGGCAATAGCTAGTATTTAATAGAAATATGTTAGTGGAACCTGACCAGAGACTTAAAAATATCTGCAAGAATTGTAAAACCTTGTAACGCGTTAACATAAGTCGAAACGTCATAATCTGGTCGAACGAGAGAACGGAGCAGTTGTAGCCCCGGAGTCCGGATCAGGAAAGCGGACCCGAGGCATCTGCAAGGGCCCATGGAAAGGTTTTCTGCTTGTCTACAATATTTTAGAGAAAAGTATTTTCGAAAAGGTCTTTTGTTCCTGGGCCTGACATTTTTCTCCACGACCCAAGACTGCGTCTACTACCTTTTTTTTCAAATGTACAATCTTTTTATGATATTCATCTTTGTTAATTAGAATAGAAAATATCGTAGAACCAAACATCATTTATAGACGTATATTGAATCTTTAAATTTTAAAATAAAAAGCTAATATAAAAGCTTTCTGTATTATGTTTTAAATACATAATATTATGTGTAACGTAAAAGCCCCTATACCGGAACACTATTTTTAGGTGTATCATTAAACTGGCTTATAAAAATTAATAAATAAATTAAACACCCATTTTTTTCTTAATAAGCATAAAGCCAAGTTTCTTTAATTCAATGAATATGTTTTTAAAAAAATGTAACCCAAAAATTTTTACTTATTAATTTTCTTCTTTTGTAAAATGTTGACACCTATAAAAAAAACGGACCGAATATATTAACATGTTTAGAAAATCAACATAGACACCTAAAATTGAACACGTATATAACGTACATGAGATACATAGTGCCATCTCTTATATATTTATATATATATATATATATATATATATATATATATATATATATATATATATATATATATATATATATATATATATATAACTCTAAAGTGAATAGGATTGATTATGCATACCCATTAATACAGGTTCCGTTTTTTACTTACTGTACTTGCTATACATAATAAAATGGAATAAGAAGTTAAGGTCTTTCGCCATCTAGTGATGTTTGAAAAAACTTCGCGTACTTGCTAAGTTAACCATATACCATAGTCAATTTTTATTAAATTTTTTTTAATAAATGTCGCTCTAGATCTAAAATGGCTACCACTTTCATTTGATAATAACAATTTTTAAGTTTTAAATCAATATTAATTATTTATCAATTGATTTTTCGTTTTGAAATATAGAGAATAGTAAAGAAAAATTATAAAAACAGTTAGGTAAGTGTTTTAGGCCCAAAAATAAATTAAAAATGTTTACAAAATACATATGTAATAGGTAATTCTCAAAATGAAATACAAAAGTTAAAATTTCGAATGCATATAAAAACACTTCTACAAATAATATTTAACCCATATAAAAAGGTAATTTAGCGATCCGAATCTCTTAAATGGACTAATAAAAATTATTTGTATAAGTTTATTATGCTAATAACTTTAAAAATTCGCTGAAAAATGTTATAATTTATAACTCATGTGTTTTCAATTATGATCATCCATCATATTAAAAATTCACGAATTCAACAAAAATTGTTCGATATATATGTGTATTTCTTAAATTAAGTGAAGAAACATTGAATGCGAGGTGAATTTAAATTGAAAATAATCGTCCTATTAATAATAATTTTTGTTAACAGAGGTTTCTTTTAGAAATAACTTCATTAATATATAATTGTCATAATTGTTCCGACATATGATCGCGTTCCAATATAGAGGCTTTTACGTTACCACATATTACGGTGACAACAAAGGTGAATTCAATTTCATTTATTTAAATTAAACGTTAGGTACAAACGCGTCTGGCTAGAAGAAAAAGATCAAATGTAAAAATGATGCCATGATACCTATATCTATTATATTACGTATGTACAGTACATGACTGAATAAACAGCATCACAGGGTCAATGAAAATGTAATTTTAATATTATACTATGGTCACTTTGTAGTCTTCTAAACATGAATAACGTGTTTTGTATGGATAACTACTCTTGTTATTGCTGTGTATATCTCCATTAAGCCTCCATAACATAACTCCATACGTGTGTGCGATGTACTCGATTGTAACTATGTAGTTAGTTACTAGTTAAGTGTTGAAGAGGGTTTTATCAGACGATTGACTTGCCTTTGATGGTTGTTGTTGTTGGGTGATTGAGCATTGGCCGAGAATGATTAATTGTTTACTAATCGATTGCCTAACGTAGGGTGTGAATGACATCAATCTATGCGGAACTAATCCATTATTTAATATTAAACAACATATAGCACAGTCTGTACTAGCCCTGTGTGTATGATGATAAAAATAAATGTGTATCTGAAAGCCTAATGCGCTGCAACCAGCCAGGTCCAAATAATTGTATGTATGTCTAGCTGTTGAGTGTATTACCAGTGAAGAGAGACGTATAATAAAATTTAATTCTTACGGGCCAATGTGGACGAAAATTTTAGTCGATTTTTTTTCTGTTAGATGACAGAATGATCGAGGTTCAGACGTTTTTAAGTTGTCAGGCGGAGCTTCAGTTTAACAGGAAGAGGTGGGAAACGTATATTTCAATTTGTATATTTCCATTTTTCTTCCATAAACAAATTTCTCGTTTTAAAAGTACAATTATCGAGACATAACACTGCGTACTGCTTGCCTGCACAGCACTGCCATCTGTAGATGGGGTGCCAAAATTGCAGTTTGGGGTGTTCTAAAACTGTCCATAAATTTAACACAGGATTGAAGTTCTATATACGTCTCTCTTCACTGGTATTACTTACTATAATATTTAACAAATTTATATCTACTTTACTTCTAGTCACTGGGTAGTAAGGTTGTAGTCCACTGAGTAGTAAGATCACAGTGATTATGAGTCAGTAGGTAGTAAGGAAACAGGGATTATGAGTCACTGAGTAGTAAAGTCATAGTGATTATGGACTACAGAGTAGAACGATGATGGTGATTATGGACCACTGGTAGTGAAGTCACAATGATTATGACCTTACTACCCTGTAGTAAGGTAATGATGATTAAGGATCACTAAAATCGCAAAATAACTTTTGATTTTTTGTAAGGTTTGAGCGCAAAGATCTTTTTCAGTGTGGTCTATTTTTGGCTTTTATTCATAAATACAGGACAGCCCCCCTCCCCGTTCGAAACGGCCGGGAATAGGAAAAAATTATTTCCGGCGACATCTCTATTTTAGAGTCATTTAACGAACGAAGCTAATGGCTATAATTAATGTTTCGTACAGAATTTCGAAATATCTGATTTAAAAATAATTGAACACATAATTTTAAGGACATAATTTTAAGGTATTCTTATGTAGGCGAAATCGTGAGTCACAGCTATATGCTATACCTATTATATATATATATATAGAACCAAAGTGAAAACAAAATAGGCATGCGGCTTGGTTCAATTTACCTGCCTTAAAATTAGTTCGTGAAAAATAATTTAATAAATGTTACAAAAACTACGAAAACAGCGTATTTTTGTATAATCTGCAAAACAAGCCAAGTTTAGCAATTATTTTCATAAAAGTCAAATCACATAACACAACAAAAACTATATTTTTAAAAACCTTACATCTTTTAAAATAGGAAAGAATATAAAAATGAACTCAATCATAAACTTATAGTTAAAGATAAAGTACCTTAACTTAAAGATAAAGTAACTCATCGCAACCCTTCTTTTGAATTTTATTTATTGACAGAATTGTCCTTATTGTAGGATTAAAGGTAAATAATTTTTGTTTTTACTCTCCCCTTTAAAACTATTGTCTTGGGCAATTACTTAGTTCTACAGATTCTAGATTTAAGACATTACCATATATGAATACGGCGTACTCACAAATGGAAAAGCTATAGAAGGGGTATGTAAGAAAAAAAATGTTGAGTTTTAGAGTAAGAAAAAATTAAAAAAAAAAAAAATGGTTTTAATTACAATTCATTTTCGTTTACAGACAACTATTTATTTTCATTCCAATATACTTTTTATTAGATTCAATCAATACCTGTGCAAAAACCATTTTATAATAAACCCAGTATACTTAATCGAAGTCAAAAATTTGTTGAAGTAAACGAAAAATTGTATATTGTATAATTTTGACAAACATATATGCAATCCTATTGTTCATAAATCTATAATGAACAAAAAAGTAATGAAATACTTGCCGTTGACTAGAGGTAAAGTTATTCTTTTTCCAAGCATGGTATGAAGATACGTAACTGGGTATAGCATGCTAGAAAAGATCAAAATATATCATCCACTCGATATAATGACTGGACCCTATCGTGTGTAACACATTAGTTAGTGGCGTAACGAACTGTCTATCAAAAGGTTCACTGATACTCGCTATCATTTCGATGGGGAAGGTGGAGCTGGTTTTTACTCATTTATATATGTTGTACTCGTGAATTTCGAATTGTGTAAATTTTATTTTTGTGGCAAGGCATAACTTAAAAAATTTTTGAGTTTCTCACATCTTTTAGGCCTATTATTTTGAAAAAGGACCACAAGTACTTCGTTTGCGTATGTGTCTAATTTATATGCTTATTTTAAATCTCGAACTTAATATACATGTATTTTTTGTGGAGTTTCGCAAACAGCACGGAATATAGAACCACTTTTATTTTCATAGTACATGAAAATAAAATAGTAGCAGTCATTTTCATAGTACACTTTTATTTTCATTACACATTTTAGCACTTTCTTTAATGATTTTTACATACAGTACAGTGTTGAACCACCTTAATTTTTTAAAATAATATGTCATGAACATGAAAGTGGTGTCTGTGAAAGTCTTTCAAAAAAGTGTTAAACTGTGAATTAAATTTGTAATTTTTTCTAACTTAAAAATATACATAAAGTACGGGAGGTAGCGTTGTATCATATTTTCATTAGTGATTTTAAGCCGAATGAATTCTATTTTAAATATTAGATTAGCACCTAATAATCACCAGAACGGGCGTTTTGAACTGTTAGAAAATATTGTCCACTGATTTTACAATACAAAAAAATTGTTACTGTAATTTTTAATTTCTATAGTTATGTTTGATTAGCATAGAACAACCGCTCAAAATATAGTTAAAAATATTTTTTTTTAAATTAATTTTTTTAAAATTAATTTGGATCGTAGCAAGTTAAATAAATCTATAATCAATCATAATTATGGGAATTAAAAATTACAATAACAATTTTTTTGTAATGAAAAATCAGTGAACAATATTTGACAGTTTAAAATATCAAAAAGCAGTGCAAAATTAAACTCACTGCCTCTTTTAGGACCACCGCGGGTACGACGGCTGCCGCCCGTTTTGATGATTATTAGCTACTATTCTAATATTTAAAGTAGAATTCATTCGGCCTAAAATCACTAATGAAAATACAACGCTACCTCCCGTACTAATATAAGCTAAACACTTACTCAATCAAAGTTCTTGTGGTCCTTTTTCGAATTAATAGACCTAAAAGATATTAGTAAAATAAAAACACTTGACTTTGCAAAATACCACTTAAAAGTGGTATTTTGCAAAGTCAAGTGTTTTTATTTTACTAATATTAATTATGGAGTACCATAAAGTCACGCTCAAATCTACCTAAAAGATGTTAAAAAGAACGGATACTTGATTTTTTGAGACAGGCCGATTTCTATGTAAAATGAGACCCTTCCTTTAATTATTTTTTTTTTTTTTATTAGGAAATAAATTATGATTAAACAAGTGCCGTAGTTTCTAGTTTATGTAAAGTAAATACATATAATATGGGAAAAGTCCTTCCAGGAAGTTGTTTGAAATATTTATAAATAAATATATAATTAATAAAATAAACAAATAGTATCTCTTCAATATTTGTTCTGTACTTATGAAAGTAAAGATAATTTTAGCCACTTCCACTTCCTTTGTGTGAAAAATTTGTAGTGTTGTGTAAATAATCTTATTCAATGCTTATTGTTAACTAAAAGTACCATTGTGAATTAACCTAATTGAATTGAACAGATTCCTATTGGTTGGCTAATAGAATTTTAATAAAAAATTTCATCAGAAGTTTTGTATACAATAGTCTTAATATTTTTAAATAAGGAAAAACAACTAATAGAGATAGAGCGTAGTAGCTCAATTGTAAAATTAAATTTCGATTCCGGGGAATAATTTGAGGATGCAATCGGTAAAGTGGGAGAAAGTTTTCTCATAGAGCATCGAGTTGGGTATTAACCCTAGAATTATACGTTGGTTTACGAGAAACGTTAATCATACATCGACGTCGTTTTGACGGATGGACTTTTTACGGAGAGTTTTAGAGTTTATTAATTGTATCATAAAACATGTGTTTCAAATAATTAATTTATGAACTATTGTCAGTGGACATGTGTGACTTTACAGAATGTGAAATTTCTCAGTCATAAATATATTATTTCCCCATTTAGGCTATTGACTATGTAGTTGAATAAGGAACTAATTCGTAACAGGTATTTTATTGTTTCATATGTTCAATTATACCCCAAAGATGATAAATTCACAAAGTGCTATTAAATTTAGGCGTGCGTTTTTACGAACGGCGTAAACTTATCGACGCTTAAGTTTTTTAACAATAACTCAAAAACTATGCATTTGTCGTAAATACACATGATATGATTTTTTGTAGAGAATTAAATTTCCTATCTAAATGGCACTTTATGAATTCAAAAAACTTTTTTCTCAACAAAATAAGTCAAAAGAACTATTTAAAGAAAAGCTCAAATTTTTCACTTTTTCTTTTTTTTTAAATTTTTGAGTAGTACTTTTTTCTGAGTGAATTTAGGTATAGGGATTGGTTCACAAAAAAGAAAGCTGATGTAATTCCCGTCAGAATGGTGACCGATAAAACTATTTTTGATAACAACCGGCTGAGATACAGTCGTTCAAAGTTACCAACTTTTTTACAATTTTATTACTTTTGACTTTTATACCATGTTATTTGTAATTTTTACACGCAAAAATTATTTTTATTGAGTACAAAAATTATTTCTGCTTTATCAGAGGTAACGATTAAATTATTTGCTAAAAATTTTGATATTCATATGATCTTAGGTATAAAAAGAAGCTTTAATATTGTACTAAATTACAGTTCTAATTTTTTTAAAAATTAAATGTACCTATTACATTTCTCCCATAATGTTTTCAAATTCAATATCAATATCTTCATCAACATCGTTTTGGACATCTCCTTCTGTAATTTCTGGAACATCCGCATTTTCACAATTTTCTGGAACATCCGCATTTTCGCAAATAAATTGTTTGCAGCTAATTCCTAATTTTCTACAGCTGCAATTTCCGTGACAACCTTTTATACACCCGTAAGCTATTTGTTCCAGTAAATTCTGCAGTGCAGGAGGTTTTGTTGTTTTAATTGGCACTAATCCATTTTTAGAATTTTTCCAAACCCACTCAAATGGATTTAAAATATGTCCTTCCCACTGTTGAATTTGGTGGTACGTCCTTAAACCGTGATATTTATTGGCATCAGAAGTTAGTGGGAAATTGGTTAGAGAAAATTTTGTGCTTTTTGATAATTTTTGAAAAAGTTGTAACCGAGAACTACCTAAACTGTTGGCCTTAATGCCATAAAGAGAAATTACGATTTAATTCTATTACGTAAATTGCGGCTGTAGAAAATTATAGGAATTAGTTGCTCCATGTTCTGCAAAGAATGTATGGGCCTAAATTGTGAAAATGCAGATGTTCCAGAAATGACAGAAGAGGATGTCCAAAACGATGTTGATGAAGATATTGATATTGAATTTGAAAACATTATGAGAGAAATATAATAGGTACATGTAACTTTTAAAAAAAATTAGAACTATAAATTAGTAAAATATTAATTTTTTTTTATACCTAAGATCATATGAATATCAAAATTTTTAGCAAATAATTTAATCGTTACCTCTGATAAAGCAGAAATAATTTTTGTACTCAATAAAAATAATTTTTGCGTGTAAAAATTACAAATAACATGGTATAAAAGTCAAAAGTAATAAAATTATAAAAAAGTAGGTAACTTTGAACGACTGTATCTCAGCCGGTTGTTATCGAAAATAGTTTTATTGGTCACCATTTTGACGGGAATTACATCAGCTTTCTTTTTTGTGAACCAATCCCTATACCTAAATTCACTTAGAAAAAAGTACTACTCAAAAATTTAAAAAAAAAGAAAAATTGAAAAATTTGAGCTTTTCTTTAAATAGTTCTTTTGACTTATTTTGTTGAGAAAAAAGTTTTTTGAATTCATAAAGTGTCATTTTGATAGGAAATTTAATTCTCTACAAAAAATCATATCATGTGTATTTACGACAAATGCATAGTTTTTGAGTTATAGTTAAAAAACGTAAGCGTCGATAAGTTTACGCCGTTCGTAAAAACGCACGCCTAAATTTAATAGCACTTTGTGAATTTATCATCTTGGGGGTACAACTGAACATATGAAACAATAAAACACCTGTTACAAATTAGTTCCTTTTCCCCCTGTTTTTTTGTACATAGTCAATAGCCTAATTAGGCACAGTAGTTATTTCCCCATTAGGCACATTTGCAAATTTTCAAAAATTTGTTAGTAATTTTTCGAATAAGATCTCAAAAAATAATAAAAATTAAAATATTTTCCACAAAATAAATTGTTATCTTTTATTAAGCCACTTGAAACGCATTCCTTAGTTTTCGACTCAATATATTAAAACTTCAGTATTATGTCGTCTCTATAAGTCAAGCAGCTGTAATCATCTTTAATATCATGCATATCTTTAATAAATTTTAGAAAAATTAGGAAAACTTTTATATGTGAAATACAAAATCTTTAAAAAAAAAACATCGCGTAATCATACATTCACGTCCTTTTGACGGACACTATTTCAAGACAAACAAAACGACAATGACTATAAACAAAATAAATACGTCTTATGTGTTATAACAACAAATAAATTAGATAACAGAAATCTCACAGCAAGCAGGTACCGACAAGTTGTAGTATTGGAGCAGGTAGAAAAAAATTAATTATAAAAAAATTAATTAAAAATATCAAAAAACCCGACTGCATTTAAAATAAACTAAAACGATGGAAACAAGATGAAATACAGAAATAGAAGAATAAATAAAAAGTAAAGCAGTCGGAGGCATACCTGTTGTACCAAGTTAAACAGAAAAGTTTGATGCCTCCGACTGCTTTACTTTTTATCCATTCTTCTTTTTCTCTATTGCATCTTGTTTCCACCGTTTTAGTTTACTTTAAATGCAGTCTCTTTTTTTTTTTTTTTAATTAATTTTTTTATTTAATTTTTTTTATTTCCTAAAGAACTGTAGAATTATTCATAAAATTAACATATTTCAAATTATGGAATTTATTTAGAAAATACAATATCAACAGTAAACATACAAAATGGACGGCCTCCAATTATACACAATGGATATAGAAAGAGATACGTATTGATTGAAACGTGTTGAATATATTTTGGGTTAAATATACTTAGGAAAATTACACATAGAAAATATATGTTGCGGGCAGAGTGAGAAACACTGACCGTTTCAGTTTATTAGTTGGACAATAAACATCAAAAAGGATAATGCCCACATACATGCAAACATATCCTTACCGGTTGCCCACACACACATACCAACACAATATTGTATCCTTTAATATCCCTTCAATATCCTCATTTCTATCTTTAGTTGCAAGATATAATATACTTGATAAAATAGACTGGATTTGAATGTGAAATAAGGACGAGTAATATTTTTGACCGTTTTATTTGTATGTTATCAGTATAATAATCAAAAACCAACTTAGGTTTTGTAAAGGTTTATGTGAGGAATAGTCAAACGGTTTGTTTCTGAAGAACATGTGACTTTCTAAAAAATTTTTTCTAGTATTTTAAAAATAAACTTTTGTTTGAAACATTTGAGATTAAAAATATAAACTGTGTCTCGCATCAAAGAGCGGTTGTGTTTGATTGATTATTAGATTGGAGTGGCACTCGAACAAGCGGTCGGTGGCTTAATTAGTAAGGCGCTTGGCTAGCAACCAAAAGATCCGGGTTCGAGTCCCAGCCGATCCAATTTGATAATTTTTCAAACACTTTGTGAATTTTAATTAATATAATAAGCATTTTCTAAGGAGAAACTCGTTAGCCTATAAAAAATTAAGACTGCAAACCTACATTTGTAAGTTTAGTTTATAATTTGAGAATTGAGTAACTGGTACAGAACTCAGTGTAAAACCTTACCTTTAAAAGTCGCCGTCCAGAGTTCGCGGTCAGGTACCTACCCGTAATTTTGAGTTGAAATGGTTATTCATTAGGTGTATCAGAAGCTTTCATTTCATCATCAGCAACGCATAGAATCCCACTAAATGATTACATTTTAAAGGAATATATACATACCACTGGTTTAGGCACACTGGTTTTGTATTAGCAAAACAAATCCATATATCTAATCATATTATATGCACGGTTCCATGTAACTATATAATACAATACACCTACCCACCTTTAAATTTATAACTGGACCATTTGAAGTTTTAGTTACTTTTTCGATGCTATTAAATTGTAATAATGTTTATTTTGTTGATGAAATTTAAAATTACATACATTTACAACGTACTTTTGATTACTAAGAACATATAAATTTTAACGATGTTGCGCCCGTACAGTCTGATTTTTGTGTACAGTCGGTAAAATACTACGACTTCTGAAATATTTTTTTGTGCTAAACTGCGATTTTGTATGCTATATACGCAACGTTACCAGATGGTTCCAGATTTTAGGTTAATAGTCCATTTATTGCAAGAATTAATTTTTTTCCAGCAAACTTTGAAAACAACATCCTTTTGAAATGTTGTATAGTTTTTAAACAGATTGATATGCTTACTCTGCAAAATTTTAGATTTTTACCTTCCTAAAAGAGTAGGTACATGTATATTTGCACATATATTACAATAAATTTTTGTTCTAATCAACATGAAACTATCCGATTATGTTGGTTTCTTCTGATTTTGGTTTTTTCGATCTTAGGAACTCAAGGTTTTCGGCATACCAAAATACAAGTAAAGCATGCGTTGTTTCCGTTATTACAAGTTAATTATATATTAGCAAAGAAAACGTATCTTAAACGTATTTTCTTACTTTACAGTAGGATAGAATTAACTGAAAAAGACTTTATTTTTGATAAAGTTTCAATGGCCATGCAAAAATTATATTCGACGGGTAAATGTAATACGAACTCATAGACTAAAAAAAAGTGCAAAATTAGTTAATTAATATTCTTAGTCGACAAATTAATTCTAAAAATCGAAATTGTTCGGAATTAAATAATTTGTTGTAATCATAACTGATTTTTAAATTTTGAGTTATAAGTTGTAGTTAACTTACAGCTCACATAAGGTCGCATGGTCCATACAGAAAACATAGTGTGAATCAAATTGGTGCATGAAAAATTATTTTTCTAGATAAGTTTCTCTATATTTCTAGTAGTATAAAACACACCGTACCTACATAACAAAAGAGAATTTAATTCAGCGTCTAATATTCGAGTTCGGTCAGTTTAGTTTTGTTAAAAACAACTAACCAGATCATATATTCTAACTGTTAACATTCATATTTATTATTTTCTGTTTTATCACAAGACTGAGGCTATAATAATTAATTATTTTCAACTTTACAATGTAATAAATATGAAAGTTGTTTTAATTAATTTGCCAAACTTATACTTTATTTTGTTGGCAAAATTTACGTAGGTAAATTATTTTTACCTTTTGCAGAAAGCAGTAACCAGAAAAACACGACATTGATATTATGTATTATCAAAAATACAAGGTATCACCTGGATTTAATTGACAAGAATATATTAAATATCAATATATTAAAAACTCATATATTAGCAACAAAAAAGTCGTCAAGTGCGTGTTTGACACGCATTATTTAGGGCTACTCAGGAATTATGTGTTGTATGTTGTATGAATCATTACATGTTGTATGATTAGTAAGAAACCTGCAAAAAATTTTGATAATTATACCATAGCTACAAGTTAAGGATATTATGGAGGTACTTAAAAATGGTGACAGTCTTATGAAAATTTGTGCGAATAATGGTTTTTCTAAATTTAATCGACTGTGAAAGTTTAAATTAGATTCACTACAGCGTTTAAAAGTTATTGCAGGTTTAATTTTTGCTCACTTTTAACATGCAGTCTAATTGAGTTTTCAATAGAAACCGAATATAAACCAGCTTTTAATGCTTAGAAAAAATGGTGATAAGGCTCTTGTTTTTCTTTTAGATGTTAGGAAAAACGCTTATACAACTTTTTTTACCCCCAAATTTACCAAAATAGCCCCTCTAGTAGGTCCAACTCTGGCTTTGTATATATCAGTAGAAAGCTCTCTAAAAATGAAGTGTTGTGTCAATTTAAAATTTTTCTTTATCTGCCGCAGTTTTCAAGTAATCTAGCAAAATTGAAATTTTACCCTAATTTTGAGGGGTAATTTCACTTCTTAAACGGCGACTGTGTCAGATGAAAAAAATCGGGTCCGTTATTTTGGTCTACCCTACGGGTTGTCCCCATTTACTCTTTTCTCGTCTCTTTTGATCCCAATTTTTCATAGAGAAGAAATTATACGATTTTTGTTAATTTTTCAAAAACCACCAATATTTTTAAATTTTTTTGGATACTGCTGATAAAGTGACCATCTTCGCGTAAATTTTTAATATATTAAAGATTAGGTACTCATAAAATAAATACAAAAAAATACGGTGTGAAGTCTGAATGCGTACCTATTCATCCTTGTCTACGGTAGCACATTTTTTATTGACATAAATATTAGAAACGCAGGAAAAGAGACCAGGAATCAACATAGAAGTGGATTATGGTACGATATATTTTCTGAAAAAAGTGCTTAGGACCAAAGTTATAGAGTTCAAAGTGATGCACTTTGAAGTTGACCTTGAGGTCAATTTCCAAAGTCATTTGAAAATCATTTAATATTTTTCAAAAGGAGTAGCTTACTTTTCACCCCTAAATGGTTCAAAGTATATTCGAACGAATTTCACATGCAAGATAGAAAATAAGTGATCAAGAAGTAATTTTGAAAAATACTTGCTCAATCGCAATCGGAAAAATAATAGTTAATCATATGTTCAATTGAATTCCTAATATGATAACTATAGAGTAGCAATAAAAATTTTAAAAAATTTTGAAAATTTCTAATATAACATAAAGTTAATGTTTAACTTACAATTAGAGTGATATTAAATCTTTTCTTAACTTTACTTCTAAAATTACTTACAAAAATGTTTTCTTCTAATTTTTTCTATAAATCAACTTTGAAGATAGATTGAGTCAATACATGAAATTACTGCTTATAGGTACAGGATATGGTCAAAGTTCGGCAATGGCTAATCATTTTCAACTGACCTTGAAAATCGATTTCAGGGTCACTATCAAGTGCATCGCTTTAAATTCTACAAATTTGGTACTCAGCCCTTTTTTCAGAAAATATGTCGTTTCAAAAATATCTAGCTATAACTGTTTTCATCTACAGAGGTTGAATGGTGTTTTCTACCCCTAAAAAGCGTATTTAGCCGAAATAAAAAAACACGTATTTAATATTTTTCGCTGTTTAATAAGTATGTTAAGTTTCATTCAAATTGGCGAGTATTAGTTGGGTAGTGTTATTTGTCAGAATGTTTTGCCGATCTAGTTTTTTCAATATTTCTTTGCTCGTTTTCAGAATTTGTATTTTAATTTCTACGGACAAATAACTCATTCTTTTCTTCGATTTGAGTAACTTTTATTTGCTGATGTTGACCATTAATTGATCGAAACATATCAAATATTTTTCAATGATTTTTTTAGCGAATGTCGAAAATTTTGAAAATTTTTTCACCGTTAGTAAGTTAAAGTATTTGAATTCATTAAGTAATTAAATGATGTCCACAAGAACCTTACGGACTACCATAAGTTATATGAGATCCCTAGGACCCGTTTTTTACTGTTAGGATAAACTTTTTACTAAAATTATTTTAGATGAATAAAGGTTATGTTGTATGATTTCCGCTAGGGTTTACTGTTTCCATTATTGTAAAAAATAAACTAACCGACCGATTTTGAAAATTTTTTCACTGTTAGAGAACTAAATTATTTTAGATGGATAAAACTATGCTGCACAAAGTCCGTTCGGGTTCTTGGGTCCCAAAAATATCAAAACTAATTACCCAGCCGATTTTAAAAAATCTTTTACTCTTAGAAAGCTAAACTATTTTAAATAGGTACAGTTCTTAGATGAGATCCGCCAGTCCCCAAAATTTGGAAATTCGCTATGTTATGCAGATGCTGCGACAGGGGTATTTAATCTGACAAACACAAAAATATTGCAGATCCATGGTAACGCGATTTAAAAATGAAATATTATTGATCAAAAAGTGTCAGAGATCACATTGATCCTGAGAAAAATTTCTCACCATACTTGCCCCATGTTCGATAAATCTATTTCCAGCCTGTATATGTATCCGTGTATGTATTATTATTAAAAATGAGTGTATGTTAACTAATATGTAATTTAAGAGGGTGACTCACCCCCTCTCCAATGTTGCTCAAACTGAATTTTGAAATCGAAAATTTCATTTCTACGTTATTTCAAATGTCTTAAACGATTTTCCATGAAGAAGAACTTCTTAAACTACACAAGTAGTACGACTATTCGACACAGTCACTCCCTAGTTAACTACCCCTAGACTTAATATTAGGACATTGAGCAAAAATAGGTCAATTAGATTTTTTGACGTAGATTTCAAATCTGTAAACAGAATTTTTATATTGTTTAATTTTATCCCCTTTTTGCAAAATTAACCCCTAAATTTTAACCCCCAGCCACCCCTCTTGACACAATTTGAACGAATTGCATACCAATAAATAGCTCTTTAAAAAAGAGCAATACTGCCAATTTAAACTTTTGCTCTATCTCTTACTGTTTTCGAGATATTTAAAAAATTAAATTTTTACCCCAATTTTTGGAGGGCGATTTCACCCCTTCAAGCCGTTTTTCCGCCGATAAAAAAAAATACGTGTCGCTTATTTTTTAGTGTTCTACAACATATCTAAGTTTCATCAAAATCGATAGGTCCGGCCTCGGGCCCTTTACTTGTAAGAAATACGTATGAGCAAATGACAGTTCCAATTCCTTTTGGCCGTTCATATTTGCGAAATTATTTATTTCCGGCAAACATCGAAATTACAGTTGACGTGCTCTACAATTTACTCGTACCTGGCGACTGTATCCGAACGTGTGTACTGTGTACAATCTAAAGCAGCAAACACTCTCGGAAACCGCGTAATGTTATAAAAATTTTCTTTAACTTGCGCCTTTTCGACGTCAGTTGTTGGAAATTTAATGAATTCTTCACGCAACAAAGCAATTTTGTGTGACACTAATTTCACTACTTTGCTAGTAGTAGCTTTGAAAACTCCTCCTTAAAAAAAACATTATTTCTGAAGATAATGTACTATTCCTAAAAAAAAGATACATTAATACTGCTTAGTTGAAATAATTATTATTTAAAAAACAGCATACCAGTTCGTTTTGTGTTGTATTCGTGGGCGAATTTTTTCCAAAATAAAAATTCCTTTCGCATTCGAAATTTTGTGTAAAAATCCAAATCGTCGCAAATATTAAAATGATTTGGATGAAAACATATTGTTTTTTTTTTTTACATAAACGTTAAGTCGTATAAATAGGTTATGTTATAAGAATCTTTTGACAAAAAAAAAATAATTTATTTTAAAAAGATTATAAAGGTACGGACACACGACACACTTTTGGTGTAGAAGTTTTTTTTTTACAAAAGGACAGAAAAGTTGATTTAAGATACTACCAACAAGGTAATCCTAAATTGTGAGACGCATCCAAAAGATAATACAGAGATAATATTATATTACAACTCTAAGAAAAAAGTAAACGTAATAAAATTTTACAAGTTGGATTTACACTATAGCAAAAAATGAAATAAATTATTTTCAGTACGAAACTGCCGTCTTGCAGCAACATTTATACAAGTATTAGTTTTCAATTCAAAATAGAATATGGCAATACAAAATACGATTTAGAAATGTTAAATTATAATCTAAATCAGGTGTTGTGTGAAATGTCTGACACTATTCTATTCGCCGTGTGTGACACTACTGTGTAAACAACCTCAAATATTTGCTAGAGAAGTCTAGCAACTCGAGTGTATACAACTGTTCTAGCCTGATCTAGACTGCAAATTTACTTGAACGTGTAAACCAACGGGCCAAACTACTATATGATAGTTAGTATTCCGACTGTAGCAGAAAGGTGACGTAAAATCTCCTCCACTTCGCATCACTATGCTGTGTAAGTACAAACTGTTTGTAGTGGTTTAGGCTTGATGTTTGCTTCTGTGTGATTATTTACACACACAATTACAAAACACGTATTATCGGACAGAGCAACGTGCAGGGCAAGTAACAATGGTCTTACAATACATAACAATCGTAGTGGATTCGATGACCGACACCGACTGACTAAATGCCTTAAGCTGTGACAGACCAACAAATGACTCCAAGCGAACTAAACTTTTTTGATATTAGTTTGCTTCTAGTGTTCTATAGTGTAAACATTGCACACAATAATGCTAATTTAGATGTGTCGTTATTTTGATGTCTTGTGTATCCGTAGCTTTATGTACATATGTTGTAGGTACCTATCATGTATTATATACTGTGTGACACTTTCAAAATAGAGTATACTCACTATATATATAGGTAGCATGTGTAAATTACGTATGTATATTTTGAGTAAAATTTCAAAACGTCAAATGTCAAAAACTAATATATTTAAATAGCAAAATTAATCGCAATTAAATTGAATTTGAATGAATTTAAAAAATATTGTTAAAGTTTGCATTTTTTTGATAGTAATTTACTGTTAATATGTAGGTAATATTAAAATCATTTAGGTAATTTAATATGTAGGTAATATTAAAATCATTTAAATATCCATAAACGACACAGTAATAATCATGTACCTAATAGTATAGGCGTCAATTATATTTTTTTTATTTATACCTTACTGCTAACAAGAAAGATTAAAAAAAAAATTAGCAATTACGAAAAAAATCTAATTAATTTTTAATTTTATACGTTCGACTATTAAATAATTAATAGTTAGGTCCAGAATTAACGTTTTAAATCTTTATTTTTGTAATAAAGAAAAATACCCCCTTTACCCCAAAAACTTGGCGAACTGAGTTCAGCAGAAAGTTTGGTGAAGTGCAAGTTGGTCACACGTTAGAATGTGTAAAGTGCAAAACTATGAGGGATACTCAGAGGTCAAAATCTCTGAGTACCCCTAAAAAGTTACCATATCGCAAAATGCATAAGAATACTAATAGTAGTGGAAGCAGCTTAGAAAGTTTATTGGTGTTTGTAAGTTAAAAATTTGATCTTTTAGTACAGAAGCTTCAATAATTGCGGGCACAATTTGATGTGATAGACGAGGCATATATTATTATTTTTGGATTTTAAAATTTTATTCCTTAAAATCAGTTTAACATTTAATTTTCGATAAATTCAATATTCTTATGAGTTCAAGCTATAAGAAAAATCGCTGAAATACAGTACTTGTTTTGTTTTTGATTCGCCGACTGCGAGTTTTCCTAAATTGTAATTATGTGGCAGTTCTCGGTTCAACTATCGGGTTAGTCCACATCAAATCAACCAATGCTGAAAACCTTATGTCTTCAGCATATTATAATATTTTTTTATAAGCTAGTATTTATTTTGAAGATAACAAATATTATATAAATTTTTATCTTTTTATTACCATTATTTCTGTAGTTATAGCAATTGTTAAAATTCAAAAACCGCAATTTTTAGGAGCACTTTGAAATATTCAAACACATGTAGCTCAAAAAATATTTGCCTTAGAATGCTAAAACTGATGCCATTAATTTCAGAATTAAAAGAGCTTTATTTTGATATAAAACATGATATATTACAATTCAGACCTAACAGTTCCTCCACAATCCGAAAATCTGATTTTTATAAAATATCAGAATCGGTATTTTTAATTTTTTTGAAAAAAAAAATGTTATACCCAACCTCTTAAGTAAGTTGTATACAAGGTTTGATGATGGCATTCTAATGGTATCACACTGAAATAATTTTTTTCCTTTCTTGAAACGTAAGTAATCGTTTACCGTCGTTTAGTAAATGGATTTTTCTATGGAACTAGTTCTTTGTAGACACCTACTATTCATTTTTACTGAAATTGCATTTTCGATGAATTTTATTATTTTTTGTTAATTTTGTTTAATTTATTTATCATGTTTTCGGTTAAAAAATAACCTACTACTCGGTCCATAAAATTATTTTTGTGGCCATGGATGTGTGAAAATCTTCACCTTCCAGCCTCGGATTCTGGAACTACATCCAAGACCAGAAATATGACACTTACGATCCTCGCTAAGCGATATGCTAATATTTAAACATTTGGAAAATAAACAAAACAAGGAAGAAAATATAATTAGTACCAAAACAGAAATATCTCAACAACTTTCATGTCTAACATTTATAAAAAAAAAATATATAAATATTTCCTACCCACCTTGGCACATGTTTAAGAGTTAAATACACGCCTATACGTTACATATTACGCACACACTTAAATTCACGTAGACATATACCCCTTATTATGCTGGCAATACTTAAAATGTAGAAAGTGAGTGGTTATTAAAACAAGGGTTGAATGTCTAGTTAAAAATTAACCACCATTTCATATTGTAACGTTAATTATCAAAGGTAAATAAAAAACAACCTTTAGTAGGAGATAAAACGCACGACACAGAGAGGCATATACCTACAGACAAAGTACCCGACGAAGGGAGCCCGACGCATATTAAATTCACGAACATTGACATTTGCAGTGGAAATTTGATATGTACGGTAGATAAATAATATGTAGGTATATAGTATAATATTGTTTATCGTCGACATTTATGTTTATTTTTTGAAAATGTTTTCCGTCAATGTGGCAATGGGATAGGTTATTCATGAGTTTTGTTTTGTACACTACTGGCTTATTAAGTTTTCAAAATCGAAAGTTTCTTGTGAATTTCAATTCTGTGCGAAGACTCGCCAGCTTCATGATCAGTCTTTAGCAATTTGGGGGTAAGGTTTCATTTTTACTTATGACGGAAGGAAGTAGGTGTATGGCTTTGAGTAAGAAATGTGCGCTAATGTGTTTGTGATCATTTTTTTTAAGACACTTTAACCAATTTTAATGCGTTTTTTTAAAGGGTCGGCGCGAGGGAGGGTTAGGTGGGACGACTGCCTGGAGGCCCGGAGTCTCAGTTAGGGGTCCGGACAAACTGAAAAAACTTTTTTCTTGCTTGTCAGCTGTATTTTTGGAGAAAAAATGTTTGAAAATTTTTTGTTGTACCCGAGGGCCCTTCATTTCTCTTGTCGGCCCTGTTATTTACTGTTATTTCCCAGCTAGGCTTGATAAAAACTGATACAGTTGTTTCTAGGCTTACACAGATAAAAATAATTACCTCTATTATTCAAAACTGGTTTATCAACATCGTCTTTCAGGTACGTTATTGTACAGCCTATTTCATATGAAATAGTATAATGACGGGTTTTTCCCAAATTCATTTTTAAGAGTATTTATTACACTCCCACATACATTTCTTCAATTACTCTGATGATGGTCGCGAGATTGAAAACGCGTTTAGTAAATTCTACTTAATTCTAGTGAAATTGACAAAGTAATTGAAACTTTAAATATTTTTAATATTTAAAATGAAATTTCACAAAGTAAACCTCTCAACAGTAAATCTTTTTAAATTGATAAGATTCTTGCTAATGAATGTTCGGGTAGAACATTTCATTTGCACCGTATGCGTCATGTAATTGAGTACGTTACGATACATTTTTATTAAGCTACTTACCTGAATATCGTTACCATACTTGGCATCTTAAGGGCAAATTTTTATTTCCGTCATTAACACAACGGCTAAATAACATATGCATTTATCTGTTGGTGTTTAGTAAGTGTAACGGGAATTTTTAGCCGATGCAGTCAAAAAATCAAACGAAGTTTGAATTATGCTTTATAACTGTACTTTATTGCTTTATTTGCATTAAAACAGCACTATCAAAAGTTCTATTTGGAAACGATCTCTTGAAATCCAAAAACATCAGAACTGTCGATTAAAAATCATTTAAATAATTCTGTTGCGTGTACCTAATTATATAAGATTGGAGAAACAAGATATGAAAACACATACAAAATTTTCATAATGACTAAATTTAATAACTTTTCGAAATGTCAATAAAATGTGAAACCAAATTAATAACAATGAGAACTGGAATATAAATTAATTAATTTGTGTCAAAATATATATGTTAAATTTTAATACAAATAGGTAATTACAATCATTTTTAAGTTGATTTTATTTCCCGCGTTACTATTTCTTGATTACTGTATGGACAGAAGCGTAACTATAATTTTTGCGCCCTAGAGCGATTTTGACTGCAGCGTCCCCGGTCTAAAGGTTTACTTTTCTTAAAAAATATCCTGGCGAGCAACAAAAAAAATTAGAGATCCACATTTTATCATTTTTATCCAGAAATAATCCCGCAACGACGAGCAAAAGAAATACTATTTCCTTTCCTTTGTAGATAATTTTTTGGCTCTTAGAGTTGGGAATGAAAACCGCTTTCCAGTAAAAAACTAATTTTCTTTCTTGCGCTCATATTTTTCCCTGCTGCGTCGTTGTTTGTTATGCACCCTACAGCGACTGCTCCACCGGCATTTTTCTTTTGAAAAATTATGTGATTAGGCTTGCAAAATTTATAGTATTTCGTAATATTTTTCGAAAAATTATAGTACAGTGGAAAAATACAGTTGGGTGAACAAAAAAACCAAAATTCTTTTCAAAATTTTTCAGTGACGAGCCCAAAAAAAAAAAAAAAAAACGGGCAACTGACTATTTTATAAAAAATACAGTTCCAAACGACCGAAAATGAACTTATTTTGGTACATTTTGTGGAATTTTAATCACTAAAAATTACAGTACTTTTGCGTAACATAATCAAATCTCAAATGTACAATGTCAAATGTGCTATAATTATGTGACGAATGCTAACCCTGGCTTCACTTGCTTCATTGTAGTTACGCATCTGACCATGAAATTATAGACAAACGTTCGGGAAATGAAACCTACTAGTATTGTCAACAGCATCGGAAAGTGCATCTTGCAAAACTAATATTTTTGGTCAACCTTTGTATACCAACTTAATTTCTACCCATACGTTTCCTAACATTCTGTTACAGCAACAGAATTCTAATAACTTTTATTCTCCCACTGTGAAAACCATCAATCATTTATAGTCAAATAAATATTAAAAATCACCTGCAACTTCACAATTTCCGCCCTCCTTCACACCCCCACATACATATACATGTTTGTAACATACATGTTTGACAATATCAAAAACAAATAGACAAATAAACAAACAAATGGGAACGACAGCTCGCTATCGACATCTGTTGTCGCTCTTATAAAATACCATCGAATGAAAATAAAAGTGAATTTAAATTGAATTTGAAACAAATACCTCTGCGAAAAGTCTCCATGTCTTCTTCGTTCTCATGATTTTTCTATTCTGAAAGTTGAACTGAATTTTTGTCACGTCGTGTTGCCGTCACCGAGAAACAAAACGCGAGTGGAAAAAAAACCTCGAAGAATAAGCAATGAAGAGTAACAGATACGACAACACGCGTAGCAGAAGAGAGGACAATCATTCAGGCAGGCGGTAACTAGGCTGCAAGATAGCGGCAAAAGAAATAATAATAAAATCTAACTGTCGTTATAACAATTGTGTGAAAGAAAAAAAATTCTTGTACACGAAAAAAAGGAAAGAAATAGAAAAAAAAAAATGGAGAAAATGTGGCGACAAGCTCGTGAGTGGATTTTATTAAACGTGTAGGTACCTACATTGAAAGACGCAGAGATAGAAAATGTCACACTTTTACGTGGAAAATACATTGTTTGATAAATAAGAAATAAACAGTGTTATAAAAAAGTCTTTTTCTTCATACCTTACAATAATTTTGAATGAATAAAACAATTAAGATAAATTTCATCTCAATTCTTAAAAACTACATAGTTTTTATGAATAGAATTCCAGTGTTTTTGGAATTTCGTTGATACATTTATCTGTCCGAAGAGAACACTATTGACTGTTACCGATACCTGCTTACAAAAATTTGAGATGAAAAATTCATTAGAAATCAACATAATTATGTATTTTAAGTGGATAGATGCTTAGATATCATCAGTTGATGTGCAACACGGAATATATTGCTACCTATATCAATTACCAGAGTTAGCCAATAGTTAATTTTGCATGAACAACTCGTAATGTGATCAAACTACTTTGTCTTGTGTGATACATTTTTGAGATCACTTCTTTTGCTGCAAGGAAAACATTTTTTCCATCATTTCGAACAAAAAAAAAAAAACGAATTCGAAATCCAGTATCTATCTGTTTTTGATTCGTAGACTGATGGTTTTTTGGTATTGTACTTCTTAGATAAGTTTACGTATAAAAATATTGATTAAAATTTAATGTGGCGGCTCTCGGTATAATTATCGCATACACTTTATGTATAAATTACATAACAAATTTGAATTCTCGTTATCTAGTTAGGTGATTCTAGACTTAAAAATTTTTCAGCCTGATAAGTTGGCGTTTACCTAGCAAGTAACTTGAGTGTGGAAGCAACATTTACCATTTTGTTTTCTAGTTACTAAATAGTTACAGATATTAACAGATCAAAAAAGTTCACTTACTTTCTCAGTTACGTAAGTAACCGCTTACGATTCATTAGCAAATAGATTCTCTCTCTATGGAAATAGTTATTTAAAGATGCCTTCTATTCATTTTCATTAAAATAGCAATTTCAGTAAACTGTTTGTTATTATTACTTTTTATCTGATATTAGATAATTTTATTATTATTATATTTAAATGAAAATGAAATACCGATTTTGTACAGAATTTTAGAATTTTGAACGTGAGGTCAAAATTATCACACAGGATCCTGGAACTGCAAGATCGTATTGTGAGTGTTGGGACCCACGTTTAAATGAATAAACATCCACACTAGCTGGTGATTCTATAGTCAGTACTTAATGTAGAAAGAATTCTTGGCATTTTTGAAATTCCAATTGTTTTTAAGTAAGAGATGCCAGTAACGACACACTGTACTGCCTACGTTTATCGTTTATGCATTAAACAGTATCGGTCATCATCGACACATACGTCTTTGATCAAACCAACAATATTATACTTTAACTTTTGTGATATTTTGTTTACATTCGTTTAAATAACGAACACATTTCGATTTAGTTATTTTTACACATTTTTAAATAATACCTAAATAGATCATTATTATCTTCAAAATTCTATATTGTTTAAATTTTAATTTAGTATACCTATTTAAGTTCTATTTACAATTTTTTTTTTTTTTTTTTTTAAAGATTTTGATTATAATTTTTTTTAAAATTATTGATACTGAAAATAAGATGTTAAAAACGATTGTAAACAAACTAAATTTGTAGTAGAAGAATGGAATGGTTATATTTTGGTCTCGCGTATAATTACAACAGTTGCGCTTATCGTCTGCACGATTCGAACAATACCAGTGAGTGGGATTGGATGATCTCTCACTAACTCAAGTGCAGGTTGCCTCTCGGTTCCTTCCGGGTTTGATAGACTCGAGCGAGTATAACGTTAACAAATTTCGATTCGCACGAACCGCGCAACTTTCAGGAACTGGGAAAAAGTGTACTTACAAAATTTCATCTTTCTTGGTCCAAAAATGTGGAAACTTTGAGAACTTTATGAATGAAATTATGAAGGCGTTTTAGTATTTGTATTCAGGAACTCTAAAAAACAACCTAAAGCAATGAAAATTTGCTTCCTGTTAATATTCCTTGTTCCTGGAGTATACCTACACTGTGTTATTTCAATTTGAATTAAGTTCTTCTATAACCATCCAAATTATTTTTACCAGTTTCAATAAATCTTTCCTTCGTGTTAACAAAGCTTCAACGTAATTGCGCAGAAGCATACACAAATGTGAAGAATGGATATTTTATTAAGAAGTTTCTACAAAAAACACAATAGACCATTTTTGTTCCCAAACGACAGTAAACGATGGGACCAATTTACATGGTAATTTTACGAAGCGATTAAAACTGAATTATACGGCATTTTTTGTTGCTAATTCTATTTTCGTTTACAGTTAGGTTCGCACATGCACTTGTTTCTCAACAGCCACACACATACACAGACATTTAACATACAAATAGTTATGTTAATTAAATGTAATTTAGCCGGTCTGATTAAATTTTACAAAACACTACCCTATACACCGTCGACAATTGAACGAGAGTGCCTTCATTGAGTCAGCTGTGCGTTCGTTAGTATAGTTATCTGGTTAACATGAGAACATAATATAGACCAACAGTGTCACAATTTCTGTAAAATAAATTTTGATCCGTTTATAAAGCAACTTGTAATATATTAAATGATTGAAAATAGAGTATTCTCTATTACAATGACGGCTAATCAGAGCCATCAATATTGTAATGTTAAAGGCCCAAGTCAGGCAGACTTAGAAATGTGCCCCGAAAAACTTTCCTAAACTGCTGTTGGTCCAACTTTAACAGGTAAAAGTCGATAGGATAGATAGGATAGTCGATTTTTATGGTTAAGCCTCCATCGGCAAATCTTTCTGATAATTAATGTTTTGCAACCGGATTTCTTAATGATGATTAATCTGTAATCTTTCTATAATAAATTATCGCAAGAAACGTTGAAAAATTTTGAATATTTAAAAAGCTAAGCTTGAATATTTTAGATGATTTAAGATAGCCCGCTTCTAGTTTGTATCCTGTTTTTCTCGAAGCTAAATTTTTGGAATGATTTGATGATGGCTTACGAACCAGTGGATTGATTTCGGTCAACAGCAGTACATTGTAATCAGAATTAAATTCTATATTGTATGAAATACCAATTCATTAAAAAATTGCAAAATCATAAAGCATACTAATCCATTTTTTTAATAAGAAAGAAAAAAATCACCTATTTTTTTTTTAGCGTAAAAAATATTCTTTTAAAATAATTACACTAGCCCACTTCTTTCAAACAGAATGTATAAACACTGTTTTGCCGTCAATTCGTCCAAGTATGAAGACTCTATTGTCTTTTTTAACAATAAAGTAAACTTACTTCCGTTACTTCCTCCTTCTCCGATCGCCTCAACTAAACCCAATCTAAATTTATTAATCTTGTTATATAATGATATACACGGAGAGAAAATTCCTATAAAAATTACTGTGCTCATACTACAATCGACGTGCAACAGGCGGACATATCCAATTTTTTTGCGGTAAAATTATAAAAATTATAGTTATATTATTGTAATTTTTATAATTTTACCGTACAATAATTGATATGTTCGCCTGTTACACGTCGATTGTAGTATGAGCACAGTAATTTTTATAGGAATTTTCTCTCCGTGTAGCGTTTTAAAATTTTAATAGTATTAATACCTAATGATTTGTTTAATAATTAGTTATAGACCTTACAACTATAGCTATATAGCTATTCTATTGTTTATTCATATTTCGGTAATTAATATTTATTTATATTATCAGTTGTCTTGAAATTTTGAATCCTTTGAATACACAATACATTAATATACACAATAGATTTTTACATGCAGTATCTACAGGGAACCATATACATAAATCGTTGATCCAGTGATGAAAATAAAATATTTAAAGGCTCTTGGTAATTTAATGGCAGAGCAATGGCCTCTATGTACAATAGACAAATTTTGGTATTAATCTAATTTTAGTTTGAATAACGTAGTATATTCGTACGTATTAACAATATAGTTACGTAGGTAGATGTACCTACCTTTACATTGTATGTACAAAATATATAAGTGATCCCATCAAAATATGGATATTTCCAAAGTGCATGGCTCAGTAGTAGAACCGAAATTTAATTTGCTAATTTGTTGGAATATTTTGGCGTCCAATTTTTAAAACAAAGCAATTTCAGAAGAAGTGTTTATCAAGTTTGGACACTTTGCTTATGGTAGCTTGATTATATTGACTTGAAAGCAGGGCCGGATTTACCCTAAGTGCCGCGCCTGCAAAAAATTTCTTAATAATTTCCCCACTTTTTTTCCTTTTCCTATCAAAAAGTAAGTGGCGAGCAAAAAAAGAAATAAAAAACAAACCCTCATTTCTTATTTTCCTATCGAAAAATAACGGATGACGACTTTAAAGTGTATCAGTATACGTCAAAGTAAAAAAAAAAAAATATTTTTATAATCTTGAATAGTTAGCAAAAGAACTGATATCATTTGTTATTTGTTATCATTATCCAATTTATTTAAAAAAAACGCCGTGAGCAGCGGGGCCCCATCACGGTAGTCGAATTTTCCCCTTCATCTTCGGTATTGAATGTCTACAAGCGAAATGTGATTGAAAGTCTACAACCGAATTGTCATTTTGTTGGTTTCAAAACTGGTGATGAGTGTTCGGCTGATCGAGGCTTTAAAAAAAGGTTTTAAGTATTTAAGGGCTGTATCTCAGTAAATTTCAATTTTGTGCCGAAAACAGGTAGCAGAAAAAAAGCCAACACAATTCGTACGAGGACATTCCTGCCCATGTTTATCCGCTAATTGCCTTTATGTTTTAGTTTTAAAAATTAAAAAAGGACCTTAAATAGTAAACTGGAAGGCCTTTATAAAGATATTTTTTCTTTCCAAAAAAATCCAAAATTTCTATTTTATAAATACTAAAAATCCAAAATTCCTAATTTATAAATAAACAGTGACTTTAATAACATTTTTAAATTACTTAATATGTATGTATTTCATTTGTCATAAAAGTAAGTTCACTTTTTTTTAAATTTTTTAAAATTACTATTCGCCTACTTGTATTTAGAATAAACATAATGCTTTTAAAACACATTTAACAATAGCATTCAATTCCGATGTAAAAATGGGAGAAGTGGGGGGAAAAGTGATGCGGACTCCCTACAAGGTACTAGCTGGATACTAACTGAATACACGTACAAAATTTCAGCCCTCTAGGTTTCCTTATGGAGTCTCTAGACATGTTAGAAAACAAGCAAAAAAATTAAGGAAATATTGGCGTAAAAATCGTGGGGGTAAGGGTTAAAAGTTGAAACCTCCAAAAAACAGTGTCTGGCTATTAGCTTAACCTGTACACCAAATTTCAGCCCTCTAGGTTTATTTGGGGAGATTTTGACCCGAACGAAACTGTTAAAAAACAAGAAAAATCATGTTCTTTTGGGTATAAAAATGGTGGGGGTAGGGGTTAAAAGTCGAGACCCCCAAAAGGCACCCCCTTGATACTAACTCAATTCGAATACAAAATTTCAGCCCTCTAGGTTTATTCGGGTGACCTGTGCGAGTGGTACAAACTTCGAAAACGTCGAAAATGCATGAAATTGTAGCTTAAAAATGAGGGGGGTGGGGGTAAAATATTTAAACCTCCAAAAAGCACAACCTAGGTACGAACTTTATCAACACACCAAATTTCAACCCTCTACGTTAATTCTGGGGGGCTGGGGGCCTGTTAGATCCAGCGAAAATCGTTTTTCCCCTCTCTACTCCCACCATATCATCCTAGGAAGCTGAATTTTGGATATGTTGTAGATAATTGACCGAAACATTATTTAAAACCGGTTTGGAAAAGTTTTATTGCTTTTCCGCCCCCCACCACCCCCTTAAAGGTCGGGTCCGAAAAAAAATTTGCCCAAAATTTGACCCCACTTTGATAGTATTGTTGTGCATCGGAATAAGCCCCACTTACCAAATTTCATCTCTTAACTTCCATAGGGGGGCCCTACACATATTAAAAGGTTGCGGGAAAATATATATATATATATATATATATATATATATATATATATATATATATATATATATATATATATATATATATATATCAGACATCTTTTTTTTTACATAATCGTGTTCTACGGGTCCGAAAACGGATAGCGCCCCTGGTCTCGCCTCTCGCAGCTCTTATCGTATAGACTGTATAAGTCTAATTTTTCGGAGAAAATTCGACTAAAAATCGTGAATAAAATCTGGTTTTTTCGATCTCTGGACTGGTGAGCCTCCTTAATAAAATTTGGTGTGCTGTAAGAGCATAAGGTAGACAATATTTTGTATTTTTTCAAAGGTGTAAGTATACTAGAGCCATACTTAAAAATAAAATATATTTTTTATACAATTATTCTGAACTTTTAAAATTTTGAGAAAAATGTCCAAAAAAAAAAATATAATATTGTCCCAAGTATTACCTAAAATTGGCGCCGGGTCTTTTTCCCTAGCTGTTATGGTTTCTGAGAAAATTGGGTTTAAAAAAATAACAGCACTCACACGTGGTTAATATCTCAAGGACAAGTCAAGATTAAGAGTCAATGATCCTATATTTGGTAATCACTTGGGGTGGCACTACAGACATCGGCTATAGGCGCCATTTCATTATGCTTACCTTGTTGTACCCATTATTCAATAAATTCCATTCATCCATTTTTTTATTTGTTTCTCAAACACATTAAAAATTCTTATTCTTGAAAATTTTCGTTTTAAGCATGAATGTTCCTGTAAAAGTACATTCTGTAAGCTTGTTCACTTTCACTAAACTGTTAGAAAATTTTCGCACAATTCTGACCATTTAGTTTCATCAGATTTAAAAAACAATGTATCTACTTTTCTATAAATCTGTAATTTTCAGTGTTTCAAAAACAGATTCAACATGTTTAATTAGGATAAGTGTGTTCTCAAACCTTTTGGGAAAATAATTCATGTGACTTCCGCCGTTATTTACCTTGGAAAATAGTCTACTGATCCCATCTGTACATAGGAGGCACTCGTGTACCTATGTATATGTTTTGGTCAATACCGAAAACAATTAACTAAAGGAGAACCTAAAATACATGTGTATTTACGTAAGTGTATATGTTTCCATTCATGTACATGTACCATTTTCATTTATCTTTATTCAAGTATCAATATACAGTGCCTTCATTTAAAGATTACCCATTGAATAATGTAATATAGTAAGTGATTATCCACTTCAAAATTACACAAGGAAAATTTTAACATGTATAAATTTGTATATTCGCTGTAAAAAAAATTTACTTACAATTATTATTGGGATCAAGTAGAAGTCGAAACAATAGTTTTTAGAATTTTTGTCGGTCTGTTTATTTTTTACCTCACCACGTGAAAATCGCTGAATAAATCCCGATAGAATTTTAACTGACGCAGTCTGTAGGGTCCAGATTACTTTAATAACCAGTTATAATAAAGCAATCAGTCACAGGAGTTGAGTTACCCAACAGGTAACAATCGAAAACTAGTTTATGGAAAATAATTTATTTCTATATTTAAGTGAAAATTATTAAAATTTTTTTTAAAATTTTTTAATTAAAATTTTTTACCATATTCATTATGGATTTTCACAAAGTAAAATTATCTACAATTCTTTAGAAATACCATTTTCTGCCATTTATTCTCGTATATAATCTGTCTTCAAATGGATGCACTGTATATAGAGTATATATCGATTTACCTATCGGCAATACATGCGGAAATTTACATTAACGCTTATGTTTTTAGGGTTAGATTATCCGAGATGATCGGCTAAAATATTGCACTTTGAATACGTTCGTAGGTTTGTGTATATTATATGTTTGTGTATTTAGGTACTCACTATCGATAGCATTCAGGGAATTTGAATTCGATTGTTCAATTAAATATTAGAGATAAAATTGATAATAATTAAATTTAAGTAACAGTTAAAAGTGATAACCTGTTTCTATACACGAGTTTTGGGGATCACAACGCTTGCTTGTGATGAATTAATTGAAACTCAGTTTACTCAAAGATAGTATTTCTGGTTTACTTGGGTGATTATATATTAAACCCGTACTTGTTCAACATTTTGCTTCCGAGATTACGTACTAACATAGTGCAAGCATTGTGGTGACTTTTGAAATATGAAAATTTTTACAACCATTCTGCTTTTCAGAGCTTCCTGAACGTTTCTGATTTCGTGTCGGTTTGCCGATCCGTCCGTCTGTTCGTCGGTATGCCGCCAGATCCCACCAAGTGGCATGACTTCGGAAATATTCGATCATTTTTGATAAAATTTTCATAAATTAGATCGTTCCCTACGAATATTGTCACAACCGGAGTAACGGTAGCTACGGCGCTACCGGCACTGTCAGTCATTTCCTAATTTTCATGGTGATAATGATTAGAAAAAGTTAAGAAACAGTTCACCCTATTCCTATCTTCAAGTTATTCTTCTTTGACGTTAACAATTTATGTTAAGACACAAAATTTAGGATAAGAAGTAATTTAAGCACAAAATCACTTCAAATATTCAGTAAAAACAAATAAGAAGAAGCTGTGTACCACCCCCTACTGGCAGCGTTTCTCCTATTAAAAAATGTGAACGCATACTTACATATATATACTTACAAGGAAAAATATACAACGGTATCTCAAAAATTTTTGAAACTTTGGTGGATTGTAGATCTTATGAAAACTAATCACGAGCCATATTTCGTTCGTGCTCATAAGCGGTTTGAGGGGGTGAAACTCACCCATGAAAATTTGAGTTTTTTTTAATTTTCTTAAATATCTTGGAAATGGTAAGAACTTTAGCAGGGAAACTATATATATTTGTAAACGGCACTTTACTAAACTGTTAGAAAGTTAGTTAAGATTTTTATTATGATATCAAAATTAAAGTTATAAAATCATAGAGGTTTCATCCCCCAACCCCAACCCCTAATTTTATCAGGTACTTTGGTAAAAGAGGAGGCTATTATGTGTACATAAAAGAATTTTTAATTAATATATTTTACATCACACTATTTTATTTCTTGTTGCATAAATACACCCATTGCTAATATTAACTTGGGAAAAATTTTCACTTTTTGATTTAATAATGAGCAAAAATATGGTCAGAGAGTATCGAATTTTAGTAATGAATTGTTACAAACTTGCGATATACTTTAAAGTACGTAATTTAGAAGGAAAAAATATACTGCATCCCCCCCCATGCTTTACTGATATTTATACAAATCTTATTTACTTATTTATTTGTTTTTATTTATGTATACAATTGTCAATATTTTAACCCCTGGATGTCTATGGATTTTGACTCTGGATTCTGGAAACAATTCAGCCGATTATTTTCGGATAATGTAATTCTAAATGAATATAATATCGATTTAAAACGCCATAATAATATTCCTAAACTTCAGTCTCTAGCTCACAATCAGTTTTTGTCGCCTCGTTTTCAAAATTTGTTTCAAAATTTAAAAGTTTCAGAAATTTTTGAGAGATACAATTGGATACCTTTCCTTGTTAGCTAAGATTAGTATCTCCGTAATTTCAATTGTTTCACTTACAGTTTATCAAAAAGCACTCAAAACTTCGTTGCATGCACGCCTACTACACAAAAACAGTTGTCACGTCAGATTTATTGAAATCTAAATTGCTGTTTATTTCGATAATGATTCTTTATTGTCATTACTGTTAGAGCTTCTCTTCACATTTTAAATAATTTAAACTCAATAATTACATCGTCTAAGAATCATTCGATATCATTAATATCTCTATTATGTGTATTACGTGTGTTTATACCCACATAATATAAATTAAGTTTCCTGTCCACTAACAACTGCCTTGCTTAGAGTAGTATAGTCGATGTTGGCAAACACATTGGGTTCACACATATATAGCTATTTCTACACACATTTACACAAGTACATGTTGAGTGATGAATCGTGGTGTCTTCTCTGCCAGAATGGGAGGCTTGTGGGAAATCTATGCACAGTATGTCTCACTTTCTTTAGTTTAAATCTGATGACGGAACCAAGCAACAAGCTAACAGCTTATTGATGCATAACTATTAGTTATTAACCACAACAGCTTCCATAACTAAGTAATATTAAATATTTCTTTTTTAAATAGAAAATTAACTGCTTAAATTTTCGGTGCCTCAAATTACGCGAAAATTAACTCAATTTATGCGGGATTTTTTATACATGGATTTGATTTCTGCGATCTTATTTTACGCGGTCACATATGTATATACAGTCTAGTGAAGTATCTCTTATAAGGCAAAATAGTAAAATGGCTAGGCCAAATCTATGAGACCATGCTGCGTCAAAAGTATAGAAGCACCCTTACCCAAAGTGTGCCCGTACTTTTGACGCCGTACCGTACTTAAAGTTGTGATACACTGCCGTGTCAAAAGTGTGGGCACCCCCTGACCAAAAGTATCCGATCACTTTTTGAAGCGTACCGTTCGATGACTCATTTAAGATGACATAGTTAAGCAAGTGCGTGTTGGGGTCAAGGGTCAAGGTTTGCACATACGCAAAATAAGTACAGTACGCTTCAAAAAGTGATCGGACACCTTTGGTCAGGAGGGTGCCCACACTTTTGACACGGCAGTGCGCCACAACTTTAAGGACAGTACCTACGGCGTCAAGAGTAAAGGCACACCTTGGGTCAGAGTGTCTCTATACTTTTCACGCGGTAGGATGTCGTAGAACCGACCTAGCAATTTTACTCATACAAATTTCTGCATATTCGTTATCATTTTTATAATATAAAATTCTCTAAAATTTTTAGCAGCTTTTATGTCCCCAGTATTTTTCCTTTTATAATGACGGATTCAATTTACGCGGATAAAAATTCGCGTAAATTGAATCCCCGTGGAACGAATATTTGCGTAAATTGAGGGACCAATATGTGCGCCAGCGGGGTATGGCAGACAGCTACCTCGTATTCGTAACAAGCATCTATCCAATCTTAAATGTGACTTTGTGCCTAAACTGTTTCTTTCATATTTTTGCATATTTTGCAACCCGCTAATCAGTAGCTGCAATTTTGCAAATATTTCCACGTGATCATAATCATAGACTCATTGAATTTTCGTTTCGACAAATTGCGAAGTGGTGAATTTTCTAGTCTGTGGACTTACCGTCGATGAATTGCAATCAGTGAACCATCTCCAGACATTCCTAGTGATAGCCATCCTGTATATATTACTTGCAGCCAGCATACACCCATATTCCCACATATTTAACGTCTCACATCATACAGGACGGCATACACAGGAGCAATGGTAAACACGCACACACACATGTAAGTGGCACAAACAGCCAGCCAGACAGGCGGACAGGCACATACTGGATCAGTGATTATCGTGCAGGTGTTTCCCTAATATATTATGCTCAGATAGATATGGAACATATTCGTCATTTGGATACAAACGGCATGGCATAGCACGGCACAGCAAACATATCTTTTGGTAACAGTTGCAGCCACTGCAATGCATTCTCACATTTAGTATTACTTACGTTCATATTACCAATGTGCGCGCTGGCAACAACCGCGTTTGACTAGTGTAATAATAATATACCTACATATAAATTTTGATATCAAGTCAGTCAAACACGTAATTGTTTGATACACGAAGCATCATTGATACAGACAGAGATGGAGATGGAGATTGTTTGGCGTGAAAGTGTGAGCTCTAGGAAATACCTACATACATATGTGCAAAGATAATTTATTTGTAATAATAATTTGCTTATGATAAAATCAAATTCAGTACCATACAACTCATTGTCAGTTGTGGTCCAATTTTCGCTACTGTGACCAAAGTATTATGTTTCAAAGAGACACAACATGAGGCCCGACGAGAGGGTGGGGTAGCCGGGGTTGCAGCCCTAGGGCCTGGACTGGAAGAGGGGGCCCGTAGTAGTCAATTGGGGCCCGGGAAAAAGTAAAATCAGCTTTTTTTTTACTCATGATTTATTTTTTGGGGAGAATTTTTAAGAAATGTGCTTTTTTCTTGGGGCACGCCATTTCTCTCCACGGTCCTGCACATTCTATTTACTAACTAACGTAACAAAGTGAAGATGTCAGTAATCTTTCTTCAACAATTTTACTTTTATTGCTTCATAGAAGTAACGCAATTACTTTGATACACTTCATAAAATTCATACATATTACTTAACGATTAAATTTCAAAAAATATAAAAGACCATTGGCGGATAAGCATGGGTAGATCAACCTTTGGCGGTAAAAAATTATTTTTTGAAAATTAAAAAAAATTTATAACTTTGACTCAATATTTTTTTTCATCAACGTGTAACAATCACCAAAATTTTTTTACAAACTACGTACTGTAACAAATACAACATAATTTTTTCAGAATTTTTTTCTAGGTGTATCATATAGTAGTCATCTGGTAGTTTTACCTGGAAAATTTTCCGGGAGTTTTGAAAATAGGTGATTTTATAGATTTTGAGGTGCTCTTTTCGAATTTCTATTTTGCCACCTCGTATCTTTGCCGCTCGCGTCGCCATATTGGAAAAATGGCGTCGAAAAGCAGTTTTTTGACGATATCTCCTTTCCGAGTCATTTTACGCGGAAAATATTTATATACAAAATTAATCTAGAGAAAATTTCCTACAATTTAGGTCTTAACAATTTTTTTCGTAAAATCAATAGTTTCGGCGTACGGGCGCCGCAAATTGTTATTTAACACGTGGTTATGCTGAATAACTCGTTTACACACTAGCTGGAGGAATAGTGAGCGTAACGCTATTATTCATCTACGATAAATTTTTTTTTTTATATTTACGAAATATTAACTATGAGTTGTAGGTATCAAGGTTACTAGAATGGTAACCTTGGTAGGTACTGAAGACGATGAAATGCCAACACCTGGCCCATCAAGAAGTTCTAAACGAAAAAGATTACGCTAAATTTTCGAATCATACATGACAAGTGGATTAAGCCTACTGGGGAAACGACATTAAAAAAACGCGCCGCTTATTCTACCTCAAGGTGGTGTGGAAACGAGTTATTCCGCAAAAACGCGTATTTAGTAACATTTTGCGGCGCTCGTTGGCCAAAACTATTGATCTTACGAAAAACTTATTAAGACATAAATTGTAGGAAATTTTCTCTAGTTTAATTTTGTATATAGATATTTTCCTCGTAAAATGACTCGGAAAGGAGATATCGTTAAAAAACTGCTTTTCGTCGACATTTTCCAATATGGCGGCGCGAGCGGCAAAGATACGAGGTGGCAAAGTGGAAATTCGAGAAAAGCACCTCAAAATCTATAAAATCACCCATTTTCAAAACTGCCGGAAAACTTTCCAGGTAACCCCTTTTATTTGAACCAAATGACTATACTAATAGTTAAAAAAAAAATTAATGTCCGGAAATATTTTTTTTCAAGGTTAAGTTTGTAGTAGGTACTATCACCAAAATATTTTTATAGGTTTCACACTATAATCGGTAGAATATATAATTGTTTCTGAATTTTTTTCCGGGTGCAGTTTTTTTTTGAGATACACTGTAGAGGTATCTGAAATACATAAAAATTCCAGCCAAATCCGTAAAGCCATTCAAAAGTTATAAATATTTTTTCGATTGTCAAAAACTAATTTCTTACCCTTAAGGGTTAAGGTCTTAGGGGCTGAAATTCAGTAAATTTTAATTTTATATTGATAGCAATTACCAGAAAGAAAACCAACCAAATTCATGCGGCGGCATTTCTACCCATGCTTATTCGCCAATAGCCTTTCTTAGATTGATCCTAACAAGAGTCCAAATGCTTTCTCGCACAAATTCATATTTTTGGAAATATCACGATGCCAATATGTCTTCATGGTTTTTGATAAAACTACAAAATTTTTGAAAATTCAATCAGTAGCTTTCTGAGTATTCGAATGAAAGCATCTTTCTCACTAACAAGACGTTAATAATTCTTAGTATTGTAAAGATTTCCTAATTACGATCACAACATTTAAGATCATCTATATAATTTTTGTAAAATATTACCGAATTTTATTTATATCAAATTCTGACGATCTCAACAGGAACTAAAGTTGCTAACTATTACGTCTGTAGCACACAGAGACGCAAAAGCGAAACGAAAACGAGGTGGACCATTCAGTTCCCTATCGTATCCGTTTCGCGTAGTACCTACACCTGTCTAAATTGAAGACTAGATGCGAAGCAAACCCACACCATTTTGTTGTTAAGGCAAGACGCTACATCTTGCTAAGTTGCACTAAATCAATCAAATAACCATTCCCGTGAAAATGGTTACAGAAACCGCGCGAACCAGCGTAAATCTGTTGACACCCACAAACTTCATACGAACGCTCGACTAACTGATTTCGGTCCATTTTCATTTTGCAAGCTGTGTGGAACACGTCATTTAAAAACATGCTCGTCAAAGTTTTCCTACTACCCTAGATTTCGTTTCGATCCACTTCCGTTTCGCTTTCGTTGCAGTGTGCTTCAAGGGTTAGACCTACTCGGAATTTAATGTTGGAATTATCTATCTTTGGAATTTGGATAGTATTTAAAAAATTTTCAAAATAAATTTACTTTACTGCAACCGAAGATTCTCTCGAGCGTCACTGAGATTTCGAGGAGATATCCAGCAATATCCAACGAAAATTTTGTTCAAACAAATTTGTCGGATTTGATTTTTACTTTCGTAAATTTGTCGCAAAGTTACTAATTTTATAATAATATCATGCAAAACTAAAAGTACCTCGATTTCACTGTTCAACCAATTTAGTATTCTAAAAGCAAAATAGGTAAAAAAAAAACTCGTTTGAGTTTATCTCGCTTGCCTGTTTTCTTTTTTCCAATTTTTTTTGCTTTTAATAAAAACATCCCTCTTCTTTCCTGATAACGGTATATAAAGTAAATAGAATCGCAATTTTTAATAAATTGTTTCATATCGAATATATTCCCTTCCCCTGTACTCTCTGCCACCTGACTCCGTGCCAGCATGATCTTGATAAGCTTTGTCTGGGCTTCAGGAATACATGTGCCCCTATAACATAGACATATGTAGGTATGTATAAGTGTATTTATACCAGGAATTTCAAGTGTGATTGAAAATATATAAATTAGTGTATAAAAATAAAACTTAAAAGCTTCCAGTGAAATATTGAGTGTAAAAATATATTATAGCGTATAGGATAAAAATTTTCTTTTTCATCCTTGAAAATCCCACAGTTTTTCCCCGCTCCACAGGTATTTATTTAATTAACTAATGTGTATCCATTCTCCCATCTTGTCGTTTTTACAATCTATATCTAATTAAATATTAAAGCTATATGTAATAAAGGTAGATAGTAATTAGCTTCGATCCACATTGTTGTGACGCTCTCCCTACGCTTTCATTTCGATAAAATTTCTTACAGGACAAACAATGAGTGTATTGGGCAACATAGCTACGATCCGAGTACGGTTCCAGTCGGTGGCGTAGTGAACATAACCGACGCCCGGGGCACGACTCTTTATTGGCGCCCTTGTAAAAAAAAAAATATTGCTTTATCCTCCCAAAAAACAAGTGACGAGCAAAATAAACTTCATACCTAACTTCTTTTAGCGCCCCTCCCAAGACCTCCCGCCTTTGGGCACATTTGACGCCCCTCTGCGAGTGGCACCTGGTGCATGATATAGACCCCCTTTAATCCAATCAATCCAATCCTCCCGATCCAATACCAACACAAAGAGATGTACCCAGAGTGAAATTCGCAATTTTGATGAAACTTTGCTGGTGTGTTAGTAGAAAAGGCAAAGGTTAGACGGGCTGAAACCAACGCCTAAAGTTGGGGGTTCAAATCGTATTTATTAAGATATCTCGAAAACTATAACAGATAGAGGAAAACTTAACATTGACGAAATGCTATTCTTCTAAAGTCCTATCCACCTGTATAGATTAAACTGAAGTTTAGTGCACGAGGGGGGTTAGAGGCGTAAAAATGGGGGTAAATTTTCTTGTACAGCCTAAGTGGTTCATTGTATCAAATTTCACAATCATAAATAGAAAGAACACCAAAAATTAGGGAATACGGGTTTTAGATTTTTCTTGAAAACACGCGTCATATTCAAAACATATAAGGATTAAAAAATAGAGTGGATGACATTGATATATTATTGATTGTAAATATTTTTATTTCTACATATTAATTACAATTGATTATAGAGTATCTTAAAAGACGGCGTATCGGCAATTAGTATTTGAAAGGTAAAACACACTCACTTAATACTATAAAATGAAATAATAACTGTTATTGAAAAAGGTAGGGAGTAGTTGGGAACCCTCCCTTGTAAGTTCAATTTTAAAAATTTTCTTATAAATATTCAGAGAAAGACCCATAAGCTAAGTCCCGTATGTAAATAGTCCCGTATTTAAAATAACACTAACGTAAAAGCCCCTATACCGGAACATTATTTTTAGGTGTGTAATTAAACTGGCTTATAAAAATTGACAAATAAATTAAACACACATTTTTTCTTAATAGGCATGAAAGAAAGTTTTTTAATCCAATGAATATGTTTTAAAAAAATACAACCCAAAAATTTTTATTTATTTAATGTTTTTCTTTTACAAAATGTCGACATCTATATTCAAACAAAGAAATATTAATGACACTAGGAGTTGGGAAACGATATACAAACAGACGTGTAATATGAGTAATATGACACATAGAGTGACATCTAGACGTCAAAGTAGGAAATATAGAATGGTTTAAGTATCAGACGTAAATAAAGGATCAAAATACTGTATTCAACAAAAATTGTTTAATATATATATATATATATATATATATATATATATATATATATATATATATATATATATATATATATATATGTATTTCTTTAATTAAGTAAGAAAACAATAAATGCGAAGTGAATTTAAATTGAAAAATAATCATTCTATTAGTAATAATTTTTCTTATCTCTTAGGTCTCTTTCAGAAATAACTTCATTAATATATAAATGTCGAAACTGTTTGGACATATGAAGGCGTTCCGGTATAGGGGCTTTTACGTTATATAAAATGTTCAATAAACGAATTTTTTTTTTTTTTTGATATAAATTTACAAAACAAGTAAAATTTCATTGACTTCTGAACAACTGCTCTATTTAGTTACGTTAATGTAATTAAAATATCAGAATATTGATCCCTCTCCACTCAATTTCCCGCAACGTTATCCCTACTGACGAGAGTGAAAAGAAATAGCACACATAGACGCAATATATATTTTAATCTGTAATTAAATCAATACAAAATTCTCTTCAAATTCTCTCAACGGATGAATTCGCAAAATCAATTAACCTAAATATTCGTAACGTAATAAAACCTAACCTAAATAAATTCGTTGTTAGTTATATTGGTACATATATTCCTTAATATACGTATATGTTGTATTGCTATAGTAAGCAGTCTACTGACTTGTTTCACAATCTTCAAGACATACCAGTCTATATTTCTATACATATTTTCTGGTAATTAGTTAATTGTATGCTAAATTGTATATTACTTGACAAAGACACTATAAATAGTATTTTTGTGGTCTCGGATGCAATTTGAGAATTCGAGGCTGAAAGCCGAACATGAGTAAGTTATTTTTTCAGTCGAAAAAAATAATGATGAATAAATTGAAAAAAATGAATATAAAAATAATAATAAAATTCATGGAAAATACAATTCTAATAAAAAATTTAAAAAAATACATAAATAGCGTTTATAAAATACTGTTTCCATAGAAAAATATATTTATTATTGATGGTAAGCTCTTACTTACGTTCCTAGGAAGTGCATTACTTACCGTCAACAGTAAAAAGAATTTTTATGGAAATAATAGACGCCTACTATTTGTTTATTTCTATTAAAATTTCATTTTCGATATATTTTATTCAATGTATTTCAGCCGAGTCACATAAATGTTCACAAATCATAGTTCATTTCAAAATCAATGGTCGAAATTGGGTTTTTGAAGAAAATTTTTTGAATCATAAATGAAAAGACCATTATGGGTTTTATTAGAAAGCTCTTTTTTTAAGGTAATATTTAAAAAGCATTAAATAAAAGATACATTTTCAAACTTAATGCGCCGACAATTTCTAAGACAACTCGGATGTATATGTGATGTCATGATGTTTATATTACCTGCATATACATTAGTGTCATTTTATATTTTGAATTATTAAAAATGCGGTGCAATTACATATTAACAGAAACTATAAATATCTCAACAAAAAGAAATCCCGAAATAAATTTTTAAAATTTTTCTAATTAATTCAATAACCATCAATAATTTTTTGTACCAAATTTTAATAATTTTGACAATATGTACGAGCTGTCAACAGTGTTAAAATTTTGTTTGAATCGTTTATCAGTATTATTTGTATTTTATAAAATAGTATTAAAACAAAATAAAAAATTTTTATTCGAAAAACCATTTATTCCAAAAGCATTTTATTCAAAAGCGATTATATCTAAGTACCAATAATAATTTACAGGTATTATTCATTAGTTATTACGTCATATATTTACACACAATTTTTTTTAGAATAATAGACGATATGTAATTTGTAATGCCGGGTACACACTGAGACGAACATTGTTAGCTAACTTTTGTTAGCGAACAATGTTCCTGAACATTTGTTAATTAACAAAATTAAGTAGTTAAAATGAATGTACACACTGAAATTTTAATATTTTTAGAACATTTGTTATTTTATTGTTGTTAGGTATTTTTATTCATTATTGATATAAAAAAAATATCAAGCAGTGAAGATAACGTCATGGTATTGTAAGTGTGATTTTGGATCGAACATGTCAATCGGGCGGGAAACCCAACGAGAAAGGATTTAATTTTTTTTAGAAACGGACGGGAATATAGAATTTTTACGGGTTTGGGACTGGCACTAAAGATAATGTAACTGCGTTTCGGGATTCGAAGCAAGAACCGAGTTCCTTTGGGAATTGGATTAAAACTGATAAACTGGGTGAAAGTGGGACTAATCGGAATTTGACGGTTTTTCTCAGGATTGAATGTGGGGGGAATGGCAAATCAACTTGCGGAGAGTAGATGCGAACAAGATATAAAAATTCTCAGCGATATCTCTATTTTGGATAATGGGATATCAAAATAAAAAAGAAAAAAATGCGTCAATGGTATGAATAAAAAGTGTTTTGCAATAATGTTGTATTGCTTTAGAATTACTGAATAATTTGCAAATTCAAGATGCAAGTAAATTCAAAAACTTCTACAAAATGTCTAAAACAGATTTTTAAATATTTATTAAACCGCAAATCATCAAAAAAAAAAAATAAATAAATAAAATAAAAAATAAAAATAAAAATAAAAACTCTTAATAAAAATTACAGTTGATAAAAATTATACAAATACATAAAAAATGAAAAATAAACTTGCTCAAAAGCAAAACAAACATTTTGTTTCATTAAAAATGTTAGCTAACATTCAAACTCTTTGAAGTTTACCGCTCGTCAATGGGAAACATAATAACACGCAAAATAACATTCTTTTTAACAAAAATGTTATTTAAAAATAAATGTTAGTACAACAGAAATCACACGAACATGTTAGCGAACAATGTTTGCGAACTGTGTTAGCTAACAATGTTCGTCTCACAAGTAAACGTCCCGAGGCCGGACCTATCGATTTTGACACCTGTTGACACCTTTGAACCCCTGTTGACACAATTTGAACAAATAGCATACCAATAGATAGCTCTTTAAAAAAGAGCAATATCGCCAATTTAAACTTCTGCTCTATCTCTTACCGTTTTCGAGATATTTAAAAAATTAAATTTTTACCCCAATTTTTGGAGGGCGATTTCACCTCTTCAAACCGTTTTTCCGCCAATAAAGAAAAATACGTGTCGCTTATTTTTTAGTGTTCTACAACATATCTAAGTTTCATCAAAATCGATAGGTCCGGCCTCGGAACGTTTACTTGTCAGTGTGTACCGGTGGTAAAAATCATAAAATATTATCAACACTTTCAGTCCTACGGCTTCGGCATCCGAAAATAATCAAAACAACCGCAGAGGCCGATCGCGATCAATGATTAATTGATTACGCATGTATGTATGCGATGTTACCACACCGATGTGTATATTTACTCAGCTCACACAAGCACCAATACGCATCCCTTGGTTTCTATAAGAAATTTTAAAATAAACAATATAAAAACTAATAAAAATATTTGTTTTTTCTTTTTTATTTATTTATTTATTTATATTTACCAATTTGTTATTTAAACTTTTTGTACATAATTTTTTAATTGATTTGAATGTGTTTGAATGTAAAATGTATGTATTTACGTATCACAAATATGTACATGTTGAATCATTTTATGTATTTTGTTTATATAAAGTTTCCTTAAAAATATTGTCGGCTTCCGGAGAAGTTTACTGTGAAAGTGCTTGGGCCTCATAGTGTTAATATATAAAATTACCCTTTTCAAAACTCCACGATTTTTTAGTCATTATTATGAAATACAAAAATCTAAATTAAGTACTATTTTTTAAAATACTGATGCAATTCACTAATGAATGGAACGAAGCATAATTAATTCGATTTCTAATCAGATATTCTTTGAAATGAATCGTTGTTGAAGCGTGATCTGAACTGGAGCTGTACTAGTGTTGGTAATGTGAATACTCTCATTGTTCCTTCCAAGAATATTCTACAAAGTGTGACCCTTATAGCAGCACCTTATGTGGTTATACCTGCACATTTAGAAACAAAATTCACTTTTATCAAGTGCGGCTAGATAGTTTTAAATTGGTTAAATACGTGTGTCGTACATATATTATACACGTATGTGACACTTAGAAATATTGTATAGAAATAATTCATAATCAAATCAGAAACTGCTGCTATTACATATTACCTACGCCAACACTCGTGTACTAGAAATGATTGCTGCTATGTTGGATCTCATATTTAATGTAGGTATGTATAATGGCACGGCGCTACTGTACATATAATATGTCTCCATAATAAACTGTGACAGGATAGAAAACTGCTACGCCCCCCCTTACAGTCAGCCGGCCATGTATGTAGTAGGAATATAGGTGCACGTGTACGTTAGAAGTAACAGTCTGTCCATTAGGTTAATACTGATTTATGAGGTTGGCAATATTGTTGTACATTCTGACTACTAGCAGATAGATACTTACCTATATATGTATGGTTGTTAGTCACTGTGAGTGAGTTAGGACATGCACCCACAGGACACGCATATATGATATGAACAGTGGTGCTCATGGAAATTGTAGCATCTTCATTATGATTTTACAATTAATAACAAAACCGCAAGAAATTTAAAAAAAAAATCTGATGTTTTATAACATAATAAACATCAGTTGCTACCAAAAACCGATTTTAAGGGATAAAAAACCCCCTCAAAGTTGGAAAATAACAAATTTACAATTGACAAAATTTTGTTTACATACACCTTACAAACTTCTAGTAATAAATATATATAACAGTATTTTTTACATCTACATCTTTTTAAGGGGTAAAAAACCCTTCAACTGGGTAAAGCTCTAATTAATATTGGAAATCGTTGAACTATTTTATCAGTTGTGTCAATTTGAACCAAGCGGTCCAAACTACTATATCATAGTTAACATAACGGCTGTCGCCAGAATTTTACGTCATCATATGTCACAGCAAGGCTCCCCACGTTATCTATGGTTACGAGATATACATATTTAGAGTTTGTGTTTGTATGTGTAGTATAGTGGATGTTAGTAGGTGTGACTGTCGTTATGTATGTGGTGCGAGGTGGGTGCAGATACATATATACGTAGTATAGAACTATTGTATGTATGGATCTGCTAATAATGATGTAATCACGATCTCACAGAGATGATCGATATATCGATAACTGTGATTTTATAACTAGTATGGAAAGATAACAGTTATCGTCAATAACTGGAATACCCAGTAACTGTTTACTTAAATAACTCCTTTGGAAATATCGATAACATAGGTCAATATTAATATATTCGAAAGCAAGGATCACAGTAGTTTATTTTAACCACCTACGGAGAATTTCAAAATAATAATGCCCCAAGCCAGTTACACATTTTCTATTGTAGCACATTTAAAAAACCCTTAAAAATGAACTATTGTAGAGTTATCCATTTGTATTTGTAATTTTGTATCCATAAAATTGTTAAAATTGTGTATATAAACCCTAAATCCTTGTATAGACAAGTATTTGAACAGATATTGCAGTATGTGTATTATACATAAAGCAGAAAATGTTATTTAGTATCCGTCAGTATTATAGATATGTGCATATTTCACTAACAGAACCGTTTATACGCATATCGAATATCTTACAATATGTTAAAATATCCAAATACCAGTTATTATAATAACTGTTATAAATAACAGTTATTTTTCAGTAACTCTTATTGCAATAACAGTTATTAGAAAATAACGGTTTAGCTCATCTCTAATCAATAGCCACGACCTAACAATGCTTGTTTCCTCTTGAAGAGCCAATGGACGACTAGTCAGTAAACAGTATAAAATGCAGCTCATTGCCACTTTCGAACCACAGGTTTTTATATGTACGCTTAACCTGTCTTATCTGTGATTTAAACTTTTCTTCTAGCTGTTGTAGTTTCTGAGTAATTCCATAAAATAAAATTTTTACCCCAACTTTGAGGGCCAATTTCATCCCTTAAATGGCATTTACGGCCGATAAAAAAAACATAAGTGTCTGTTTTTTGTCTGTTCTACACAGCTACCAAGTCCCATCAAAATCGGGAATCATCAGTTTAAGACCATTCTTTGTAAGACGTTTTCACATCAACACAGCAATTTTAATGTCAGATTCTCTAAATAATTAAAATTTTGACATCTATTAGAGGCTAAATACATGATTAATTGTTTTTGTTTCTTGCATAGCTTGTATTAACTGTACCTAAGTGCTAGTGCTTTTATCTCAACAATATCGCACACGTTAATTCGTAGACTGATCGAGTTCCTGACTGGTTGTACCACTCTTAAATAAAATTTGCTGGTACTGGGCTCAGAAGAGTTGCACTCCGCGAGAAATGTTCTAGAAGGCTCCTCTCACCACATCTTGTGCAACTATAACGCTATGTCACAGCTATGATATCAGCATTTGGAGAGTAGTTACTCGATCACACAGCTTATCAATAAGATTAAGGAAATCGTTTTCAACTGAGTTTTCCCCTCTATGTAGAGAGCGCACTCTAACGGAGCTCGCACCCACTTTTCATTTGTGCATTTATTCACTTATGTCGACAATAGTACCATATAATATAATAAGTTTGCGGATATATAAGACAGAAAAGATCGGCATAGTTTATAAGTTGGTCAAAGAACATCACCACGTGTAATTTTCTTTTATGATTTGGTGTTAATCTGATAAAGTTTTATGGTATCAAATTGACTTGGTAAATTAATGAATTCTTGTTTCGTTTCAATTTGATTTCGAAAGTTTTTACCCGGCTACAATTATTACGGCAGTAAATTAAGCTAATTTAACTTGAAATGAATAGAAACTTTTTTATAAAAAGAAGTAAATGTAACCAGTGCAACACGATCAATACATGTTGTTGCGGCAAGTTAAATGGAAAGATTAGGTAGACCGTATATTTAGGGCTAAAACTCGAAAATCTTGCTTTGTTGATGTTGCATATACTTTTCTTGTTTAAATGCTACTTGAAAGAAAGGTATTAACAGTTTTAAGTAAGCAACGTTGAAGAACATTTCGGTTTTTATTATAAACCATACAAAGAATACTAAAGCCTGTCCCTTGTTGCACACGATGCTTGTTTTCGTGATAAATCGCTTCATTGGAGTTCTGATGGTAGTACTGTTTGCTACGCTGGTAGATATGACGTCACTTTTGGCTCTGCAACGTTCGAGCTTTTCTGATGTAGGTGATAATATGTAGGTTCTGTGCTATTTAAGCCCATCAAATTCTATGCTATATTTCTATGCTATCAGTAGTTCCAATTGCCATAAATAACATAATAAACACTTAAGAAGCGATGCATGCCCAATGACAAACTAATGGGCTTCATATCAAATCAAACTACCAGCGCGCCCTGCCAAGTTATAAGCAATATAACAAACTTCGTATGAAGCCAACCTACCAATGCTCTCTGCCAACCCGCAAGCAACATACCATCCTTCAAGAAAATTCTGCAAGCAAATTAGTGCGAAATCTAGCATCATGTACGGTAGGCTTTAAGTGTCCTTCATTTTATTCCGAAAACTGTTAAAAATGGATCCTAACTAATGCGTGGCCGACGCTCACTTGACATTTTGTTTAGTATGCACTTGTTACGCCCCTATTATATGACAAACTAATCTCAATAGAGTATAATTTAAAATTTCCTAAAAAAATCTTCCAGTAATTTGATCTAATATCTGGAAATTTATATAAACAACAATTTTCCCAATCGATTTCTCGATCACGTTTTCATTTTCCTCTTATTTTTAAATAAAAATATAATCAAATAGTGATATTTTCGTAGATAAGTTACAACATTTTTACGAAAAATATATGAAACGACATTGAAAAATGATAAATAAATATAAAAAAAATATATATGAAATGACATATTGACGATGATAGCACCAGAGCAAGCAAGGATAGCTCCAGGATAACGGAATCAACCAATTCACTCAGTCAAACCACTACAACACTCCGCACTTGTTGTCTGTGGCTTCAATTTCATTTTATACTACCACATCGCATCGGTTGCAGAGATGATAAAATATTATTTTTATATTCGCGTTTTTTTGAACTTATATATTTTTTGGAGAGTAAAGAAGTTGAACGTCGAACGTTGTAATATATCATTATCGGGCGAATCAGAATTCAGAAAGTATGAAAAAAAATTACGAAATTTTTATAACCCATCGTCTATGTATATATACAGATAAAAACATGCACCAGTTATTTTTGCCCGCTCTTTTTCCGTATCTTATTTTTTTACATTAAAAAACTTTTTGAACAGTATTTGTCATAATCACAAGGGAACACTAATTCATCCATCGACTGTCAGAGAGTAAGAGGTTAGTTGGACTGGCTGGTATTATACGTAGAACATTGTAACTTTACTGATAAGCTTCTGTTTACTGCTTTTCTTCACATTGCCTTAATCCTTACCACAAACGTCGTATATACAAGACGTACGTGTATGTTCGTACATGCCGGATGAATGTAGTCAATCCCTAGTATAGGTACGTATGCAGTCAACAAAATTATCTACAGTGAGCAGGGGGAGGAAACACATTTCAACTCACTCATTCTTATGACGGAAGCCCTACTGTTTTATGTTTCAGTGTTAGTATTAGCGAATTTCCAGAATGGAATTCAGCTATTACAGCCACTGCCATGACGCGACTTGAGCCCGGCACTATGGCAGAACTTTGTTTTGAGGTCCCTAGAAACCGGAAATAATATTTACTAAAATTTATATACCATATGAGTTTTTTGAGAGTTGCAATTTTTATTACAACCAAATTTGTATGATAGAAATGGTACTGGAAAAAACTATTTTCTTGGATGTAATGGAAGTGTAACCAACCAGAATACTATCGGTTGAAATAGCCTCAAATACATATACATATTTTTACCGCCTAACTGATAAAGAAAAATAATTAAAAAATTAAACTTGGATAAAAATTTTTTTTGCTGATTTATGCAGTTAATTAATACATTAGATCAGTTTTATCGAAAAATTAATATGTAGTCTCATAAGTTTGATCATAGCTCGAAAACCATAAGAGCTATAAAGCTCCTGACTATAGCAATCGGTTGCTCCCGTCGATATCTACAACTCTTCTATGAACAATTTTTCGATTAAATAAACGGTTTGGCTGTAAAAAAAATGGCAACGCTCAAAAAACTCACACAGTATATATATATATATATATATATATATATATATATATATATATATATATATATATATATATATATATATTGAACAAAAGAACATGGTTCTTGTTCTTGAAAAAAATTAGTTTTTTGCCAAAATTTCCACTTATTCAAAAATTTTTGCGAAATTTTTTTATACCATTGGAAAGAGGAGAAACAATCACCCAAAATAGGTCTTCGAACTATTATTCTATGTCAACTAGTTTCCAAGAAAAACTAATTTTTATAAACAGATATTCGCTATGTTATGCAGGATGCTGCGACAGGGGTATTTTTATGATTTTTATTCTCCGTTATATTAGTTAAATGATCACTGCAGGAAGGAATCAGAAAGAAATTATCTCGTTGAAAAAATTTATTCTAAAAAGAAATTAGGTAGTAAGTGATAAAATCATTGAAAGTTTTAGATCTCTCTGAAAATTTGTGATTATAAAATTACGGTACGGAATCCTTTAAAAGAATTACTTACAGAACAGTTAGGAGATGCAATGTATGTATTTTGATTTTTTAGTGCAACTTGAATTTTCATTACAAAAATTGTTTGGCTCGAAATGATTTCAATTTTAGAAATTTCTAGCTTAGGAAAGAAAGACTACTAAGAAACGCAATTTAGTACACGAATGTTTTGCATTTGAGATCATTGATTAACAGAGAAGAATTTTCGAAGATGGAGAACATAGTAAATGCTAGCACTATTAACGAGACAATATTGTTTTTACATAACAACACAAGTTTTTAAGGTGGAGATTTACTTACCTAATTGAATCTTAAACTAAATTTGTTACCATAAAAGTTTTTGTATTATAAATGTAATTTTAAGAAAAATGATTTCTTGAGATGCTAGGGAGTTGTGCAGGATTAGAAGCTAAAAAAACACATTCTCAGTAATTTTTCCAAAAGAAATCTTAAATGCAATCGATCTGAAACCTCATATACATATTATCAGGTATTCCGTTGTATCAAAAAAAATTTTGTTTAGTTTTTGCCGGAAGACGGTTCATTTCATATACGTGAAAAGAAACACGTGAAAATTAGTAACACGAATTACAACAATACTAATTTCCGGACTTACTTGCAAAGTGCATATAGAAATAGACAAACCCTATTGTGGCCTTCAATTAATTAACTTGAAGCTCGCCAACGGTAAAAGAATAATGAACGAGAAAATAAAAGAAATAAATTCACGTCGAAATTCATTTTAAAGACAGGTTTTCACAAGCACAAAAGAATCCTTTGGAAGAAATATCACGACACTAAAATATTATGGGAAATATACCGATAGATCCAATCAATTTGAAGATAGCAATCGATTCCTAATACAGGGGTTCTAAACAAACAATATATGTAGGTAATCCTCAAAATTCGAAAATCGCAAAAATATTCAATTTTTACGGAAAATAATGGTCACTGTAATTATAAGAACAACAACTCAATAAAATTTTAATTTTCTACATTAAAAAATGACATTACTCGACAATTCACTAACCAAACTTTATTAAAACGTCATTTAAACTTTGACAAACACTGGTTGAAAACCTTGGCGCGTAACGGATATTGTACGTATTGTACACATGACGTGGTTGTGTAGAATGTAGGTACGTTATGTATTCAATGCAACGGTATGTGAGGTTTGTTCTGGCAACGGTACTACAAAAAGATAATTGGGTTTGTTCAGGTCGCTGAAACAAACTAGTAAAAAAAAAAAACAAAATTTTCGTAACAAACACGTTTGATGTTTTATATTTTACACATCTTTTAATGTATAATACAGTAGAACCTCTCTTAACCTCTCTTAACCGTTTCTTCCAACGTTCGATCGAACGTTTAATGCAAGTTAGTTCGGCAGTTGATGCTGCGAATGTTCCTGTTACACGGTGAAGTCAAAGCAGCAAACATTGTCCTTCAAACGTTGGAAGCATCCCTTTGACTCTGTGCAAGAATACCGACATCGGCTGGAACATGGCCAAATGCGAACGTTTGACGCACGACATTGGACGCTCGTGGGTTCGAACACCGGCCACACGATGTCACGAATCATCAAACGTCCAATGTTGGAAAGTGTTCGCAGCATCATGTAGAACCGGCTTAACCCATATAGAGATACTCGCGTACGGTTAATGGACGTAATAATATACTAAATAATATATCTTCGTCAAAAAAAAATATTGTGTACGCGTCCGGTTACAAAGGGTCCGCTTAAGAGAGTGCTGAATACATTGGTTTTAGTACAGCGTGTCATCGTCATAAAAAAAAATTATCCGGCTATAGAAGAGAATTATCCGGTTAAGAGAAGTGTCCGTACTGTACTGCCCGTAGTCCGTACGATAAAGAGAAGGGTTCTACTGTATTTTATGTAACTCAGCAACTGTTAAATATTTTGTTTTCAAATGTTAACTGATGATTCCTAAGATATAGAGGAACAAAAATACCGAGGGCAAAAATTTACATTTTTTTTTTTTTACAATCTAACCTCTTAAATTTGAAAATTATTGACAAAATTCGACAACGTTGAAGATCATTCAATCAAAATGAAATTAGTAGTAAATACAGCTACTCCCACGTCTACAACAACGAGAGATGTCCTCGTATGATACGCCGAAAAATATGAGTTACACATACATTATATTGCGTAACCTATGCAGATACAAAACTCTAGCGACATAATATTTAACCTAACATAATATATGTGTAACAGTACACACAGACGTATACAGATACTGTTCCGTTTTCCTATTTTTCCCGTATTTTGATTCCATGCATGTCAGTAATCTTTAGAGAATTGTTGGTATAATGCAAAAACCAGAATACATCGTTCAGAATAGTAAAATAAAATAGTATGTAGTAACAAAACATACACATACTTACTACCAATGTTGTAAAAAAAAATCACTATTACAGGTCCATATATAATACTCATGTGTGTCTGGTTAGTATGAAGGTTATTGCACTTGTAACTTGGAAAAAAAAAATAGTAAAATGGAAACTGCATTGTCAGTTGGAAAAAAGGTATTGTTGTGACGTGGGAAAAGTCTCCAGCGATTTTATTATGTAATAATGTTAAATGAAATCTCTGTGACAATCACAAAACGTTTGGTGAAGAATAACAACTAATCACTCTTGTGAAAGTATTGACTAGATCAGGTATTAAACGTATCCAATCTGCGCAGGTTATTTAACTTGGTTTCGGATAAAAATTCAAACTTGTTTTGTTTTTTGATATATGTATAAATTTCATTTTTCTTTTATTAGTCGAATTTTCTTCGAAAAATTAGACTTATACAGTCTATACGATAAGAGCTGCGAGAGGCGAGAGTAGGGGCGCTATCCGTTTTCGGACCCGTAGAACACGAATATGTAGAAAAAAAAATGTCTGATATATATATATATATATATATATATATATATATATATATATATATATATATATATATATATATTTTCCCGCCACCTTTTAATTTGTGTAGGGCCCCCCTATGGAAGTTAAGAGATGAAATTTGGTAAATGGGGCTCATTTTCGAGGCACCTCATACTATCAAAATGGGGTCAAATTTTGGGCAAATTTTTTTTCTGACCCGACCTTTAAGGGGGTGGTGGGGGGCGGAAAAGCAATAAAACCTTTTCAAACCGGTTTTAAATAATGTTTCGGTCAATTATCAACAACATATCTAAAATTCAGCTTCCTAGGATGATATGGTGGGAGTAGAGGGGGGAAAAACGATTTTCGCTGGATCTAACAGGCCCCCAGCCCCTCAGAATTAACGTAGAGGGTTGAAATTTGGTGTGTTGATAAAGTTCGTACCTAGGTTGTGCTTTTTGGAGGTTTTAATATTTTACCCCCACCCTCCTCATTTTTAAGCTACAATTTCATGCATTTTCGACGTTTTCGAAGTTTGTACCACTCGCACAGGTCACCCGAATAAACCTAGAGGGCTGAAATTTTGTATTCGGATTGAGTTAGTATCAGGGGGGTGCCTTTTGGGGGTCTCGACTTTTAACCCCTACCCCCACCATTTTTATACCCAAAAGAACATGATTTTTCTTGTTTTTTAACAGTTTCGTTCGGGTCAAAATCTCCCCAAATAAACCTAGAGGGCTGAAATTTGGTGTACAGGTTAAGCTAATAGCCAGACACTGTTTTTTGGAGGTTTCAACTTTTAACCCTTCCCCCACGATTTTTACGCCAATATTTCCTTAATTTTTTTGCTTGTTTTCTAGCACGTCTAGAGACTCCATAAGGAAACCTAGAGGGCTGAAATTTTGTACGTGTATTCAGTTAGTATCCAGCTAGTACCTTGTAGGGAGTCCGCATCACTTTTCCCCCCACTTCTCCCATTTTTACATCGGAATTGAATGCTATTGTTAAATGTGTTTTAAAAGCATTATGTTTATTCTAAATACAAGTAGGCGAATAGTAATTTTAAAAAATTTAAAAAAAAGTGAACTTACTTTTATGACAAATGAAATACATACATATTAAGTAATTTAAAAATGTTATTAAAGTCACTGTTTATTTGTAAATAAATTAGGAATTTTGGATTTTTAGTATTTATAAAATAGAAATTTTGGATTTTTTTGGAAAGAAAAAATATCTTTATAAAGGCCTTCCAGTTTACTATTGAAGGTCCTTTTTTAATATTTAAAACTAAAACATAAAGGCAATTAGCGGATAAACATGGGCAGGAATGTCCTCGTACGAATTGTGTTGGCTTTTTTTCTGCTACCTGTTTTCGGCACAAAATTGAAATTTACTGAGATACAGCCCTTAAATACTTAAAACCTTTTTTTAAAGCCTCGATCAGCCGAACACTCATCACCAGTTTTGAAACCAACAAAATGACAATTCGGTTGTAGACTTTCAATCACATTTCGCTTGTAGACATTCAATACCGAAGATGAAGGGGAAAATTCGACTACCGTGATGGGGCCCCGCTGCTCACGGCGTTTTTTTAAATAGTGCAATATATTGCGACCTAACCTACATTAAGGAGGAAAACCACATTAGGAAGCTCATTCTCACTGATTTCTTAGGATTTTTTTTGGGCAGGAAAAATTAATTAGAATTCAATTAAATTTTGGCGTCATTTTGCTCATATTTCGAACAACTTTTTTGAGTTTTTTTTTTGAATAATTTCAGCCAAAAATAACAAAGTTACGCACTGATGTATGCTGAAGGTCATAAGTAGAGTTCTCCAATTGCGGGACATATAGCAATTACAATTTTCATTTGAAATCAAAAAGGTACTTATTTTTTAAGAATATGAACCTCAATGCAGGTGAAAATAATGAAAATTAAAAATTTTGCAGACGTTGAAAAAATTTATTTAAATTTTGATCATCTTTTTTCACTAATTACGCAAAAAAATAACACTCTTAAAATTATGATATCATCTCAAAAGTTAGACATCCTCTAAATGTGAAAAAACTCATTTTGAAAAGAACGCGTTTGAAAATAAAATTCTCGAAAACTAGAAACCTAAGAAGTTAACATTAATGTAGACTGCTCACCCAATTAATCTGCGATTCCAGCACCATATATTAATCCTTCTTCTTCCTCATAGGCTTCGTTGTAAAGCAACCATCTGAGGTACCTAGTGTTCCGTTCTACTTGGTATGCGTTGAAGCCTGTAGCCTGTAACCGATCAGCAGTCGGTTCTAAAATCAATAAAATCTTAACAAATGCAATTATAATTTCGCTTTGTAATTTTGACAGCGTGTTCTTGGATAGTTAAGCTAACGGTTTATGTCATCAAAAGAAATCGATTTTTTTAAACCTCGTAATGTGATTTCCCCTCTTAAGTAATTTCATTTATTTATTCATTCGTTCATGTTGATAACAGTACTATAATATAATAAGTTTACTGAGAGCGGATACAGAGAGTTGGTCATGGGGGTCATGATCCCCATAACCATCCTCATGAGCCAATATTAATTCAATCATAATTTATCTGATGATATCATCAAAATTAAAACAACTATTTTCAGGCTACTAAAATTTTCAGTGGCCACAAGAAAATTTTACAAAAACCACAAGAAAATTTTACGAAATAGATATACTTTTAATTTTCGCTAAAGGAAAATAATTATCATAATCTACAATCAACCACAGCATCAATATTAATAATTAATAAGGTAAACATACCAACGTTTTAACAACAGAACGTGTTCTATTTTTACTTGTCATATGTGCATATTTATTCTTGTCAAAGAATGTTAAATAATTTAGTTTGTAATTCCAATTAAGCTAGAAAAGTTTTATTTAAATAAATCATTTATTGATACAGCAACCCTTTTCAAACAAATAAAAACTGTACATTGATTCTGTTTATCTTAATATAATTACAAACCTGTGGTCAATGGCCATGTCTATTATCTATACACGAAGAGAAAATTCCTATAAAAATTACTGCGCTCATACTACAATCGACGTGTAACAGGCGAACATATCCAATTATTGTACGGTAAAATTATAAAAATTATAGTTATATTATTGTAATTTTTATAATTTTACCGTACAAAAATTGGGTATGTTCGCCTGTTACACGTCGATTGTAGTATGAGCACAGTAATTTTTATAGGAATTTTCTCTCCGTGTATGGAGTTCATTTATGTAGGCGACCGATCATTGAGTCAGGCAGATCATGAAATGGAGTCATTTTATGAAATTTCTAACTGATATCAGTCAAGTTATTCTACGTCATTTGTATGGTAGACTATATTAGATTGAGTTAATTAGGATATAATTTTATAAACAAATGTATATTTCGAAATTAAAACAGACTTTAAATAGTAAAATGTCAAATATATGTACTTTCTAAGTTTCTCACGATGTTTATGCCTAATTTTGGACAAAAGGAAATGTTAGAAAGAAAGCAAAAATATTTTATTTAATACTTCCATTAATTAATCAATATATTCATTTCCTCCACCAAAAGTAAAGTCAATTCCTTTTTGCATTTAATTGTTTGTGTATCAAGTATCAAAAAAAATTTTACTCATGTCTATACTCGAAAATACAATTTTTTCACTGAGGTCCTTTTTGTGTCTAAATTTTGTGTATTGGAATTTACCTACTTTTAGAATCAAAATTATATTTCTGGCTCGTTGACGACATGATAATACAATCATTTAGACAGTTTAATATTTGCATGTCAGGCAGAATGATATTATAAAACTATAACATTACGTAATTCATTAATTATCAATTTCCATTCGAGTAAATAACTCCTCATGGAGAAACTTTTAATATTGTATCAATATTATTTTTTGTTTAAAGTAGCTTCAGTCAGCCGTGGTAATATTTTTCTTAAAATTGCTCAGGAACGCAAACAAACAAAAGAACGTGAAATCAATTAATAACAGAAAAACATCAATAAAAACAAAACAATGACGTTTCGATAATTATTTATTTATTTGTTACTTTTCTCGTTTGCCGTTGAAAATTTCAACGTTGAATAAATAGTTAAAAAAAATTGCTTTCTTTTTCCAATTCTCGTAGACATATCGACAGGGTGTTTCTAGTTACAAGGCAAATATAGATTTTTACTATCAGAGTTACTACCTTCGGATCTTCATCTTACTACAGTAGGGCTATTGCCCTCTATATCATAGAGAAGGATTTAGTCTCTTTCGGTGATCGGCCGTTTATGAAAGAAATATGATAAACTACAGGTCTAGACTATATTTTAAAACAAATAAAGTGATCATACAGAATTGTGTGTGTGTATTTGTGTACAAATACCGACCTTTTATTTTCTACACATCGCTGTCCACATGGCAATTACTAAGCAGAGTTAAAATAATATGCCAATAGGCTGCTGCGCACAGCTTTTTCGTATACGTAACAAACTTTTATCTAATCTTTAAAGTGATTTTGTACATAAACTGCTTCTTATTTTAACATCATGTCTGAAATAATAATAATTTTAAGACAGGAATAGAGTGAACGGCTTCGTAACGTTTTCTAATCGGCTATAGAACAATGGAAATTGCGAAAAAACTGACTTTCCAGCTTTTGTTTCAATGTCAAATCTATCCGTAGAAAAAATTAAAGAAACAAATTAACATTTGTTTAACGTTTCCAACTGTCAAATAATTTGAAAAAATCAAATGCTTTAACTTTCTTCCGTTAAAGTTTCTTGCTTTAACCCAACGTTAATATATTTTACGTTTTTGCATGGACAGTAACTATCGTTACTTTGATTGTATTGAAATTTAAAGGAGACTAACTCCCAAGTATTCCTAAAATTAGAGTGCAGAATTTAGAATTTCACCGATTTTAAGAATCATCTTAGAACCAACCCGCGTAATTTCTTAAAATATCATCAAGATCGATCGAATACTTCCGAAGTATACTTGGCAAAATTTTCGAAGAGCCAGACAGACCGAAAGACAGACGTGAAATCAGAATTGTCCAGAAAGTTCTAAAACATGAGGCAATAGAATTTTCATATTTCAAAAGTGTTCGCAATACTTCCGCTACTTTAGTAGTTTCAGACGCAAAAGATTCTATTATGTTTTTTTATTACTCTGTTTGTTGGTGAAATAGAATATACGAGTAGTAACTTCTTACCACTTTTGATTTGATCCAGTATTAAAAATTTTGGCAAGTTCGGATTAGACACACATTAAGTCAAGATTTCGTAGCTCAGTAGGTATAAAGTTTTTCATAATTTTCGGGATATAATATTTCTCGCTTTCATTTATTATCAAAATTAACTTTTAATTTGGTAATGGTGTGATTATCTAAACCTCTTACTTTCTACATGAATTCGACTCAGCACAGACTATTAGAAAGTGATCAAGTGGGGGCAGACCGCCTAATGCAATGCCAGAAGTGACGAATTCATAAGAATTTCATTATTGGTGCTACGAAATCCTAAAAATTGTATGTCGTTAATAGTTTGAAACACAACGTATATGTACGTATGTATAATATAACAACCTTATACATGCATGATAGATGCTTTAATTTTTCATGTCTATACCCTTTTCTCATTTGTCGTTCTTTTTCACTCTATCATTAACCATCTCTATAACAGTGGTAGTCGTTTGGTTTGGTTCGAGCTAGTAGCCTTATTTATTTGCCTTAAAGGTTACTACAATTCTACTTTGCATACACATACAAATATATACCCACTCCTTGTTTGTACAACAAACTTTTATCTGGCAGAAAACGAACTGAAGTTGACAGCCTGCGGCTTTTTCTTGTATCAAATCGTTCACCATCCATATCTTCATATATTTTCGCTCTTTGTTTTTTTACCGGAGTTTTCCAATGTGTTTTCTATCTTTATCGGCACAATTTTCCAAGTAAGTTTTTATTTTCCGCATATATGTATGTAGATTCTTCGTCTGTGTTTGTCGTCGTTTTCTTATTTCTACTTTACTTTCTCATTATACGTTCTGTGTGCCTGTGCCTGGCTTTTCTCGTCGAATGAATGAATGAATGTTTATTTAGATAAAATAAATTTTAAATGCTGCTACGTTTGCACATGTAATAAAATGTGTTAACTGTTATTTTTTCCTAGGATTAGAAAGAAAATCAAATCTATTTCTTTCATTTACCAAAGGCCCTATATAGGTACACAGCGGTGCAAAATTACTCATACGTCTTTCTTTATTAGGCTGACATGACGTCCAAAAAAATTAATTTTGATTCAAAGAATAATGAAATAGTTTGATGGATTTGTAGTTGCTATAGTTATCAACGTGTTTAACGAAAATGTACATCCAAAATAGTTTACTTACCTAACTTATATTGCTTATAGTAAAATAACAGAGTACTTTAGTGTTCCTTAAATTGGCGGACGTAGTCCTGGGGTACGTTGATCAGTTAGTTATAGGGTGTACGCGGCCATATTTGTATAATGACGAAAAAGTTAGTTCGATTATTAGATTTTAATACCTATGTTTCATCATTATATAATTTCAATAATAAATGATAGTAGAGCATGAAAGTTAAATTTCATTTTCGATTTTAACAGCAAGTATAAATTCAAATTTTACTGTTCAGCATCAAGTATTACTGGAAATAACTGGTTATAGAAATATAGTGCGGAAAATTTACTTTGGGAAATGAATTATCGTTTCTTCAATAAATTTCAAAAGTTACGGTGAATATAAACAAGCCCACCTACATCACTAAGGTTCCCTAGGATCTCACAAATGATATTCTAAAAGATTATGGTCGGAAAAATCTCTAAGTACTTGGTTTTCGAATTTTATTTCAAGGCCGCCTGATCCGCAGCGAGCTCCTTTTGTGATACCGAAGTGAATCCAGCGTTTGGTTATCGTATCAGAAATTTTATTGCAGTATTTTCGGCTGTTTCAGCTCGATGCATCGCCGGTTACACACAAAACAGTAACGAAAATTATTCAAGATTTTCTACTATTCAAAACTTCAAACGCTTTCATCTCAAAATTGTATTTTTCAAGTTGGCCGGAAACATAACCCACAATCAGACAATTTTCAACCGATTTAGGTACGTTAGATTTTTTATACCATATAATTCAGTTGTTATTAACAATTTTCTGACCATTTTTTAGGAAAACTGCTAGTTACCGGGCGATCCTGAGTTCGATTCCCGGTCGATCTGGATAATTTTTTCAATCACTGTGTGATTTTTAGTTTACATTTGGATTTTGGTCATACTAACCAAAGCAATCGAGTGCTTAAAGTTTCAGATTACCCGAACGATAGGTGAACATATGAATACTGCGTGTGTTTAAATGCAAACAATAGTTTGTCATACGAAGTAATGTTTCACAAGCACTCGATAATATTCGAAGTTGAAGAAAACTTTCCTTTTTAGATGTGCACCATTTAGCCAAAAATCGATATATCGAAAAAATCCTACGTGGGTACTTCTATGGCTGTTACTATTATATACATAATCGAAAAAAATTCATTGGCTGGTTTGTCCGGCCGTGGACCCTGGACAAACGGAGAGGTCATCGCAAAAACGCTGCATAACCGCCATTTGGAAATTAGTTGCTTCAAGAAAATTATTGTATACAGTCACTGATATGTATGATAAACACTCTTTTTTGTAATCTCGATTAATTTTGTAGTTTTTCTGAATATAAAACCGCAAAAAAGCCTATTTTTTCGACCTCTAGAGTGGCCTAACCCCTTAATCAAGCAAACATTTCAACATTTTAATTTAATTTTGTTTTATTTTAAACATACATTTTACCAACATTTAGTTGGTATTTTTGTAAATGATTGTATTTTTCGCTGCTGCAATTCGAATGAAGTGATTCGTATACATGTGCAAATGTACATACATATAAGCAGCATCAAACATTAATAAAATATTTAATTGGCTGTTAATTGATTAGGTAAACAAACTGTAAAGAGTAAATGTCAATAGTTGCCACACAGTATGTCTGTCTGTCTGTCAGTCTGTTCATCAATAGATCTGTGTATTTGTTTCTCTACATAAATCGTGTTTCCATAAAATTCAAAATGTAATTCAGTGAAATGGTTTAGAAATAGTTTTATTTTATGAAAAAGCGGTCAACGATTCATTGACTGGATGATACATTTTTACATCAAAAATACTAATTATTTATTGATAAAATTTTTGAAACATATTATTTTCATCAACTCGGTAATTTTAATTAACGATATTAGTAAAAATAAAAATACCATATTGGATTCAAATCAAAGCTGTTGAGACTCGGCTGTTGCAGTAATATTTAGTAATAAAACGTCAATTTTGAAATAAATTTGAGATGGAAAAAGTTAGGTATTTATTTATTTTTTTCATAGTAAGTAAATATTTTTGTAAAAAGTGTAGAAGTCGTGAAAGATTATTTCTACAGGATTAGGTACATTTTTGCATACATTTCGAGTAGTCCAACCGTTCGAATGAAGTTACGGTCAAATAATTCAGAAAAAATGTACTTTGAATAAAGGTATTATATAAAAAAAATAATGTTTCACAGAATGATTCCAAGAGTAAAATCATAAAAGACTGAGAACAGAAAGATAACAAAAAATGTATGCCAGGAGTTTCAGCACATAGCTTCCTCGTACCTATAACATGCTTGCATAAATCAATGAAATATAACAAAATTGAGCAAGTAGTAAGTAATATATACATGCAAAGGCTACCACTGGGAATTTTCAATCAAGTGCCTTCTCCCTGGACAATGCTCGCAGAAATGCGATGAAAAGTTTAAGTGGTACTAATATTAAACTTCATCGAAGACAGTCTTTTAAGCAAGATCAATCTTTATTAAAGGTAATGTAGTGGGATATTGCTTCCGAGACTACTAAAGTAGCGGAAGCATTGTGATCACTTTTGAAAAATAAAAAATTTTTTCTCTCCAAAATCAAATTTTTTACGCACATTTTACGTTTTAGAGCTTCCTGAACAATTTTGGTTTGGGCTGTCCGTCTGTCTGTCCGTCTGTGTGTCTCCAATTTTGCACCAAGTGGCATAACTTCCGAACTATTCGATTGTTTTTAATGAAATTTTCAGAAATTATGCAGTTTGGCTCCGCGATGGTCCCCTATGAATTTAATCAAAATCGGAGTAACGGTAGCAACGCCGCTACCATGTCATTCCAAAATTGCACCAAGTGGCATAACTTCGCAACTACTCAATTCTTTTTTATGAAATTTTCAGAAATTATGTAGTTTGGTTCCTATATGGTCCCCTATGAATTTAATCGAAATCGGAGTAACGGTAACTACGCCGCTACCATGAAGTCCCATTAAATGTCAATATCTTATTTACTGCTAGTCCTATCTCGCTCAAATTTTTAGGGTATATTGGGGGTTAGTTTCTAAAATATTTTTGCTATTATTTTATAATTTAGCCTTTAAGTCTTTTGAGTTACAACAGTTTTTTATAAACTTCAAGGCGAAAATATAATTTCACGGTATATAATATGTATATTTGGTAGAATACTGTTTTAAAGCCTTTTACGACTACGAGGAAGCTGTGTGCCCACCCTATTGGCAGCGTATTTTTACTTTATTTCTAATATCTTTTTGACTAGTACAAGAACGAATCACATCACGCGTAGTACTTATACCTCACGGATATTATATTCAATTTACTATCAAAAACAGAAGCAGAATAAATTGTGGACTGAGACGATTTGAGAATTTTGATAACCAATATGGCACAAAATATCGAAAAAATAGGTACCTTTACACCAAGTTCAGCCCTCTCGCCAACAATGCTAACTGGTTGACGGGCATTGACGCGGTAAGGCGTCAAGTGAAACTTGATTAATTGCGTTACCATGCTGTACCATGACAACAATTCAATATACAGTATATTAGTTGTCAAGACAGTATATCAGTTGATCATTTCATCATGATTGTCGGCGTGTTAAACTATTTAGTTCGTTAATATACTTACTTATTGTTGAGATCTTCTAAAGAAATAGTTCTAAAAGTCAATTCTTTTGTCCAATATGTAATTCATATAGCTAGTATATTTCACCTAAATTGGGCCTAGTCTAAATTTTGTTGAAAGAAATTGCTTCATTTACCAAAAAAAAGGGGAAACTGAATTACGTTACTGATTTTAAGAACGAGAATAATCTGGTTCGAAAAGGTAGTGGTAAAAGTTGGGAACTTATTTCCGTAATCCTAAAAAATAGGAAATAAAAATGCCATATTTTAAAAGTACATTTTACTATTCTTTAAAAAGCTCAGACACGTGAATGACTAAAATGAAAATTTTGATTTTGGTGAATTTATTCACCCTTAACCTTTTATAAGTAATTACAAACATTATGTTATGTTGATGAATTCAGAAGCAAAATAAATGAACCTATGTTAACAGTAGAGTGAGTATTTCTGAAAATATATGATAGGTAAATATATTTTAAAGTGAATAAAGTAAACCGTGCGAAATAGAATAGGTACAAGAAATCAAAATATTTTCTTACATTAGTTGCTTCGTATAGAATTCTCAGACAAAACTAAAGAAAATACATCCGCTTTCTTCCCATTTCTGAAGGATTATCGCTCTATTGGTAGCGAGTGCTAAGTTTTAGTACCCCATTCCGCACTTGTCAGTAAAAATAAGTCACACAAATATCAATAGCATAAATTGTCTCAACGGTTATTTGGGTAT